>OU015658.1:12500-1212500 GCA_907165275.2 Zygaena filipendulae | reverse complement strand
TGAGGATCTTGCCGATGCGGATGTCCTTGCACACGTCGCACACCGCCTGCTCCATGGTCTCGCCGGCGCGCAGGATCGACACGCCGCATATCTTGCGCACCATGCACTTGCGACCTTAACACGCAACGGTATAAAGGTCAATTACAATTGGCATGAGGACTCAATTTTCTCCCACTATTTACCATATTATCCTATGAGCGCTCCAGGTCGCTAACTTCAGTGAGGAGGAGAGTGGAGTGTGGTGTGTGGAGTGTGGGATGTGGAGCGTGGGGTGTGGAGTGTGGGGTGTGGGGTGTGGAGTATGGGGTATAGAGTGTGGGATGTGGAGCGTGGGGTGTGGAGTGTGGGATGTGGGGTGTGGAGTATGGGGTATAGAGTGTGGGATGTGGAGCGTGGGGTGTGGAGTGTGGGGTGTGGAGCGTGGGGTGTGGAGTGTGGGGTGTGGAGTATGGGGTATAGAGTGTGGGATGTGGAGCGTGGGGTGTGGAGTGTGGGATGTGGGGTGTGGAGTATGGGGTATAGAGTGTGGGATGTGGAGCGTGGGGTGTGGAGTGTGGGATGTGGAGCGTGGGGTGTGGAGTGTGGGGTGTGGAGCGTGGGGTGTGGAGTGTGGGGTGTGGAGTATGGGGTATAGAGTGTGGGATGTGGAGCGTGGGGTGTGGAGTGTGGGATGTGGGGTGTGGAGTATGGAGTGTGGAGTATGGGATACTATAGAGTGTGGGATATAGGGTGTGGGCTTGAAGTATGGGGTGTGGAGTGTGGGTTGTGGAGTGTGGGGTGTGTAGCGTGAAGAGTATAAGGTGAGGAGTGTGGGATTCGGAGTGTAGGTTGAGGAGTGTGGGGTATGAGTTTGGAGTGTGGGGAGGTGAGTATGATGTGTGGGGTGTGTAATGTGAAGAGTATGGGGTGCGGAGTGTGGGATTTGGAGTGCAGGGTGAGGAGTATGGGGTAGGTTTGGGGAATGGGGAGTGGAGTATGGATTGTGGAGTGCGAGGTGTGTAGCGTAAAGAGTATGGGGTGTGGAGTGTTGAGGATGTAGGGTGTGAACTGGTGAAGTGTGTTGTGTGGGACGTGCACATACCGGTGTAGACGAACCCCTGCGGCGTGTCGACGGCGTGGTCGGCGTGCGGCAGCAGCGACAGCGCGAACTCCAGCACGAGCCGCATCAGGCGCTTCGAGTAGAACACGAACTCGTCGCGCGCCGTGTCCTTGTTGCGGATGAACGTGTGCAGCCCCTGCACCTGCGGCCGGCCGGGGGGGGACGGTTACCCACTGGTATAGATGGGCTAATCCACGCAAAGCCTGGTCGTTTACGGACTTAAACTGGGTTGATTGGCCATCTATATTTACTGGGTGACCGGGATTCGCTCAGCGCAGGACACGTTTGCTCACTCACGCAATAATATACTCACTACGTGCCCTCGTGGGCAGGCGCCAACAAATATACATTGATTTTTATATATAAGATTGTTCAATTGTGACAAACCTAGCCTTGATTAAAGGCCTGCTGTATTTACTCTAATTGCTACGGTGGAAGAAAAGCTGGAGAGTTTAATTTTACGGTTTCTTTTCTTTTTATTTTGATTACTATTAGCTTACCTGCGGCGTGTCTTTGAGGACGTACAGAGAGTTGGGCAGCGGCTGCCCGAGGTGGGCCATCGCCAACTTCTCGCGCACCTTGAAGCCGCGCTGTAACAACGACAATATACCTCGTAACAAATTAAAACTCGTTTAAATCGCATTAATAATTATACTGGAACTACAGTTAGTTAGCAGTAGAAATGTATTTAGCAATGGGACTGTATTTAGCCACTGCTAAATACAGTTATAAAGTGCAGTACTAAATACACTGGCCTATAGTTAGCAGTGGAAATGTATTTAGCAGTGGGACTGTTTGTATTTAGCAGTGGGACTACAGTTAGCAGTGGGACTATAGTGAGCAGTGGGACTATAGTGAGCAGTGGGACTATAGTGAGCAGTGGGACTACAGTTAGCAGTGGGACTATAGTGAGCAGTGGGACTATAGTGAGCAGTGGGACTATAGTGAGCAGTGGGACTACAGTTAGCAGTGGGCCTATAGTGAGCAGTGGGACTACAGTAAGCAGTGGGACTATAGTGAGCAGTGGGACTACAGTTAGCAGTGGTACTATAGTGAGCAGTGGGACTACAGTTAGCAGTGGTACTATAGTGAGCAGTGGGCCTATAGTGAGCAGTGGGACTACAGTCAGCAGTGGGACTATAGTGAGCAGTGGGACTACAGTCAGCAGTGGGACTATAGTGAGCAGTGGGACTACAGTTAGCAGTAGTACTATAGTGAGCAGTGGGACTACAGTTAGCAGTGGTAATATAGTGAGCAGTGGGACTACAGTTAGCAGTGGTACTATAGTGAGCAGTGGGACTACAGTTAGCAGTGGTACTATAGTGAGCAGTGGGACTACAGTGAGCAGTGGGACTACAGTTAGCAGTGGTACTATAGTGAGCAGTGGGACTACAGTTAGCAGTGGTACTATAGTGAGCAGTGGGCCTACAGTTAGCAGTGGGACTATAGTGAGCAGTGGGACTACAGTGAGCAGTGGGACTACAGTTAGCAGTGGGACTATAGTGAGCAGTGGGCCTACAGTTAGCAGTGGGACTATAGTGAGCAGTGGGACTATAGTGAGCAGTGGGACTACAGTCAGCAGTGGGACTATAGTGAGCAGTGGGACTACAGTCAGCAGTCGGACTATAGTGAGCAGTGGGACTACAGTTAGCAGTAGTACTATAGTGAGCAGTGGGACTACAGTAAGCAGTGGGACTACAGTTAGCAGTGGTACTATAGTGAGCAGTGGGACTATAGTGAGCAGTGGTACTATAGTGAGCAGTGGGACTACAGTTAGCAGTGGTACTATAGTGAGCAGTGGGACTACAGTTAGCAGTGGTACTATAGTGAGCAGTGGGACTACAGTTAGCAGTGGTACTATAGTGAGCAGTGGGACTACAGTTAGCAGTGGTACTATAGTGAGCAGTGGGACTACAGTTAGCAGTGGTACTATAGTGAGCAGTGGGACTACAGCTAGCAGTGGTACTATAGTGAGCAGTGGGACTACAGTTAGCAGTGGGACTATAGTGAGCAGTGGGACTACAGTTAGCAGTGGGACTATAGTGAGCAGTGGGCCTACAGTTAGCAGTGGGACTATAGTGAGCAGTGGGACTACAGTGAGCAGTGGGCCTATAGTGAGCAGTGGGACTACAGTCAGCAGTGGGACTATAGTGAGCAGTGGGACTACAGTGAGCAGTGGGACTACAGTTAGCAGTGGTACTATAGTGAGCAGTGGGACTACAGTTAGCAGTGGTACTATAGTGAGCAGTGGGCCTACAGTTAGCAGTGGGACTATAGTGAGCAGTGGGACTACAGTGAGCAGTGGGACTACAGTTAGCAGTGGGACTATAGTGAGCAGTGGGCCTACAGTTAGCAGTGGGACTATAGTGAGCAGTGGGACTATAGTGAGCAGTGGGACTACAGTCAGCAGTGGGACTATAGTGAGCAGTGGGACTACAGTCAGCAGTCGGACTATAGTGAGCAGTGGGACTACAGTTAGCAGTAGTACTATAGTGAGCAGTGGGACTACAGTAAGCAGTGGGACTACAGTTAGCAGTGGTACTATAGTGAGCAGTGGGACTATAGTGAGCAGTGGTACTATAGTGAGCAGTGGGACTACAGTTAGCAGTGGTACTATAGTGAGCAGTGGGACTACAGTTAGCAGTGGTACTATAGTGAGCAGTGGGACTACAGTTAGCAGTGGTACTATAGTGAGCAGTGGGACTACAGTTAGCAGTGGTACTATAGTGAGCAGTGGGACTACAGCTAGCAGTGGTACTATAGTGAGCAGTGGGACTACAGTTAGCAGTGGGACTATAGTGAGCAGTGGGACTACAGTTAGCAGTGGGACTATAGTGAGCAGTGGGACTACAGTTAGCAGTGGTACTATAGTGAGCAGTGGGACTACAGTGAGCAGTGGGCCTATAGTGAGCAGTGGGACTACAGTGAGCAGTGGGCCTATAGTGAGCAGTGGGACTACAGTTAGCAGTGGTACTATAGTGAGCAGTGGGACTACAGTTAGCAGTGGTACTATAGTGAGCAGTGGGACTACAGTTAGCAGTGGGCCTATAGTGAGCAGTGGGCCTATAGTGAGCAGTGGGACTATAGTGAGCAGTGGGACTACAGTTAGCAGTGGTACTATAGTGAGCAGTGGGACTAGTTAGCAGTGGTACTATAGTGAGCAGTGGGACTACAGTTAGCAGTGGTACTATAGTGAGCAGTGGGACTACAGTTAGCAGTGGTACTATAGTGAGCAGTGGGACTACAGTTAGTAGTGGTACTATAGTGAGCAGTGGGACTACAGTTAGCAGTGGTACTATAGTGAGCAGTGGGACTACAGTTAGCAGTGGTACTATAGTGAGCAGTGGGACTACAGTTAGCAGTGGGACTATAGTGAGCAGTGGGACTACAGTTAGCAGTGGGACTATAGTGAGCAGTGGGACTACAGTTAGCAGTGGTACTATAGTGAGCAGTGGGACTACAGTGAGCAGTGGGCCTATAGTGAGCAGTGGGACTACAGTGAGCAGTGGGCCTATAGTGAGCAGTGGGACTACAGTTAGCAGTGGTACTATAGTGAGCAGTGGGACTACAGTTAGCAGTGGTACTATAGTGAGCAGTGGGACTACAGTTAGCAGTGGGCCTATAGTGAGCAGTGGGCCTATAGTGAGCAGTGGGACTACAGTCAGCAGTGGGACTATAGTGAGCAGTGGGACTACAGTTAGCAGTGGTACTATAGTGAGCAGTGGGACTACATTTAGCAGTGGTACTATAGTGAGCAGTGGGACTACAGTTAGCAGTGGGACTACAGTGAGCAGTGGGACTACAGTTAGCAGTGGTACTATAGTGAGCAGTGGGACTACAGTTAGCAGTGGTACTATAGTGAGCAGTGGGACTACAGTTAGCAGTGGTACTATAGTGAGCAGTGGGACTACAGTTAGCAGTGGGACTATAGTGAGCAGTGGGACTACAGTTAGCAGTGGTACTATAGTGAGCAGTGGGACTACAGTAAGCAGTGGTACTATAGTGAGCAGTGGGACTACAGTTAGCAGTGGTACTATAGTGAGCAGTGGGACTACAGTTAGTAGTGGTACTATAGTGAGCAGTGGGACTACAGTTAGCAGTGGTACTATAGTGAGCAGTGGGACTACAGTTAGCAGTGGTACTATAGTGAGCAGTGGGACTACAGTTAGCAGTGGGACTATAGTGAGCAGTGGGACTACAGTTAGCAGTGGGACTATAGTGAGCAGTGGGACTACAGTTAGCAGTGGGACTATAGTGAGCAGTGGGCCTACAGTTAGCAGTGGGACTATAGTGAGCAGTGGGATTACAGTGAGCAGTGGGCCTATAGTGAGCAGTGGGACTACAGTCAGCAGTGGGACTATAGTGAGCAGTGGGACTACAGTTAGCAGTAGTACTATAGTGAGCAGTGGGACTACAGTGAGCAGTGGGACTATAGTGAGCAGTGGGACTACAGTTAGCAGTGGTACTATAGTGAGCAGTGGGACTACAGTTAGCAGTGGGACTATAGTGAGCAGTGGGACTACAGTTAGCAGTGGGACTATAGTGAGCAGTGGGACTACAGTTAGCAGTGGGACTATAGTGAGCAGTGGGACTACAGTGAGCAGTGGGACTATAGTGAGCAGTGGGACTACAGTTAGCAGTGGGACTATAGTGAGCAGTGGGACTACAGTTAGCAGTGGGACTATAGTGAGCAGTGGGACTACAGTTAGCAGTGGTACTATAGTGAGCAGTGGGACTACAGTTAGTAGTGGTACTATAGTGAGCAGTGGGACTACAGTTAGCAGTGGTACTATAGTGAGCAGTGGGACTACAGCTAGCAGTGGTACTATAGTGAGCAGTGGGACTACAGTTAGCAGTGGGACTATAGTGAGCAGTGGGACTACAGTTAGCAGTGGGACTATAGTGAGCAGTGGGCCTACAGTTAGCAGTGGGACTATAGTGAGCAGTGGGACTACAGTGAGCAGTGGGCCTATAGTGAGCAGTGGGACTACAGTCAGCAGTGGGACTATAGTGAGCAGTGGTACTATAGTGAGCAGTGGGACTACAGTTAGCAGTGGTACTATAGTGAGCAGTGGGACTAGTTAGCAGTGGTACTATAGTGAGCAGTGGGACTACAGTAAGCAGTGGGACTATCGTGAGCAGTGGTACTATAGTGAGCAGTGGGACTACAGTTAGCAGTGGTACTATAGTGAGCAGTGGGACTAGTTAGCAGTGGTACTATAGTGAGCAGTGGGACTACAGTTAGCAGTGGTACTATAGTGAGCAGTGGGACTACAGTTAGCAGTGGTACTATAGTGAGCAGTGGGACTACAGTTAGTAGTGGTACTATAGTGAGCAGTGGGACTACAGTTAGCAGTGGTACTATAGTGAGCAGTGGGACTACAGTTAGCAGTGGTACTATAGTGAGCAGTGGGACTACAGTTAGCAGTGGGACTATAGTGAGCAGTGGGACTACAGTTAGCAGTGGGACTATAGTGAGCAGTGGGACTACAGTTAGCAGTGGTACTATAGTGAGCAGTGGGACTACAGTGAGCAGTGGGCCTATAGTGAGCAGTGGGACTACAGTGAGCAGTGGGCCTATAGTGAGCAGTGGGACTACAGTTAGCAGTGGTACTATAGTGAGCAGTGGGACTACAGTTAGCAGTGGTACTATAGTGAGCAGTGGGACTACAGTTAGCAGTGGGCCTATAGTGAGCAGTGGGCCTATAGTGAGCAGTGGGACTACAGTCAGCAGTGGGACTATAGTGAGCAGTGGGACTACAGTTAGCAGTGGTACTATAGTGAGCAGTGGGACTACATTTAGCAGTGGTACTATAGTGAGCAGTGGGACTACAGTTAGCAGTGGGACTACAGTGAGCAGTGGGACTACAGTTAGCAGTGGTACTATAGTGAGCAGTGGGACTACAGTTAGCAGTGGTACTATAGTGAGCAGTGGGACTACAGTTAGCAGTGGTACTATAGTGAGCAGTGGGACTACAGTTAGCAGTGGGACTATAGTGAGCAGTGGGACTACAGTTAGCAGTGGTACTATAGTGAGCAGTGGGACTACAGTAAGCAGTGGTACTATAGTGAGCAGTGGGACTACAGTTAGCAGTGGTACTATAGTGAGCAGTGGGACTACAGTTAGTAGTGGTACTATAGTGAGCAGTGGGACTACAGTTAGCAGTGGTACTATAGTGAGCAGTGGGACTACAGTTAGCAGTGGTACTATAGTGAGCAGTGGGACTACAGTTAGCAGTGGGACTATAGTGAGCAGTGGGACTACAGTTAGCAGTGGGACTATAGTGAGCAGTGGGACTACAGTTAGCAGTGGGACTATAGTGAGCAGTGGGCCTACAGTTAGCAGTGGGACTATAGTGAGCAGTGGGATTACAGTGAGCAGTGGGCCTATAGTGAGCAGTGGGACTACAGTCAGCAGTGGGACTATAGTGAGCAGTGGGACTACAGTTAGCAGTAGTACTATAGTGAGCAGTGGGACTACAGTGAGCAGTGGGACTATAGTGAGCAGTGGGACTACAGTTAGCAGTGGTACTATAGTGAGCAGTGGGACTACAGTTAGCAGTGGGACTATAGTGAGCAGTGGGACTACAGTTAGCAGTGGGACTATAGTGAGCAGTGGGACTACAGTTAGCAGTGGGACTATAGTGAGCAGTGGGACTACAGTGAGCAGTGGGACTATAGTGAGCAGTGGGACTACAGTTAGCAGTGGGACTATAGTGAGCAGTGGGACTACAGTTAGCAGTGGGACTATAGTGAGCAGTGGGACTACAGTTAGCAGTGGTACTATAGTGAGCAGTGGGACTACAGTTAGTAGTGGTACTATAGTGAGCAGTGGGACTACAGTTAGCAGTGGTACTATAGTGAGCAGTGGGACTACAGTTAGCAGTGGTACTATAGTGAGCAGTGGGACTACAGTTAGCAGTGGGACTATAGTGAGCAGTGGGACTACAGTTAGCAGTGGGACTATAGTGAGCAGTGGGACTACAGTTAGCAGTGGGACTATAGTGAGCAGTGGGCCTACAGTTAGCAGTGGGACTATAGTGAGCAGTGGGATTACAGTGAGCAGTGGGCCTATAGTGAGCAGTGGGACTACAGTCAGCAGTGGGACTATAGTGAGCAGTGGGACTACAGTTAGCAGTAGTACTATAGTGAGCAGTGGGACTACAGTGAGCAGTGGGACTATAGTGAGCAGTGGGACTACAGTTAGCAGTGGTACTATAGTGAGCAGTGGGACTACAGTTAGCAGTGGTACTATAGTGAGCAGTGGGACTACAGTTAGCAGTGGTACTATAGTGAGCAGTGGGACTACAGTTAGCAGTGGGACTATAGTGAGCAGTGGGACTACAGTTAGCAGTGGTACTATAGTGAGCAGTGGGACTACAGTTAGCAGTGGTACTATAGTGAGCAGTGGGCCTATAGTGAGCAGTGGGACTACAGTCAGCAGTGGGACTATAGTGAGCAGTGGGACTACAGTTAGCAGTAGTACTATAGTGAGCAGTGGGACTACAGTTAGCAGTGGTACTATAGTGAGCAGTGGGACTACAGTTAGCAGTGGTACTATAGTGAGCAGTGGGACTATAGTGAGCAGTGGGACTACAGTTAGCAGTGGGACTATAGTGAGCAGTGGGACTACAGTTAGCAGTGGTACTATAGTGAGCAGTGGGACTACAGTGAGCAGTGGGCCTATAGTGAGCAGTGGGACTACAGTTAGCAGTGGGACTATAGTGAGCAGTGGGACTACAGTTAGCAGTGGGACTATAGTGAGCAGTGGGACTACAGTTAGCAGTGGGACTATAGTGAGCAGTGGGCCTACAGTTAGCAGTGGGACTATAGTGAGCAGTGGGACTATAGTGAGCAGTGGGACTATAGTGAGCAGTGGGACTACAGTTAGCAGTGGGACTATAGTGAGCAGTGGGACTACAGTTAGCAGTGGGACTATAGTGAGCAGTGGGACTACAGTGAGCAGTGGGACTATAGTGAGCAGTGGGACTACAGTTAGCAGTGGGACTATAGTGAGCAGTGGGACTACAGTTAGCAGTGGGACTATAGTGAGCAGTGGGACTACAGTGAGCAGTGGGCCTATAGTGAGCAGTGGGACTACAGTTAGCAGTGGGCCTATAGTGAGCAGTGGGACTACAGTTAGCAGTGGGCCTATAGTGAGCAGTGGGACTACAGTTAGCAGTGGGACTATAGTGAGCAGTGGGACTACAGTTAGCAGTGGGACTATAGTGAGCAGTGGGACTATAGTGAGCAGTGGGACTATAGTGAGCAGTGGGACTATAGTGAGCAGTGGGACTATAGTGAGCAGTGGGACTACAGTTAGCAGTGGTACTATAGTGAGCAGTGGGACTACAGTTAGCAGTGGTACTATAGTGAGCAGTGGTACTATAGTGAGCAGTGGGACTACAGTTAGCAGTGGGACTATAGTGAGCAGTGGGACTACAGTTAGCAGTGGTACTATAGTGAGCAGTGGGACTACAGTTAGCAGTGGTACTATAGTGAGCAGTGGGCCTATAGTGAGCAGTGGGACTACAGTCAGCAGTGGGACTATAGTGAGCAGTGGGACTACAGTTAGCAGTAGTACTATAGTGAGCAGTGGGACTACAGTTAGCAGTGGTACTATAGTGAGCAGTGGGACTATAGTGAGCAGTGGGACTACAGTTAGCAGTGGGACTATAGTGAGCAGTGGGACTACAGTGAGCAGTGGGCCTATAGTGAGCAGTGGGACTACAGTGAGCAGTGGACCTATAGTGAGCAGTGGGACTACAGTTAGCAGTGGGACTATAGTGAGCAGTGGGACTACAGTTAGCAGTGGGACTATAGTGAGCAGTGGGCCTACAGTTAGCAGTGGGACTATAGTGAGCAGTGGGACTATAGTGAGCAGTGGGACTATAGTGAGCAGTGGGACTACAGTTAGCAGTGGTACTATAGTGAGCAGTGGGACTACAGTTAGCAGTGGGACTATAGTGAGCAGTGGGACTACAGTGAGCAGTGGGACTATAGTGAGCAGTGGGACTACAGTTAGCAGTGGGACTATAGTGAGCAGTGGGACTACAGTTAGCAGTGGGACTATAGTGAGCAGTGGGACTACAGTGAGCAGTGGGCCTATAGTGAGCAGTGGGACTACAGTGAGCAGTGGGCCTATAGTGAGCAGTGGGACTACAGTTAGCAGTGGGACTATAGTGAGCAGTGGGACTACAGTTAGCAGTGGGACTATAGTGAGCAGTGGGCCTACAGTTAGCAGTGGGACTATAGTGAGCAGTGGGACTATAGTGAGCAGTGGGACTATAGTGAGCAGTGGGACTACAGTTAGCAGTGGTACTATAGTGAGCAGTGGGACTACAGTTAGCAGTGGTACTATAGTGAGCAGTGGGACTACAGTTAGCAGTGGTACTATAGTGAGCAGTGGGACTACAGTTAGCAGTGGTACTATAGTGAGCAGTGGGACTACAGTTAGCAGTGGGACTATAGTGAGCAGTGGGACTACAGTTAGCAGTGGGACTATAGTGAGCAGTGGGACTACAGTTAGCAGTGGTACTATAGTGAGCAGTGGGACTACAGTGAGCAGTGGGCCTATAGTGAGCAGTGGGACTACAGTGAGCAGTGGGCCTATAGTGAGCAGTGGGACTACAGTTAGCAGTGGGACTATAGTGAGCAGTGGGACTACAGTTAGCAGTGGGACTATAGTAAGCAGTGGGACTACAGTTAGCAGTGGGACTATAGTGAGCAGTGGGACTACAGTTAGCAGTGGGACTATAGTGAGCAGTGGGACTACAGATAGCAGTGGGACTATAGTGAGCAGTGGGACTACAGTGAGCAGTGGGCCTATAGTGAGCAGTGGGACTACAGTTAGCAGTGGGACTATAGTGAGCAGTGGGACTACAGTTAGCAGTGGGACTATAGTGAGCAGTGGGACTACAGTTAGCAGTGGGACTATAGTGAGCAGTGGGACTACAGTTAGCAGTGGGACTATAGTGAGCAGTGGGACTACAGTCAGCAGTGAGCCGAGCAGAGCTACCGACCAGCTGCAGCTGCTTGTGCACGTGCTGCACGATGAGGTGGATGGCGACGTGGTTCTCGCCGCCGCGCGGCACGATGATGTCCGCGTGCGCCATGCACGGCGCGATGTAGTTCTGGTACGCGGGCTTCACGTACGTCATGTACTGCTTCAGCACGCCCTCCAGGTCGCGGCCGCGCTGCACTATGTCCCTGCACACGAACACACACACACACACACACACACACTGTCATGACAGCTTGGACTATTATAGCAATTTTTCTCGTAACCACATGGCATGAGGGGTGTGTCCATAAATCACGGCACGAGTCAACGAAGTATGACATTTTGTAACTAAACTAAGCTGACTAACAAATCTAAACTGCTATTTTCATTTGATAAATTTTATTGCAAAATGTGTGATGTCACACCAGACACTGATCCTTGTCTGATGTGACCATCTGAGACAAGGATGGGGGGAATGAAAAAATCATAAAATTCGTATGACGTAATTTATTGATCGCCCCTGACGATAAGTTTCTTAGTTTTCTGTAGCGATAACGATTATCACGGATTGTAAACTTGGCTAAGAGGCTGCGAGCTGTACAGCAACTTGAGTAACCGATTTTGTCGTCGGTCATAGTAATTATTGTAGGTGACTGATCTCTGGTCAAGTGACATTATGTATATCCAACCATACTAAAAATTAAAATAAAATAATGAGGCGATTAAATCCTGTTCAAAGTTATTCTACATATCTGTTACCCGCAGCAATTTTGGAGTTCCCGCGGGAATTCCGGGTTTAGAATGTAGCCTATGAATTCTTGAAATCGATTTGTATAAGTAGATAAAAAACTGCATGGACTTTTAGTTTCAAATTTGTGTGAGTGCGTGCGAGCGAGTGAGTGTGCGTGCATATGTGTTGTGTGTGCGCGTGCGTGTGCGTGTATGTGTAGGTGCGTGCGTGCGTATGTGCGTGCGTGCGTGCGTATGTGCGTGCGTATGTGCGTGCGTGCGTGCGTATGTGCGTATGTGCGTGCGTATGTGCGTATGTGCGTATGTGCGTGCGTGCGTGCGTATGTGCGTGCGTATGTGCGTATGTGCGTGCGTGCATGTGTGCGTGCGTGCGTACGTGCGTGCTTGTGTGTACGTGCGCGGTACCTGCGCAGGCGGCGCGCGAGCCGTATGTCCGCGTCCGTGTCCACGAACACCTTCATGTCGAGCATCTCCGTCACCTGCGCGTTGAAGAACGCCAGGATGCCCTCGAATATTATCACGTTGGCGCCGTACATCGTTTTCTGGAACGGAATTTGATATTATGTAAATTAGTAAATGGAATTAATGAAAGAGGATCTCCTCTTATGTTCTAAAAATCCAAAACCCGGACAATATTTCATAACTAGCTGTTGGAGAGCAGCTGTTTCGGAGATCCCGCAGGTATTTCGAGATAAAAGTACTTACCATCCTGTTTTTTTTCTGTACCTACCTCTGACAACGTGTAGGTAGTATGCAAAATTTAATGTAGTTTCTACCGTGTTAATTTCAGAGTTCCCGCGGGAATCTCGGGAAAAAAGTACCCTAAGTAAGAGTCTCTGTACCCCTGATAACGTGTATCCAAATTTTGTGGTGATAGACTTTATTTAGTCTTAGGCCCGTATTCCAGAAGGTGACTCAGATCACGTTTTACTTGAGATTAGTTTTAAGCTCAGATCATAACTCAAGCGTACGTCTTATTATAGAATGCGTTTTAAGTTCTAATCACTTAAAACTAGTCTTGAGTAGGGATTCTGAACTCTGATTGGTTCTAATCAGTTGAAACTAGTCTTGAGTAGAGATTTTGAGCTCTGATTGGTTGAGTGGTCTTGACATGACAGACGTAAACAAAGATCAAAGCTTTGCTTGAGTATAGATTAGTACTCAAGCGTCGTTCTAGAATAAGGAAATAACTCAGCTGATTGTTGATTCATGAATCTCGTTTCAAGTAAGGTTCTAAAATCAAAACTTTACTTGAAATTAGTTTTAAAACTAGATTCATGACTTGAGTAACCTTTTGGAATACGGACCTTAGAGAAATTAAAATTAAGAAAATCGTTAAACTGTGAGAAGAAAGAAATATTTTTTTAAAGCTAAAAAGGTTTGTTTTAAATAAAGCTATTCCCGGTTTTTTGCTCCTCCTGTAAGATTAATTTCGGTGCAATTACTTTATTTTTCCGTAGGGCAGCCGAAGTACTTGAATCAGTTCATTTGTGTGGAGTGTCACCGGGTTGGTTATACTGACTGACTGACTGACTGCCTGACTGACTGGTGCGGTGCTTACGGTCCTGTTCTCCCTGGAGTGCGTGACGTAGTTGTAGATGGGCACCTCGACCTTGCGGCCGTCCTTGAGCCGCTGCAGCACGCCCACCAGCAGCTCCATGTCGAACGCGTCCGGGTGGTCGAAGTTGTACTCGTTGCGCGACGCCGCCGTGTGCTGCTTCTCGTTCAGCACCTGGCGCCGGCGCCGAGGGATATTTGTACATTAATACCCGTTTTCACCGACATCCCATAAGTTCATGGGATCCCCTTAACATTGTTGGTTGATCGTTAGAAGATTGTTACTGTTTCGCCAACTGTCAGGGATCACCTAAGCGTCCACGTTGGTACTCAAAATAAATTTAATTTAGGGGCTGATTTAGGGAAGCTTTTAAGTAAAGGGTTCTATACTTAGGTGGAAGTATAGGGGATGTCGGTGAATACGGGCATAAAACTTTCTTTTTTTACTAGCTGTGCCCCGCGGCTTCACCCGCGTGAGTTTGGAATTCCCGCAGGAATAATTTTTTCTAAAAGAAAAGTAACCTAAGTTACCTACTCCTTATAAGATTAATATCAGTTAAGTTAAAATCAGTTCAGCCGTTTCAGAGATTAGCTGGTACAAACAGATAGACAGACTGATACATAGACAAAGAAAAATTTAAATAGTTGATTTTTTTATGTAAGTAAGTAAGTACCGTATATACTTTCATGTGCATATAGTGAAAGGCTGTTAAATTAGGATTACAAACAGACACTTCAATGTATATGTAGTGTATTAATTAAAAAAAAGGCTTTTTATACAACGTGTTAATGAATTAACTGAAAACCTGATACACCCCATTTCAAAAAATAAACAATAATATGATTAAAATATATTTTATGTCGAAAAAATTTATACTTTAAAAGTTATTCAACATTAGTTCGGAGGTGACCTATCTACGAAATTCCAAGCGCTACGCCCGCGCCTACCGGTTCGAATGTTTTTGCTGCGGGCGGCGTACGCGCCATATATTGTATTACAAATAATTTAGATATGGGCTAATACAAATGAAAAAATATAAACTATATTAAAACATGGTGCAATCAATTCGCTAGTTGATTCTGAGCAAACTACTTTCTAGTTTTATTAACATTAGTCATTAACACGTTGTATAAATCGAATTGCCACGCACCTTATAGAACGAGTCCATGCTGACGATGGTGACCCAGGGTATGTTGAGAGATTCGATGATTTTCGTCGCCACCGTCGTCTTGCCGGACGCGCTTGCGCCGCATATGCCTTAAACAAAAAATATAAATGGTTAATATAAAAAAAGCACGACAGTTGAATTAGGGATAGAATTTTTTTTCTATACTTAATCTAATATATAAAATTCTCGTGTCACAATGTTCGTTCCCATACTCCTCCGAAACGGCTTGACCGATTCTCATGAAATTTTTTATGCATATTCAGTAAGCCTGAGAATCGGCTACTATCTATTTTTCATCCCCCTAAAGGGGGAGTTCCTACGGGAATTCCGAAACTCACGCGGGTGGAACCGCGGGGCACAGCTAGTAATATATATAGTACAATTGACTGAAATATAGTACGATACTGCGTATATAATATAGTATACGGGTGGCAACCCTACTCAGGAGGTTAATTAAAATAACTACGAGTACAACACGGGAGTTTTTTGGCGGAAATCAAAGATGGCGGTTCGGTCATTTATTTTCATGTCGATAAAAAATTGTTAAAAATGAATTTTGTATTATACGGTGCTGTATTGGACACTAATTTTCACAGTGACGGTTTTTTTATGTGCTGAAAAAGATATATGACATTTCGAGCTGATCTCTTTGGTTTCCTTTAAGAGCTCCGAGAAAGTTCTTGCAAGCTACATTACCGTGGCTTGCAATTTCAAACCGTACAACGATGCATTGTAATAGCAAATACCTGTATTGATCTAATTAATTTTACTTGAAACTGGCTGAATGCATTATATGCGAAAGTCCATAAAAAAAGAAGAAAGAAAAGAGTACAACCAGGCCAGCGACACTCCCTTGAACCAAAAGTTACTACTTTACCAACTTTTGAATACTTAACCAAATTTCCATGACCGCGTCATACATTGCATTGGTACGGTTGGCACAAAATGCTTTCATAGATCGGTTCAGCGATTAGTATGGAAGTGCCTACTCTTAAAACGTAGTGATTATTTGCTCAGTGAGTACAACACTCTAGTGTCGTGAGTTGTGTGTGCGGCGGAGGCTCACCGATGAGGAAGGGCTCGACCTCCTGGCCGCCGGTGCAGTTGTACCAGGGCGGGCGGCCCGCCGTGTAGATGGTGCGCCGGTCCGCGTGCAGGATGCTCTCGGCCGTGGTGCGCTTGTTGCTCTGCGACATGGACGCCGTGCGCACGCGCCGCGGCCGCGGCGACTTCACGATGTTCGAGCCTGCGTTTGCACCGCAGAGCAAATAAATTAACTAGAGAGCACATGTAGGCGGGGCAGGCGCGCCACCGTTGCAAAGAATGTAAGAGCAAATGCTCTAACTTGCCCAATTTTTTTTGCTGCCATACCAAGTATATTTACCACAATATTTCCCAAAACTTTGAATTCTGAAGACATATAGGCGGGGCAGGCGCGCCACCGTTGCAAAGGATGTTAGAGCAACTGCTCTAACTTGCCCAAAACCTCTTTTGCTGCCATCCCAAGTATATTTACCACAATATTTCCCAAAACTTTGAATTCTGAAGACATATAGGCGGGGCAGGCGCGCCACCGTTGCAAAGGATGTTAGAGCAAATGCTCTAACTTGCCCAAAACCTCTTTTGCTGCCATCCCAAGTATATTTACCACAATATTCCCCAAAACTTTGAATTCTGAAAACAATCACCAAATAAAAACATAACCATAAAGCGTTTAATACTTTTCTTTATACGTCAATGAATGTTTTAGTGCGCGATGAATAGTTTTGTGTGCGAAAATTACCCGGCGACACTGGTTTTCATCTGTTTTCATACTAAACTATGTCCCTTCTATCTGTAATTCTCTTTTCTGTGGTTTACACCATAGTTGTTCCCAGCGATCCCGCGTCCCTTCCTCTGTACCCTTGACAAAAATGTATGCAAAATTTCATGATCATCAGTTAGGTAGTTACGGCGTAAAATCAAATAAACTCACATTCACATTTACGTATACTTATGTTACAATATTAGTTAGGATACTAGTTGTTCCCCGCGAGTAACTTGTGTCCTGTACCCCTGAAAACGTGTATGCCAAGTTTCACGATGAGCGGTTGTGCAGTTAACACGTACCTACGTGATAGCGTAACGTTTATTTTATTACTGACGGACTAATTAGAATTTTTATTTTCATACCCCGGAAAATACTACCAGATAATAATAATTGGTATCTACAATCCGTAGAATAGTTTCCGCGTAACGCGTGCACAGAAAGAAGAATATACAGGAAAAAACAAACAAAAAAAAATCGAATGATAATTATGAGCTAAGAGTACATATTAATATTGTTACCGTGCTACGAGTTTCCAAAGGTAGTTTTTAAGCGATGATCGTTTAAATAAACAAAAGTTTAATTAGATTACCTTACCAACTAGGTATGAATGAATGATTATAATAGGGATGTTGACAACTTTTGAAAATCAAAATTTTAATTAGTCCGTCTTTTAGAAAATTAAAAATCATTAGACACGTATTTTTTTATTTTTCAAATAAATTAAAATACACAGAGATAAAGCGCATTAAAGTTTAAGGTGGGGGCTCATGACGTCACTTACCGCTACAAACCGCCATACAAACTGCACTAGTTAGTGACGTCACGCGAAATTACAACTCAATGTATCTCTGTTATTTTTTGATTACGCAAAAAAAGAGAAAATACGTGTCCAATATTTTTTATTAATCTACAAGACGGACTAAAAAAAAAAATAATCAAATAACCTTATTATAGGTGGAAAAAAACCATAGATTGATTTTAGACTATATTCACCGATGAGTCTAGTATCATTAATGTAAAAAATATAATTACGTTCTTATAAGGAAAAATAAGATAGTTACCTCAATTGGTTAGATAATAACAAAAACATCTTCTTGTTAGTAAACACAAAAAAGCTATATTAAAGATAAATTGTTTGTCCGCGATGGACTCCCGAAACTACTGAACGGATTTTGATAAAATTTTGTAACCATTTATAATATGGTCCAACTTAAAAGACAGGATAGTTTTTATCCCGGAATTCCCGCGGGAACTCCGGCACTAATGCGGGGAACAGCTAATCGCCGTAAACTACTTACTGTCAGGAGTACAAAGAAGGACATAGATAGTACTTTTCCCGCAACCTCCGCGGGAACTCCGAAATTATCGCGGATGAAATCGCGGGGGTCAGCTAGTATTATTTAGGTAAAGTGAAACGAAATAATAAAAAAATAGATAACAAAACCTCATCAAATGTATCATTTGGCGACCCGATTGGCGCAATGGTCACCATGTCCGCCCGCTAATCAAGAGGTTCCGGGTTCGATTCCCGGTGGGGGTTGACTTTGTGTGATGAAAACAGGGTTCCATTTTCCAGTCTGGGTGTGTATAAGTATATATTTATCTATAGTATAATATATATGTAATAATATGTGTAGTATATACCACGTTTGCTTGGTTTCCACGACACAAGCTTATAGCTTAGTGTGGGATCAAGTAGATCTGTGTGTTGTGAAGTGGATTATTATTAAAAAAAAAATAATCAAGTTTAGCTGCTCCTTTCCATACTAAGTACCTATTAATACACACGCGCGCGGAAATGAGATTCTCAGTAAGTAATTATGTGAGTAGACAAATCAAAAAACTTCCTAAAGAAATCTTGATGTTGATCATATTAGATCAGGTTTGTATAAAAGACGATTCGAGTTCCCGCGGTAATTCCCGAAACTCGCGCGGGTGAATCTCCGAAACGATTGAACCGATTTGGACGGGACTTTCACTACGAGTAAATCTACTGTGGAGTTCCTGCAGGAATTACGAATCTCACCCGGGTGAATCTCCGAAACGGTTGGACCTATTTTGACGGAACTTCCACTGCTAATCTATACTAATATTATAAAGAGGAAAGATTTGATTTTTTCTTTGTTTGTTTGTTACAATTTAACTTAAAAAGTACTGGGCCGATTTCAAAAATTCTTTCACCATTAGAAAGCTACATTAACCCTGAGTAACTTAGGCTATATTTTATCACGGAATTCCCGGGGAAATTCCGAAATTAACGCGGGTGATACCGCGAGGAACAGCTAGTTGTATATAAAAACCTTCGAACGATCATCGTAACATTAAAAGCAAAAACGTAACCGACCTACTGACATACTTTTTTATACACGTTTCAACAGTTACATATAGTCATGTCTATGGAGGCAAATGAAGAAGCAATCAAAATTAAAGACACGATCATCTAGTGGTGAAAGTTGATTATTATAAAATGTGTCTATGGACTTTGGAGGTACAAAAGTCCTCCGCCACGCGTCTGTCTGTTCGCGATGAACTCGAAAAATACCGAACGGATTTTCATGCGGTTTTCACCAATAGATAGAGTGATTCAAGAGGAAGGTTTACCTATACGTATAGTTTATCCTGGAATTCCTGCGGGAACGCTGAGTTCGCGGGGCACAGCTAGTAAGATATAAGGCGTTATAAACTTGTCTGTTATCCATGATTGTATTATTATCTTTGGCATGTTGTATTATCTTGTCATGTCAAGGACTGATTGTAAAATTTCCCATCATGAAGCGCCAATTTCATGAAATGCCACCATTTCATTAAATATCTTTTACACTACTAGCATCATCGTGTAACAAGTTTTTTACTATACTGGCTGTTTCCGGCGGATTCATCCGCGTTAATTTCGGAGTTCTCGAGGAAATTCCAGGATAAAGTACCCTATGTCATTCTCTGTACTCCTGACAACGTGTATGCAAAATTTCAGGATGATCGGTTGTGTAGTTAAGGCGTGGAAATAGTAACAAACAAACGAACTCACATTCGTATTTATTAGGGATAGTGTAAATTCGTAGCAGGACAAAGTCTAATCGCAATTTATCGTATTATAGTTAGTAAATAGTACTAAGTACCTTATTTTGTTCACAATCACACACACACACCTGTGGACGGAGGTCTGTAGGGTCTGACATTGGGCACCGTGGTGGGCGAAGCCGGGGCGCGCGTCGTGTAGTCGTCATCTTCAATGAAAACCTGCTCGCTCAACTCTATGGCCAGCTCCGAGTCGCTGCGAGTACAATTAACACATTAAAAGACTCGTCATTACCCACTGACCTCCATAAACTATGTAGTTAGGGTTGCCAACTATACTGTTTTAAACAGTATTATACTGTTTATCACTAAATTATACTTTTTACTGTTGAACAAAAAAAAGTATACAAAATACTGTTTTCAGTATCAAAATGCAAACACATTATTATGTGTTATGCTAAAACACTCACACAAATTTGTTTTTATTTAGTCAGAGGCCGCTTACTGTTCAGTGCAGCGCAGCCACAAACAAATCACACTGAGTTTCTGAACGAATCTGTCAATGTCAAATATTCAAGACTGTCACTCACTGACAGACATAAGTGGCGGGATAATAGAAATAGAGAATTTAATTATTAATAAAAAATGAGCTACTCTTTCATTTTAATTTCAGTTAAACTTAATAATTGTGGTGAGGCATATGAAGTTTTAAAAAATTTGTTAATTAGTAAGTTGTGCTAGAAGCTCTAAAAACATATGTATTTAAAACAATAAATAAATAAAATACTGTTCATTTTCTAAAATACTGTTTAATATTCTTCATAGACCTGAATATACTTTATTTCTTGTAAAAATAGTTGCCAACCCTATATGTAGTTGACCCCTGACATAAACTATGACAAAGTTTCATTCAAATTTGTGTTTCAGTTTCTACATTGTGCACACAAATAGGCTAATAACATAGCAGATCAAGATTGTAACAATAGCTTTTTTGGCAAGATTCTATTGGAAATCCATGCTCATAATAAAAATTTAAAAATAAGTCAAGTCATTTATTTAATCTTCCAAAAATGTAGGTACTTGTTGTTGTTTTTTTTATTATTGACAAAATAACAGTATAGCAATCTAAATGACCATTTATGTAGGTTAACAAGTCAGTAGAGCAAAGCTGATTGCTGTTAATTACATAAAAGGTTGACATAAAACATCCCAAGACAATTGGAAAAATATTTCTCATCCAAAACTAGATTTCCCTGTGCTACAATAAACCAGATAAGAAGTATAAGAACCCCATGACCTTGTTATAACCACAGATAATATTGAAACCAATAGGAACAAATATTACGAGTGATAGATAAAAAAATTAGGTACGAACAATCGACATCAAACTGGTAGGTAATGGACAACATTATATAACAATAAGGAAACTGTTTTTAGGGCCAAGTAGTACAATGGGCTTGTGAACCAAATTTGAATTTTTAGTCCGTCTTGTAGATTAATAAAAAATATTTTACACATATTTTTTTTTACGTCAATCAAAAAATACATGGATATATCTTAAGTCGAAATGTCGCGTGATGTCACGCCATGCTACAGTTTATAGAACTTTATGATGCCAAGAGCCCCCACTCCTAAACTTTAATGCATTTTAACTTGGTATTTTTTCAATAAATTGAAAAAGCAAAAAATATGGGTCTATTATTTTTTATTAATCTACTAGACGGACTAAATATAATTTCGATTTTCATACCTATTTATGGTAACACTTTGTTAAGTCAACATTGATTTTTATCAAAACTGCCAACTCATGTTAATATTGTTAGCTATAAATAGTCCTCAATTCTGAAGGCCATATCTTTGTAATATATAGGTTTAGGCATGGTGTTAGTAGAGAATATTGTTATTTATTCAAAAAAGCAGTTGCATGAGCAAGCAAAGGTTTTAAGCTTGAAAATTGTCTGGTCTCTATTTATTTTGTATAATATTAATAATTAATTATTAATTTATTTTATTTTGTATAATATTAACGTCCGGCCTTTTGTACATAAATGTGCAATAAAGATCTTTAAATAAATAAATAAATGTGTTGTGAGTTTCACATTATACTTTATTTATGCACCTTCACCGTCCAATGCAGGTAATGTTAGAATTAGATCATTGTTTTTCACAATCTATTTAATTATAAACACATACATTTGCAATCTCCAATTTGAGTATTGTTTTTTTTTCTCAACATACACCTACAATCTCTACACAAATACCACTTTGATGAAGACGACTTAAGAGAGACTTAAGAAGAATCTATACAAGGTTGATTCAAACCGAATAGATATCAGGAAATGGGGCTCTAATAAGATTTTAATATTCCTGAAAGAATCCTGAGACTTCTGTGTAAGTGAAAATATATATTATTTCTTATTTGATAAGATTAACTAAGTTGATTTTTTACAGGTAGCAATGTGTGCATGTGATGACAGAGTTGACTGTAAATTTGATAACCCCTCTTGAAGAACTCCACAAATATCTTATTGAGAATGCCTAATAAAATGGTAAGCTATATTTCTCCCAGGTTAGTGATTTTGGAGTTTATCCATTACAAACAAACATGCAAAAAATCAAATCATTTATCCATCTATAGATAAATAAATAAATAAACAACACACTAAACTAAGTTCCCTCTATCAGGAAAAAATACTTTTGACTCAATTACATTTGATTACATTAACACAAACAACAAGACATGCATGCAAAACATGCAGTCAGGTAACAATGTTACTACACGTTTTGAATTTTTTTTGTTCAAAATAAAAACAGGTTTTTCATTCAATGTTTAAGGAATTTTTTTATCTCCATGTGCAAGTAATAGTTATGTCGTTACTAAAAGGGATATTTAAATTGCAAATAAAGAAGTCGTGTGCGAGACCTAAGCTGGCTGACGGATCACAACAATAGGTATGTTTATAAAACTAAATGAATTGATTAAATCTTACGGTTTGTTGTAGATTACTGGTGTAGAGTTCATTTTTCTATAATTCTTTAGTAGCTCTTCATATACAAAATTCAATATGTATTTACGAACACTATATTAAAGTCAAATTAACACGTGTTGTTTGTGACCGAAAGATTCTTCAAGACAACGCAGGCTGTCCACGTACAAAATGTCTAAAAATATAACCAATGTGTTTCGGTGAGGTTATATTTTTCATGAAAAATAAAGGACACAGAATCAATTTTATATTCGAGCGGTTATGCTGAACACGTGAAAACACTTCATTCACTACACTATGTTAAAGCTAGCACTGAAAAAGGATTACAAATGGGCTGTAAAACGTAGGTATTATTTCAAGGCAGCTGTTTAGTAAACAGTGCGTAAATAATATTGCACTCGGTTTACCTATCTGAACTAGCGGAGCTCGGCGTTTCGAATTTGTTCAGTTTTCCAGCCATAACTTCAGTCAGAAGCCAATTAATCAATGTACAAAAATTCAAAAAACACGACACTACGCGCGTCCGATGCGTTTGCACCCTCAGATTAACTAGACATATTATGTCTAAATTTGCACCTTTTTTTGACAAGCAAAAACCGAATGCGCAAAAGTAAAACGCAATCAACAAAATTGTTGACACTCGACAGCTGATCCGGCTTGCGTTCCGTGGCTTCGGGTGTAGTTGTTCGGTTAAAATTTAACTCGTTTGAGTTGCAACCAAGCCACGGAATGATCAAGTTGTTTAACCTCAATAAATTTGAAATGTCAGGCGCCATTTGTTTTCTCTCAACTCACGTCGTTAATAAGACTGTATTACATCCAATTATAAACTTTTTGTGATTACGACACCTCCCCTTTGTTTGTAAGAACTCCGATTGATTTCTTTTTCGATGAATACGGTTTTTGACGCAAACTTCGACACTTCAAACGTCACATAATAGCTGTCAGAGTGAAAATTAACTTGCTTCGGATATGGTTGTTTGGTTGCTGCACCCTGAGCCACGGAACGGGTTAAACTACGCTGAACGCTAACAGTTGTCAGAGTAAAATTTCACCAAGCCATGGAACGGATAGAGAGCGCGCTCGTGCGAGTGTACTCGAGCGAGCATACTCAATTAGGTACGTAAAATCGAAAAATACGTGTACATATCACTATTATTATGCAAAATCCGCCACATTCACACATATCACGATAAACTTTGTAAAACAAAGAAATTTATCTGACATCCATTTCTGATAAAATTCCAACAAAAACCCCAGGCTTTAGTTATTTTTCTGAGACCCCAGTGCAGTGTAAACTGTAAACCTCAGAAGAATAACTGTTTTTTTTGGTAAAATTACCCCCTCTGGGGAAAGTTAGGGAATCCAAGTCCATACAGCCAAGTAAGACGTTTTTCTTTTTTGAATTTATTTACCTACATTGAAATGTACACAGTCATGCATCAGTATTGCATCAGTGAGATGTTTATTTCGATGCCCTACTGGTACTGCTTCAAAGTTGGGATGCTCTGTAGGAATTTTTTCCTGCGGGAATAAACAGGGCGTTAAAGAAGCGTAACAGAACACAAACAAACTTTTTGAAACATTTTTACCGTCGGTTTACTAACGCTAAACTCTGCAACTCGAACGAAATAAAATTCTCGGTCTGAGCTCTGCAATTACTAAACGGATTTTTATGAGGTTTTCACTAAGCTTAGCTTGGTGCAATAAATGACCTTTTTTGCGAAATCGGGTGTTGCGAAAAAGTTAACTTCATTTAAAAACGTTTTATGTAGGTAAATTCGCGTGAATTGAAAATTAGCGAGCACTCTATAATGATTCTAGTGAATTGCAAAGCGCCTGACAATATTTTGACTAAGTACCTACAGCTCGAATAAAACAATGATCATTGTTTAGATTGCTATATTTTTTCTCCAGGTAGAAAATGTAGAAATACGGGTCCCTTATCCGCGTCTTTTGAGAGTCTCATGGTTTGCGCTTTAGTTCTAAACTAAGTAGGTAGGTACACAGTGAACCGTAAACGATGCGGTTTTCACTATCATTTAGGTACAGAATTTCTTTCGCAACGTTCATATTCTGTATCATCTAGACATTCACGGGGGTAAAACTGTGGGGAAAATATAGTTAGTAAATTTTAATTACGTATATTAGGTATACTTGAAGATCAAACGAACTTACCTAAACTGAAGTTCGATCAAAATTATGCTTCATTCGACGCGATTTATGGTTTACATATTATTGTGTATAAATCGCGTCGAATGAAGCTGCGAAGCATAACTAATTATGATTTAGTGTTTTAAAAAAGTCAGTGAGCCAGTATTTTTCTTCTTTATTTTATGAGTGAGGTAAGGCTTCTTTAATAGATGGACAATAGCATTGCTTCAGGCACTAGGTTACCTGGTATAGGTATATTAATATACTTAATAATACTCTATGCGACAGTGAATGTAATGTACCTACCTACCTACTATCTACTAATTGAGTGGAGGATGTTTTTAGCGACCACCAATTGTTCAACATTAAAAGTGAAATGCATAAAATCTTTGAGTTTTAGGTAGGTATCTAAAGAATCTCTATTCCTCCGCCATTATAGCGAGAGCTGTGCACTCCATCAAACCAGCTTAGCATTGATCTGCTCGGAATTGAACTGCCGATTTCCTTCTCTGTGTCTATAGCGAGCTGAGATAGCGAGAGAAAGTATGTACATAAGTATAGGAATTATCTAACTTAGCCTACGGAAAAAAAACACCTTTTCAGGGTTTTTAGGGTCCCGTAGCAAAATGACAAACACCGAATCCTTAGAATATTTCTATCTGTCTATCTGTTCGTCCGTATGTTCGAATGATTTGAAAATAGATACATTGTACCTATACCTATTGTCGCACTATTCCATACTGGCGATGGAATGGGCATGTTGACTAATTTTTATTTTTTAGTCCGTCTTGTAGAATATTAAAAAATATTGGACACGTATTTTTTCTTTTTTTTACGTAATCAAGAAATAACGGCGATATATTGAGTTGAAATTTCGCGTGACGTCACTATTCTGACAGTTTGTATGGCGGTTTTGCGGTTAGTGACGTCACGACCTCCTCATCCTAAACTTTAATGCGCTTTATCTCTGTATATTTTAATTTATTTAAAAAACCAAAAAATACGTGTCTATTGTTTTTTTATTTTCTAACTGATGGACTAATTAGAATTTTGATTTTCAATAGTAGTCAACATCCCTATTCATAGAAGTAGGTAAGTATTTAGAAAATAAGACAATACCATATATTAGGTATATTTTTTTATATATGTACCTCCTATTCCGAACATCTGATTGGCTTCTCGTATTGGTTAATTCACCTACTGTATCTAAAAATTAAGCCTGATACGACTGTGAGTACATATGTAGGTACGTACATAATCCATACACCTATGTGGTAGATCCACCCCTAGTCTTCTTCTTTTTTATAAATAAAATTGAATGTTTGTATGTTTGTCCTATATGCATTCCTAAACCGTTGGTCTAATTGTGATGAAACTTTGGCAGGTTGTTCTGCCTGCGTTTGCAAAGGTTCCTGACATAAAAAGTTCCAGCGGGAATTCCGAAATTCACGCGGGTGAATCTCCGAAGCGGTTGGACCGATTTCGACGGGACTTTCACTGCTAATTAGCTGATGTTTACCTATAAGGAATAAATTTGGCTACCTTGGAGTTCCTGCGAGAATTCCTAAACTCACGCGAGTGAAACCGCGGGGCACATCTAGTTTCTAATACATAATTAACATACATATTAGCCTCCAACAACAACAAAGCAAAAAAGAAGATTAAATTTTGCCTCGTAGGTTTTCCAACTTTATACTTAACTAGCTGTCCCCCGAGTTTTACCCGCGGTAATTTCAGAGTTCCTGTAGGAATTCTAGGATAAACTATACGTATAAATCTTCCGTTTGAGTCAATCTATCTATAAAAAAAAACCACATCAAAATCAGTTGCGTAGTTTTAAAGATCTAAGCATACATAGGTACAGACAGACAACGGGAAGCGACTTTGTTTAGGTATTTGGTACCTACTTCGGTTTTTTCAATTATTTTTTGCCGTGAGTTTTTCCTTATTAAACATGCCGTTTCAGGAATTATAATTACATGTTTTCTCTTTATAAGAAACCTGCAGGAGCTCGTTTTTATACGCGTTATGGATAAAATATTAAATGTAGAAACAATCTAATAGAAACAACATTAGGGGACTCCCTCACTGCAAAAACTTCCAATAAGCTTTCAAATCGGGTGGGCGTCAACACCCTACTTTATTATTCTTTTCTGATTTTAATTATTTCTTCCATGGTTTATATATTACTAGCTGTGCCCCGCGGTTTCACCTATGTCCTTCTCTGTACCCCTGACAATGTGCATGCCAAATTTCATCCAAATCCGTTCAGCCGTTTTTGCGTGATTGAGTAACAAACACATCACACATTTATAATATTAGTAGGATAATACCTATACAAAAGATTATTATTTATTCGTAAATTAAACTTTTATATAACTAGTCGCTCCCCGCGGTTTTGCTCGGTTTAGGGATTTTCTTAGGACCTGCGTTGCAATCTACCAGATGGATAAAAAGCAGCCTCATTACATCTCATCCTGTGGTCCTTCTACAAGCTGTGCAAAATAATCGATTCTTTCCTTTACCTCATTGTAAACTTAGGCGGATTTACATTGGGTCAGTAGGTAACTGACTTCAGTTCGATGCTAAGTCAAAACTGACTTGCACTTGATACGGTGTAAATTGATAATGATTGGAAATCAATAGGTACTTGTGACTGTGCTTCGATATTTTCATGCCACAACCGAAGAATAGTTCCAGCTCGTATTTAAGTACCTATGTAGGTATTTAAGTCGCACAGAAGCTGCCACAGCGCTGCAGGGTGAATATGATAAGGTTTTTTTTTTTAACTCAGCCATCATATCGTTATTATTTTTTGTTGTTTTTATAGTAGCATCTCGTATAGCATATACCTAATAAGTAGGTATTACTCGTATCCACCTACATAATAGGTATATACATAAGATAGATTGGAAATGTGTTTGTCCGAAGCGGCGCGACAGTCTTGCGAGCAATTAAGTAGCCGAAACTTTCGCGATTTGCATGTTATGGGGAAAGTTCCCCAGGCGGCAACCCCAAGGCGAGCTTCGAATTTAAATGTAATTCTTTTTTTTTTTTTTTCTCTTCCGTATATTCCGAAATGATTTCGAACTTAATTCAAATTTGTAAAAGTTATATTTTGTCTATTAATTAAATTATCTATTTGTTATCTTTGGGTGCCTACCTTGTAGATACAAGACGTAGGACTATGGGTGTCTGATTTTTCTGTTTTCTTTTTGTTTTTTCCGGTATAGTACCTATACTCGCACAAAAATCATGTGCTTACCTTTCCTTTATATTATTTGACTAGCTGTTCCCCGCGGTTTCACCCGCGATAGTTTCGGAGATCACGCAGGTATTCCGAGATAAAAATACTTAATTACTACCCTATATATTTCTTTTTTACCTACCCTTGACTACGTGTAGGCAATATGTAAAATTTTATGTAGTTTCTTCCGCATACGCATGTAGTTTCTTCCGAATTCCTGGATAAAAGCAGCCTATGTCCTTCTCTGTACCCCTGACAATGTGTATGCAAAATTTCGTGGTGATCTGTTGAGCCGTGAAAGCGTAACAAGCGAATTAACTCACTTTCGCATTTATAATAATACTAGCTGTGCCACGCGGTTTCACCCGCGGTAATTTCAGAGTTCCTGCTGGGAATTCCGGGATAAAAAGTATGTCCCTATGTCCTTCTCTGTACCCCTGACAATGTGCATGCCAAATTTCATCCTAATCCGTTCAGCCGTTTTTGCGTGATTAAGTAGCAAACATCCAAACACCCAACATCCACACTTTCACATTTATAATATTAGTAAGAATTTACTACTTGGTACTTGTGGCGTATCATCCCCTTTAGGTAGGTACTAACGTAATAATTTACCCATGTAGATGTTGGTACCTATGTACCTACAACTTTATAAATTTCGAGTTAACTGCCTATTTCGCCGCGAATAAGTAAATTACAATGTAACATAACATTTAATGTAAGATCGGAAACATAAAGCCGAGTGAAACTAGGGGCTATTTGTCTTTACCTCGCGACGGAGGAGTTATCGAAACTAAAGCCTCACATAAACATATCTGCCGGGCGCCAACTTCGACACTATATTTTTCCTCACTGCTGACTGCTGTATGCCGGTTTCGTTTCTTTTTACGAAGTGCCTATTCGTCCACTAAACGGATTATTTTTTAGTCGTCCACGGCCTACTAAACTACATAAATTCACAAAAGAGGTTGTCAATATACAATAGGTACCTACTAGATTGTTAACTGTCAAAAGATTGTGAACCATAATATACTGCTTACAATTTAATGCATTATTCTTGGGTATAATATAATTAGGGTTAGGTTAGGCTTGTACTGCTGGGCATGGCTGCTTCGGAAAGTACCTGTGTCAGCTCGGGAGGGAACCGACGGCCTCGTGCCACCATTGTGGAACCTGCGGTGAGGACACGGCGCAGCACACTCTCGAAGAGTGCTCGGCCTGGGCTGAGCAGCGCCGTGTCCTCACCGCGGCAATAGGAAGCGACCTTTTGCTGCCCACCGTCGTCTCAGCCATGGTGGGTAGCGAAAGCGCATGGGCGGCGGTTCTCTCCTTCTGCGAAGACGTCATCTCGCAGAAGGAGACCGCGGAGCGGGAAAGGGAGCAGGCAGCGTCCGCCCCTCCCAACCGCCGCCCCAGAAGAAGGGGTAGGAGGCAGGATGTGGTAGGCCTCCAACCCCCATAGCGAGGTCCTCCGGGCGGTAGAGCGAGGCACTCTACCGTCCGAGGGAGAAAGGACCTCGGGTGGACAAGTGGCGCGTTAGGTGTTCCGGCGCGCCACTTTAATTACTTATTTTTTGCAGTTTGTGGGAGAGAGGAACTTAGTTCCTGCGGGGACTAGGTCCCTGAGCAGAGGGGTCCGCCTAGAAGGGGGCCAGCGCCGTCGGGGCCGCGGAGCATGCGAGAGCGAATCCCGCGGCCCTGACGTAAGGCGCCGAGGAGGAACACCCCAGGGTTTTTAGTGGGTAGATCGCCCTTGTCAGGGCGGAGTCCCACATAACCACCGCCCGCCTCATGGCGGTGGTATGCATAAAGCATTTTCCCTGGGTCAAAAAAAAAAAAGGCTTGTACTGCTAAGCAAGTCGTGCGAGCCGAGCGAGCGCAGCGAGCGTGCCGCGGCAGCGGCCGGCGATGGGCCAAAAACAGTGTTACGGTTCACGATCTTTTGACAATTTACAATCTCGCGAGATAGATTATAATCTAACGGTATTTAACTACAATTTTACAGTGACATTATTATTATTATTATTATTATTATACAATTTATTTTGAAACAAAAATTGTATATCACCTATAAAGGGTTTTCATTCGGCGTGCAAATCTCGTAACAAAAAAGAACGTTACAAGAGATCAATACATTTTGCGTTAAGCGGACGACTAATTAGTCGTCCGTTTAGTGGATGACTAGCCACAGACTTCTTTTTATTTAGTACCTATACCTACTTATATTTTGGGGTCCCGCCTTGAGTATTTTTAAGGCGATTTATAATGAAAAATTATGGTCCATGCAGATTTTATCTCCTCGATTATATCTTTATAAATTCCATGAATCTGTATTATATTAAAACTGTTACTTTTTTTAAATCGTGGCGCGACCAGACATGGTAAAAGTTTTTTCTTTTCTTCGAGTCACAGATGAGTTATTTTTCAATTTGCCGCCGTTTTTTCAATCCTATCAGTTTACGTGGCAAGTTCGATTAGAAGCGACGGTCTGCAAGACAAATAAAACTACCTAAACGCATAAAGAATGCTATATAAATTCTCGACTTTGGCTGTTTTATTTGTAACTAGCTGTGCCCCGCGATTTCACCCGCGCGAAAGGTTTTTATACAACTTTTATTCCCTACATCCGATTTCAATGAGATATAGCCTATATGTAGCTCCAGGCTAAGCTTAATCTACCTGTGAAAACCGCATAACAATCCATTCAGTAGATTCGGAGATTATCGCGAACAGACAGACAGAAAAGATTTTTAAAAACCTTTTTTTTTGTGGTTGGTTATTCTTCGTTTATCGTCCCCTGTCAGTTTTTGTTAAAAATATTCAATGTACAGAATCGCGGATTCTACTCCTTTATTATAGTAAGTACTAAGTATAGAAGATAGATTTGATGACTTTTTTATCGTCTCAATTCGTATAGGCTGGCTATAAAACTCTTTTTTTACCAGCTCGATTTTCAGGAATCTAGAAAATCTATTTTAGCACTACCAAATACAGTCCATCCAAGGCGGCGAAATCCAGTCAAAATAAAATTTTCTCCGATATTAACTAAATATTAAAATGATAATTATACCTACCATTTTTAATTTCACGCTCAAGAGCGATTTTCAATCTATTGAAGTACCTACTTACCTACCTATGACTTCTTTTAAAATGAAGTTCCTGCGGGAATTCTATTACCAACTATACGTATAGGTATCTAAACCTTCCTCTTCATCACTCTATCTAATGAAAACCGCATGAAAATCCGTTTAGTACCTAGTCTTTGAGTTATCGCTAACAGACAGACAGACCGACGCGGCAGAGAACTTTATTTTGTACTAGCTGTGCCTCGCGGTAATTTCGGAGTTCCCGTGGGAATTCCGTGATAAAAAGTACCCCATGTCCTTTTCTGTACCCCTTACAACGCGCATGCCAAATTTCATCCAAATCCGTTCAGCCGTTTTTGCGTGATTGAGTAACAAACATCCAAACATCCACACTTTCACATTTATACTATTAGTAGGATTAACAATATGTAAGGATCAATAAATAAATAGATTTCTATCACTTGTGGAGAGAAGCAAGTGCTAAATAAATCTACTTAGCCTAGCATTATTTTATGGGTACCTACCTACCTACCCATAGTTTCTAGTTTAGGCTCGGACGCTTCTAATAACAATTACTAGCATGGTCTAGGTACCTCCTACTTAAAAATACCTACCTATTAAGAAATGAGAGCACAATTTTAGGGGCCCAACACAAATCTGGAAATTCGTTCAGCTATCGAATCGGAATGAGTTCCCACGATTTGTCTTCATTCCCAAGCGCTATAATATGCACTTGAATCAGCATCTGTAAAGCGAAAATAAGAATCTCGCATTTCACCTTACATATTATAGACGTTTTAAAATGAAAAGGTAAATGATAATTTAATCAACATATTGTACTCAACAAAATATTTTATTTCTCCCACGTGGATCCGTTAAGCAAAAATTAAGTTCAGTAAATCTGCTATGTCAAAACGCTCTACCCTGCGGCTCTACCGCACCGGTGCACAGTGGATCCGTGGATTAGGTACTTTTAGGACTCCTAGATATGGATCTAGGAGTCCTAAAAGTCCTAAAATACTAAAACAAAATAAATTGGTGAAAAAGGTGTTGGGAATATAGCAGGCAACAAGTAATTTCTTCAAATTTTCTCAACTAGTCAAACGTTTTTATTATTTAATTGTAATATTACCTACTAGGGATGAAATCATGCAAAATAATATATTCCTACAATATGCAAAGATTTTGTCCAAGTCTTCATTTCTTTTTATATGTTTAAAATTGACTCATTGGAAAAAAGAATAGGATAAATAATACGATTGGAGTTTTTGGCGGGCATCGAAGAAGGCGGTTCGGTCATTTATTTTCGTGTCAATTGGTGTCAATAAAAAATTGTTAAAAGTGGATTTTGTTGTGTTTTAAGGTTTTAAGGTGCTGTATTAGATAATAACTTTCACAGTGTCAGTTTTTTATGTGCTCAAGAAGATAATAGTATGGCATTTCGAGCTGATTTCCTCGGTATCCTCCAAGAGCTCCAAGAAAGTTCTTGTAGTCTACTCAGTATCATGGCCCATAAGTTCAAACCGTACAACGGTGCTAAACGCTAATTTGTGCATTTAACTAACTAATATTACTTGAAACTGGCTAAATGCATTATATGCGAAAGCCAATAAGAAGAAGAAAGAAAGACTAATACGATTTTCCGGTCGTTAACTTTTTAAACTTTCAGCGCCGGCAGAGGCATCGGGTATACAGCCAAGTGATCCTACAAAATTCTGTTCCGCTCTCACTATTATCCGAACCACTGGATCGTGAATTCGAATTCCTATGTAAAATGGTATTCGAACGAGTAAAAGGAGACTCAGTGCGTATTCACATCACGCGTTCCAATCTCGAACGCGTTGATTTGGAGTCGTTTCAGGAACGCATTCGTTTGATTCATCAAAATGGCGGATCGGCGGGAAAAATCTTGTGGAAATTAGAAAATGTTTTATTTGAATGTTACGATGAGAGCTGATTGAAATAAAAATAAGAGTAGTTTTTTAGTAAGAATTTTGTAAGAAGTTCACATTATTATAATGTAAATAACAGTGATAGGTATACTACTACTTTAGTACCTACTTACTTATAGCACAGATAATATAGCTTATCTATAGTAACGATTCATATTGTGTAGAATAATATAGGTAAATATAGATTTAATACCTATGATTACGAACTTGTAAGGACACCTACATATATGCAAGTGGATAAAAAACCACGAGATAGCGCCTGCAGTTATACATATATTTATATATAGTTATACATATAGTTATATATATATAATACCTAGCCGAGCGAGCGCTTCGCGCGCAGCGGTAGCGGCGGCGAATAGAGTAGCCAATAAATCAATTGCAAAGTACATATAGGTACATCTTTCGTTCACGATAACTTTACTTTTATGTACTAAGACTTATCAAAATGAAAAAGTAAAGGTGTTTATTAAAACTTCTTTAAGTTTAATTTGTAACAGTTTGAGCACTGAATAAGATTTTTTTTTCCAGTATATACATTTTTTCTTTTTTATTAGTTTTTTTTTTTTTTTTTTTTTGATCCACCATTCACAATTTACCTAATATCAATCTCAAGGATTATTTTTCTTATTCTTTTTCTTGCTCTCGCTGTGAGATGCGTGGTCCGAGTGTCGTCACACATGGTCTATAATGTATGTATGTAGTTATGTATGTATATATTAGTATGTATGTATGTATGTAGTTATGTATGTATTTATATTAATGTTTATTTGTATGATTATATGTATATGTTTGTATTCGTGTGTGTATGTATGTGTATTTCCTTTTACCTATATACTTATATATTCCGTTCCGATTTCCGATCATAAAGCCTTACTTTGTTACTTTTATTTTTACTTTTAAGTTCTGTGTTTCCAAATTGTTATAGTTTTGTGTACGTACTGCGAAATTCTAAACTTTATATAAGGGTAACTATTATTGGCTCTTAGTGTGATCTTGTAATCTAAATCTATTATATGTTTTTGTAGCTGTTGTTGTCCTGAATAAACGAAAATAAAAATAAAAATACATTTATCATCGAGATATTACATTAATAATAATAACTATGATTTTTAATAATAATAACAGTTATTTCGGGTCCCAAGAACCCAAAGAAACCCGTAAAAAACCCATAGTACCCCATTTAAATTAAATTAAAACGAAAAAGTGACAATGACACATTTACCTAACATTTATCTAATATTTTTATAAAAATCTCGTGTCACAGTATTAGGTTATTATTATTAGGTTATGATGGATTATTATTATTATTATTTCGGAGGAGTTCGATAAAACATAATTATCTTTATTACAGTATTGTTATCGAACTCCTCCGAAACGCCTTGACCAATTTTAAAGTTTCCTGTATTTGGTAGCTCTGAGAAAAGGTCGTAGGTAGGCTATTTTTTATACCTCTAGGTGATAAGGGTGGCTACCCAGATTTTTTTTTACCTATTTATTTTTGGGATAAAATTTTACTTTGGAGTTCCAGCGGGAATTCCGATACTCATGCGAGTGAAACCGCGGGGCACAGCTAGTCTGTATATGTATTACCTATACTCGATTGCCTTATGTGGTCTAGTCCTTAGTTATTCCGTGAGCGTAGCTATATCTCTCTCCGTGTAAGGCTAGGTACTTGAAAGATTCAAAAGTCTACTTGATAGGTTCTTTACCCGATCTGTGGTCGGTTATGATTCTTATAGAGAAGTAACGTAAAGCGATGCGGTAGGTATCATAATGTTTTGCGTGAGAAGAATAAGCTTTAGCCGAGGCGTCTGCATCTAAAGGGTCTTCTCTGATGTACCCCTGGAGCGACGGCCGATTGGCTTACTGGGTGTATGCCATGATGCCAGTATAAATATGTGTATGGAGAGCCTTATCGAGGTGGAAGTGCAGCGGTTTTGTGTGGAGAATGCAATTTATATAATAAGACAAACAGCGCCGCCCGCCCGTGTGGGCAGCTGGGCCGCAAGGGTGCAATCTGCGAAGTCAGCCCAACTAGGTAATTGATCTTTGTAGCGCCACAAGTCGCAACTAGTTACTAACTATAAGTAGGCAGGTACGTACCTGTCTACTTATAGTTAGTGCTTACTAGCAAACAATCCCTAGTCTGTAATGAATTTTTGAAGGGTATTTTTATCCCGGAATTCCCGCGGGAACTCCCAAATTAATACGGTGAGTTTAGCGAGTTATTAACGGGTACATTTTGGTATATCATTTTAAGTGAGAACTCTTGGACATTGCAATTGATAATCACAATTCGCCGTGTTGGCGTGCTAATTTCCATGAAAGTCTTAATGGATTGTGTTTTTTTAATCTACATTTCAATTAAAACACAAAGTTAAAATTAAGGTATATACTTATGTATGTAATATGATAAGCACCGTGAGGAAACTATGGCATGGTGGTAGGGCACTATCCTACAGCCGGACTAGTCCATCTTCAAGTTGAAAATATACACACCGGCAGAATTAGCGGAACATAAAAAGGCAGAGTATAGAAATAATAACATATATATATTAAAACAAATAATAATTAGACGTGAACTAATAAATTAATATACATCTTTTAACACTTTAAAAGTTTGTAATTAAATTATTAAATTTTATTTAAAATAATAATAAAAAAAAACACTTTTTATCTAATTTGTGGGCACACAAATAATGTTGCAAATTAAAGATTACTGTGATTTTAACACTAAATAAATGAACGATTAATAATGTGTGTTTCCCCTTCGTGATTCAACTTTTATTTGCAACATTGTCTGTGTTCTCACAAACTAGAGTTTTTTTTTTTTTTAATTTTGATTACTTTTAATAAAATTTAACTAAAAACTTCTTAAAGTCGATGTTAAAAGATGTATATTAGTTTATTACTTCATGCCTGATAATAATTTGTTTTAATACATATATGTTATTATTTCTATACTCTGCCTTTTTATGTTCCGCTAATTCTGCCTGTCTGTGTATATCGCCAAGCAATTGTTCCGGCAGCCTCACTTGAAAGCCAGTTCCCATTCCAGCATAGCTAAGATGCGCGCCACGATATGTTTACCGAACGAAAGATAAAATTGTCGACACGACAAATATTTGTGGGCGTCCAAGCAAAAAAGTGCAGTAGTGGGGTATTGAGTTAAGACTAGATTCGGTTAAACATTTTTTACCACTGGTAGACAAAACGATATAATATGTCGACGAGAATCGATAAAATGGCTCGATAAAATTTTATCGTGTTGCGCATCCTAGCTCGGCAGATCGGCAACGTACCTGCATGCCCTATGGTGATGCAGATGTCCATGGGCGGCGGTAGTCACTTACCACCACGTGTGCCACCTGCCCGTTTGCACCCTATGGCATAGAATAAAACTACCTGAATTGCCAAAGTGACTGTACAAAATGAGTCTAATTTTGTAGAGTAGTAATGAGTACAGACCTAAACAAACATTATTTACCACGGTTACTGAGGGTACCTATACGTAACTCCGTCTATTTTGTGACAAAAGACAGAACGATTAGGTTCACAGTTCAATAGTGGAGGCGCAAAAGCCCACGTAATGTCCACGGCAGCATTACGTGGGCCTTTCGGGAGTTTTATCGTCGAATTCGCCCTAGCATTTGACTTCACATTCGTATTAACTCAGAGGATCAGCGAAATGGTAAAATTCGGATCATTTGATCGTATAGTTTAATTATTGAATATATTGTAACATCTGTGATCATAACATTTAATATTTCGCTAATATTATATACCTAATCTATAATAAAATCACTTTAATATATTAAAACTAGTTGTGCCCCGCGGTTTCACCCGCGTTAATTTCAGAGTTCCCGCGGGAATTCCAGGATAACAAGTACCTATGTGTTAATCTGATGTATAGCCTATAGGCTATATTATTGTAAAGTTTCATTTAAATACATCTCGCGTTTATAATATTAGTAGGATTGGGAATTTGACAGCGGTGGTTTTTAAATAATCCGGGGTAATTATTTTATAGACTAGGTACCTACTTACTACTAACTTAATATAACACACTTCATATTTAATATAGGTACTTAATAAATCATAGATAGATACAAGTAATTTACAAGCTCTTCCTGAAATGGATTTTGGTATTTAGTAGAAAATCTTTAAAGGAAACAGAAGTTAATATAATATATTTATATAAGCACGTCAGACTTCATACTATCTAACACAATGTCTTGTGTATATTACCTACCTGATAAGCTCAAAGGAAAAAACTTCTGTTGCCTTATGGAAGCTCCCTATTGCTTATTTTCTACCTAATCTAGCCTAGCGTTGCCTACTTTCGTTTGGCTACTTACGTTTTCTTTCCTTATTTTATTTAGTCTATAGAATATAAAGGATGGCGAGACGATTTTCTTTTTAAGGCTCTTACAGCAGTAAAACTATCGCCATCTGCTCAAAAAAAATTCTATTTCTCAGATAAATTAATCGATAGTAGAATGTTTAAAACATGGTTTAAATATTTAGCCCAATAATTTTTCTGAAATCTATAGAAACAAAGACAGCTACCTATGAATTTGAGTGAGTGAGATCCGCCTAGTTCACAATGCGTAATTTTTAAATCATTAATAGGACAAGTACTTATACGCATTTTTCGAATAAGCGCATGTTAAATTTTGAAAAAAGCTTGACAATAAAAGTTAAGTAGGTAGATATCATTGACACTTAGGTATAGATTTTGTTTTAGTCGCTATCCCCTTTTCGACTAACCTTGTATGTCGTTAGATTACATAAAAAAAGACTTATCCTGCTACTTAAATATTAAAAGTATACGATGGCTAGTTCACATTAAAGATTTATCTAACAAAGAACTGAATTTATCGGAAATATCTCGACTTTTTCATAGCGCCCGGGTTCCCTACAAACGTGCACTCCGAAGTGCTTACAGCAGAGGGCGCTTCAAGTGTTATACAAGCCACCAGCGCAAATTGACTTACCCCACCCCTCGTTGACCCAACACAAATGTAACCGGAAGGAGAATAGCTATGAAAAACAAGAGATCAAGCCAATGTGGTTATGAATAAAATGACAAAAGACGCGGGAAAACAATGGCTGCTCTGCATCCGCCATAAAGCAGATAGTTCTCCTTTTGAAAATTTAATTTTTCTTCGTCCGTCGAGTTTGTTTACGGACGCGACGTGCGCGAGTTTCTGCGATGAGGTTGCTAATGAACCAAACATTATAATAAAACTAGCTGCTATCCCCTGTTTCACACGCGTGAGTTGAGGAAATCTCGCAGGAACTCCAAAGTAGCCTAATGTATTCCTTATAACATCAGCTAATTAGCAGTGAAAGTCCCGTCAAAATCGGTCCAACCGTTTCGGAGATTCACCCGCGTGAGTTTCGGAATTCCTGCTGGAACTCCAAACTTCTTTTATATAAACCTTGTCCTGACAATAACGAACACAAAAAAAAACAATTATCCAATTTGGTGCAGTATTTTGGAAGTTATGCACTTAGCAAAACATTTGGCGATTCATTTTTATTATATAGAGTAGCTGCTCCCTGCGGTTTTACCCGCGTTAATTTCAGAGATCCCGCGGGAATTCCGGAATAAAAGTAACCTATACCCTTTTCTGTACCCTGAAAACTTGTATTTATGCAAAATTTCACTGTGATCGGTTGAGCAGTTAAGGCGTGAAAAAGTAACAAACTAACAAACTCACTTTCACATTTATAAGGATAATAACTACGCTCATTCTAAAGCTATCCTAATTTATACAGGGCCCTTATTCACTATGACCATAACACGCCGCGTTAACATAAGACGCCACAAAAAAACTCCTTCGTAATTTAAGAAGTTTTACTGCAAAAAAATACATTCACAACGTTTCTTATGGCATAAAGAATAATAATTTCTAATATCTTGGCATCTAGAACGTTTTGAAATACGTTTTTGGGACGCGGACGCGCGTTACGGGCAAGGAATGTTGTTGCTCATAGTGAATATGTATGCCCAGTATGGCTTGTATGGCATCTGTAGGTATGTGTGCATCTTACACAATTATGATGCAATTATGGCAGATCAATCAAACGCCGCCTGCTAGTGAAGCGGCAACGAAACGTTAGCTAGACGTAGACAGCCTTATTAGTTCCACGGCAAATAAAAAATCCACTGATATTGAACATACATAGTTTCAGCACAGCTGTTTCGCCGACGACTGAATCAATTACGAGTATGTAGTTGCAAACGTAGTGTTAGTTGCTGTATACAGACAGACATTAGTCATATATGATGGTCGCTGAACCTTGAAGCAAAACTTTTTTCCAATACCTTGATATTTTTCCGAAAATTACAAATATTAGTTAAAAATAAAAAGAGATAAAATAGATAAGGATACTTGTGGTCGACAACTTTATTCTTAGGTGTAGATAATAATCTTTGAACCATCTGCTATACTTGCCCAATGACCGATATGTGAACATAATAGAGTATAAACAACTTTATAAATCTTTGAAAAGGTTATTGAGGATGTATGAACTTTTGGGAAAGCTTTTCTTTGTCAAGGCCTCTGTCACACGTTTTCGGTTTTAACCCTGTACATAGAAAACTATATTATTCAGAACTTCTGCAAGTTTCGGTGTTTGCTGTAAATGGGCATGTTGACTAATTTTTATTTTTTAGTCCGTCTTGTAGATTATTAAAAAATATTGGACACGTATTTTTTTACGGCGATACATTGAGTTGAAATTTCGCGTGACGTCACTATTCTGACAGTTTGTATGGCGGTTTTGCGGTTAGTGACGTCACGACCTCCTCATCCTAAACTTTAATGCGCTTTATCTCTGTATATTTTAATTTATTTGAAAAAGCAAGAAATACGTGTCTATTGTTTTTTTATTTTCTAACTGACGGACTAATTAGAATTTTGATTTTCAAAAGTAGTCCACATCCCTATTGCTTAGAGTTTTCGTGACGTCAAAGTTTCGCTAAGTTGCGCATTTCAGCTGGTTGTGGAGAAACACTCTAAAAACGCATTATATTTTTCTAAGCTAAACAGACACAGCCGCAGGGTGGAATCAATATAGCAGAGTGAGAGTAACGTGAGGGAGTAGGCAGGGACAGAGCAAATACTCGAATACTTGGTGGCAACCCCAAAGTTTACTCCACAAACTCTGATCGTATTATTGTGAGAGGGCAATAATGCTGGATGGAGTCGCTTCCGCAGTGTTTGTTCATTTGTTCTTATACCTATACTTGTAGAAGTTAGAACTGAGATCATAAAAGCAATGAAGATAAGGCATTAAAATACTGGACACTAACCGCCGCACTCAGAGTCGACTTTAATGATTACTTAGTTAAGTATAGATTTTTAAAACAAAACTGCCGCAATCAGAGACGTTCAGTAAATTAATGTTAATTGGCATTTAACTAATTAAGTTAAATCTCATTAAATGCCAATTAACATTAATTTACGAACGTCTCTGATTGCGGCAGTTTTGTTTTAAAAATCTATACTTAACTAAGTATTAAGTAATCATTAAAGTCGACTCTGAGTGCGGCGGTAAGGGAACTATTAGTACTAAATTGTACTTATTACGTTATTTTGGTTACAACAAGGACTATGTTTATTTAAAAAAAATTATGTCATGTCCTTTTATTTTGGACAGCTATTATTATAGTTGCTTCCTTTACAGTAAGACGTTTGTAGTTCCTTTAAAAAATATATGATTTTTTAATTGAATGATTTACTATAATCTATTTACTTATGGAAAGATTTCGGTAAGTTTATAATATGATATTAGGTTTATATCGTAAAATATTAAAGATGGAAGTAAGTTCATTAATTTTTCAAACTTAAGTAGATACTTATAAATTAAACCTCAGGGGCTATTATGTAACTTTTGTTTCTATCATTTTTCGGTTGCAATCAAAAACATGACGGTTTTGCGATTACATTATGCACGTTTTGACACTCACAATATTTAACAATCAACCAAAATAAACATACTTCAAAAGTTGCCTAAACATGATAAATTAATCACAAAATCGCAATTTTTCTGATAGACACTGAAATATGATATACCTAGCAACGAAAATTACATAATGGCCCTGTTGAGTAAATTAAATAGGTTACAAGTTTTATGATGAAGCAAACTTATATCAAGACTGGTTGGTATCCTTTTCTGTTATCTGTGGTCAGACTTTACTTAGGGCAGACTAGGAACTTTCGGCAAGTAGATGCAGACTCTTGTTTTATTGATTCCATACGTTTCACTGTGTTGTTTTCAACCGAACTGAAAATAAATGACATTTTGTGTTCTCAACGATTTTAGTTCATCAATTTTATTTATTAAAAGTATCCACACAGTTACCTACACAACACACAAATATACCTAGGTACCAAAAGAGATGCACCAAAATGATGAATTTATTTGTAATGCATTTTAGTTCATTATACTCGAGCAGGAAATAGTTTTATATTCTTTTTCATTACTCATACTCGGAAAGTAGGTCTGAAGTTGCCTGAGAAGCGGGTTGAAAGTAACCCTTTTCAGCCCTAGGGAGAATCGCTTTCAACTGACAACTGTCAAATTATTAAAAAAAAACTAGGTCTATTTTCACATTTCTATTGAACCATGTTTCAACTTTCTATACAGCCAGCGCGATGTAAAATTGAAATAACGTAAAGTTTAAGTAGGTATTAATTAAAATAAAATTCACTCACTTTTTCTTAAGCTAATTCCTATTTATATTTTTTTATTTTCTTTAATTAATACTTAATAATTAAAGATAATATTTTTTTTAGGTCGCCACAATGTAAATAAAAAATACTGGCTGAATAGCTAGCCGGCCAAAGAAAAAGAAATAGGTGGGAAAGTGTCAAGCGACTATCCGATCTTCACTCATTTTTTCTTTAGCTAATTCCTATTTTTATTTTGACTTTCCTTGCATTCGTAATGAAAAGCACAGTGTTATCCTCGGGAGAAAGACTTATTTAGTCCCTCGATCTATTGGTGCCCTCGCTACGCTCGGGCGCCAAACCCCGTCTCGGGACTAAATAAGTTACTTTCACCCCTAGGATAACAATGTACTATTAAATAGGTTTATGGAAAAAAAAAACAGCAAAAACAGTTTTAATAGGCTGTTTGAATAACATTCTATTCTATTCTATAATAAATAATAAAAAATAATGGATGCGTACCTATATGTTTTTTTCTTCAAATTAATGAACATAATAATTGGATAATGCGCATTAAAGTTTAGGAATGGGGCTCATAACGTCATATACAGGTAAACTGTACCTGCTTGTGACGTCACGCGATATTTAGTTATTTTTTGCTTAGATACGTCAGAAAAGAAAAAATACGTCTCAAATATTTTTAATGAATCTACAGGATGGACTGTAAACAAAAATTTTGTCAAACAACCTATTAGACATTTTATTAAAAATAATAAGCATTCCGCGAAATCAAGGAAATTTAGTTTTATTGTCCACGTGGAAAGTACGGGTGGTAAGGCTGTGCTCGTGCCGGAGTCACATAAATAGGCTGCGGGCACAATGGTGCGCGAGCGCAGGATATTTACGGCGAGTGTCAGAAACAGTCGCAGAACAGTCGAGCCGGCGAGCTCATGGTTAAGGTAGGTAGTGCCTACGCAGATCTAGTGCCACACAAAGTGGTATTAAATATCATTAACATTGCTACCAAAGAGTGTGACCACCTGAGAAGTAGAGCGTTACTGGACGTGAATAAATCAATATACTTAAATAAATTAAAATATTATGAGTACCAAATTACATAAATTTTAATATGTGCATGAAAATCTCGTATTACAATGTTTGTTATCGAACTCCTACGCCTTGACCGATTATTATGAAATTTTTGTGTATATTTCGTAGGCTTCTTTTTTACCCCTAGATGATAAGGGTAGCCCTTTCCGGATTTATTTTTTTATTGTTTGGACAAATTTACTAGCTAGTTAAATAATAATGCTTGGACATTATCACATAGTGCCACCTGATTTCAAACTAAGCAGAGTTTGTGCTATGGATACCAGACAACTTACGTTTTTTTTTTAATACACCTATGATACGTACCTACTAAACTCACAGACTCAAGGACCAAGGTATACACTTATATTTATGCCATCTATTGTGTTATTTAGAACTAAAAACTAACTGCATATGATGGAACTTCACGCGTATCACTTTCACTACCTACGGTTGCTTATCACTCCCAACCTGTCAAAAGATAAATATTATTTAGTAAATAAAATTTACATTTAATTAATTAATAAATTACTGTAATAAAATTTGGTAAGACTACACATCAGGTGGATAAAGCAATTAATGTTGCTCTATATCGACGTACTAATTTAATATTCATGATATCATTTGCATTGTCAAAACGCACAATGGTCCTTCGCCGGCCAGATAATGCCCCTCATAACGTTGGTACAACAATATGATCAGATTTACAATTACGTATAATATCACCTTAACTTATTGATAGCGATCTAAGTTATCTACTGAATTGATTTATCAGCTACATCGATCATTGAGAATTGCGAGGAAATAATATAACTATTTCTGTACTTTATTATTTTGATTGTTCTGGTATTGTATCAAGATGGATTAATTTTAAAAATTTATTGCATTGTCAAGGATTGAAAGTGCAGAAAAATTTGATTATATCACCGTGTTTGTATAAAGGTTGCGTTTCGATTTAACGTGATTGTCATATCAATCGAAGTAGTGAAATTACTAACAGAATTTTTTTTTTTTACTCTTTTGCTATGTGCTTTTTTCATGGACGTTTATTCTGGAGTTATTCACTGATACATACAAAATTTCTTTTAGATCGTATTTTGGGGTTCCAGAATAGACCAGTTTTTGACGTCAATTAAATTAAATATCTTGTTATTTTATTGACGTAAAAAGAGTCACACGTAAGGGTTAACTTTGAATAAAATTATTATTTGACTTCGAACAATTCTTTATTTGTAAGGAAAAGTAGGTAGTGACGTGTATTCTTAAACTTGGTTTTACATGGTTTTACTTATAAAATTTACACCGTCTCAATAGCTTTAACGAGCGATAGATCAATGCCACCGAATTAACAAAAGCAAAGAAAAGAAACGCTTGCAAAATAATAGGAAAATAAAAAGTGTGAAGAAAGCGGAGTAGGTATTCTAGATGCGTCATTAGCGCAGTTGAGGATTGTCGGGAGTTTTTATTACCGTGCTAGGGTTGTCAACACAGTGCACTGGAATTTTTAACAGACTTCAAAAAGGGGGAGGTTCTACATTTGACTAAATAATAATAATAATAAAAACATTTATTCCCAGTCACAATGACTAAAACTACAGAGAATTTAAGAGACTTACATATTTAGTATACGTATTCTTAATGTAGAATAGCCAAAGTGAGAGAGAACCAAATATATGTTTTTAATTCATGAAATTAGAGTAAATATATTTTTTTGTATTTTTTTTTTGTTTAAGAAGTTACATAATTGATGTTATTTACTATAATACAAAGCTAAAACTTTTAAGCATTAGCTCGATAAGGACAGATACTTTCTCTTAAAAGCTATACTAGATAAGAAGACATCAGAAATAACACTTGCGCTTTTTATATTGCAGAAAACTAAGACGGTTGATAACAAAACTATAAATAGGTATATTAATTAAAATGGAAAAAATGAAGGAAGAAGATTAGATAAGATATTGCCTATGAGTATGAACACATCAGTATTTGTTAATTGAATTAACACTTTTTGGAAAGCTTACAGCTAGTATAAAAGTAGAATAAGAAGAAAAGTACCGAAGACGTTCGTAGACAGGTTGTAGATAGCATAGAGGAACGTGGTAGACAGACATGATATGAGTACATATTATGTATAAGTAGGTACACAATAACAGTATTGTGACAACCCTAGCATAGGCTTAGTAAGCCCATGGGAGTGTTCTCGCCTCACTAATTCTAACTGTGATTTATATCTTCACGGCGATTCGATTGGCGGCTACCAGCGGCTTAGGCCCGATGGGATTACGAGACGCTGCCAAATCTGTGGAAATTAGAACAAGAAACACAGGCGTTACAGAGACGTATAGTCATATCTGAAGATGGTATCTGGATGGTATCAGCTCAAATTGTTAGTTACCTTACTACAAAATATCATGACAAAATTTTAAAGAACCTTATTCAACTTCCGCAACAAGCAAACAAACAAATCACTAGTGTGTTTATGAACTGGTAACGAGTTAGAGATAATTCAATGCTTGCTATTGAAGTGCAGAGACAAGTTAACAAAGCTGAACCCAATGCATTTTCTAGTGGTTTTGCTGGGTCCAGCTAACTTTGAGGTTGTTTATTACCGATATGTAATTACGTAAATGCTCTTAAAATATGACTACACCTTTCTGTGACGTCCTGTATTTTGCTAATGCCTCTGCTATTTTCATATGGATCCACAAATTAACGCGTTCCACTGAGTTCAGAACGTTTGCAACTCCAATATTTTTTCACGTATTCAGAATATGAAACGAATGATCTCAAACAATGTTTTATGACAGCAGAAAACTTTTTTAACCGTTTCCAGCATTTCCAGTATTCCCTAAGTGGGTTGATAAAAAATATTCGCGATATATCACAATTCACAATATTGCTTTGCCCTAGTGCTCCATCTGGTTTTCATCCATTGGTCTGAACCACCGTATCTAAATGTCCGCCGAATGGCTCCCATCGCAAACAAGAGATTATTTTAGTAGATTGGAAAATTGCCATTAGGGGAAAAGCTTTTTCAAGGATGCGATGTTTTATTTAGAGTATATCTTGGAGGCTTATTTAACTGTAACCGCTCGAGTTTTAACGTGAAAATGTTACAAGTGATTGTGATTAAAATGGAAACAAAGAAAAGCGTCGTGGGATTTGTTACACGGCATAAGCAGAGTGGTAGCCATTTTGATACCTTTGTTTATTTTATAGGTACCTACTAGCTTTTCCTTGATTTTGGTGTTGCTGCGGGAGTTTTGTAATAAAAAAGTATGTCCATTTCTGTATTCCAGGACAACCTATATGCAAAATTTCATGGCAGTCAACTGACTAATAAAGACGTAAACAGACAGACAGAGTTACTTTCGCATTTATCCTTACTGATATTATAAATGCGAAAGTGAGTTTGTTTGTGTGTTTGTTTGTTACGCTTTCACGGCTAAACGGCTCAACCGATAACCACGAAATTTTTTACACATTGTCAGGGGTACAGAAAAGGACATAGGCCACTTTTTATTCCGGAATTCCCACGGGAACTCCGAAATTGACGCGGAAGGAACTACATTAAATTTTGCATACTACCTGCACGTTGTCTTGATAGGTACAGAAAAAAATATTGGAACTACCCTATATTTTTTCTGTTGTTTTTTTTACTTTTATCTGGGAATACCCGCGGGATCTCCGAAACTAACGCGGATGAAACCGCGGGAAACAGCTAGTACTTAGATGATATTTGTATGGATCTATCATCTAAGTTATTGCTACGAATGCATTTCAAATGCAGTCCACGTCACTCGCTAATTAGACAAACAGCTACGAGTTGGATCGCTGACGCGCGTGACTTACATGTGAATTGCACTAATTCAGTGGATAGGTATGTAACTTTGCATTCTCTAGGTATACAATATATTGGGTATAGTGGGTTCAGTGAATTTAAATCACCCGGCCACATCACAACGTGATCTGTGATAAATAACAAGCGATTTTAAACTCTCAGATATTTTATGAACCAGTATTTTTATATGCAACGTGTTAATGAATTAACTGAAAACTAGAAAGTAGTTTGCCACAAAAATTAAAAAGTTTATTAAGTAGGTATACCTAATAATTAAATTGTAGGTAGAATTATTATAGAAAATAGAAATGTTTTTTTATAAGGTTACGGTAGGCGGTAGCTAGCCTGCGGTTTCACCTGCGTTTATTTAGGAGTTCCCGCGGGAACTCCGTGAGGTCACTTTTTAGCCGACTTAAACCCTCCGTAAACTACCTACCAGACTTAGCAACTTCATAGATCAGGTACCTAGTTTTCGAAATTTCATGTTGAATCAGTAAGTCAGTGACCATAGATTGAATATAGGTACATATATGGAAATACCAAAGCCAAATAGAGCACCTAAACATTGTATCACAAGTAACATCGCATTCACAGCGAAGCCTTAAAACTAGTAATAGATTTCTCTATTCTCATAAATTTCTTCAAGCTCCTACCCCAAAAAAAAAATCATCACATAATTTTTATAAACCTTTTTTCCCTCGATAAAATCTCAAAGCACAGCTTCCGGCTCTACAATCTACCGTCACAGTCACAGTCTCACGTAGCGTACGACCTCTATCGACCTAAATCGCCACTTGACCATAGGAAGTTACATTTTTATTCTCCACTGAATCCCGCCCTTGCAAATTGAATCTCAGGACCTCGCGTCGGAGAGGCTTTTTAACATAAAAACCCTTTACTCTATGCGACTGCATGGCAACTACGTTACATGTTCCCACCTTTTTCCTACTGATAGAAGCATAAAGCGTTCTGGTTCCCCTATAGTATAGAAAAACAACGCGGAATAGTAATGTTTTTATATTATTTTGATAAGATTTCCCTCGTTTTCGGACACAGCTATACAAAAATGCTGAGCAGTTGCTAGGCTCATGGGATTGATATTTGTATACCTACGTCATCGAATCTATTCTCTTTTCAAGAACTATGAAAACAAATTAGATTATAGTTCGTTGTGATTTCCACAAATACCAATATTTTATAGATGTCAATTTTATAATGAGACTTGACAATGATCGTGATTGGTGCATTCGGATCAAACGCTTGAGAGCCGGTGAAGGAAAACATCGTGAGAAATGATGTTAGGGCATTTTCTATAGTACCCGATTAGCAAGCTACCGCCTGCAAGTTGAAATGTTAGATGTTTCGCCAAACATCCAACGGTGTTTTCTGGCAGCCTCATTTGAAAACCATTCCGAGAGATGTGTTCACAATCTTCGACCACATCGTCACTTCACATCAGTCCCCATAGTCAAATTGACAATCTTTAATCGTCGTCGCTCGATAAATTCGACATCTGATTTAGATGATTTGGGTGACTAAGATGACGATAAGTTTTCTAAAATGATAACGATTAAAGATCATTTATCATCATCATCAGTAAACTTGGCTAAGTGGGCAGGGGAGCTTTTATCAAACGCCTAGTAACTATAATCTGTTAACCATAAAAAAATAACGAACGTATTATAAACATCGTGTCGTAATCGTGCCGTGACGTGTAAAAAGGTCCGTCAAATCGTTCCTTGTGATGTTTTGGCGAAGGCAATCGTATAAAGTAATAAGACGTGACACATTCATTTTGGTAGAGGATTCTTTTTAGATATTTTACGACCTTGTCCCTTTAGGCGCTTGATATTCGTGCGTCGTTTCGTTTCTACAAAACGGGGCGTGGAGAGTATAAAAATAACTATTTTATATCCCAACTTATCCTAACAAACCAGGAAGTTGAACGAAGGGCTGTTTTGCCCGCAAAAATTTGCCCCCACGAGCATCCGCTGATGAATATTCCGACTTGTGGTTAAAAGTAATGAAATACTAGCTGTTCCACGCGGTTTCACCTGCGGTAATTTCGGAGTTCCCGCGGGAATTCCGGGATAAAAAGTACCCGATGGCCTTTTCTGTGCTCCTGGCCATGTCTATGCAAAATTTCATGATGATCGGTGAGTGAGATTCGCAGCGTAAAAGTATAACAAACAAACTAACAACTCAAAAAATCAATTTTTAAAATTTTTCTCTGTCTGCCTGGCTGTCTGTTTGTTCCGGCTAATCTCTGAAACGGCTGGACCGATTTTAACGGAACTCTCACTGGCAGATAGCTTATGTTATAAGAAGTAAGATTAGGCTATTTTTATTTTAGATAAAAATAGTTCCTGCGGGAATTTAGAAACACACGCTGGTGAAACCGCGGAGCACAGCTAGTCTTATCTATAACGAGTGACGACAATTGGAGAAAAAAAAGTAAGTGTTGCGCGATATCTTTTTCAATGTGATAACAGTATAATCTCGTTAGTATCTGCATTTTTTCTTCTTCTTCTTCTTTCACAATGGCGTCTATAATTATACCTAATTAGTCAATGACAATGTTTCTTAGTAATAAAAATCTCTTCATCTATGTAATTAGTTCTTCAGTTATGGCGAAACGCTAATGACAATGTTAGATTGGTCCCCAAACTAAAACATGGCTCGCTTGAAAGCCAGTTTCCTCCGGGTTCAAAATAGATGCTGAAAGGTGACTGAAATAACGAAGACAACGTGAGTCGTGACACGCGCGTGTTCGGTACGACTTTCACCTATCAACAACCTTTTTTTTCCTCACTTCACACTATCTGCTTGTGACACAAGATGAAAACACAAACATGAAAATTTTAACAGATTTCGCTTTTGCCAAAAGCTATGCAGACTCAAAATGCAGCATAATCTTACACGTCTCAGCGTTTCAGAACACTAAAATAAAAAGCTAGGATCAACTCACATAGGAATGAGTTGATTTTTTTTAAATGGTTTCTAAGTTTTGATCACGAGATTGCTTAGTAATTTTATTAATAGTTAAGATAAACAACAATGTAGCCGGCGCAGGTGTAGCTGAATGCGAAACAGGTAAATATTGTACATTATTATTTAAAAGGTAGCAAGAACACAATGCAGTGTTTGCATTTATAATAATAAACACAACTCCAGCGCGTTAAGATTTATCGACGCCAGGCAGGAAGTCGCTGCTAAGTTTCACAATAGGTACCTACATAGTTTTATTAATGGTGCATTAAGAGCTCCCAATCAAAGAACAGTAACTACTAAGAGTATATAACCACTACGTTTAGTAACTATTTGTACGCAAAGAAACGACACCACCCGCTGCCATCTTCGTAGCAAAGAGTATATAATATATACTTTTTGCTGTTACTACGTGCTTCGTAGCATAACGTAGTGGTGAGTCTAGACGTGATATTATATCACTGCTGTGCAGATGTCAGTCATCAACTTGTATACAACGTGTTAATGAATTAATTGAAAACTAGAAAGTAGTTTGCTCAGAATCAACTAGCGAATCGATCGCACCATGTTTTAATATAGGTTATATTTTTTCATTTTTATTAGCCCATGTCTAAATTATTTATAATACAATATTTGGCGCGTACGCCGTCCGCAGCAAAAAAATTCGAACCGGTAGGCGCGGGCGTAGCGCTTGGAATTTCGTAGATAGGTCACCTCCAAAGTAATGTTAAATAACTTTTTAACCGACTTCCAAAAAGGAGGAGGTTCTATGTTCGATTGTATGTATGTTTTTTTTTTTTTTTTTTTTTTTTATGTATGTTCACCGATTACTCGAAGATGGTTCGACCGATTTGAAAAATTCTTTTTTTGTTTGAAAGGGTATACTCCCAATTAGGTCCCATTGCCACCAACTCGGGATCTGATGATGGGATCTTGGAGAAATCGAGGGAACTCTTCAAAAATTATAGGCACACCTATAGCGATTTGGGTATTTTTGATAGTAAATCGTTCATTTGCTTTCGGAAAGCATAATTTGAAGAAGTGGAACTGATGCTGAAGACCACAGATGGTCATCGGAACAACTCAAAAATAATACGAATTTCACGGGTTCCGATTGAAGCGATTTCGAAAATTGTTTTTTTGTTTGAAAGGGGATACTCCCAAATTGATTCCATTGTCACCAAGTCGAGATCTGATGATGGGATCTTGGAGTAATCGAGGGAACTCTTCAAAAATTATGAGAACACTTATAGCGATTTTTGTATTTTTTATAGTAAAACGTTTCTTTGCTTTCGGAAAGCAAAATTTGATGAAGAGGAACTGATGATGAAGACCACAGATGGTCATCGGAACTACTCAATAATGGGTATTTCACGGGTTCCGGATCGTTAACTTTAATATGGTTTCTAAACAATTTATGCCCGTCACAATGTATATGGTGAAGTGGAACTGATGGTGATGTACTAGGAGAACTCCTCAACAATTAACGTCCCTGCGTCGGGAAAAGCAATATTTTGTAAAAGGTGATGAGCACTTGACATTAAGCTATTGTAACTTAGAGAAATTACGAACTAAGTCACTTAAAAGCGAGAAATAAACAAAATTTTAACAAAAAAATTAAAACCGACTTCCAAAAACACAAAACTAAAAAACTAAAAATAAAAAGCTAAAAATAACAAAATACCGATTTAATCCAAAAGACAAAAACACACGTAATATTATTATTGGTTTGTGCTACCACTGATCGGTATGAAGTCGGTGACAAGCCAAATATGGAGGGGGAAGATGGGCTAAGTCGACTCCCGCCACCAGCTCTTCGTGAGCAGGACAACCCAAGTGGGCAGACACTAGCGGGCTTGTCACCGAATTCAAACCGATTAGTGGTAGCACAAACCAATAATAATATTACGTGTGTTTTTGTCTTTTGGATTAAATCGGTATTTTGTTATTTTTAGCTTTTTATTTTTAGTTTTTTAGTTTTGTGTTTTTGGAAGTCGGTTTTAATAAAGTATAAATTTTTTCGACATAAAATATATTTTTATCATATTAATGTTTATTTTTTTAAATGGGGTGTATCAGGTTTTCAGTTAATTCATTAACACGTTGTATACAGCCTGTTACCGAAAGGTGTGGTCATAATAAACGATCGTGTAATGTTAATGGTAAAGAATGATTGAACCATGATGGCAGTGCTGATACGAAGAAATAAAATACGATAAAATTTTATCGACTTAGCTTTTTTTACTTGCCTCTACACATCACTAGCAATCAATTGAATCGGTCAGATAACAAGTCAATGACCCCTGCCCAAGCGCACCACCGCAGAGCTCGACCTTTGCGGCCTTGGTATCTTGCACGCGCCGATTGTACAATGAATGATATATCTATCTCGTTCTGGCTCATGCGGCCATTATGAAATAGGCGCGGCCTATTTCCTGAAGGGCCGCAACCCACCGCGCATCGTTCTAAAAGTTACTAGGAAAGTAGAAGGAATAAAATAAATAATTTCTGCATTCTTTTCTTTTAGTTTTCTGTCTGTGTTTAACCTCTGCAGTCTGCTAAAAAAACTGGTCAAGTGCGAGTCTCCTCGCCTAAATAGCAAAGAAACAGCGTGCACAAAATAAAAAAAACTACTAGGACATTAGAAGTTACGAGGTAGTAAAGAAATGTAAACAAAAACAAATAGGTTGCCTAGGGAACGACGGCGGCGCGGCGGTACGGGGCGGGCGGTGGAAATGGAAAAAAACCGGCCAAGTGCGAGTCTACTCGCCTAAATAGCAAAGAAACAGCGTGCACAAAATAAAAAAAACTACTAGGACATTAGAAGTTACGAGGTAGTAAAGAAATGTAAACAAAAACGAATAGGTAACCTAGGGAGCGACGGTGGCGCGGCGGTACGGGGCGAGCGGTGAAAATGGAAAAAACCGGCCAAGTGCGAGTCTAGCGCATTGAGGGTTCTGTACAATTTTGTAGATATGTAAATAGTTCGTGGTAAAGAAGATTGAGGTACAAACTTCACTTTGTCATCGGAAAAATTTTGTCCTCTCACCCATCAATAGATCGCGGTCAGACAAACTGCAAGTAAATTTCAGAAAAATTATAATTATGTAACTACTTTACGGGTTTTGGAGTTTACCCGTTACTTGTGCTGTATCTAAAATATTGCTTCTTGCATGATTGTAGGTCAACGGGAAGTAAGTAAGAATAGGTTTTGATGCACTTGTGGTTGTGAAAATAAACGGAAAAAACAACCGCTTGTACACGCCTGTGAAGTTGGCCCCCCAATGTCAAATAAAAAAATCAGTGAGTTCTAGTCGCCTCTCACGTAGTTCTGGATTTCTTTAATATCTTTTTGGAAATAGTTCTGTTGTTTACATAGGTCAAAAATAGTTCTGAAATAGTAAGGGACCCTATTTACGGAGCGATGGTAGTGAAAAAACTACCGGAACCTAAATAGTACCGGAGCTGACAATGCTAAAACGCTTATCACACTTTACAATTTGTCAGACACCAATCCAAGAAATCGGAAAGTGTAATCGAAGTTAGAACAGTTGGTTCCGATTTAGGATCAGTGAGTGAGAGAGAGAGAGCAAGTAATCACAGTACATTAAAATGTACCCTAGAGTAGTCGATTTAGGGTACAATTTAGTGTGTGATCACTCGCTATCTCTCTCACTAACTGATCTTAAATTGTATCCGATTTAGATTCCCTAAATTAGAAGTAGTGTAATAAGCCCATTAATGGGGATCTACTCGAGCGTCATTGGGACCTATTGAGTTTTGAAGATTAGGAGGTAGAAACGAAATAAGGTTAAAATATGATGTTTTTTCTTTCAGTTCTACAGAGTTTCAAAAATGTAAAAAAAAATAACACAGTCACATGGAAATATTCGAGGACGTCAGATATTGATAGTTTGCTTCACGGTATTTGATGATGGAGGTTACATTGTAGGGGTCACTGTATGGAAGGGTCAAAATTGAAGAAAAGAAAATTATTCGAGCGCGTCAGATTTCAGAGGGGCTGTTAAGTGAACCCAAAAAAGGTCCCATTTAAAAAACTGACGATTCGCACTTAACGCAAACGCGTGGCGGCCTTTGGAAAATTAAAAAAAAAATATAGCTATTTTAAAATACTCGAGCGCGTCAGATTTTTATGCAGACGGTTCAGCTTGATGTACTAGTCGGTCTGACCAATAATAATCTGAATATTATTTGGAGGAATACTTTTAATCTGATGGCTTAAAAAAAAATGAGATTTTTTTTTTAGGTTACTAAATGTGATAAATAAAATACACAGAAAATAGCATGAAAAAATATTTTATAATACATTCAATTTTTGTTTTTTTCGGCTTGTGGAAATTGGCAGATTTTTTCCATCCTTGAATTATTTACTTCAAAAAAAAATCAACTACACTCGAGAATATCAAGGTGGTGTTTTTTTTTTGCAATTTTGTGATCCTTTTACTCCCTTACGTGATATTCAAATCGTCAGATTATTCATATGCACACTTTATTTTAATTTCACACGCCCGATTATTTCTATCTATCGATTTTTTATCTATTCTGATCGGTTATCCTAGATGCGTGACTCTGTGTAGAGATGCAAGGTATCTCCCTTATGTTAATCTGACGCGCTTTAGTAAATCACAAATCCCTTTTTGGGCTCCCGTGCTATAATACTTCAAAAATTCATTTCTTAGGTATTTAGTAGATCAGTCGCCACTCGCCAGTCGCTTACTGTTTGTTCAGGAGTAAAGTTCGGTATTTCGAATTGTTATTAAATCACAAATATCTTTATTAAGCAACAGTGAACACTACGAAATAAAACTGTGTCAGTGCAGCTTGAGTTAGCCCGTGTGAGGTTCGAAAGTTGTTCTGGGATAGATTTGTTGAAGGTAAATCAGTGGGTGAATTTCGGTGGCTGACCTTAGCCGTGACTGCTGACTGGACTGTATCCTTCCGTCGGCACTTGGAACTTCGCCCGGGTGCATGGGACCCGCAATTGGAGGTGTCAAATACTGGAGCACTTCAAAGAGAACCCAAGAACCACCTGCAGAACGTAGTGCTGCAGGAAATCTCGGCGGGATAATTCGTGTAAAAGTTTGGTGTGTACTGTGGGATGATCGTCGACAACAGCACCACTTCCATCGTACCTACTCGCTGACTTAGTTTCTCATGTGTTCTCTCTACCAGTGTTACCAAAATATCGACATACGAGTATGAGTGCCGGATGCGAGAGATAATGCTGGATTGAATACGAGCCGTGATCATGAATCATGATTCTGATGCATGATTCCAGTGATAACACGTGTGACGTGCCACGTGTGCACTACCTACCTACTTCGTCATTGAAAGAAAAAAAATTTAACGCCAGTTCTTTGAAGTGAGCCGCCCGCGCGGTGGCGCTCGTCATTTTCTTTGATAACGCCGCCTGCTACTGTGCGAGCCGTCAGCCGCGCTGCGCGGTTACAGTCGGCACTTCCTTTGATAACGCCGCCTACTACTGTGGTACTACGTTGCGCCGTTCTTACTAGGAAATAAGAAACGAGATGGAGGCAAATAATAACGTTTGTAAACACGAGTAAACAACTGTTATGTTATGAATTGTTGTGATTACAAGCCAATAATAATCAAAAGCCAACATCCTCGAGTGCAGTTGTTGTGTGACCAGAACCAGCGATATTATTCTTAACTTAGCATCACACAGTGTTTTGTGATCCAAATAATATGAACCCAACATTGCCACAAAATTTTAATAGTGCAGTGTATTTAAAGTATTTTTTGGCAAGTGAAGTGGAAGATTTCGTCTCAAATTCCAATAATATTGACGACAAGTTTAATTACGTTACGTATCACGTAGGTACCTACCTACACCACGCGACGATGTTGAAAACAATTTGCAACTCGCAAGTCGCAATGAAACATGCCCTTTGAAGTTTGCCGCCGCGCTGCGTCGGCCCGCTATGCCGGCCACCAAACTTCGGCGTACGCGCCTACCAGGCTCTCATGGCAAATCGGGGGGTAAGTCGTAAGTTCGTGAAAACCGGGTCAGCGAACTCGTTATCTTTGAGCGGTTCATGACCTCACTAGTGATGTGACATTGTTTGTGTCGATACCAAAAATATGTTTTTTTATTAGTGTGAATTTGTGAAGTTGGATTTTTGCGTTAAGTACTAGTGGCTTATTGTTCTATACCATTAACACTGCACGATCCGTTAATATGACTACACCGTTCTGTAACAGGCTGTATGTATATGTAATGCCACATATTATGGTGACACGAATTAAACCTACTTACTTGGTTTTCGTGTCTGGAAAATATAAAAAAAAACTATGTGCTTTTTTGTGAATACTTAACATAAAGTATGTAGGTATGTACCATATGGACCTCTTCAGGGGCCTGCAGTAGTTGTAGTAGCAGATAAGAGTTATCCTAAGAATAAGTTATGTAAATAATAGACCAAGTTCAGTATGACCTATCGGACGAGCTATCTGAATATTAGATGTTGACTGAGTTAAAATGTACTGTATTTCTTTTTTTCTAGGTGTATATTTGGGTAGAAATAACCACAAATAAAAGAAAATTTGTATCGTGTCTCTCATTTAAGAAAGTCACCGGCAAATTTTTCTGCTTTTTTATGTCATCGGGGTAAACGGACAGGTGGTAAAAATCTGATTACCGCTGCAGTAAAGGACATCAGCAACGCCATAGGGCAGTGCGTTGTCGACCTGAAGTGGGAATGGAAACTGGCTTTCAAGTGAGGCTACCGAAGCCCAAACACCGTTAGGTGCTTGGCGACAGATTTACAACTTTTAAATTTTAAATAGAGAGAAAAAATTTCAGTGAAAAATTTCAAACGAAATACGTAAATTGTGTGCGGCGAAGGAAAATATGTATTTGTTTGCCAACCACACACGCATACACGCACAAGTGTGATCACTTGTGTGGTGTCGTCTGTGCATACAGCCAAGCACTCAAAGCATAATTTGTTGATCTGTAAACGAATAGGGTTGTGCCTTGTGAGTTAGCCCTCCCCTACCACCATGCTATGGTTTCCTCACAGTGTCTTTCTTGACCGACAGTTCAAGCTCAATGTTAGGCCTTTTGCACATAATATGGGACCGTACGGCGTACATATTACAAGAAATGTTGGATAAGACATGCGCACAGTAATTTTTGTCGGATGCATGTAAGACACAAGAAAAATTCTTATATTGTGCAAAAGGTTTTTTGATCCCAACGCACGAACCACTGATCACAGATCCTTGTCTTTAAACGATTAAGTACAGCTCGTTCAGTTTACGATCTTGTCAATATTATTATATTGACACCTGCATTCTCTCATGTGCGTCAACTGTCAACTTTATATCGATCATTAGCAATCAATTACCGCGCTCGTTTCGACGCGCGTGCGCGTGCGCCGCTTTGATCCGCGCCGCCCTGTCATCGCGCCGCCTATAGAAACAACTTGACACAGTCGTGTATGTACGCGTGTCACGTAATTGCATAGATAATCAAGAGTATGGAGCGGCGATTAATGTCTTTGCTTACGTTTTGATGCTAAGTACCCAGATGATTTGTACCTACCTCCATACTTCACTAGTTGGCTATCAAGGTATTCTTTTTAAGTAGGTAACTAAATTACTTATTCTGTCAAATCCAGATGGAGAGAGAAAAGATAGCGTTAGGTGTTTAACACTTTCGATGTAAGTACTTTATTAAAAATTCGATGTAAAAATTAAAATTTTAAACTACTTACGTATATACTACGTATTTAGTAGATACTTTTTTCTTTTTTTCTTCATTCCGATAAAGATGATGAAACACAAAATTTTCGGCGAAATGTAAACGTGTCAACTTGTCATGTGGTGAAATTGATTCGTGCTCAGTCCACAGTTTCGAGTCTCAATTTCCACTCATGCGCAATCCACTCGTCCGCATTTGCGTAGTCACGGTGCTTGCGCGCGAGACTTGCGCTCGAGCACGTTCCGAAAACAAAAATCAATTTCACAGATGATTTTTTTTTTAAATACCTTTCCTTTTTACTTACATAGTGCCAGTACTGAGTAACATTTATATTTTTACTAGCTTACCCATGGTTTCACACACCTTAATTTCAGAGATTCCGCAGGAATACAGGCATAAAAAGTACCCTATGTCCTTTTTTGTACTCCAAACATCGTATATGGAGTATTTCATGATATTCGGTTGAGTAGTGGATGAAAGCGTAAAAAACAAACAAGCTCACATTCGCATTTATAATATTACCTAGGATTTCATGAAGCTGCCGGTCTTTTGTAAAGCCGATAACGGATAACGACATCATTTTGATGTGAACAGACGAACATTATTTAACAATCTATTGTTGTGCCTTGAGTTAAGTCGTAAAATTAATCTCACGAATGCTCAAGTAAATAGGAAACAATTTTTCTTTTCACAGACGATTTGATCATGATTCCATTATGCCACGGTCACCCAACACAATGGCCGCGGTGATGCCCGCCCACGCACTGCGTCTAACGGAACCCTAGCCGAGACAACGGCTGGGCTTTTATTCTGAACGCGTTTCGAACGAAACAAACTTTAAAATAAGAAGAGAGAGAGAAAAAAAGAAATAGTAGGTAATTGTAATTAAATTTTGGCTAAGTAATAACGGATCGACGGATTTTTATGAAGTTTGATTTATAACTAATACCAAGTTACAAAGTAAATATTCTCAGGACCTGCAGGGTTTTTGTTGCTATATTTCCCTCGTATTATAAAACAAGCCACATATTCTAACTTTGTTACATGAGCCTGGTTTCCTATAAAATAAAATAAAATAAAATTCATAATTTTCGGTTTATTCTGTCTGAAATCACTCGATAAAATATTGAACCAAACGCATTCAACACAACCAAATCATACATAATATGTATAAGTGCCAAAAAAATTAGTAAATTTAACAAAAAATAATCAACGTCAACTTCATTGGACACCAATTAGGTATTACAATTAAAATTTAAAAAGGACCAATTTATAAATAGGAGAGTAAAGTCTTTTTTCACTGTTCAAGGCTCTATGTCTCGACAAACTTCTCATAATCGTAATGCTCGTAATAGAATTTCTGAACGAAATGCTTCCAGAATACGACAGTTGTTTCGTTCGCATGTTTACATTGCATTACACCAGCAACAATGTGTGATTAAAATATGCGTGGAGAGTCGACTTCGTAGTTCGTACTATTTCGACACAAAGACGAATTATACAGTCTTTGTTGGGATTGAGTGGTCTATCGGACATCAGATGCGCATATCTGTTTGCGTATGATCGAGCACCGATCGTACCTCTGCGCACGCGCCGAGAAATATCTGCATTTCACTCCATAATAATAATATTGTACTATTCTTTTATTGTTTGCTAGCTGTGCCCGTGACCTCGTAGCTATCTTACTCTTTTTTTTTTACTGACTTCAATAAAAAGTAGAAATTGCACAATACTCGTTGAGTTTAGATGAAGATATCTCTAGGTAGTTATTATTTGAGTTGCTGCTAACTTTTGTGTGAATCAAATCACGTCATGTCATTGCGTACGTACTCAAATCCTAATTTGGTTTAAGTTACGGCTTTCATTCAATTGACGATTTAAAAGTGCCAACCTTCAAACAAGCATTTATTTTGTTTATAGTTTCTGACTGTTTTTCTACTCTTCATACCCATGACGAGTTTGATGATACGGGTACAATTGGACGCAGATAAGCAATAACATGTTAACCCACAAAATTAAGTTATTGATTCAGAACGATTTATTGAGAGTTAGGGAACGTTTTTTAATTATGTGTTTACCTTATTACATTGCTTAAATATGTAACAAAATATTGAACATAAAAAATGTTGATACAAAATGGCGCTCCTACTTTTAAAACACGATTTACTCAAAATTTCTCCAGTGTGGGTTAACACACTATTGCTTATCTATGTCCAATTTGCGTTTGGTCATTTTCTAGCACGTATTGGAAGTTTGTAACTTACATTATACGAATGACCTGTTACATTTTCCATGTCTGAAACGAATACTTAGCCACAAATCAAACGTTCCATCTTCCAAACACCGAGGACCTAACGGTGTCTTCGTACATATACATAATAAATATATCAGAGGGCCTAGTAGCCGAGGGTTGGACCCTTGGGGAAATCATGAGCGGCGCATCGCTTCCTACGTGACCTGCCGACGTGCCATTAAATTTGTTTTATTGTCTTATGGGACTACGGTTCATTGTCTTTTCGACGACTTTCGCTCTTCGTAAGGAATCGGTAGGTGTAAGTACATAAGTACTGTTAAGTGGAGCAGTTTGTTTCTGTACGTGATAACTACGGTCTACGAGACTGTCGGGGCTCTACCTTAATTTTCTAGGACATACATCGGGAAACTAATGATTCTCTAGGTACTTTAGTTTGCAACAGTTACGGCTCTTTGTTTTCACATAATTAATCCGAATATAACATTAGTTTTATATAATTTTGTTGCATAATTAAACATTTTTCGAGTACTTGTCATTTTTATTGTAATTTATTTTAGTTATTGTAAACTTTTTGACGTCCAAAGTTTTCTTGGCTTCCACGTCACAAGCTAATTATAGCTTACTGTGGCCTGTGGGATCAAGTAGATCTGTGTGTTTTAAGTGGATTAAAAACTTGACTAGAAAGCGAAATTGGAAGTAGGTACATTAGGTAGCTGTATAATAGCTATGGCATCTGTTTTATTAAAAAAAATTAAAACCGACTTCCAAAAACACAAAACTAAAAATCTCAAAATAAAAAGCTAAAAATAACAACATACCGATTTAATCCAAAAGAGAAAAACACACGTAATATTATTATTGGTTTGTGCTACCACCAATCGGTTTGAATTCGGTGACAAGCCCGCTGGTGTCTGCCCACTTGGGTTGTCCTGTTCACAAAAAGCTGGTAGCGGGAGTCAACTTAGCCCATCTACCCCCTCCATATTTGGCTTGTCACCGACTTCATACCGATTAGTGGTAGCACAAACCAATAATAATATTACGTGTGTTTTTCTCTTTTGGATTAAATCGGTATGTTGTTATTTTTAGCTTTTTATTTTGAGATTTTTAGTTTTGTGTTTTTGGAAGTCGGTTTTAATTTTTTTGTTAAAAATTTGTTTATTTCTCGCTTTTAAGTGACTTAGTCCGTAATTTCTCTAAGTTACAATAGCCTAATGTCAACTGCTCATCACCTTTTACAAAATATTGCTTTTCCCGACGCAGGGACGTTAATTGTTGAGGTGTTCTCCTGGTACATCATCATCAGTTCCACTTCACCATATACATTGTGACGAGCATAAATTGTTTATAAACCATATTAAAGTTAACGAATCGGAATCTGTGAATTCCTATTATTTAGCAGTTCTGATGACCATCTGTGGTCTTCATCATCAGTTCCACTTCTTCAAATTTTTCTTTCCAAAAGCAAATAAACGATTTACTATAAAAAATCCAGAAATCGCTATAGGTGTGCCTATAATTTTTGAAGAGTCCCCTCGATTTCTCCAAGATCCCATCATCAGATCTGGATTTAGTGGCAATGGGACCTAATTGGGAGTATACCCTTTCAAACAAAAAAAGAATTTTTCAAATCGGTCTAACCGTCTTCGAGTAATCGGTGAACATACATAAAAAAAAAAAAAAAAAAAATACATACAATCGAACATAGAACCTCCTCCTTTTTGGAAGTCGGTTAAAAACTAGCTGTACCTCGCGGTTTCACCCGCGTTAATTTCGGAGTTCCCGCGGAAATTACATGATAAACTATACGTATAAACCTTCCTCTTGAATCCCTTTATCTAGCCGCATAAAAATTCTTTCTTCGAGTTTATCGCGAACAGACAGACTGGCGCGGTGCAGGACTTTGCCTTTTTTACTAAGAATAAGTTGGTGTAATCGCCTCCAAATCCTTATATTTTGACTATTAAAATAATACTGATATTAATTTCTGTATAGAGCTTGTACCTATTTGGCCCTGTAGGTACCTAATTAATCAGCGTAACAGAAGCAGAAATTTAATGTTATTGCTTCGACCTTTTTTAACGAGCCCTCGAGGTGTTCTCTGCAAATGACAGATGGTAATAAAAAGACAACCAATTTCCGTATATTAAGTAATTTTTATTTTATAAAATAAATATAACCAATAACATTTATTACATCACAGGAGCATGGGTATTATAAAAACACAATACGAGATGATTTGCAAATCGACAACAATGATATTACAAAAAAAGTATGGGTTAAAATGCGAAGTCGGTAATTCTGGATCGCCGTCCATAGCGATAAAGCGAATATTCGGAGTTAAGTCTCTTTTTTACATTCTTCGTAAGACAGAGAGATAACGCGAATACTTCCGTTATTGCGACGAGTAAAAACGAGACATAGTGACAAACCACAGAAAAGAACAAAAGCGCAGTCTTTGATTATATAGTGCGCAGTTTAGTCAACTCAGTTTAGTATGAAAATAGGTGATATTATGTCACCTGCTGATTTTCGCACACAAAGCTATTCATCACCCACGTCATGACAATTCATCTACACAACAAAATTTAGGTATGAAATGCCATTTGATTACGTATTTAGGTACTTACACGGACCGCGAGTGGAATACTGTGGATAATATATTTTGGATACTTACCAGCAAACAAAGTATGAGCATTAGCTCATATTTTTTATACAACGTATCGCGCCTGCCTCGTCTACATTGCAGTTTTTACTCTGTGTGACAAACCATCACACATCAGCCGTCCTAAATAGGTATGTGGTTTATAATGTCACTTTGCGAGTGTCGCATCTATACCTACTTTTTTGATATAATATCATTGCGGTACATAGAGTAAACTTCCTGTCGACAAATCAATAGACAAGGGCTCGTTCTATACCTACATAAATAATTTATTTAAAAATATTTTGCCGCCACGGCAATATATTAACGGTTCCATTTAGAAATTTTTGAATGTAAAATTCCACAAACTTTTCAATTAAAATATTAATTAAATTCCTATGATTGTGCCAGTTAAAACAAATCTTTTAATAAAAAAAGAAAACATGTTTCGCGAGTCAAAATAGTTGATAATAAAATGGTTGGATATATTGCGAACAAAAAAAACTAATTGGGTAGGTACCTCCCTTTCTTGGAGTCAACTGACAACCAACGCGATCGTAGTGAAATCCTTAATATATGTAGTTTAGTTCCTACTAAAACAAAAAAAAAAATATTGATTTGTCGGCAAAAGTCGTTGGTGCAGTGCCTTAGTACATACGATCGATATCTCACATGATTTTATTTTATAACTAAGTAAATGATACTCTTAACGTCAATAATTTTGTGTATAAGAAAGAAGCAACTTAAAAAATCAGTAGGTACAGCTATTAAGAAAATCATAAGGAGTATTATTATTAGTTTTTTAAATGATATAATGTCATGCTTAGGCCATAAGAAATTATTTTGTGATGAAATCATTTCGTTATTGCCTTTTCTCGGATCGAAAAAAAAAAGGTTCTTTTTAAACACCAATTATTTCATAAAAAACAAAAAAAAACATCGACAGTATTTTGTACACGACTTAAAATTACTAAGTTGGGGTTTGCATTTATTTTGTTTTTTTTAATTAAGGTAAATTAAAACTAGAAACTTAACTAAAAATATTCACATAAACTTTCCATGTAGAAGTAAGCAATTAAGAAGTACAAAAAAAATATTATTTCATTATTAGGTATTGTTACCATCAGACATTTATTTTGTATATTTTAATATGTTTTTGTAAAATGTGTTTTTACAGTGTTCATGAAGAAAAAGGAAATCGATCAGAAGAAATAAGTTGTAGGTAGGTACATATACTATTCTTTTTAATATTCATAATAGGAAAGTATATTGACAGAGAGTAGATATATTTTATTTTATTATTTAAAAGTAAGTAGGTATATTTATTAAATATACTTTAGAAATTTAGTTTATTTAAAAATCCATTTAAGGTTTTTCACACTACGTTTATTTCTAAATCGACAATCCCAAACGATGTAATTAATTTGTCAATTAATAAATTCAAGAACCTTTTAAAAACAGATTATGCGATAAAGCATATTATAGTGTAGTAGACTATTTAAACGATACAGACGTTTGGGAATGAATTGCTCTATCCAATTACTATGTTTTGTTCTCCTACTTTATAAGTACAATTTATAAGAGCTTAAAAACAGCGCTGCTGAATTTCTTGTCAGTTCTTCTCAGCAGAGGACGTATTCCGAACTGACGGTAATTTATAGTTCTAAGAACCTGCTGACGATTACAAGTGATTGTAACCAATCCTAAGTAATAAATAGCTTTTGAATTTTGGTTTTTTTATTTTGACAGACAAACAAGGTGTTAATTCATCTGATAGCTGATACAAAACTTGTTTGGTATTTGAGCTTACGAACTAACTTTTTGATTCTTATCCAAGGATTAACGAATAAAAACACATTTCACAATAAGTTATCGTTATTCAATACAAATTACGTAATCTAAAGATATGCATAACTAGAAACAGGTTAATAGATCCATCTACTGTTCTAAAATCTAAATATACTTTTTACAAAATCTTATTTCATTTTATACGATCAAGCGAAATTTCTAAATCGTTTCTTTTAAATACACGTCATTATCTAAACGATTGTACTCGGTGTCGTTCGATTTTTAAAAAAACAATGAAATTTTTATTCTAATATGTCTGAAAAGTGGTAAAAAGGACATCAAAATATTTCTATAGATAGGTATACATAGATCAAGGAGGACTTTTGTTGCAATCATATTTCAGTTTCAATCAGAAAAGCAGCGATTTTATGATTAACTAGCGGTGCCCCGCGGTTTCACCCGCGGTAATTTCGGAGTTTCCGCGGGAAATCAGGGATAAAAAGTACCCGATATCCTTCTCTGACAACGTGCATGCAAAATTAAAGAAATATATTAAACGCTTTTTGGTTAAGTTTTTACTCAGTTTTGGGAATATTGTGGAAAATACCTATACTTGGAATACCTACTAGCAAAAGAAGTTTTGGGCAAGTTAGAGCATTTGCTCTAACTTCCTTTGCAAACGTGGCGCGCCTGCCTCGCCTACTTGTCATCTCTATTCAATTTCTTTTCTCTGTGGATCCAGTCATCTAATACAGTTTTCTGTCAAATAATATTTATTGAATTGCAGCAGAGGTTACACGATCACACAGAACTGTACAATCGCGAACAATTTCAAATGATTTACAGTCGTTATAATGGCTGTAGGCAGGTATATCTCCCCTGCAGGCGACAAGTGGTTGTACCTACAGTACCTACAGTGTTTGGACAAGTCAATCAACCGATAAACATAACCTCATCGAGTTGCATATAGATGGGCAATTTACGGTCTTTTGTCGGGTTTTAACCCGAAAACGGCAGGCTTTTATCGGGTCGAAACCCAAGCACCGGGTGGATCGCCCATTTATAGTTGCAAGAGTCCCATTGGCTTATGGTTGTAAACAGGTGGATGTAAATTCTAATTTTTTTTTTTAAATCGAACGACACTTATTCTTAGTAAAGCTAATAATACTGTACATACCTTTTGTTAGGCGACAAATCTATGTTATTTGAAAATAATAAAAGTAAATAAAAAAACTGTTGGTATGTATATAAAAGAGGCAGGAAGAAATATTATGTTTTATGTAGGTACTAACCCTGTACAAATCGCATGTTATGTTCGAGGAAAAACATTTGCAATGTGCACGAGTATCAAAGAGAAAATGTACGTAATTTTATATTGGTACAACTGAAAATATTATGAAGGTTAGGAAGTAGTAAAAGCAGGGTAGTTAAGAAGGTTTAAGGAGTATAAAATCTATTAAAAATAATATTGTAATATATTTTTTATAAATAAAATATTTAACTCTTACAGTATTAAGGTCAAATTACACTTTAAATGAGGTAAGTTAAACCATTGTGACTACAGTTCGTGGAGACGAAACGTTCGTCTCAATATAATTGTTACATAATATAACCTAAATCTCAATTGTACAATCATCAACACAAAGCTTTATCAGCTGTCAAAATCAAACTACAGCCCCCTTCGCTTTTGACAGGTGATACAAACTAAACTGCTGCTCTTATTTTGTACTTCACGAAAAATATATAACAATTATACAATAAAATGCAAGAAATGGAACGAAATTACAATAGACTTACATGCTTCTCTATTAATTAATTAATTAATACTAACAAAATAAATAATTTTCATAATAATGTACAATGTTGGTTCACACTTTTAACGAAATCCTAGGAAAGGAATCTTACACGTAATAATTATAAAATTCGCTGACATTTTTGGCATAATATTTTTTTTCTTAATTTTTTAAACATTTTTTTTTATGGAACGTCGTATTATCTTAGTAACGTTAGTTCTATATTTAAATGGAAATTAACTGTGATTTCGGGTAATAGCACGTCAATTGGCAGTAACAGTTGATGCGATTTACATTAAAAAAAAAAAAACGAAAAATCGCATGCATGGAATCGGAATACCGTAGTTGCGTTCGATCAACGAGAACTCGTTTCAAGCTTTGGCTGTTCTTATTATGAATCCTTTGCTTCAGTGCTCCGGGCTGTTTGCGTGGCTCCTTTGCCTGGTCGGTTTTCCGGGAAGGCAGCCGGCTAATGGCAGTTGATGGCGCGCCGCTGCAGGCGCCGGATGCGGCGGTGCCAGTCGTCGCGCCACTCCAGCAGCAGCGTCCGCTCGCCCACCGCTAGCCCCGGCAGGCCTGTTGATGCGCCTTCTTTTTCCACTCCTAGGATTAGGTATGACCTGCGATGGGAGGTAACGCACTTTGGTTATACTTACTACAAATAAAACTGAATTATTAATTAAACATATCTTTTAGGTAATGAAAGAAAATTAAATGTGTGTACTGTGTATCTGTGTATTGAGGCTCTAAAATAGTCTTATAGTCTTGTTTATAAATGTAAAAAAAGAGAAAAAATGACTGTTAGCGATGAAATTTATTATATTCACATACATATTATTTCTTTATTAGGTGGTATGTTTCCTCATTTTCTTTATGCTACGATTGCTTTTTATCATCAATTTTTCTTGATATCAATTAAGTATAGTCAAACATCTACGCGGAAAATTTAGATTAAGAAAGTAAAAAAATATAGAAGATATAGATAATAGATATATAGATAATAGAAGATAAAAATTCAGTATTTTATAAATAAGATTGAATTTATACATATAATATGAACATAAACAGCAGCCTCTATTTTAATAGAATCACGAATGAGTATCGAATTACTTGTTAATCTTGAGCTTGGGGCACTTGCAAGCGAGGTCCCTGGTGCGCACGTAGAGGGCGGTGGTGCCGCGGCGCAGGCGGCTCCGCGGCCCGCGCTTGTACACCGCCTGCACGGCGAGCGCCAGGCGCGCCCACTCGTCGCCCGCCGCGCTCGCCTCGCGCCCGACCACCTTGCCCATTATGACTGGCGGGGGAACGACACGTTTATACGCCAGAAACATACACAAATAAAGCGAGATACACATTATACGACGCGACGCGACTTACGGTCGCGGCTGATAATCACCACTTCTTTATTGCTGTATGCATATATCGTGAATTGATCGTTTCATGATATGGTTGACCATTTCATAAAATGCAACCATTTAGAAACAAATGTTGACAACTATGATGATGGTTTGTACTATTAAAATTATTAAAGTGTGCACACAATCCTAATTTTATAAATTTGACTGTGTATTAGTTTGTTTGTTACGGTTTCCCGCTTTAACTACTTAACCGATAATCATAGAATTTCGCACACACTTTCTCAGGGGTGCAGAAAAATAATATACAGGGAACTCTTCATTAAGGAATTATCGTGGGAACTCTTTAATAAACTGGTAAAACCGCGGGGAACAGCTAGTAATAGATATTGGTTGACATAGACAAGGTTGAATAGACAAGGTTGCCTTGAAAAAATTGCTGCTAGCAATAAGGCCGCCTATTTGCCTGAAATTAATTTATATTATATTTAATATTGTGAAAATCCTTTGGTGCAATAAAGTATATTGTATTGTATTGTATTGTAGATATATTTATTATCTTTTTGCTGTGATACTGAGCAAGGTGTAGAAAAAGGTACTTATATTCACACTCACCGTAATCTCGGCTGCAGAATTTGTTGAGGTTTAGCGTGCGAGCGCCGGCGCGACACCGGCCGCACTGCTCCGCTGCTATCGTACCAATGTTTGCACACGTGAGCACACACAGTTGTGTAAAAGTCGGTAGCGATTTAGCGCTAGCGCTCGACGCGCGACTTGTCAAATACATGTACAATGGCTTTAACACTTAACAATTAGCAGTTTAATGTGACACTTGTTACCAAGAGCTTTGATGAAATGAAGCGAAAACTGTGGATTGAATATTTAAAATTGTTAGACCACATTGAAAAACAAGACATTTTATAACTTGGAACATCGCCATATATTGTCAGCACTTGAAACATTGTCTCCTCGCAGCTAACTTGCAACTTACTTACGCTACACTATGTTGACTTTTTTAGCTATCAATTTTGTTCTGTGTGACTGATTTTAAATTTTATTAATGTACTCATGTAAGTAGCATAATATGTCTTAATGAGTATAATAAAGATCTTTAAACCGAAGTATCGAGTAACATTTTATTTTATTTTTTTATCCTAGTTATCACTTAATTATCAGGATAGGTACAACACTTACATGCACAATGATGATTAAAATAATAACAAATCATATTAGGTAATTAATCTTTTTTCTAATGACAGATGGTTTAAACAAGCCTGTAACATAAACGAAACGTTCATATAAATTGTTCGATTTAAATTAAAATTAGAATTACGAATAAGTAGTGCAAATTAATATTATTATTTCAAGTGTCTACACTGAGATTTAATTGCAATACAACAACGCGACGCGATATGAGAGCACTCAAGTGATATCTAGTCAAAACATTTGCGCACGATTGTACCTACTTTGTACAAAAATTTATGTAACATAACCTTTTGAAATGAGAATTAAAGTCTAAATTCGATTGGAGGGTCGTCTAAGTAATTAACGACACTGGTATGGCACAGTGTAGACACTCTTTTGCGAGCACTCAATCAGAATAATGAAGGCCTGGGAGCCTAGTGTTGTGGCTGCAGCCAACGCGCCCCTGCACAGACGTCTCTATGACTTATGTGGGAATACGCTAACTGAGTTCAAGTGGGTAGATAATTAGATTCAGATTTGATATACTCGTAGGTACCATTGATGGTAACTATCTATCATATTGTGATAAACCAAAAATTCTCAGCCAAGCATGTTACCTAGCGAAATTGAAATTTTAAACATTTTTAACTTACAGGTATTCCATAAAGCAGATTCTAGTTGAATTCTTAATATATAAAAAGTTACATTCGCGTTTCACCTCAGGTTCAATCACCAAAAACCCTGAAATTTCTTTTCATTTGAGAAAATCCAAATTCTCGCTCCGTACAATTTTTCACTGCACTTTTCATTAACTTAAGGGGTTGAATTTCCAAAAGCCCTTTCTTAGTCCTTGTCTACATTATGAAAAGGAAGGTTTGTGCTATAATTTCAAGTTGCTAGACTTGGGTTTGGATGTTGAATCGGTGAGTGAGTTGACACGAAATTTTATATGCATAGAGAAAAGGAAAAATTTAGCACAATATAATTTCAAGGCTGATAAAGAAAATAAAGAAGAAGTGACACGCGGTCATTAAATTTATTTTGCGATAAGTTCCTTAGTTTTCTTTAGCAATAACGAGTTGATGTCTAAATATATATACTATTTTCTATCAGCGGAGACCTATAATTGGCTGCTATTTTTGTATACAATAATGTTTTTTTTTTTTACAAAAATGTTGGTCTTCCTAAAAATAAATAAATTAATTAATTAAAGATTGTCAAATTGGTTAAGGGGGCAGGTGCATTGACGTCGTGAGGCTCGCGGTATCCTGATCGGTTGCCCGCACCATGCGGTGTGTGTGAGGCGAGAGTGCAATGAAGGTACACTTACTACTTACCGCGGCCCGGCTCGCCGTCCACCGGCTCCATCGCCTGCACCACGGTCACCACGCGCGGGATGCCTGCGCACACGACATACACTCGGACACGTTGGCAAACAAAAGGGGATATATTCGAAAAGAAACTTACAACGACACAAAACGTTCAAAGATTAAAATATTTAAAAATAAATTTTCATTAGCATGTTTTTTTTTATACGAAGACTAACTGTCCCGCGCGGTTTCCCCCGCGATAATTTCGAAGTTCCCGCGGGATTGTCCCATACAAACTTTTCAACCCCTTTTCATCCCCTTAGGGGTTGAATTTTCAAAAATACTTTCTTATCGGATACCTACGTCATACAAAGAACACACCCTCCAAGTTCCAGGTCTCTGCGATCAGCGGTTTAGGCTGTGCGTTGATCCATCAGTCATTCAGGACAAAGGATTTTATATACATATATAGATTAGTTCAAATTATTTTATTATACAGGCAATACTTGCACATGTAGCAATTGTTAATTACACAAGACGTTCTCTGTCAGAGAAATTTTGGGCTCCACTTTATGCGATTGGAGCAATGCTACACTAAAAACATTATAGGTTCGGGGTAGAAAAGATAAATGCAACCTACTCCTCGGTCTTTTGCCATCTTCTCACTTCATCTACACATAAAATGCGTAACATTAGTTTAAAAGGTCCCAACTCAATGCAAAAGATGGCAATAACGACATGAGAGAAAATACAAAGGCGAATGAGAAGGACTTTGTAACTAACCACGTTATTTTCAGAGAGAATTAGTCGAAGAGCTTTTTATATTTTTGGCTATAAAAATAATTGCTATCCACAGATGTCATCAATAAATGGATGAACTTGGTAGGTCAACTCACGTATACAAGGTGCGATATGGCTCCTGGACTGCTGGTAGCCCTTGGCGCAGCGGTTGCATGTGGTGCCAGTTACTCCATCTTTGCACGGGCACTGCCCGCTCGTCTGGTTGCACGTCTTCCCACTCGCTCCGACCGGATGGCAGTCGCACGCTGCGAGAAAGAGACGATCGGATTTGGATAGCACCGCCACAGGATCAAATCAATTAATATACCTTCTTTGTTACCGCAATACATACCTTTCGCAAAATTAAACATAAATACAAAATTATTGTTTATTATATAATTATTACACTAGAAAGACGGATCCAACGGTGACCTTAGGGGCAATCTTTTCAAGGTAATAAATGAGTTTTCGATTGAAACTAAAAACAAGTGGTAGATACATAAACCAAATACATGTCTAACACTAATCTATACTATAATGAAAGAGTAGAATCCGCGATTCTGTACATTGAATATTTTTACCTAAAATTGAGAGGGGCGATAAAAGAAGAGTATAACCAAGCACAAAAAAATGTTTTTAAAATTCTTTTCTGTCTGTCTGTCTGTTCGCGATTATCTCCGAATCTACTGAACAGATTGTCATGCGGTTTTCACAGGTATATTAAGCATAGCCTGGAGCTACATATAGGCTTTGTTTCATTAAAATCAGACGTCGGGAAAAAAAGTAGTTGAATAAAAACCTTTCGCGCGGGTGAAACCGCGGGGCACAGCTAGTACATACTATTAATACACATACAGAAGGAGTTTCTGCTAAATGTAAACAATTCTAAAGCGCCCTTTTAAATAAGGAAATATGGATAACCTAAATTGTCACTACGTAGTTTTACCATACAACCTTCTACAGAGCGTCCTATTAACGTTCATTTGTGATGAGTTACTTCCAAGTTCCGTTAAAGCATTGAAATACATCACGCTAATGCAATGTGCAAAATTATAATTAGGTAACGCAGGCTTTGTATGACTTTACTAGCTGTTCCCCCCGATTTCAGCAGCGTTAATTTCAAAGTTTCCGCTTGAATTTCGGGATATAAAGTAACCCATGTCCTTTTCTGTACCCTTGTACGTGTAGGTATGCAAAATTCAGATGATTGGTTGAACCGTTAACGCGTGAAACAAACTCACATTCGCATTTATATTAGTAAGGATTTATACGTATAATTTGGCTTAAGCTGACAGCCACAACGTCAATGCTTTCAATAAAAATAAAACTCACTTGCATCTAGCAATAAGGCCGCCTTTTATCTCTCCTGGGGCAATAAAGCATATTTGAATTGAATTGAATTAAAACTCATATCGCATCTTTGGTAAGCGATATGACAAAGATTCGTTTTGTATGGAACCTACGGAGTATCCAATTTTCAAATTCAATTTGTAAACTTATGTGTATTCCTTGCGTCGCGTCCCTTCCACGGCACTCGAGGACGCGGGGGTCAACTGTCAAAGGATTCGATTCACCAACTCAATCACACAAACGGCCATAACAGCGGTCGTGTTGACCCGACCCAAGCAATTTATGTTTAGTAGTTTCGCCACTTTTATAGGGTCGAAAACTTGTACCGAATAGGTAGGTACACGTTGAGATTTGATACAATACTGTTAGTATCATAACGCCTGTCTTATTTTTCTGAAGATGTTTTTTTTCTTTTATGTTCCATTGCATTGTTTTTGTTGTGATTCTTTACGATATTCTTGGGTTTCCTTTTAAGTCGCATTTATAAGTCTGTATTGTTTTAGTTAGTCGTTACATTACACAAATGGGTCACGTGATCAGTGGAAATATTATAAGCTATTTGATTTCTTTTTTTGACAATAGTATCCAGTTTTTTTAGAAGCTAGTCAATTTCAAAACTCATCTTTTAATTGAAAAATATACCAAAATAAAGTTTAGTTCATGTTATATTTTACAAATTTTAGTTTTCACATCAGAATATTAATATTCGGTGCGTATTTTTCATAAACGTCAAGAGTATGCGAACGAAAAAATCTTGTTGCAGTTAACGTCCATATATGAGTTTTCAAAATTATTTTCCACGTTCGAAATTATTTTTTTTCTTCATTATTATAGCTATTATTATTAATATTGTTTTTCTTTTAAAGTATTTATTCAACTATTATTCCTTTTTAAAATTTATGTGCAATGATTATGCGTGTATTTATTTATACATTTTATTAGGGTAAATGTTATAGAGATTAGCAAAGATAAGCTTGTTTATTAATAAAATGATTACGCAAGAAATGATTCTGCGAATGCACTGACAGCACGCTTTTGTGTCGAGAAGTTATTCTACAGTCGGTTCTGTGCTTATTTGTCCCGTTTTCCCTTTTCAAGTGGCAATTCCCACGGACGTTTGCCAACGTTTAAAGATAATTTTGTTGCGGGCACAACAAAGTTCCGTCGACGACGGCAGCGGTTGTGGCGTCGGCCATTGTCGTCGTGCGGAGCGGTCCCGGCCTCTCCCCGGGGAGCGATACTGGTGTTATTGCTAGGCGGCCTCCGTGAAATGCGTCCCGCAACTATTTTTATGGGGGAAACTATTCGGTTGGCGGTGCCCGGAGCGAAAAATGGTCCGCGAGCGGAATGGCTGTTTTGTTCCGGGTGTACCTATAGCGTGATCGGGATGTTGAACGAAAAAGAAATTTGAGTTTTTTTTTTACTGTATCATGGATATTGTTTGGCGTCTACATTACAGTAGATAGGTACCGATGTACGTGTTTTTTGTCAAAGGACTAGCTGTGTCCCGCAGTTTCACCCGAATTAATTTGATGCTCCGCTCCTATTGGTCGTAGTTTGATGTTATTCTCGATGGACTATCCAACACAGAAAGAAATTTACAATTCGAACCAGCCCTCCTATAGTCATATTGATTGACATTCTACAATCGTTAACGCATAGAAAACAAAGTATCGAATCGTCATATTATATGTATTGTCACTTGGTCAGCACTCAGTCAATCAAAATCTTAAGTTATGCGTTACCACTTGAAATCTAGAGTTTTGATTGGCTGACCAAGTAACATGACGATTCGTTGAGTAGATACTTAGTTTTCTATGCGTTAACGATTGTAATGTCAGTAGTTCCTGGGATTAGCGCGTTCAACCAAACAATTAAACTCTTCATATTTATAAATTAGTAGGTATAGATTCAGACGTAAGGTTAAAATATAATACATCCTAATATTATAAAAGCGAATGTGAGTTAGTTTCTTACATCGTATTGTAATAATACATAGGTGATTCCCGCGGGAACTCCGAAATTAACTAGTTAAGCTACATACAAATTAATAAACTACATATTTAAATAGAGATCGGCATCGCCACAGCACCCGTCGCGTGACGCGTCCTGTTTATGGGAGGACGACTTTAAACAGGTGTTAAAACTTTTTACGACTGACTCCGCGCCCGCCTGTTTGCTGCCGCCGACACCAGGCGGCGCCAGCGCTGCTTATTTTTGTTCACCAGTTTATATTACGAGAAGGTAAAAAAGGTGTTTTGTTAGTTTTATGATAGCACCATTGGCGTAGGGATTAGCGACACTGACTATTGTGTGTGGGTTCGATCCCCAGTCCAGGACAGGTCGCGTACGTATACGATGAGTCTGAGGGTTTAGTATGGATCACAGATAATATAATACTATACTAGGAGTGTGGATAATGGACGTGTTTACCTTAAGTCTGAGGGTTTAGTATCCATACTTCCATATTATTCTGATTACTGATGTTATAAATGTGAAAGTTTGTATGATTGTATGGAAGTTTGTCACTCAATCACGTCAGAAAGGCTAAATGGATGGAATTTGGCATAGAGACAGATTATAGTTCAAAATAGGGTACTTTTTATCCCGGATTGCTGTGAAAACTCCGAAATTAACGCGAATAAAACCGCGGGAAACAGCTAGTATTATAAATGGGAGAGTACCTCTGTCTGTTACCTTTTCACGTCTTAACTATTCAATCGGTTACCAATAACCATGAAATTTTGCATACGTGTTTTCAGGGGTACAGAATAAGAGGTATTTCATACCGGAATCCCTACGGGAACTCGAAAATTGCTAATTTTGAATGGTGTTGGGAAATCGTCTTATATAAAAGCTGGAAATAATGTTTTTTACTCACGTTTACAGGCCTTCTTATGAGTGATCGGCTTGGTCGGGTCCCTGTAGTACCCCTCGCGGCAGTAGTGGCAGTGCCTGCCGGCGGTGTAGTGCCGGCACTTGAGGCAGACGCCGCCGCTGGCCCGGCCTGACAGCTTGTACAGCTCCATGTTGAAGCGACAGCGGCGCGCGTGGCCGTTGCAATTGCATTCTGATGGGCAAACCGAGAAGAATCCACGTTAGCAAACGGTTTGCAAAGTTCAGCGAGTGTTTTACAAAGTTCAACATGTGTTTAACAATGTTCAGCATGTGTTTCACAAAGTTCAGCGAGTGTTTTACAATGTTCAGCATGTGTTTCACAAAGTTCATAACAAAGTTCATCATGTGTTTCACAAAGTTCATAATAAAGTTCAGCATGTGTTTCATAAAGTTCAGCGAGTGTTTTACAATTTTCAGCATGTTTTTCACAAAGTTCAGCATGTGTTTTACAAAGTTCGGCATGTGTTTCACAAAGTTTAACATATAGGTACCTATACTACCAAGAATGTATTTTATAGATTTTCTAGAAAAAAAAATCCTCTTATTATTTCGTCCGAATTGTATTCATCCACAGATAAGTAATTACCGATAAATTACGATAAATGTAATTTTTTTTTCGCGAGGAGAGGAACAACTCATTGTAAGGTTTGTATCTACAGTTTTTGCCTTTGTGGTGATGATGAAATTGAGAAACTGGGCAACATCATTGTTCTGTCTGTTTATCTATTCTGTATGTATGTATATCTGTCTGGCCGCTTGTATACGCGTATGTTATACCTACATATTTGTGATTTCTTTTTGTATTTTGGTTGCGTGCGTAACAATTAAGTAAATGAAATACATAAATAAAACAGATTTTATCTGCGGCAGTCACTCCGTGTAAAGGAGTGATAACTGATACTACAATATAGGGGAGATTATTACACGAGCCTATTATTTGATTATCTTCTCTCAACCACCCTGACACATAAAAACGTCAACACATCGTATGATCTGTTTGTTGGTGACCATTGATTGTGGAAGCTGGATAGATATGCCATGAGAGTATGTCTCATTCACAGACGAGTTTAGAATGTTGTTATGAATTATTTTACCATCGATATAAATTTTCAAAAATGACATACTCTTATAGGTTTTTCTTAACCTATCAGTTACACGTACATCTTTCGTTGTGTTGCGTTAACTTGTATAATTTTGATACCGTCTATGTTTTGAAATAGATAAACTTTTGTGGTCCCAATTCTAAATGTTTGTAAATTGAAAAAAAATCGAATCGGTAGTAATCGTTAAAAAGTTTATCTCTTAAGTGGTTTGGATTGATATTGTTTATTTAATATAAAAAAAAGTTGTGCCCCCACGTGACAACCCAGGTGAATTTCGAAACTCCCTCGAAGACTGATACGGGATAAAAAATATGGAATACTGTAGCTTCAGTAGTTACAGAGATTACCTCCTTCGAAGAGAATTTCCCCTTTTCAATATCAATAAAATACAATGTGCCTAGAATAGTGACACAATACACTGCAGTATACAGCTGTGGAAAACTATTAGAATAGAATAGAATAGAAAAAAGTTTATTTGATACCATAAAGATAAAATAACAATAAGTACAAGCGTGAGTCTTAAAACTAGAATAGTTGGTACCAAAATAGCTACCACTCAGCGTTATGCCGTGGCACTAAGTTCCACGACGCTGATTTTCAGTGGCGACCGTAGAAGGGAGATGGCTTCACACTACCAATAAGACCGTCCACAATCTACATTTCTTAGTTTCAAAGTTTCTGCCTTATCAACTGACTTCTAACATCTATGTTCAACATCTACCATTATAATATGTAACAGATGGCGGTGTTGGTTAAAAAATGTATTACTTACACTACACTGTTATCGAGTTAGTTCACTGTTATAAACATTTCAACTGTTTGGAAGAAAATACACGTAATTCATCAAAAGAATAATAGACTGTTGAAAACAAAAGAGAATTTATTTTCACTGTTCTTGGTAAAAGCATTACGCTATAAAATATTGTGTGGTTACTAGCTGTCCCCCGCGGTTTCACCCGCGGTAATTTTGAAGTTCCCTCGGGAATCACAGGATAAACTAAACCTATAAACCTTACTCTGTATTCACTGTATCTATTGGTGAAAACCACATGAAAATCCGTACAGTAGTTTTTGAGTTTATTAGACGCGGCGGAGGACTTTGTTTTATGTAAGGATGGTGATTATAATGTTATAACACCGTAGGTGTAGTGGTTAACGAAGTTAACTGTAAAGGCAGGTGTCGCGGATTCGAATCCCGTTTTTTTCCCTCTAATTTACATATATCACTTGAACAGTATTGTTTTATTTTAAATTACTTTACTTTTCCAAACGACGCGGGTAGTCTATATCAAGAGCGGTTTCCACGGTTCTCTTTGTTCACTGCATATACTAATATAACATTTGAATAAACCATTCAGCTAATTCACAAAGGCCGGAGACAAGGGTAAACGAGCCCGTGATCGTCAGCGTCACGAGCGGGCTCTCTCCGCCGTGATTTATGTGCCCCGCAATGACTCGTTTGCCCCATATATCACTCGGAGTCGCATATCAATCATACACGACGTCTACACTACATGTAGAACTGCAAAAGGGTCAGGTGTTTTGAATTGAATTGTTTAATTCTTTGGTAACGTATGAAAACAATTGAAACGATATTCATATTATATGATATATAAGCTTTTTCCCACAGCATTTCATCCGCATCAAATTCCTCTCAGGAATTCTTTGTATAAGAAAAGCTAATGCACCAACCACTGAGCTATTATCGCTGGTAAAAAGGTTGCATGGTGGCAGGATTCATTTCCATTTCAGACAATTAGGGTTTACAATCTTTGGCCAAATGTTTAACAAGCAACAACATATAAAAATATATGCCCCACCCTCTCGCATTTAAGCTTTGTAATCCTTTGGCCGATGTCTTTTACTTTGTATCTTGGACCCCTTCATTTCCGGTTGGATGACGTAGGACAATTAAGAACGTGGCTCTCTAACCGCCACACTCAGAGTCGACTTTAATGATTACTTAGTTAAGTATAGATTTTTAAAACAAAACTGCCGCAATCAGACAAGTTTAATAAGTTAATGTTAATTGGCATTTAACTAATTAAGTTACATCTCATTAAATGCCAACTAACATTAATTTACTGAACGTCTCTGATTGCGGCAATTTTGTTTTAAAAATCTATACTTAACTAAGTAATCATTAAAGTCGACTCTGAGTGCGGCCGTTTGCCTTTGTATTAAAAACAAATTCCGATTAATTCCGATTTGTGGTTTTATGGCTCCAACATTTTATGGTCATCATATAAATGTTTACCCTGAAGAAGAAAAATTAAAGAAAATACATTTATTTCGGCACAACACACAAGAAAAAGAAACATACATAAACAGTGCCTAATCTAAATCCGCGATAACTAGCACCTTTACCTTACCACTACACCAACGGCGCTGTCAATAGACACGTCGCCTATTTACTTATGCATGTCGCCGGTGGCTCCGTTGTGCTCCGAAGTCTGCAGTCCGTTACCAATTGATTTATCATCAATGCCTCGTTACTAGTACTTCCTCGTTTCTTTGGGTTCCAGTTTTTTTTTTATTCATCGCGTCGCCACGTGCGCGCGCAAAGCAGTTTCGGATGCGCCCGCGCACGTCCCGCCGACGACAGTTACGACTTTTGTGAGTTGGGTCTTGGGAATTGGTGATATTGAATGGTTCGGACCGAACGCTGATTTATGATGAGAAAGCGACTGAATTGTAGAAGGTAGCTAAACTGTACAGTTAACCGTGCCTTCAACGGTTAGACAAAGGTCTACGAGTTACGAAAGTTATGAATTAATTACTTATACCTTTACTCGTAGTAGTGTAGTTATCTTCATCGTCGAATAGAATATAGATAAGAGCAACAGTAGGCAGCAACTTTAATGATAAATGCGATGATAAACGCTTATTTAACTTTACAATTTGTGAGACACCAATCAAGGAAATCGGAAGGTGTAATCGAAGTTAAAATAGTTGGTTCCGATTTAGGATCAGCGAGTGAGAGAGAGAGCGAGTGATTACACTACATTAAAATGTACCCTAGAGTAGTCGATTTAGGGAACAATTTAATGTAGTTTGATCACTCGCTCTCTCTCTCTCACTCACTGATCCTAAATTGTATCCGATTTAGATTCCCTAAATTGGAAGTAGTGTAATAAGCCCATTAGTGTTATAATTTTCACAGAGTACAAAAAAGGAGAGTTTTCCAATTTTCCTTTAAACTATGTTTATTGTTTATGTAATATAAAGTACCGATTTTTACGATTATTTTGTACGAATCCAGTCCAGTCCGCGAGATCCATAGAAAAATTACACATGGAGCGTTTGCTTCATTCAATATTGCGTTGGAAATAAATGCACAAAAACAATTAATGTGTGCGTAAAACATAGACATAGACAAGTAAGCTGTTTTCGTCCCCGTGAAATTGCATCACTTTGCGTGAGCTGAATTTGGTTCTGTCTATTAATTATATGCATTCAAGGTTGCCACTATAATTAGATCTGATGACAAAGTGTTTCACTTTTGGATAAAAATTGATACCTACAGTCTACACCAAGTCTTTAGAAGAAAATTTGTCATATGATTCTTTGACCTACCGAAAATAAGGTGACGAATCAAAAAAGTGTCACTTGATGGTATTGATTTGATGGTGAAAATAAACCTCCGTCAAAAAAAACCCGCCTATAATCTAAAGCAAAACGCCTATACGCACATGTTACAAATATAAACTCAAAGTGAAAAGTTATCTAAATACAAAATTAATACACCATCAGGACCGGCGGGCACGCACGCCAGGCGTCGCCAACCTTCCGCTAACGTTATTAACTCTTGTCACTAGACTGAACACGGATAAGGGAGCACGCACACCACACCAAAGACGTTTTCAATTTTCATCATACATCGAGCCATAAGCTTTGCTAAGTATGGATTCTTGTGAAAAGAGAACTAATTTTGCATACACAAAATGCACTGATCAAGTCTTACAGGTTTCCACTTACACAGACATAATGCGAGCATGCTAATATGTATTGATGTTATTTGTTATAAGTTATTGATGCTAGTAGAGGTGCTAACCGACTACGTTCCATCATATCACAGAGACGTAAGAAGACGCAAGGAACCGGAAAAAGAAACAAGAGAGGAAAAAACTTACGACGGAAAGAACCAGCCAGCTCAGCGATATTTGAAAAGAAAATAAAGATTTCCATTATGTGTTTTGATTGTGTCGTTATGGCAGACGAAATCCTTATAGTTAGTGAGCTCGTAAATATACATTATGTCAACTTATTTATTTAATTGTGTGATCACTGATCATTCCCTTAACATGTCTCCAAAACGACGGAGGTATCTGTTGGAGTTTGAATATGACTGTGAGTAATGGCAGGCAACACTTGTCACATGTGAAGCGACACTACGAATATCGGAATCTTTATTTGAATGTGATAAATGTCATCCGTTATGACTTCACCTCTCTTCTAGACGCGAACTGTGAAATAGCCGAGGGTTTTTATAAAATGAAATATTGTGTGTAGTAGTGTTTTCAATATATGTATTAACCATGAAATAGTGTTTTTCAAATAGCCCAGAGTCCAGTTCCCGCAAAAAGTACCGTCCAACTGTATCTTTGGTGTGCATGCTCCCTAACTTCCATAATGTAACGAGTGTAGCGTTCTTTCGTCTGTGGCAAGGGAACATATTAAATGCGACAATATTGCTCTATCTACATCATATATTCATATATTACATCTAATTTGTGAAAATTACTCGGGCACAACAGTTACTTTTTATGGCCGTAAGTTTTCCATGCTTAGGTCACAGACGTCGCCAACCTACGGCCAACAACATTAGCTGCCGTCTGTTCTCCGAGGGAGTGAGGGAACGCCAAATTGCCACACTTCACCTAACGAGTTTATTAATTTAATTAATCCGAAACTCTCGCAGAATGGATGTATCAGCGCTTAATTACGCTGCGAGCTAGGTTGAACACCCCTGATAGCTCCGTTTTAATAATATTATTATTGCAGACGCTTTTCTTAAGTTAATTTATACCGTATCATTTATAATGAATCAATGGGTACTAAGTATATTACATTAAGTATATAAAATTTTACAAGACTTAGATTAACTTATAACTCGATTTAGGGTTCAAATTTAACTATAGGTATGTACTCATTCGTTCTTATAGAATCGATATAAGTAATACTGACATGACCTTTGAAGTATTTTATATGTTGATATTACTATCTACATACTTACAGAGAAACTCAGAATAGCTCGTTTATCAGATCATCCGTGGTTTCACCCGCGTAAATTTCGGAGATTACCTATATCCTTTTCTGTACTCCTGATAACGTCTATGCAAAGTTTCATGACAATCGATCAAGCCGTCAAGGCGTGAAAGCGTAACAAACAAAAAACAAACAAGCAAATAAATTCACTTTCGCATTTACAATAAATAGTAGGGATGAATAAAATTTAAAAATCATATTATCTTGAAATATAATAACTATTTTCCTTGTAATGATATGTGGGCGTTCACGAAAAAGGAGTGGTGGGGTATTGACTAGGTGGGGGAGACTAGATTCAGTATCTAGAATAGTCCATTGATAGTAAGTATTGAAAAAATATTCAAAAACTAGCACAGTTTTTTTTTACAGACATTTGAAGTTGAAACTCTGAAAAAGCTTGATTTGAGAAAAAAAAATTTAAAAAGTTTGTGTGAAATAAAAAACACACTTCTACTTACTTGTTGCATAGGTTTTTATATATTATTGTAAATTAAGATACTTAGGTGAAATTGAAGAAAATTGAGCATTTATTAATAATAATCAATTAAAATCGTGGACGCAATTTTTTCACCGAACTTTACAAATCTGCTGATATCTCGGAAACTAAATACCGAGAACTGGTACCTTTTAGCTTGGACGCCCACATATTATAATAAAGCTCTTACCTATTTCAAAATCTAAATAAAAAATACGTTTAAGAATATAACGACCTATATCCACCGCACTTATGAAATAATTGATCCAAATGTTTTTAATCACTGGTTCTTAGAACATCCAAATTGGTTCTCGACGTTCAACAACCGCCGCCCTTCGTAAACAAGTTGGGAACACGCGAAAATCGAGGGAAAAATATTGAAAAAAAAAAAAAAAAACGAAATGAAATGAGCTCCAGCGATTGGTCAATGTCAGACGAGACGTCAACGAGACCGTCTCATTGGAAAATCATTTGTCATCGCGCCCGCCATACGACGTTGATTGACAAACGAGTGCCGCGTCATACAATTAAGGGGAATACTTACTTTATAGGTACAAATTCGATGACACTTTCGTCTATTATGATCAGGGCTAGTTTTCACACGTATTTCGAGATATATTTAAGGACCCATAGAGGTAAGGACTTTCTATGGTTACTTTTTAACAAGTTTATCTTAAAGCGGCTACACATAGCCCTAAAATCAGAGGTGATATGGACATAGATAAGCAATAGTGTGTTAACCCACACTGGAGAAATTTTGAGTAAATTAAAGTTTTAAAATTATAGCGCCATTTTGTTTCAACATTTTTATGGTCAATATTTAGTTGCATATTTAAAAAATGTAATAAGGTAAACGCATAATTAAAAAACGTTCTCTAACTCTCAATAAATCGTTCTGAATCAATAACTTCGTTTTGTGGATTAACATGTTTTTGCTTATCTGCGTCCATATCGGGAGTAATGTTGCCAGGTCGCCAAACCTAATCAGCCAGTTTCGCCGGACATTTGAGTAAAAAGCCAGACCCACATTATTTAGGACGCACTAAATTATTGAGGATTATAAGTAATTCTCATTAATGTAGGGTGTCCGGCCTTTTTGCTGGCTGCTCTGTCCGGCTATTAGATTTTGCAACCTGGCAATATTACTCCCGATATCGCCTAGGCCGTGTGTAGCCGACGCGCGACGTTAACTTCACTTGTAAATAACAAGCAACATGAACTTGCGTTAAAAAGTGAATCCTTACTATTATAAATGCGAATGTTTATATTTTAGAGTTTATTTCTTACTTTATAATTTTTCATACACGTTGTCAGGGGTACAAGCTTTTATCCCGGAATCCCAGCGGGATCTCCAAAATCAACGCGGGTGAAACCGCGGGGAATAGGTAGTATATAGAATACTTAGATTAAACTAAAGTAATGAGGTTTATCTAATGGTCCTTGAACATAAACCGGATACTCTACAATAATACACACTTCAAATATGGAGACAAGCAATAACATGCTAACCCACAAAATTAAGTTATTGATACAGAACACTTTATTGAGAGTTACAGAACGATTTTTCAATTATGTGTTTATCTTATTACACTCTTTATATACCAAAAAATTGTTGAACATAAAATAAATGTTGACACAAAATGGCGCTCTAATTTCAAAACACGATTTACTCAAAGAATTTCCAATGTGGGTTAACACACTATTGCTTATGTGTGTCCATATGTGCATACCACAGTGAGAACTCTGATTACTCTGCAGGAGAAATATAATAATAATAATAATAATAATAATAATAATAATAATAATAATAATAATAATAATAATAATAATAATAATAATAATAATAATAATAATAATAATAATAATAATAATAATAATAATAATAATTTCTTTATTTACTTCAAAAATTGTTATATCTAACAGGTTGATTGAGGTCTCCATTTAAGCTAATTAAAGCCTGTGTTTGGAGACCCCGCTCTTCCTATATTATAATATTAGATTAATTAAATAATTTTACAAAGATTTCAGCAGTACAATGTTATGTGTGTGTGTGTGCATGTGTGTGTGTGTGTGTGTGTGTGTGTGTGTGTGTGTGTGTGTGTGTGTGTGTGTGTGTGTGTGTGTGTGTGTGTGTGTAGGGGTGTGTGGGTATGTGTGTGGGTGTAGGTATATGCATGTGTTTATTCATTCTATACGAGTTATGGACTTATGAAATAAGGTTAAATAGACGTTCAGTTTCTTCATATGTTTTAGAAGCAAGCCATTTCGTTAAAAGCTCTTTACATTCATATAGCTTTTTATCATATATATATATTTCTTTATTTATTTTATTATATAGGAATGCAGAACGTGAGTTAAATTGTCTATTAGCAAAAGCAGTTTTAGTAAAATAGAATGGGGCTACGATATCTTTTCGTCGTTTTTCTAGTACGCGAGAATCAAAAGACAAGGATTTGTGAGTTTTCAGGGTTGTTAATAGAATGTACAATTTTCTGACAGAGAGGAGGTTGCTAATGCGGTATAGATCTACGGTGGGAAAACGTCTCTTTTGAAATACATAACCTTAATTAAGGTTCTTTGTGCTCTCTCTAAATCGAGGAACTGTGTCTTTGCAGCGCCACCCCAGACTGGTATGCAGTAAGTTATTATAGATTGTGCGAGAGAAATATATATTTGATTGAGGAGAAATTTAGGAGAGTCATTTCTATTACAGTTTTCCGGTATAACGTGCCTGAGGGTTTTAAACAACCATACTAGTTTCCTGGTTCTGTTTATTACATGTTCTAGTTGTGGATACCAAGACAACCTTTGGTCCACCAGGATACCCAGATATTTCACTTGTGCCACTTTTTCTATTGTTGGACAGGTGCAGGTGTTAGTGTCTCTAGTACAGCTATGTATTTTTAGGCTGAAGTCGCTACTTGGCTGTGATGAATTATAGATACTAAAACATACATAATTGGTTTTAGAGGTGTTTAAGGTAAGGAGATTTTGCTGCAGCCACAATGCAACCTGAGCCAGACCAATTTCGGCAGTGGTTTTGACTGCTTCCCACGATTCACCAACAAATACTATGGCAGTGTCATCGGCATACGACAAAATTTTGGCTTCATTTAGTTTCATACTACAGAGATCATTGATATAAATTAAAAATAGGGTAGGTCCTAAGACGCTGCCCTGTGGCACGCCGTACAATACCTCCGCTTCACTACTTATGCACCCAGGAAGCCTTACTTGTTGTTTTCTGGCTGACAGGTAATTTTTGAAAAGAGCAAGGGGGGTCCCCCTTATTCCCATCTGCTCAAGCTTATACACAAGCAAGGGAATGGAGACAGTGTCAAAGGCTTTTTTCAAATCAAGGAAAACCGACAGACATTTTTTATTTTGGTCAAGTTGCTCAGTGACAAAAGAGCTTAACTCAGTAATTGCATCTTCTGTCGATTTTCCTCGTCGAAATCCAAACTGCAAAGATGATAGTAAGTCAAATTTATCTAAGTAATTAAGTAATCGAGTGTTTAGAATCTTTTCCAAAATTTTTGATATTGCTGGCAGAATCGATATAGGCCTATAGTTATTGATGTCATCCCCATTCCCTCCCTTGTGTACAGGTGTAATAACTGATTGTTTTAGCTGTGCCGGGAATACTCCTTCATTGAGAGACCTACCGTAGAGATTCCGTTGACTAACGCCGGGGTCAAACTAAGGTCAATCGAAGTTTAAATGTAGAATTGTAGAGCGGAAAATTGATTGCGAGATGACAAATGACTATTTGGTAGACCAAACGGAATGGAATTTCTTGCATAGACATAATAAACATCTTAAATAATAATAATAGCTGTTCCCCGCGGTTTAATTTCGGAGTTCTCGCGGGAATTCCGGATTACAATATAGCTTATGTTATTCGGGGATAATGTAGCTCTCTAATGGTGAAATAATTTTTGAAATCAGTCCAATAGTTTTTGAGTTAAATCGTTTCAAACAAACAAACAAACAATCAAATCTTTCCTCTTTATAATATTAGTATAGATAACAGTAACAACAGTTTATTCACGTCGCTTACTTTAATCATCTTGAAAAAAAAAATCAAGCCACAAGAACATGTCAGTGAGTTGTAGAAACATAAAAGAAAAATGCAGTCGAAAATGACCACTTTCCTAAAACGTCCACTTACCCAAAACGACCCTTACTTTTTTTTATTTATTTACTCCAAAAATCAAATAGTACTATACAACTTGGTTTCCCCGAAAATAACTGCTTTCCTAAAATGTCCATTTTCCTAATAAAATTACTACTTCGTTGTCCTGAAATGACTACTTTCTACCTCCACAACACAGCGTTCATGCAGTCATCGGTTGTCAATATTTTCATAAACGACGCATTGCAAAAACGTCATTCACTCCATTTAACATAGGTAAACATCATCAATCATTAATCTTGTTTGAGTTACTGAACTTTTTAAAACATTTTTATTTTCATACTAGCTGTGCCCTGCGGTTTCTCCCGCGTGAAACGTTTTTCTACAACAACAGTTTTTCCCGACGCCTGATTTGAATGAAACAAAGCCTATATGTGACTCCAGGCTAAGCTAAATCTACCTTTGAAAACCGCATGACAAACCGTTCAGTAGATTCGGAGATTATTACGAACAGACAGACAGAAAAGAATTTTAAAAACTTTTTTTGTGGTTGGATACAGCTCTTCATTTATCGCCCCCTGTTAATTTTTGTTAAAAATATTCAATGTACAGAATCGTAGATTCTACTCTTTTATTATAGTATAGATATTTTAGCGTGTATTGTCGTTCGTAGCCCGAAAGTCACTTTATTATAAGAACAGCAATAAAACTTATGTGACGTATTTAATTAGCTAGTCACAATTTTACCGCTAACAAGGCACTCCACACCGCCATCTTTGTACGTACCTCTATAGCTCTCATCTTGGTGCAGTGCCAAATGCTAAAGCTCTATCGGATACTTTCCGAGCACTATTTGCGTAATTAGACAACGATCGGTTTTAGATTCGGGGTTTTGTTGTTCCCTGCTTAGTTGCTCTGTCTACAACTTACACGCATGATTATTATACGACGTATTTCCGACAGTAACAATTATGGTTTTAGACAACTGATATAATTCCTTTTTCTGTTTCGTAAAAAAATTAACACCCTGATTCAAGGTATCACAAATAATTATGTTCAACACGTCATAAATTTTTATCCTGATCCGGGTATCGAAATTGCATCACCTAGTGTAGCTATTATGTTCTCTAACTACTACACCTATCAGGACAATCCTATTTTCATTTCTGATGATGTGTATCCGGTTAAACTGCTGATTGGATTTGAAAGGACACACAAATAGTATATTATTCAAAATTAATAGGAAACTTTTATCCTGGAGTTGCGGCGGGAGCATCGAAATTTTCGCGGGCGAAACCCCGCAACAGCTAAAGTCCTATGAAATAAAATAAAATAATTTCTAACTAGCTGTGCCCCGCGGTTTCACCCGCGGAGTTCCCGCGGGAATTCCGGGATAAAAAGTGCCCTATGTCTTTCTCTGTACCCCTGACAATGTGCATGCCAAATTTTATCCAGATCCGTTCAGCCGTTTTTGCGTGATTGAGTAACAAACATCCAAACATCCACACTTTCACATTTATAATATTAGTAGGGTAATGGTTTTGTTATTACGTATTTATTATTGGATATTTTGTGAGTTTCGTGACTTGTCTATAAGCTCTAGGTATTCCCCGTAGGTGATGGCAAATGGTAATAAATTGCCATTATCAAGCGGCAACTCAACGAGGTTGCACACCCCTTCCCTTTTATCTCTCTGTCAACCCAATGGTTAACTGTCAGAGAATGCCGCAAGGCATTAAGTTCGCCATTTGTACTATTTTGTGCAAGAAGAATAAATAAATAAATAAATATTCCAAAAAATAACACGGCGCCCTACAATTCTAGAAAAAGAGGTAAAACACAGGCCATTGTATGAACCGCAAAGTAAAGAGTCCAGTGGCATTTCGCTTTCATGCAATATTTATTTCGACGGATTAGTCATGGAGTTGGAACCGAGTCGCAATAGATGGCTAGCTTAAATATGTACATTAATGGTCGAATGGCGTAATCGCTTCAGCTTATGAATTTATAGTCGAAGGTTTTCCTCTAAAATACCTAATACAGCTGTACAGCTTAAAAACTTGACACGAAGTTTGTGATTTTCAATCTGTCAACGCATCTCAAACCATAAAAAGCTGCAGTCGTTACCGGTTTAATAGAAGAAAACAACACAAAAACAGGTGAATGCCGACTCGATCTCCGCACGATATCTAAATCTGTTCGCACCATGCCAACTTTCTTAAAGGATAATAATCGGACTTCAGATCCTAGGAGCAGTATGACCAATTGTCCTATGTTTTATTCATAGACTAGAGTTCGCAGGCGGGGGCGCCCGGCAGCTCCCCTAGGGATATGGCCACTCGCCGAGTCATGACGACTACGGAGTATCCTTACTAATATTATAAGTACGAATGTGGGTTGGCTTATTTGTTAGTTTGTTACGTTTTCTAACTGGTCAACCGAACATGATGAAGTTTTACATGTGGTCAAGGGTACAAAAAAGGACAAAGGGTACTTTATCCCGCGGGGACGTGTGCGCGAAGTTTCATGAAGTTCGGATAAGTTGTTAAGGAGTGAAAGCTTAAAGAAAAACTCACATATTAATTTATAAATAATATTGGTTACGATATTTATGAAAATTATTGACTGGAGTCATATTATAAAACGACAAAAACATAATTTAAAACTATACTAAGATTAAATCAACAAGTCAAAATAATATTTCTAATGGTTGGGTATCCGATGGGAAATTTTGGGATGATTAGACATTTTATTTGTTAAATAAACTTATTTATGAAGTATTCCTAACCTCAAAGTCACACGATGTTGAGTAACATTCAATAAAACAGACAGTCTCCGTCACACCGAATAGCAGAATACAAATGGACCCCATTAGTTACAGTAATCAATTTTTAAATACACGATAAAATTTACCAATAAAACCATAATAACAAAGTGACGCTCAATAAAATTAAATAAAATGCAAATTCTCGCTTTTTATTATTTATGTAAATAAGTTTGGGAAGCGCACGTGACAGTCGCGTACACAAAACACTATAATATGTAACGCATATTTCTTTTATTATAGACTAAAAAAGTTTAGTTTTAGCTAGCAGATATCTTTAAAATTGAAATGTTGACGAGTTTTGAAAATCAAAATTCTAATTAGTCCGTCAGTTAGAAAATAAAAAAATAATGGACAATTTTGTTTTCAAAATATACTAAAATATAGCGTATTGAAGTTTAGGTTGAGGGCTCGTGACGTCATTAACCGCTATAAGCCGCAATACAAACTGCACCGGATAGTGACGTCACTTCACGCGAAATTTCAACTAAATGTATCGCTGTTATTTTTTTAAACGTAAAAAAGAAAAAATACGTGTTCAATATTTTTTATTAATTTACAAACCGGACAAAAAAGAAATTTAGTCAACCAGCCCTGACGAAATTGCCGTCTACAAATATATTTATAGATAAATTTAAACGATTCTCGTCCTATCTGTACAATTTAATAGCATAACCCGTAAACACTGAATTCTCTTTCTAATAAGCTCGGAACAGTATTGTGACCGGTACGTAAAAATGTTTTTATGTATATCAATGGACCGGACAGAAGTTTTTCAACGGTTCGGCCAACGTTAGCGACCCGCTGAGATATAATGATACTTATTGACGTGTTAGCGCCTCGGAATGGTAATTATAAAATGTATAACTATTGAAAAATTTAAATATTTTATAGCACTTAACTTACAATATAGAACCGACTAGAGCGGAAATCGACAATAGAGACTAGTCAACTTTTAAATCTTATTTATTATTATTATTTATTTATTTATTTATCCAAAAATATACAATATGACTTATATATATATACCTTGCCAACCTATAAATAGGTTGTTGGCCAGGAAGCGCTCATTTTAGTTTTAATAAATTATAATTGTATAATATCTAATTAACAACTTATTTATTTATACAACTTTTTAATGAATTAACTGAAAACTAGAAAGTAGTTTGCTCAGAATCAACTAGCGAATCGATCGCTCTATGTTTTAATATAGGTTATATTTTTTCATTTTTACTAGCCCATGTCCAAATATAATACAAAATTTGGCGCATACGCCGCCGCCCGTTGCAGCAAAAAAATTCGAACCGGTAGGCGCGGGCGTAGCGCTTGGAATTTCGTAGATAGGTCACCTCCAAACTAATGTTGAATAACTTTTAAAGTATAAATTTTTAAGACAAAATATATTTTAACCATATTATTGTTTATTTTTTTAAATGGGGTGAATCAGGTTTTCAGTTAATTCATTAACACGTTGTATATGCTAACTAAACTAACTAATCCTACTAATATTATAAATGTGAAAGTGTGGATGTTTGGATGTTCAATCACGCAAAAACGGCTGAACGGATTTGGATGAAATTTGGCATGCACGTTGTCAGGGGTACAGAAAAGGACATCGGGTAATTTTTATCCTGGAATTCCCGCGGAAACTCCGAAATTACCGCGGGTGAAACCGCGGGGCGCAGCCAGTATAAACTATAAATAAAAAAATATGGATAGTGCAAAAGAATAAAAAGATAATATAAGATTAGAGTTTAATGTTACTGTGCTGAAGAAAATTACACAAAGCGATAATGTTGCGCCGATGGAGAGAGCACAGCTGACAGGAGGTAGTTTGAATTTGAGACAGATCTATCCTAGTACATAATTATTATCTCGTTGTCAGATCATAGAATACGTGGCGCGGAAGTCCCTGAGGTATTCTTTGCTTTCCCAATCGAAAATCAAAGATATTTTATGTTATGTTTTTTATTATTATTTATTTAATAGTAAAACTGATTCCGTCGTCTGTAATACCGACAGTGGAGTCAAGACTCAAGAAAGAATCTATAATTCAATTTTTGATATTGTTAAAAATTGGAAAAAGGAAGTTCGGAACTTCGAAAATCAAATTGTATCGGAGCACGGTGCGTTCTGAAATCGAGTCACGGATCGCTTCGTTAGGCTGGGTACACAGTGTTCGTCTCTTTACCAGTTCGTTCAACAATTTGGACACGGAAGACCTTTTTTAAATTGAATCAAAAATGGATTACATTTAAAAATGTAGAGACATTCTAGTCTGCATCATGATTCATGGATATTTATTCTGAGGCAATCTGAGTACCTATAATAAGATCTCAATTTGCGATAAAGGTGTGTTAAAAATAAAGATCGCACGTCTATTAAGAAAATTGAGTATTAGGAAACAATGATAAAAGATAGTAAGTACAGAATATAATCTGGAAATTATCGCAAATCGGATCACTCACAGATATACCTAGTCTTGCCATAAATACTATAACAAAGAAAACATTCTAAAATTAGTGTAGCCTAAAAAGCGTACTTTTTCTTTACTAATCATGCGTAATTGGCAAATACTTCATTGTTTACCGCTCTAAGCTCTAGTCCACTCTACATGTCTTTGGATCAATCTTAAACACTTTACTCGTAAACAAATCCTTTTTATGACAAAATAATACTGTACAACATACGCAAGTGTAGTTTGCATTTTGCGTGGGCAGTGGCGCTAATGCGTACAATGGAACGGAAAAGTGTTTTTAAATTAACATCATTACGCTGAAATGGAACGTTTATATAAACGTCATCTACTTTTATTGGTGTCGGTGTCAATAACAATTTGCATTAACTGTTAAGTTTAGACTTGTTGCATTTGCATATCGCGAGTGTTAACTTGAAAACCTTCGTGTTGTAAGATAATAAACACTTACATGGATTGTCAACTATAAAATCAAAATTTGAAAACCGCGGATTTTCTTTTGAAAAATATTTGAAAGTATAAATTTTTAGATGTGCCCCGCGGTTTCACCCGCGTGTAACGTTTTCATATAACAACTTTTTTTCCCGACATCCGATTTAAATTAAATAAAGCCTATATGTAGCTTCAAGCTAAGCTTAATCTACCTGTGAAAATTGCATGTCAATCAGTTCAGTAGATTCGGAGATAATCGCGAATAGACAGACAGACAGACAGACAGACAGAAAAGAATTCTAAAAATCTTTTTTTGTGGTTGGTTACTATTCTTTTATCGCCGCCTGTCAATATTTGTTAAAAATATTCAATGTACAGAATCGCGGATTCTACTCTTTCATTATAGTATAGATATAACTTATAATTATAATGGGCATGTTGACTAATTTTATTTTTTAGTCCGTCTTGTAGATTATTAAAAAATATTGGACACGTATTTTTTCTTTTTTTACGTAATCAAAAAATAACGGCGATATCAATAGTTGAAATTTCACGTGACGTCACTATTCTGACAGTTTGTATGGCGGTTTTAGCGGTCAGTGACGTCACAACCCCCTCACCCTAAACTTTAATGCGCTTTATCTCTGTATATTTTATTTTATTTCAAAAAGCAAAAAATACGTGTCTATTGTATATTTTCTAACTGACGGACTAATTACAATTTTGATTTTCAAAAGTAGTCCACATCCCTATTCTATACAGTTTTTTTATAGATTTTTTTAAATAAATTCACTGATGTCAGATTTCTCTTTCTTTCTCTAGGTATAGAACTTTATATCTGCGGCGGCTGCGCGCGCGTCTGTTACAAAAACTCTTTGATCATCAAAGATTAATTAGGCACGCCATTCGACCTTTCTCCGCCATTTTGGGTATATTTCGCGGAGATTAGGCCATTAATATGCATATTGCTCAAAATTAAAAACGGCAGTTATGTGACCCCAAACAAATTGACCGTGGTTTTAGTCCGGTCAGGTGCGAGCCTTACCACACTAATGCAGGGTCCTGTTGAAAATTTAACCATCCATAATTCCGTTTTCAAAAACACAATTTGACTGCCCACTCTAGAAAAAGAAACTGTGCGTAAAATTTTAATTTTCAAGAGCCTTTTCATTTTGTACCTACATTATAATTTTAACGTAGATTAAACACTACAGTAAAGATAGGGAGTATATTTCTTCCATCTCTGTCATTTTGGTAGATATTTGGCATAATTTTTTTTGTCAACAACCAACAGGAGGCGCTATAGTCGTTTAGAGGTGGCGGAGTAAAGAACACTTCTTGGCAAATTCAGTGTCGTTACACTGAAAGAATATGCACACAAGTATCACAAAATTTACATAAATGTAAGGACCGGTATGAGCACCGCTCTCGTACCTATTTTTAAGGGGATTATCCACTAATGGCGTCTTCTGTTGGTTAAATACTGCGACACAGCCAAACTTCAAATGCTCTTTGTCTTTGTTTTCTTCATTTCCTGATTAATGAATGAGACAAACAATATCAGGAGGGGTGATCGGCTGTCGAATAGCACATCATTTTAGATTTTAGAAGAACGATAAAGGAAACCATTTAAAATTTCGCACGGAACTCTAAAAACCTGTGGCGAGCGTGCGGTGCGACACGCGAAATTCCAGCTTCCCCGTGAATTGAGATGCAAAAAGGTACAATTAAATTCTAATACGTGAAAGATTTTTATAGATCTCGATTGGAGATAGTAATCAGCTAATTAATATGCTTATTGGATGGGTCGATTCGCATCGTTTTCGGTTTAATGATGCTATGATAACTGTACACGGGTTTATGATTGTGAATAGATACGCATCCAGCGGAATATCCAGCATCCTGGACAACGTTAGTCGGGAAGGGTGCCTCAAGCCGCAAGCATTATATAATAAAAATTGCTTTATATTTTGTACATTACGTTATTTTAGACATATATACATATTATCGTTTAATATATAGCATATATAGCATACGGGTATGCTTGTACATAAAGTAGATCATTGCTTTAAGTACCTATTTTTTAAGGCATGTGTCTTTAAGCATTTCGCCCTAAATTTATTAATTGTAATGTGTAACTATTTAGTAAGTGATGTCACTTTAAATATATTGATTTTATTATTAAAGATTTAAATAGGTATTTGTCACACAATGTCTTTTAACAAAGAAAACACACAATTCTTGAAAATGACGAAAAAAACCTCAATAACTATCATCGAAGAAGAATGAAGGGGAAAAAAAAAAATTTTTTTTAAAGTTATCCAGACAAGCAAAAAAAAGTATGATGAGCAAACATGGAGCAAACTTTCTTAACGCGGTCAACAAAGTTGTTTATTTCTGCTGTTGCTTTTGACTTATTTCCTCTAAGCTAGTTAGATGGCCACGGCAGTTCTAAATTCGAATTGAAATCAATCAGCGATGATTGGACCGATGGCCGCGGATTGCGGTTTCAAAGCGACGCTGTTTATTCAAATGGCGAATTAAACCCGCCACAAAATACCGCAATGTATACCGCCTATACTCGCATAATATCATTCCTAAATTAAAAAAAAGTTTAGTTTAGTTTTTGGTACCTAGGTAATTAAAACTTTAAAAAAAGAACTTAGCAGATTTAAATTTTGTGGTTCTTTTTCTTTGTTTTGTTTTTCAAGTAAAATAAATTCGATAAATGTATAATATCTAGGTAGCATTTAGCATCGTTGTACGGTGTGTCATAACTCTTCTTGAGCACATAAAAACCGTCAATGTGAAAATTATTGTCTAATTCAGCACTAAGAGAGGATTTCTGAAAATTCAAATCTTAAGGAAGTGAAAAGGCGTTGCAAAGTTTGTATGGAACAATTCCGCGAGAACTCCAAAATTATCGCGGGTGAAACCGCGCGGGACAGCTAGTAACATATCAATTCCTGCGACATATAAAAACTAGCCGGATGGTTTTTTTATCTTCAACTGGTCCAGCCACTCGTGGTGCAACTTGAACATCGTGCGCACGTTGTTGTTGATGTCTGTGTGCACGCGCAGAGCCTTCTCATACATTATTATATAGAACAGGAACCTATTCTTCTTGTGGAACCACGTCCCCACCGTGCCGTATATGTTCCGCATCTTGATCCTCATCTCCATTATGGAACCGTACAGCTGTCCCATTTTGTATCCGTGTTGATCCTGAAAATGTTTTATGAACTTCTTCACTTTCTTCATCCGGTCCCGCGTCCCGAATATAGACTGTTGCATCAGACTGATGAATTTCACCGATAGAACAGTTCCGTTATAGTAAGCGTCCAGGTTCTTACGGAGGGCTTCCTTTTTAGCTTGTCTCAGGTAGTTTCTTCTTCTGGCTAGCTTGGCTATTTTACTAACGGCTTCGATGTCTAACGTGCCCAATGCTAGCTGTTGCGGATCTAGCTGCTCACCCGTAGTGTTTCCTGTGATGTACTCGATGCTATCTTTGTTGTGAGCGGTCATGTTGTTGAAGACGTGCGCGGTTATGATATCGTCGAGTAGCTCGGAGTTGGGTACGGGCTCGCCGGGGGCTACCTTGAATGTGTGGCCGCCGCTCAAGCCTGGAATGGTTGCTATGTTTTTAATAGACGCACCTATAAGTGGAGTTAAAACACTTGCGATTTTTTAATAGTTTTATTTCTCGGAACTGTCTAAACTAAACGTTATGCATCTATGGCTATTATTAATAGATATTTTTATACATAATATATACTATATAGTAAATCTGTAACCTTAAACATGTATAAATATTGAAGAACAGCTGCCCTCTCGCATGAGTTTTGAAATTCCATTGGGAAATCATGATATTGGGATGATGAACACTCTATGTCCTTTCAAAACTTATATTACCTACTCGTCACTATATACCAAATTAATTACTCTATTGGAAATTTTGTTTCATCGTTTCTTCATCGTTTGTTTCATCGTAGTTTTTGCCCGTGGTTTCACCAGTGGTAATTTCGGAGTTCCCGCGGGAATTCCGGGATAAAAAGTACCTTATGTCCCCCTCTCTACCTCTGAAAACATGCATGCAAAATTTCATGATGATCGGTTTAGCCGTTATCAGGCCTTAACGGCTAAACCGATCATCATGAAATACAAGCGTAACACACAAACAAAAAAAACGAATAGGTACTTCGAAATATCACACTGTTGTCGCAAGATAACGACGACTTATAACTTATTTTATTTTATTTCAACGTCGTAAGAAGGCGTGAGTAATCCTCTAAATTAAGATGTATAAATAAACGGTGCCGTATTTTGCTAATAGCTATCAGAAAAAACATGGAGTTTCACAGTGATTAATTGTGTCTATAAAATAACTTACATATTATTATCGGAAACAACAACCGAATCATGGGACAAATTGTTTTAATATTCAGAACCGTACACCATAATGTTGTTTTCGCAAGTTTTTTTAATTAATATCCCAATATTTTATTGCCGTTTCAATGTTTTCTAATTATAAACGAATATACGTTGTTATGTCCGATAACTGTTCTCTAAATTATACTTAATTAATCTCGTGGAAAATGAAATATTTATACTTGTGTTCCCTTTTTTTATATTTGTGTTTCGTGTATAATGCTGGTCTATAAAAGTAGTTTAGTACCAAAGATACATTTTCTGACTTAATATATCGATGTTAAAATAAATCGATATCTTTAGATAAACTGAGGTAAACAAATGCAATCCTAACGGCTCGACCGATCTGTATGCATGTTTTCAGGGGTACAGAGAAGGACATAGGAGGGTACTGTTTATCCCGGAATTCCCGCGGGAATTCCGAAATTACCGCGGGTGAAACCGCGGGAGTGATTTTTTTACCGACTTCCAAAAAGGAGGAGGTTATGCATTCGGCTGTATGTATGTTTTTTGTTTGTTTGTTACGCTATCACGGCGTAACTACTCAAGCGATCACCATGAATCTTTTGCACACACATTATCAGGGGTACAGAAAATAATATGGGGTATTTTTATTTCCTTATATTTATTTCAATAATAAATTTTATTACGGAAACTCCGCGAGAACTCGGAAAATAAAGCGGATGAAACCGCGGGGCACAACTAATTAATTAGTAGTTTCGTAGATGAAATGCCTTGAAAATTCAACCATGAATCATGTTTGTTCATAATTACAAAAACGTATCTTTGTGTACCTACGCCATTGATATACCTAGGGTTTTTTAATTATATCAATGACCTACGTACATTAATTCGTCTCAACTTAATATTTAGAATATCATTGGTCTCAACTCTCAATCAAAAATCGTGAACTCATGAGTCGTGACTGACAACAATATCGATGTTCGATAAGCGATCTCCAATTAATGCATTTATCAAGTTATTATCTATCTTTCATACATGATGATTATGTACATATTATACCTTCATCTCTTTCTATATCACTGTAATATTATGTTTGCATCTCATTACATTTCAATCATAACTATAATATGTATAATAGACACATTGTGATGGACCGCTTTCACCGCAGACTTCACTATCGATCAAAGCTATATCATATTTTTTACGTTGCATTGGATCGATATTGTTCTGGACTAGCCGTACAAGCGACTTTGCTCGCGTGGTCTCAAGTTTGCCGTTGTATATGCGCTGGGGAATTATGAATTTTTTCGGGACGAAAAGTATGTATCTATATAACATGTGATAAAATTAGCTGCAAATATTTACAGGATTGAAAGTATACACCGTTATAAACATGTTGATAAAATTAAAAAAGACAATTTAAAGACGAATTAAAAAAAATTGAAACAAAATAAATCAATCAAAAAGAAAACAAATATTTATCTATCTTAAGTTCAATGACCTCGATCGAGCTGAACAGCTGATCCATCGCTCGCTATGTGCGTGGCGCGTGCCTTGTATGCGTATAAGTGAGCTACGTCCCTTGTGAATGTAATTATAATGATTCTTCAATGAATTTGTTTTCCTCATATTCTTAAAAACTACCCTACTAATATTATTTTATCGCTTATCCCGTTTGTTATAACGTATACTTTCAACCCTGTAAATATTTGCAGTTGATTTTACTACATGTTATATACTTTAGACTTTGTAGCCTGATCCAACGTATCAATAAGTACATACAGTACAATACAGTACAATACAGTACAGAATGGAAGAGTGTTTTACGTTTATTGTGTGTATCTATGGTGTACGGCTGTGGCATCGCAGCTGTCAAATGGTTGAACCGATTTCGATTAAATTTTTATTCGATTGAAAGGTGATTGAAAGTGTTCAATTATTTCGAGATTATCAGCAGCTTTTTCTAGAATTAGATGATGAATGTTTTGTGAGCATCTTCCAATGCTCTGTTCAAATCGAAATTTGTTATCAGAAGAACCTAGTACCTTCGAACAGTAGGGGCTGTTTTTTTTTTTTATGTCATAGTGCACAGTGATTGAGAATTATTTCGGAGATTACTTCATTCGTCAGACAAAAGTCACCGGGCGTAATGTTACAGGGAGTAACCGCAACGTTTTTTTAACCGTTCGCATTTAACGCGTCGTTTTACGACTTGAACTCAATTAGGCGTTTTTACGACAGCGTTCAGTTTATTCTGGGCTGACCACACCAGTCGTCGGGCGGCTCAGACGATGGCGCGGGCGCACCCATTACGTTGTTAAACAATCTTAGATTGTTATTACTTTTTGTTAAACAATTTCGTGGAAAACCAATTTAATTGTATATTAATAAAACCACGTAGGTATGTAGTAATTGTTTTATTTCTTGAAAGTCGATTTATAGGACGCTCACTGGTTAATCAGTTACAACTCCTATATTACCTTCTTTTCATAAAAATACGTTCATGCAGTTTCCGCGTGATGCGTTTAGATAGACAAATAAACAGACGGGCAAACCAAATAAATGTAAAAATGTTTTTTTTTTTTCATAGCGAAAAACCTCAAATTGCAAATTCTTTGTCATGACAGTTATAATTATATTCCGCTATCTACAAGGTAAATCAAAAGGGAGCTTGCTTACTAAACTTAAAGAAAATATAAGTATATCAAACAAACTGATACGTGGTTGACGGTAATATGTGGTTGACAGTGCTGGTGGGGTACTTAGTACTAGTAGTACTTTATTACTTTTTAGTTATACAATATTGTGACTACCGTTTGTTGTCTTTAATAGATAAATAAAAAAAATATATATAAAAAACAAATATCAGACAAACTGATACGTATTCTACATAGTTTCTATTGGAGATTCTGATTTTATAACAACAATTTGAATAGACAAAGAAAAAACAACAACATCTATTAATTTATTCCGTTTTTCCGATCTCATTTGCGATCATCAAACATCGGACCGCGAAACTGACAAACGCAAAGCGTTTCGCTGCGGAAAATTGCTAATTTAACTAAGCAAATACACACATTAATTAATCCATGGGCGGCTGTCAAATAACAGAGGTTTCAATTACCGCAAACGCTCCGGGGCGTTTTGCCGTACCTAGGGTTGCCAGGGTCAAAAACACGAAAGCCGGACTCTGCGCTTAATATGGCCGGATATTTTACCGTATAAACCGGACAAACATTTTTAATAGCTAATCAGTTAATTATAATTTTAAAACCAGACATAATATGTTCTAAACGCCGGACAATATTTTGTAATAAAATACACGTTAGGTTTTTATTTAAATTGAAATTAATTTTATTTGGTACAATACGCAAAAAAAATTATGTACTCATTAATCGCGTAACTAATAAGCTCCTCTTACACAAAATAATCTGTTGATAAAGCCGGGCAGGTCGGACGAGAAAATATTTGACCGGATAAGTTCGTACTAATTTAAAGCCAGACGGTCCGGCTAAAGTCTGACACCTGGCAACCCTAGCCGCGCCGCGAGCGATTACCGGAGATTACCGGTTATTAGTTGCCGCGATCACCTGCGCTCGTGTGCACCGAGCCTTACACTGCCATATATTCCACTAATTAATAACTTTGTTTGTAATGTCATTTATGTTGATACACATAAACTCATGTTCGATTATGTCTCTACTAGCTGATATCGCGATTTCGCCCACGTTTAAAGTACCCAATGTTCTTCTCTGTACCCCTGAAAACGTGTATGCTAATTTTAATAATGATCGGATGGGAAGGTAGTTAAGGCGAGAAAACAAAACAAATACATAAAAAAACTCAGATTTCCATCCATAGATTTAGATAGATATTAGAAGAATAAGTAAAATAATTTTTTTTGTAAAAGCGTAATTAATAAATCTAATGTTATGTCTATAGCTGTGCCCCACGGTTTCACCCGCGTGAGTTTTGGATTTTTTTTTTCTAAAATAAAAGTAGCCTAAGTTACTCCTGATAACATCAGCTATCTGCCAATGAAAGTCCCGTTAAAATCGGTTCAGCTATTTTTAGATTAGCCAGAACAAACACACAGACAGACAGACAGAGAAAAATTTTAAAATTGTTTTTTTTTATGTAACTGACTAACTACCGTATATCTATACTTTCAAATGCAGTTAGTGAAAAGTTTTTAATTTGGAATTACAAACAGACAATGTATAGACGTAGGTATATAGATAGATAGGTTTTTGTAAGATCGAAGTGCTATCAGCGACATTCTGAAGCCGGCATATTTTTTTTTTTCAAAATGGCGAACCTTTTACAAGTTCCCCTTTTTATCCAATGTTCTCTTTCTATATTCGCATGGTATACATTACACCATTTCAGAGTAGTACTGTTGTCTGTTACAAATCTAAATATTGCCGGTGATTTAACATTGTAATACAGTTGTATGTCATAAAATAACCCAGACGCGATCAAAATGAAAAATACCGCCGTTTGTCACAGACATTTGTAGAGAGAATGGGGTGATATATTTAACCTCAAATAAAAATCATATCATACAATCGAACAAAATAAACAATGGTTTTTTTTGTGATTTCGTTGTGTGCTAGCGTACCTTCATAATACAGGATGCTATCTATGTCTGCTATCTTAATTTGAATACGAAAGTGACTTTGTTTGTTTGTTACGCTTTCACGCCTCAACTGCTCCACCGATCATCATGAAAATTTTACATGTATCTACGTTTTCAGGGACCTCATTTATTTTCTTATGTTTTAAATACCTATACAGAGAGTTTAGAATTTAAAATCATATTTGAAATAATTTTGCTATTGAAGATATTTATAATTTTATACCTAACATACTAGCGCGGTTTTATCCGCGTTAATTTCGGAGTTTCCGCGGCAATTCTAGGACAAAAAATTCCCCTGACAGCATATATGCAAAATTTTACGATGATTGGTTGAGCCGTCTAGGCGTGAAAGCGTAACGACAGACAGGCAGACAGAATTACTTTCGCATTTATAATTTTAGTAGAGACTAGCTGTTCCGCGATTTTATCCGTGTTAATTTCGGAGTTCCCGCGGGAATTCAGGCTTAAAAAGTATCCTATTCTTCCTTGTCTGTATCCCTGAATGTGTATTAATATGTGTATGCAAAGTTTCATGATGACCGATTGAAAAGTTAAGACGTGAAAGCGTAACAAACAAACTTACATTGGATATCATAATATTAAGGATATTTCACTTTTTTCTCATTCGTATATAACGACAAACGCTAAAAATATCGAATGCCATACATTGCACCCTGTATACACGTGGCTGCCACCGCAACCCTTCATTGCTCAGCTATACGCGCCATCGCACGGTACAGACAGTCATCGTCGAAAATAATCACAAACACTTTTCATTTTGAATCATATTGCAATCGTAATAAAGTTCAACAGCTGAAAAAAGTGTTCATAAGTTTTTGATAGAGGCTGTACCAAATAAATTACTTTAACCGTTGTGGTAGGGTGTAGCGGGCGCGGATGGAGTGAGTTGTCATTCCTGAGCGATGACAGGTGGCCCACCGCTCTCTGCATAGACAATCTATCGGAACACGAGCGGTGAATTATAATAAAATACTGAAATACTCTTTGTTATTTCTTGTTCATTTCATGCAAATAGATCGCTCAATGGGTCACAACTTACAGATAGATCAAAGTTGCGTCATAAAAACCATTGTAGTAAAGTGATACCAATGTAGCACTCAAAAATGGACATAGATAAGCAATAGTGTGTTAACCCACACTGTAGAAATTTTGAGTAAATCGTGTTTTAAAAGTAGGAGCGCCATTTTGTGTCAACATTTTTTATGTCCAATATTTAGTTACATATTTAAGCAATGTAATAAGGTAAACACATAATTAAAAAACGTTCCCTAACTCTCAATAAATCGTTCTGAATCAATAACCTAATTTTGTGGGTTAACATGTTATTGCTTATCTGCGTCCAAATAAGGATGATACCATGGGATGATAACCTACCTTTATGATGGATGTGAGCAAAGATATTGAAAGAGAATAGATTGACAATACGCTCGACCGCTAAACTTTCCCCTTGAACCACGCAGCGGTCAAATGATCTCATGCTAACAAAATGCCGTTGGCTAACAGAGACTATTGTCTATAGATACCACTTGATGTAAAGCCGATGTGATTGGCTATTTGAAATGTACTTTGTGGTCATTGGCATTTGATTGGGTCGCAACGATGTGATTGGTTTTTATTTTGATCATTCCCCCGCAAAAATTGATTGACGTGGATTTTTTTGCGTGAAAAGAGGTAAAAATAAAAAAAAACTAATTTTGAAAAAAAAAAAAATCAGTTGCTTTATTTTTTCCGTATGGAGCAGCCGTTTTACCATTGATTGCGAGTTTTATGAACGTTGACCGAAACTTGGCCTGGCCCACTCCCTGCGTCTGTATAAGTAAAATTTTATTTCTTAGCATACGAATTGCAAAAGTTTTAATGCGCCATTTGTATGAGCAAATCCTAAAACTCGTACATTGAATAAAGTTCAATTCACTTCGCGGAACACGTCGTTTCCTGCGCATTGCTCGAGCGCGCGTAGTCTCGTGGCAATTCGTGTCATTATCGCAACTCGTCTGTAATAATTCGCCAAATAACCTCCAAATTATTCGGTTCGGAATCCGTAATCAGCGCGGTGAGGTGCGAACTCAAAGGGCCCCCGCCCACAGATTAAGGAAGGATATGCGATACAAGCTTATACCTTGATGCCTGCACTACATTATCGCCGAGTACAGACGATTATGCACGAGTACGATAGTGTAGAGGGCATCAAATTAAATATTAAAATTTTTAGTCCTAATATTAAGTCCAAAATTAATCCTTCAAATTAAGATTATACCTACTATAAGCATGCTGTGTTTACCTGTAATAGATTGTACAATTAGCCTTAAGTTATTGTCTTAAAGTTTAATATTTTTGTTATTGTATGATCGTTGGTAATCCAAATAAAGAAAATAAAAAAAATAAAAAAAATAAAATACTCGGCATGCTGTGTTTACCTGTAATAGATTGTACAATTAGCCTTAAGTTATTGTCTTAAAGTTTAATATTTTTGTTATTGTATGATCGTTGGTAATCCAAATAAAGAAAATAAAAAAAATAAAAAAAATAAAATACTCGGCTGTACTCTCCGATCATCGTCTATGATCGCCTGCGACCCGTGAATTGTCGATTTTTGAGCACGCATCAAAGGGAATCCTGAAGGAAGCCTGTGGTTGCGTTGAGGTGTCCACATTATCGCCGATCACACGATCAACGATCATCGGCGATAATGTAGTGCAGACATGCATTAAATATATCTATGCTGTGGGTTGTTTATTATATTCATACGACAAACAGTTCTTCGTACGTTTCCACAAGAACTAGGACTTCCCTCGGGAACATTCTATAAAGAGTTGTCATAACCGAGGACATATTGATTAAAATTTCATTCAAAATATCCGTTCAGCTGTTTATGTATGAAAGAATCACAAACGTGCAACTTTCCGTTCAGTCGAACCTCATCCACATATTTTCCTGTTGTTTTCCGATTGTCTGTCGGAGTTCATTTGCAAATTTTAGTCTAAGTACCCCAAGGTCAGACTTCCTATGACCAATTTGTGCAAGTAGGCAGGCGACGTGTAATGCCATATCTACCTTGATTTACTATCCAGGGTGCGACAATAGGGAGGGTTACCCCTTACCTACTCGGAGTGCCCCCGAGGGCGACAACCGTTGCATATCCGGCGTCAGAGGGTGCGAAGTCTGTTCCTATCAGATACGGGTAAGGGTTAAGCCTTAAGGGATTAAATAATTTACAAATCTCTTGCATTACGAGCGCTAGTCGTAAATCTTTTTTCAATTTACAAATTACTGAATTGTAACAAAACGTTTTGGTTGAGGTGAACGTGTTGTCTACTTCCGCTCAGTTAAATGACTTATTCTTAGTTCAATCTGTCACAATATCGATAAAGTTTTACTTACTAGACACACTCGTTTGTGTTACTTAAGTTTACTACTGTGACCTACATTGACCTACCTATTGACCTACGTTACCCTAATTAATTTTTAAGTTTACTACTGTGACCTACATTGACCTACCTATTGACCTACGTTACCCTAATTAATTTTTGAGTTTACTACTGTGACCTACATTGACCTACCTATTGACCTACGTTACCCTAATTAATTTCTGTTCTCATCACAAGTTTAAATGACAAAAAATATTCATATTTTCAAATCTCGAACTGCTCTTCGCATGTCAAGATTCTCTCCTCGAACCATAACATCCTTCACGTTCCATTATAATATTACCTAAGTATTAATGAGCTCTTCGGCCCCCTCCAGCACTGAAGGGTTAATCTCAAACTCGATTTGTTACGGATGAGTTGCGAATACATTGTAACATGATATGTGATTTCACAGCGGATAAGCTCGGATGAGTTTAGAAGATATTTAATTACAATTTGGCAACCTGAACGAGATATAAAGTTCGATCGAGAGTCACATCCATTTGGAAAATTAGGAGTGACCTCTCACTGAGTTTGAATAATAAAATTAAAAAAAAAAATAAAGAAAAAAATCTTTTCACTTAGATACGAAGATTGCATCCTCACTTACTTATATAAATGCTAAATGAACTCAGTTATCTTTTCTCGCTGAAACTCTTGAATAGAATTCGATAAAATCTGGCAAGAAAAAAGATCACTCTGAAGAAAGAAATTGGCTACTTTTTACCCCTGAACAAAAGGAATTCAGAATATACCTACCGCAGGCGAAGTCGCGGGGAACAGCTAGTCCTAACTATCCTAACTGATATTACAAATGCAAATGTGAGTTTATAATAATAATAACACGTTTTCAGGAGTACAGGAAAGGACACAGGGTGACTTCAATCTAGCATAAAGTACCTACCCGACTGACAAAATTTACGTAACTGCGAACAAATCCGCGCGCGAAAGCTAGTAAACTGTGAAGCAATCGTGGCACCTTATTCACTATGACCATAACTCGCCGCGCTAAGATATGACACCACAAAAATTGTCTTTCCCTCGTAATCAAAGAAGTTTTACTGCAAAAAAATACATTTACAACGTTTCTTATGGCATAAAGAATAATAATTTCTAATATCTTGATTATCTTGGCATCTAGAACGTTTGGAAATGCATTTTTGGGGCGCGCGTTAACGGCAAGGAATGTTGTTGATCATAGTGAATAGGCAAGGGCCCTGAAGTGAGTTAAGACCATTGAATTCAGTGAACCGACGCACTGGAGCGTGCCTCGTGCGGATTCCATCAGACGAGTCGATTGTGCTCCGGCGAACGATTCCCAATTTACATTAAAACCTCTTTTGTGTGAAGAATAAACATTCGCAGGCCATGTTTGAAAAGGCTGAGTCTGAATGAAATCAACAAAATCCTTTCGTGAAATGAGCAAAGATAGATATACTTGTGAGGTTCGGAGATTGGGTAAGTATGGTGGGGCCTTCGGCTAGCTCAATAGATAAAAGGGTTATTTTTTGTAATTTAGAGCTGTTATTATTTTTAAAATCAGTCCTAGTTCTGTTAGAAAAAGTAAACAACAATTTTTAAATATGAAAAAAAAAAACAGATTTAACAAATAAAAATGAGGTAGGTATTATAAATGAGGTGGAATATCATAACGAGTGGCATATAGCCGCCTCGTTACATACTTACCTACTTTTCTATATCTATACTTTACTAGCTGTTCCTCGCGGTTTCGCCCGCGGTAATAACGGAGTTCCCGCGGGAATTCCAGGATAAAAATACCCTTTGTCCTTATGTGAACCCTTAAAAACGTGTTTGCAAAACTTCATAAAATTTTACCGGTGTTAATTTCGATGTTCCCGCAGGAATTCCGGCACTAAAAGTACCCTATGTCCGTCTCTGTACCACCGACAAAGCGTATGAAAAATTTCGTGATGATCGGTCGAGTAGTTTGGCGTGAAAGCGTAATAAACAAACTCACATGCGCATTTATAATAATAGTAAAGATTCGTTGATTCGGGATAACATACTGTTAGGATATCCGGATATAAATTATCCCAACAAAAACATTTTCATGTAAAATGTTGCCAAGACGAGACCATATACTAGCACTTTCAAAAAGTTATCAGATCTTATGTAGAGCCAAGCTTCTAACTCTACAAGGTCTAACTTCACAAACTCTACACCTTAGCCAAAATATGTGGCTTGGCCATTTCGCTACATTCACATGGGCCTAAGGTGAAAAATTGGTCCATTTTTCATTACTTTTCTGTTATATAATAATAGTTCTTTGTAGTAACGAAACGGCCAAGCCACATATTTTGGCTAAGGTGTAGAGTTTGTGAAGTTAGACCTTGTAGAGTTAGAAGCTTGGCTCTACATAAGATCTGATAACTTTTTGAAAGTGCTGGTATATGGTCTCGTCTTGGCAACATTTTACATGAAAATGTTTTTGTTGGGATTTCATTTATTTTTGTAAGTCAAAATTTCAGAAGTCTCATACAAACTTCCATCCCCTAATTTAAGGGGTTGAGAGATAAAAGTTACAATTTTTATAATTTTTTTGTTGTTTGTTTACTAATACTAGCTTACATACCAAATTTCAGCTTTCTAGGACATTAGGAAGTACCCTAAGAATTTTGATGATCATCAGTGAGTCAGTGACGAAATCGGGGTTTTTTAGATATCAATAAAATCTAAAGGATGGGAGCTATGCAATTAAAACTTTATAAATTTAATAAGTCTGCTATTGACAACATATTCCGAAAATTTTGTTTATCTGGTATAATCCAGACCCAAGTTACAAGGGTTCAAAAAAACGACGAAGCGCTTCGAGAAAAGATAGGTAGTGCCCTTGCGCTTTGCTGGCTCGTCTTGGCGGGGGCACTACCGTGCCCCCAGATTAATTAATTAATTTCTGCGGGATTTCAAAATTGACGCGGGTCACAGCGGGGAACAGCGAGACGGGATATATTTTATTTATTTATTTATTTATCGGCACACCTACAGCATAGCATATACAGTATGAAGTTATAGAAATTACATTACTTATTTGAGTCTTGACATACATGCATGCCAATTAGAGGTATGCACATCATTGCGCAAGTAACAGTCTGCGCTCTAGAAGAACAAAAGTTGTTTAATGTACAGCCATCATCAGATGCGGCTTACCTTAGACAGTTATTAGGTAAATCATATTGCAATAGTGGTAAAGTGTCCTCAAATCTCCGACGCCAACTGCAAGTATACTAAATGATACTGAGATATCTGAAACTAACACGGGTGAAACCGCGGGGAACAGCTATCAGATAAATAAATGAAAGTACCCTAGATAAATGTTAGTTCCCGCTTAGAAGAAGTTTAATTTACAAGTGGGTAATAACAAAACTACAGATCGCTCGTTGGGCGTTGATAAAATCAAGATGTTCACATAAAGATGCATCATCTGAACGCAACAATGACACACAATCGATTGGATTTTCGATTCGCGTACGAAAATCGATTGCTCAACGTCTCGCCCGTATCAACGGGAGTTATTCACACTGACATTAATCTTGATAAAGGTGGATATCGACTCCCAATACACATTGCATATCGCAAGTATTTTTTAAGCTTAAAAATGTTTTATTGTAGTTTAGTGCAGTTTCGACGTAATGAGTAATGATGTAAAATATAAGTGAAGATTCAGGATGTAGGTTTCACACATATTGCATTTCTCAGCGTCGATTACAAACAAATATAGTTTTATATTACCGACTTCAAAAAGGAGGCGGTTATAAATTCGGATGTTTATATGTATAGGTATTTTTTTTATGTATGTTCGGGTATAACTCAGTCATATACAGACGGATTTGCAAAATTCTTTTTTTGGTCGAAGGTGTTTATTTCGAAATGGTCCCGACCCGCGGGAATTCCGGGATATATAATTACTTATCCTATGTTCATCTCCTGATGATCCGTTGAGCCGTTGAGGCGAGAAAGCGTAACAAACATATAAACAAACAAACACACTTTCGCATTTACAATACCTAAGGATAGTAAGGATTTGACAAGTCGTAAGGTTCAATTTTTAACCGACTTCCAAAAAGAAGGAGGTTCTATGTTCGATTGTATGTATGTTTTTTAAATTTTATCATAAACTGCATTATCCACCACAAATTTTATAAGTAAAAATTTTTGCACCGATGTTCATTCTTAACGATTTTGGCGGATACCGATAGAATCAGCTGAACACATTAGATATATTTTAGTAGTTCAATGTCGGCAATTACACTGTAAATCGTAGTATGACAACAAAATCTACTTTTAACAACTTTTCTGTCAACAAATAATAAAAGGCCGCTCCACATTCACGCGAGAACCTTGCGAGAACGCAAAAAAACGGCGAGAACGTGAGTGTGGAGCCGATTGTTCTCCGTCATTTCTCGTGGTTTTCTCACGTTATCGCAAGATTCTCGCGTTCTCGCAAGATTCTCGCGTGAATGTGGAGCGGGCTAAACAATGACGCCGAATGAACTGATGCCTTCAGTTCTCGCCTAAAAACTCAAGCACGAGTGCTCGAGTGGGACGACGAACTTCGTGATTACTGAAATCCAATTTTAACTTTGAGCCTTTAAATATTGGTTTAGCTTTTAATTTATACCTACACTGTTAACAAAATTTATATAAAGCGATTCTAAGTGCGGCCGTTAGTATAACAAATCAAATTATAAATAAGAAAATTCATTGAAAACTCATTTAGACTATACTTTTACATATACATGTAGCAATTACATCGAGGAAATATCCCATTCTCATGGGAAAATCAGAGACAACAAGAACGAAGTAGCGAACATAACTACCAGGAGAGAAGCTACATCGCACTTATTGGATCTCAAGCATGTCAGTGCAAGCCCGGAGGCGAGACATGGATTTTGTTTCAAAGATGTAGTACCTACTCAGTCGGGTCTCAGAACAGGCGAGTCGCTCTGGTACTGCCCTCAGCGAACCACAATTAAGTGGTCGCCAACTCGTGTGTGCTCAGTCATGACTACGTTTTTATTGAAAAAATCTCTATTATAATATTATAAATGCGAAAATAATTCTGTCTGTCTGTTACGCTTTAACGCCACAGCAGCTCAACCGATCATTATGAAATTTTGTACACACGTTATCAGAGGAACAGAGAAGGACATAGGATACTTTGTATCCCGAAATTCCTGCGGAATCTCCGAAATTTCCGAGGGTGACACCGTGGGGAACAGCTAGTAACTAAAAACGTGTGCTGTCAGCGGATCCCCGTCAGGAACGAAGTTCCTCACACTTTTTCTTCGACTTCGAATGTAGGTAATTTGAAAAAAAAATCGGAAAAAGTTCGATTGATGGAAACAAATATGGCGGTCAGTGTTTAACGATTATATTCGAACTGCTGGACGGAACCAAACCTCTCTATTTGCACGGAGGGGGCATAATGTCATAACGCGTGACGATCTTTACCAGTTAACTCTTACAGCAAAGAGCGTTAAAGAATTTCTTTCAAAAAAATACATTGCTGAAAATATCGTGAGTCGTAAATAATACGAGCCTGTTGAATATTGAAAGGCTATTTACCTAAGCTATTTCTCGTGCATGTTTCTTTGCGGAGTCAGCGCAGTGCTGCGGAAAATGCAAAGATAGTCTGTGTTTGGTCTCATTTATTTTTTTCTCTTGAATACTTTGAATTAAGATTTCGCATACACTCACTTTGTATTTCGTCATTTGAATAGGTGAGCATTCGAAAGATGTCGTTGCGAATTTGCGATGCACGAAATTTTTTGGCAATAATTAAATTTAATGTTGTCATTTGCTTTCGTGTCGCATTGTAAAGATAAAGGCCCCATTCGCCATGCGTACATAACGTGGAGCGTTTCCCTCCAAAAAGACGCCATTTTGCAATCTTCTCTTTGATGTGTTTTGTTTTGAACGCAAATTTTGCGTTGCGATGAATCTTAATTCGTTTACCTTTTGTGATAAGAGCTTATTAAAGATCCCCTTTTTAGATTTTATTTGGTGTTCCACATTCAGGATTGCAAAATATTTTATATCTAATTGTGTAAGACATTTGGCTGTCATGGTGTTGTAATTATGTTGAAAATCTGTATCTATACTTATAATAAAACTGTAGAGAGGTCAATTCTGTACATAGAATTTATATTCAAAATTAATATTGGAGGATGAATGGTGATCGATACTAATGCCAAAAATGCAATCAGTAAATTTTTTGTCTGTCTGCCTGTCTGTCTGTATGTGCACGCATGGGTCAAAAACTACTGAAGGGATTTTAACCAAACTTGGTACGATTGTAGTCCATACTCCTGGGCCGGTTATAGGCTATATAACATAACGCTAAGAGTTAAGACACATAGGAGCTGAACAGTGACGATAAATTTGAAGCAAGTCGGATGAAAATGCGCTTTCGAGCTCTTATCCTCGCATACGTTTACTCAATCACGCAAAAACGGCTGAACGGATTTGGATAAAATTTGGCATGCACGTTGTCAGGGGTACAGAGAAGGATACAGGGTACCTTTTATCCCGGAATTCCCGCGGGAACTCCGAAATTACCGCGGGTGAAACCGCGAGACACAGCTAGTAAATAAATAAATAAATTTCATTTGTTCACGATTTTATTTATTTTTGGTAAATATATCACTTTTTCCGTTTAGATCTAATAGATATTTAATATTCCCATCTAATATATCCACGCTGCGTTTCGTTTCGTGGTCACATTCAAGATATTAATAACAAACTAATGCCAATGGTTTTAATATCGCCAGCAAATTCTTAGCAACATACCCTTACGGCCGCACTCAGAGTCGACTTTAATGATTACTTAGTTAAGTATAGATTTTTAAAACAAAACTGCTGCAATCAGAGACGTTCAGTAAATTAATGTTAGTTGGAATTTAATGAGATGTAACTTAATTAGTTAAATGCCAATTAACAATAATTTATTAAACTTGTCTGATTGCGGCAGTTTTGTTTTAAAAATCTATACTTAACTAAGTAATCATTAAAGTCGACTCTGAGTGCGGCGGTAAGTTTGGTATTGAGTGAGAGGCGAGAGCAATACCATGTTTTCGATAAAATGTGCGTTCAACGATCGATCTTTTCAAAACAGACCTTCCAAAAAGGGTTGCAAAACATTTTCGTTGACATAATTAGCCCAACACGAAATGTGTATAACAACAATTAGGCATGTGTCCGGGGTATGATAAACAATATTTTATTTAGGCCGTCACTTACCGCCGCACTCAGAGTCGACTTTAATGATTACTTAGTTAAGTATAGATTTTTAATACAAAACTACCGCAAACGTTTTTTATTAATCTATACTAATTAATATAAAGAGGTAAAGTTTGTGAATTTGTGAGTTTGTGACGTTGTAGGGGGTAATCTCTGGATCTACTGGATGGATTTTAAAAATTCTCTCACTTATAGGAAGCTACGGTAGTCCTGAGTGACAGAGGGTACTTTTTATCCCGAAATGCCCACGGGCACTCGGAAATTACCGCGGGTGAAACCGCGGAGGACCGCTAGTCTATATACTTGACTGACTAAATACTAAAAATTTTTCGACTAGATTATTACGGGCGGTCGTAAATGGAGATTTTGCAGTGTACGCAACCTAAAAAAAAACTAACGAGGATGCATAAAGCTAACTTGGTAATAACTTAACTTTTTCACATTCTTTTGTCAAGGCCAAACGGCAGGTCATTGTTTTATTCGTCACGTTTCTGCTTCGATTCGCTACGCGGCCGTTTCTGAATTCGCTCTACAGCCTAGCTTTATACGTTTCTTGAAAATGAAACCTTTTATGCTATACAATTAAGACACTTTTTCTGAATCTCGGAAAAAAATAAAACCGATTTCAAGGGAATCAAAGGAGAGATTTACCCGAACGAAGCCGTCGGTGCGGAGAGTGACAAGTCACAGGGTTTTTGTACGGAGCGTTATTTTCATCATATTTCTGAATGATTCTTATTAATGTAACTTTAATGTCGACGCCGTAAAGGTCTTGTCAGCGATAAATATAAGAGAGCGACAGTACATGGAAGTATTACGAGTGAAAAATAAATTATTGCGACATGTATTTTTCGAGTACGACTAATATGAAAGAGATAAATAAAAGGCGCGAAATGAGCTCATTAATCGGTTGCGCGGGAACGGCTCGTAATTCGAGCTGTCAACTTAAGTGGCGCTGCGGTCGCGGGTTCTTTTTTCGAACTTTTAAATAGTGATAAACGACGTGAAAGACACGCCGTACGGCCGATGACCTTTTGGTGGATTTAAAAAAAAAACAGGTTATGCTGAATTAAGTATTTGATGCTGTGAATAACTTTCATTGATACAATTAATATTTGACAGCGGTTATGGAGAGATAGAGCGTGATATACAGGGTGTAAGGTAGCCCTTGGTCCTTACTCATAATACTTACATATAATAAAATTGTAACAGGTCGATGTCTGTACATGAGAGATGAATTGGAAAAAATAAATTTCGGCGACTCTGACTGATATAGAAGTTAAAAATACCGTTTTTATAATTTTGTCTCTGTCTGTCTGTATGTTTGTATTCGTGCTATGTAAAAACTGTTCCACCAAATTGAATGCGGTTTTTTTTGTTGTATTGCTAAGGGTCCAACTTAGATAAGTACTCATGTTTCGATTTTTTCGAAATTCCATCTGGAACTCGAGATATAAAAAAAAATGCTGGTTATCCTACTAATATTATAAATGTGAAAGTGTGGATGTTTGGATGTTTGATACTTAATCACGCAAAAATGGCTGAACGGATTTGGATGAAATTTGGCATGCACGTTATCAGGGGTACAGAGAAGGACATAGGGTACTTTTATCCCGGAATTCCCGCAGTAAATCCAAAATTACCGCGGGTGAAACCGCGGGGCGCAGCTAGTTATAATGTAAATGCGAATGTCAGTGTATTTGTTTGTTGTTTACGCTTTCACGCATTAACGGCTCAACCGATCATAATGAATTTTTGCATACACGTTGTCAGGGGTACTATACAGAGAAAGACAGGGTACTTATTATCCCGAAATTCTCGTGAGAACTTCGAAATTACCGCGGGTGAAACCGCGAGGAACAGCTAGTGAATAAAACAAATGGTGATAAATCATCACAGAGAAAACTTGATACTAGATTTGACGGCGTGTCAGTGGCAAATGGCAATACAAAAGGTTTTCGTTGAATGTCCTAGGGTATGATCCACCTAGCGCGTATGCAAATTGCGTACTCAATTTTCATAAAACCAAAGTTACGCCCAAAGATATACGTATTATTATTATATTTTTAATTGTATGAGACGAAAATTGATAAAATAGATTGACAATGCGCTGGGCCGCTAAGCTTCCCCTAGAACCGCGCAGTGGTCAAATGATGTCATGCTAGCAAAATGCCGTTAGCTAGCAGAGACTATTGTCTATAGATACCACTTGACGGAAAGCGATGTGATTGGCTATTTGAAATGTGGTGACTGGTATTTGATTGCGTCGCAACGATGTGATTGGTTGTTTTTATTTTAATCATTCCCCCGCAAAAATTGGTTGACGTGGATTGTATAGTAAAAGTTTTTATTGTTCATCTATTCTCTTATAATGTCTTTGCCGAATATTTACCTTGCTTTAACCGTACCTTGTTTAATCTTATACCCTGCAGTACTCCCTGTAGTTTTGATATCGGACCGCTTGGTCTACCGTGGTCTACCTGGTCGATAGAAACCACACGGGGCACGCCGTTCGGTCGCCGCCACATTATCGTCTATTTCTGTATTGTTACCGTGATTTATTGTAACGTATTGTAAACACTTGATTTATCGCTTTATTATTGTATTCCTATACGGCCATTATACGGCGCAATAAATAAAATATGTTTTTTTCCGTGTGAATTGTGTATTAAAAGAAATTTTTAATACAGTTGCTCAAAAAGTGGCGTATTGCAGGGACGTTTAGCGTTCGGGATGTGGGCTATTACATACTCGAGCTTTTTGTTTACCTTTCCCGAACTCGTGCGTTCTCTTTGCCAACTGTCAAATGGCGACACGACTTTGACACACTTTTTGCATTGCGAAACGTACGTTTCGCATTACTAATACGACTAGCGCCATCTCTTGATCACAGTTGGAACTTAGTTGAGTTTGTGGTGTTTTTGATATTTTATTAAATTTCTTCATTTTTTTCGCAACTGTATTAAAAATAGTTGTTCAGTACACGTGCGGAACCGTCATTGCAACTAGTTCCGACTGTCAACCCTCACCTTCGGCTGCGCCTCGGCTCGGGTAGACATATGTCGGAACTCTTTGCAATGACAGGCTTTCCGCACTTATAATGAAATATACTATATTATACGTAGGTACAACTACTAAAAGTGAATAAGAAAGTGGGTTTGATGTAAAAACCTACGCAAAAGTTTGGTTGAAGCGCCGTTGAAGGACGCAGATAAGCAATAACATGTTAACCCACAAAATTAAGTTACCTATTCAGAACGATTTATTGAGAGTTAGCGAACGTTTTTTAATTATGTGTTCACTTTATTACATTGTTAAAGTATGTAACAAAATATTGAACATAAAAAATGTTGACACAAAATGGCGCTATAATTTTAAAACACGATTTACTCAACATTTCTCCAGTGTGGGTTAACACACTATTGCTTATCTGGACATAGATACGATGTAATTTATCGTACCTATGTATATGTTTCAATATTTTCCAATGTTATTCAACATAACCTAACTTCGGGGAAAGGAACAAGCCATGAGATCAAATTATTAACGGCTATAGCTACGCATAAAACGCAAATTCAGCAAAATTGCGAAATTAATATAGAGAAGGTGTTTCTGCGAAATATTTTGGCACATTATACCTAATAATATATTTTTACTAACGCTTTTCCCGTGGACAATAAAATCTCAGGTTTGTCATAATATTTCAGAGGTATTTCCTCTTATTAATGGAGGCAGGAAGGTACTGGTACATGCAGTTATTATTTTATACTAGCTGTTCCCAGCGGTTTCACATGCGTTAATTTCGAAGATTCCGCGGAAATTCCGGGATAAAAATACCCTATATCGGATCATTTTCCCCCTACCCCTGACAACGTAAATGCAAAATTTCGTGATGGCCGGTTGAGCCATTAAGGCGTGAAAGCGTTACAGATAGACAAACAGACTTACTTTCGCATTTATAATATTAGTAGTGATTCCAAAGTTCCTAAAAGTCTATTTCGGTTGCTGTTGATAACGATACAACTGTACTAATTGTAAGTCTAAATAAGTATATCTACGTTAGTTTTTGTTCTCCTTAAACTCTACATTCTGTAAAAAAAATTCCTTTAGAAATCAACGTGTTTCTCCAACGCCATCATAATGAACAACAAGATACGAAGCCAAGTTACGAAGAGGTCGTAACTCATATTTCACTTTAACACCACGTTCTGTGTGGTGCTTATTATATGGTGGTGTTTAAATAAATTCGCTATTTTTAACCGCATGTTAAAAATTACTCGTGCAATATTTCATAGCAAGTGGGTGTTCTATGATATATTAACGCGCGCCCCTCGAAGGCCTGAGTACTGGGCTGATTGAAGATAGTACACTGATTAATGCTTGGCTTTACGGGTTTGTATTGTCTATATACGTAGATATAGGTACGTATACTAGCTGTCACCCGCAACAATTTCGGAGTTCCCGCAGAATTGCTCGATACAAACTTTGCAACACCTTTTCAACCCTTTAGGTGTTAAATTTTCACAAGTCCTTTCTTTGTGCACACCTACATCACTTAAGGAATATTTGTGCAATATTTCATGGTTCTAGACCCAGCGGTTTCAGCTGTGCGTTGATCGATCAGTCAGTCAGTTTCTGCTTTTATATATATACGTATAGTTTATGTGAAAGTGTGGATGTTTGGATGTTTGTTACTCAATCACGCAAAAACGTCTGAACGGATTTGGATGAAATTTTGCATACACGTTGTCAGGGGTTACAGAAAAGAGCATAGGTTTCTTTTTGGGTTCTACTTGTTTCGTTCAAATAGCAGAAGGTTATCTTCATTTCTGTCATTTACCAACTTTAATTTTGTTTTACTTTAAATAGTTTAATTCCTAGTTTTGCAATGTTTCCTTCGTAATTAGGTATTATCCTACTGATATATAAATGTGAAAGTGTGGATGTTTGTATGTGTGTTACTCAATCACGCAAAAACGGCTGAACGGATTTGGATGAAATTTGGCATGCACGTTGTCAGGGGTACAGATGAGGACATAGGGTACTATTGTCCCGGAATTCCCGCGGGAACTCTGAAATTACCGCGGGTGAAACCGCGGGGCAGAGCTAGTTGGTAATAAAAGATTATTATTTTAATTATTTTTATCCCGAAACTCCTGCGGGACATTAACGCGGATAAAACCGCGTGAAACAGCTAGCAGGACATAAAGCAATCACTTTAACAGTGACAGTTCGTTCAATATGTAACCGGAAAAGTGTTAAGTGGGCAAGTCGAAAGTGTATTGAAATATTCCTTTTGATTTTTTTTTTTGTTTAACCAACATGTTTTTAAAAGATATCTTTTTGGAGAATTTTTTTTCCATCGCAATTGACAATTTATAGGTTAGAAGTAAAAAGATGAAGTTTTTTGAAAAATTATATACATTACGTATTTTACTTATGTATTAGAGCAATAAATCTCGAGGCTTGGTTCCTTTAATCTGAAGTGTACATAAATTCTAATATTTGCAATCTAAATAATAAAGAGCTAATATTATAGACCTAAAGTTTGTGAGTTTGTGACGTTGTAGGGGGTAGGTAGTCTCTGGATCTACTGAACCGATTTTGAAAATTCTTTCAGTTTAAGGAAGTTACGGTAGTCCTGAGTGACATAGGGTACTTTTATCTCAAAATTCCCAAGGGAACTTCGAAATTACAGAGGGTGAAACCGCGGGGGACAGCTAGTATTATATAAATTATGCATATTTCATGTATTTTATATTATTATGAATATTGTGTGATGTTTCCACCCGGATTTCGAGCTGAAATTGACCGTTTTAAATACGGATGTGTATGCCCTGGGCGGGAGAGCGTTATCCCGCGGCTATGTTTCATAATTATCATCCTTTGATGTTAGCTCGAGCGATATTTGGCAATCGTTTCTGTTTACTCATTTTATTTTCCGAATGAATTAAATAAATAAATGTATTTCTGTTGAATTCTCATAATGTACGAATACAATTAAAAAGAAATTCTGATTAATAATGTTGTTTGCTTAATGGCATTATTTTGATATACGAAGATTAATTTTAGATCAGCAGGGCAATTATGTAACTTTTGTTGCTATCATATTTCAGTTTCAATCAGGAAAATAGCGATTTTGTGATTAATTAATCATGTTAAGACAGCTTGTACTTTTGAAGTATGTTTATTATGGTTGATTACTAGATATTGTAGATGTTAAAACGTGCATATTGTTATCGCAAAACCGCCCCGATTTTGATTGTAACCGAAAAATGATAGAAACCAAAGTTACATAATAGCCCCTCGGCTGTTTTGCCCGCGTTTTTCAATCTTACGGGTTGATTTATTAAAACCCGTAAATGGACATAGATAAGCAATAGTGTGTTAACCCACACTGGAGAAATTTTGAGTAAATCGTGTTTTAAAATTATATGCGCCATTTTGTGTTAAAAATTTTTATGCACAATATTTAGTTACATATTTAAACAATGTAACAAGCTGTGCGTTCATGGTTCTCAGTCAGAATGTAATTTTATACATAACTAGCTGTGCCCCGCGGTTGCACCCGCGGTAATTTCGGAATTCCCGCAGGAATTCCGGGATAAAAAGTACCCTATGTCTTTCTCTGTACCCCTGACAACGTGCATGTTAAATTTCATCCAAATCCGTTCAGCCGTTTTTGCGTGATTGAGTAATAAATTATATTGTATCACTACCAATGTTACGGTGTATGCTTTGTTGGTCGTTCTTTTGAATAAATAAATAAATAAATAAACATCCAAACATCCACACTTTCACATTTATAATATCAGTAGAATGTCCAGCATTTTTTTTTTAATATCTCGAGTTCCAGATGGAATTTCGAAAAAATCGAAAATGAGTATCTAAGTTAGACCCAGGAGCAATACAACAAAAAAACCGTATTCAATTTGGTGCAGCAATTTTTGCGTAGCACGAATACAAACATACAGACAGACAGACAGACAAAAATTCTAAAAACGGTATTTTTGGCTTCTATATCACTCATAGAGTCGCCTAAGTTTATTTTTCTTATTTATCTCCCATGTACAGACATCGACCTGGTACAATTTTATTATATGTATAGGAGAAGAAGAAGGTATATATATAATAGATAGGCTATAAATTTTAAACTGCACAGTAAATAGTACGATGTGTTCTCGTGCAACACAAATCTCCTTTAACAGTACCTACAAGCGTATAAATAAACAAAACTGATAATTTGGTTGTGCCGAACCACCCGGAGGCGTGAAGGTTTTGCCAACAAAACAACCCGGTGATTGCGAGCCGAGATGATATGATTGCCCCCGAGTACTTACAACTCGAGTTGCTAGCGCATATCGGTGCAAAAGTGGGGCCTAGCGCAGCGCCTTGGGGCGCACCACCTTTGAAAAACTCAACCGAGAACAATTTTTGATGTGCACCTCCGCGGATTTTAAATATTATATTCGTCGTGCTAAAATAAAAACATGGTTCGGATCGTCATATTACCTACTGTGTACAATGTGGTAATTTTTAAAACACTTCGGCAAACAAGTAGTGTTGGTTCACGTTTCAGGTGCTGCAGTTTAATAGTCGTTCGGACATGCAGATTATTCCTTTGAGGAATTCAAAAATAAAACCAACCGATCTTTTTAAACCAAAAAGTTTAAAAAGAATTACACTAGGTAGGTAAACTCATTTTGTTTCCGAGATGAAGTATTACATTGTTAAATATTTAAATACAGTAAGTAATAATCAGTTCTCTTTGGTGTCGATGGTACGATACATCCTTACTAATATTATAAATGCGAACATGAGTTTGTTTGTTTTTTGTTGTTTGTTTGTTTGTTACGCTTTCACGGCTAAACGGCTCAACCGATCACCACGAAATTTTGCAGACACGTTGTCAGGGATACAGAGAAGGACATAGGGTACTTTTATCCCGGAATTCCCACGGGAACTCCGAAATTGACGTGGAAGAAACTACATTAAATTTTGCTTGCCACCTGCACGTTGTCAAGGTTAGGTGCAGAAAAAATATAGGGTAGATAGTAAGTACTTTTATCTCGGAATACCTGCGAGATTTCGATACTGACGCGAGTGAAACCGCGGGGAAAAGCTAGTATAGTATAGCAGACAGAGAGATACCGCGTAACATACTTTGGGCATAAAAATAGGAACGAAATAAAAATCTCCTGTTTTGTGGTCGGTTAAAAAGATACGTTTCTCTAAATCAATAATAATCATACGTACGTATGGTACGTACGGGTACGTACTTATATATTGTTGATGTGTTTATGCTGAGTATTATTATATATTATAACACCGCCTTCCTTCTAGATTATAATTTTCCCTATGCACCCTATGGTTGTCTGGAAGAGATCGCTCTGAGCGATAAGACCGCCGATTGTTCCACCTTGTAGTAAAATTGTTTTTGTTATTGTTTTTTTAAGTGGTTTTCAATAAAGAGTTTATTATTATTATTATTTTTTATTCATTGAAACATATAGTAATTTCTACAATACTTTATGCCAGAAATATTGTTGGAACTACATACTTACATACTCTTCAAGGTACTACAACGAAATAACTTAATGAAAGTGCAGTCCAGCGAATAGTTAAACAATTAACTTTAAACTCAAGCTAAGCAGCAACTCAGCAATTAAGCTTTGAAAATCTCGAGTTATGACAAAACACATTTACAAAATCTTTTACTTTTACTGTTTTTGAACAATACTTATTACAATTCGGCCCGGGTTGATGTCTTAAGTCGAGAGTGTGGGCGAAGGAAATTACTGCATTCAGCCATGTTTACGAGCACCGCTAACTAGAAATTGTTAAGTTTTATTAGCCAACTAGATTTACCTCAAAGCTAATTTAAGTTATAATTAACAAGAAAATATAGAGAGGTGCTATTTAAGAAAGGATGTAGGTAAATGATTCCTAATTGTTGTGACACGTATTTGTTTGTAAATAAAGTGAATAAAACAGAAGTAAAAACGTGGTTAAAAATGTAATTGAAAGATTTTAACTTTTAATTATGTTTTTTGCTTATCTGGCCTTTGTTATTGGTTTAAAAAAAAATGGGACTAAAGAATAATTAAAAAGTATTTAAACCTATATATACAATTTCGTTCATACTTAAGTGCCGTAACTATATGGTCCAAATTAGCAATGATATAAAAACCTCATCTGATGATGTAGATGCATTTAAGTTTAAAAAACAGTTGTGTACATTGAGCAAATAAAGTGTATTATATTCTATTATTCTATTATATTCTGTCTATATCTCCATTTGTCAAATCTTTATTAATTTTTAGTTAAATTTTAATAGCTTTTTTCTTTCACTACGCGAATTTTTTTTTACTCTCCTTTCTGAGTGGATTTTGAAATAGAATATGTAATCCATCTTTTTTAATGAACTTGAAAGAACAGAGCACTTCAAAAGAATAAAATAGTAACGCTAAAACAATTCTCGGGACAAGCGAAGGTTTTAATCAAACACACCGACAGACCATCATAAATAAGATACCAATACAACTCTTACTGCTTTGGCTTTAGACGTCAAAATAGATTTATTCGATGCCGAAGATAAGATTGCCGACGGAGAAACCTGCTTCTTCTATTAAAGCACTGTCGTAAAGACGGATAATGGTCTGTACAAAGGCGATGTTTTAGCTACAGCCTACATGCGTTTTCAATTAGACACGTTAATTGTTAATACAATGACCTAATACCGTGGTAATAAAGTGCTGCAGTTTAAATGGATACACCAAATTTAGCAGGAATTTAGATTGAAACACTAAGTTTGATCATCGATTCCAACCGATAAATGATAAATTGCTACTAAGGTAACCTTACAGGTGAAATTAGCGCCACATAATATTACAGAAAATCATATCAATTAACATATTTAATGTTTGTTGATAATTCTGCAGTAACGCAAGATTTAATAGAAAAGTTTAAATGAAAACCGCCAAAATCTTTGTTGATTTGGTTTTTCGAACTTATTGACATCAAATTCAATAACTTTACAATGATCACCATAAATCTGTATTTAAGCTTTCGAAATTATTCTCTGAGGCTTTTAATTTTTTTTTATTATTTTCTTTTTCCACATAATTACAACACCACAACAGCCATTTTCTAAACCGATGTTATAAATAAATAATATAAAAACTACTTACTAATTGGTAATTAATGAATAATTAATAAATAAATAAATGATATGTTGGTATCGGAAGATATATCACTTATTATAGAGTTTGATGCTAATTTGATCTCTTAATGGGTCTTAAAAGTGGATTGTGTTGTTGTTATGGACCATAATAACGTAACAAAATCAATTCTTGAGCTGAGCTGATTTATTCGGTGTGCAAAAAGTGATGAAATGAATCAGATGATTTTGAAATCTATCCTTACCTACTATTATATGAGTAAAAGTGAGTTTGTATGTTACGCTTTCACGCTTCAACGGCTAAACGGATCCTCATGAAATTTAGCATACACGTTGTCGGGGGAACAGAGAAGAAAGAAGAAGAAGAAGAAAATACATTTAGAAGGACATACGATACTTTATGTTCGGAAAATTCCGCGGCAACTCAGCAATTAATGGGGGTGAAACCGCGGGAACAGCTAGTAGCACTTTTTTATGTCATAGGGGGCAAACGGGCAAGTGGTACACCTGATGGTAAGTGATTACCGCCGCCCATGGACACCTGCAACACCAGAAGGCATGCAGGTGCGTTGCTGACCTGGAATGGGGATGGGAGCTGGCTTTCAAGTGGGGCTGCCGGAACACACCGTTAGGTGCTTAGCGACAGATTTGCAACTATGGAGGTGGTAGCTAGCCAGTGGCCAGCCGAGCACTAGAGAGCGCCCACCATACCACCATGCTATGGTTTCGCCTCACGTTGTTTTCCTTCACCGACAGCTCAAGCTCATTGTTTGGGTTTGAACCTACGCCTTGCGGCGTTTGATCCGAACGCATCAACCACTGACCTATCATCGCTGAAAAAAATGCAGTTTCAAACTGTAGGAATAACAAAGCTAATAAAAATACATTTAATGTAACATAACGCTGGTGAATGCACTATGTATGTACGTATACTATGTAAGTATGTGAGATTCGCATTAAAGAGCAGAAGAAGAATATATCGATTTCAAACAAAAAGATTATCCGTGTTCGTTTCGCGCATTCACGATCGCATTTTTTACTTTACAGCGACAAAAATCGACACAAGAACACAGCATTGATAGTCTGTATCAAAGACATTATAAGAGAATAGATGAACAATACAAACTTTTACTATGCAATCCACCTCAACCAATTTTTGCGGAGGAATGATCAAAATAAAAACCAATCAAATCGTTGCGACGCATTCAAATACCAGTCAACACAATGTACATTTCAAATAGCCAATCACATCGCTTTCCATCAGGTGGTATCTATAGAACTAGTCTCTGCTAGCCAACGGCATTTCGTTAGCATGAGACCATTTGACCGCTGCTTTCGAGGGGAAAGCTTAGCGGCCGAGCGTATTGTCAATCTATTCTCTTTCAATATCTTTGGCCGGTATCATTGTAAATTATTCGCAGACCGCCGCGCCAGCCGTCCCGCCGTAACCAATGGAAGACAGTTTTTTTATTGGTTATTTTAAAGATTCGCAAAAAACTCAACGATGCGAAATGCAGCCATTGAATGGGTCTGGAGATTCAATGGATTGATAAAGATCTGTTGGTGGTTTCGAAAATCTCATAATGATACTCAAAATCAGATCAATACAATAAAACTTATTAAATAAAGGGGCTTCTTCACTGATCAACACCGAAACTGCTGAAGTCAGAAACATGAATTGTAGCACAAGATTTCGTTGTGTTGTGCTAGAATAAATGTAGTTTTCTTTCTTTCTTTCTAAGCAACCACTAAGGATTTTTTAATATCAACACCTAGAGGGTAAAATGGCACTGGAGTGACACGACTGACCTACGGAAAAACAAAGCAACTGATATTTTTTCCAAATGAGTTATCTTGTATTTTTGCCACTTTTACCATCAAAAACGTTTTAAGTCTCAGAGAAATTTAAATTAATAAAATCTTTAAGCTTTTATTTCCACTGAAATAGTCGGAAAGTAGAGAAGTGCCATAACATTTTCGTAAATTGTGTGTTCAAGAGAACTTCTCTATATTTTGGTGTTGGCACCTACGCCTCATGCGTCTGTGAAACTTGTTTAGGTCACTATAATTTTAACTTATGATAAGTACCTACTCTGATTGTTATCGTATTTAATCTCCCAGTTAATTCAGGGGAACCGGATATGGAGGCCGTAATAATGACATGTTAATTATAAGTTTATCTAAGTTATCAGAGTCAAGCCGTGGTGGCTCCTACCAATAAGCTACCAGGCAGTTACCGACTCGTCTCGTACCGATTGTTATCGAAACATGGTCTGTTTTTTTTATACTGTATTAATGTTATTGATTTATATTATGTTATTGTATTTCATTGTAATTATTAAAAGCTTTCCCTTGGATTTCCAAATGGAACTGGTCCCTTATTCACTATGACCATAACACGCCGCGCTAAGATAAGACGCCGCAAAAACTGTCTTTCCTTCGTAATCAAAGAAGTTGTACTGCAAAAACTTACATGTACAACGTTTTTAATGGCATAAAGAATAATGATTTCTAATATCTTGGCATCTAGAACGTTTGGAAATGCGTTTTTGGGACGCGCGTTATGGGCAATGAATGTTGTTGGTCATAGTGAATATGGGGCCCAGTTTTGGTACTAATGACAATACTTTGACCATTATTATGACGTAGGTATAGATGTGTACCTACCTAGTAGTTAGGTAGGTAAACATATAATAAAAATGAACATATAATAAAAATGAATCGCCAAATGTGTTGCTAAGCGCATAACTTCCAAACGATTGCACCAAATTGGATAATTGTTTTTTTTTGTGTTCGTTATTGTCAGGACAATGTTTATATATAAGAAGTTTGGGGTTCCTGCGGGAATTCCGAAACTCACGCTGTTGAATCTCCGAAACGGTTGGACTGATATTGACGGGACTTTCACTGCTAATTAGCTGTTGTTATAAGGAGTAATATATAGCTAGTATAATATATTTATTAGATTGATGTATTTTTTTATATAAACTTGTTTTCATTTCAATAAAGTTTTTAACTGTGTAGTTACTTAATTTATACTTATTATATTCAAACCTACACTTTTAAAGTAGGTATTATGATAAACAATCGGAAAAATAAGAAGCGATATAGATACTTCACATAAAATTGCTGATGCATTTTCTTCCTTATGCGTCGACAATAAAATACGTTCCGTTATAATTTCTGTTTCTAGCAAAGGGAAGATTGATAGACAGCCGTGTAAGTGTGGAGTGTGGAAGTAATATACGGTATCATTGATCTCGGACCGGCCGATGCGCCGGCGCCGAAAGTATCTTAGATAAATACGTCTTTGTGCCCGTTATGATTGCTGCACGAAGAATATTTACATAATAGGGATGTTGACTACTTTTGAAAATCGAAATTCTAATGAATCCGTCAGTTAGAAAATAAAAAACAATAGATACGTATTTTTTGCTTTTTCAAATTAATGAAAATATACAGAGATAAAGCGCATTAAAGTTTAGGCTGGGCGCTCGTGATGTCATTAACCGGTACAAGTCGGATACAAACTGCACCGGATAGTGACGTCACGCAAAATTTCAACTCACTGTGTCGCCGTTATTTTTTGACTACGTTAAAAAAGAAAAAAAAACGTCCAATATTTTTTATTAATCTACAAGACGGACTAAAAAAAAATTAGTCAACTTGCCTCTTATTTAAGATGCTGTTGTATATTGTTTATAAAATAAACAAATAAACACGTTTATGGACCCGATTTTAAGGAGCCGATAGCCAGATGACAGAAAAAACCGGAACTGTTAAATTTTATCGCGTTGGTATATATTAAAATTTAATATAGCTGATATAGTTTCTAGTATCGTATAGCTGTGTCTCGCGGTTTCTTTCTGCGGGTATTCCGGGACAAAAGTACCCTATGTCCTATTCCAGACTACAATCTATCTCTTTGTCAAATTCCATTTAAATCCGCTCAGCCGTTCTGGCGTGATAGAGTAACAAACATCCATCCATTCATCCAAACTTTCACATATTTCATAATATTAGTCACTAAATATTATAAAACTAAGTCCTGCGCCGCGTCTGTCTGTCTGTTCGCGATAAAAACTACTGAACGCATTCGCATACCGTTTCCACCAATAGATAGAGTGATTCGTGAGCAAAATTTAGTGAAATATAACAATAGTTTTTTTTTTTTTTTGTGTCATAGGGGACAAACGGGCAAGTGGTACACCTGATGGTAAGTGATTACCGCCGCCCATAGACATCTGCAACACCAGAAGGCATGCAGGTGCGTTGCGGACCTGGAATGGGGACGGCAACTGGCTTTCAAGTGGGGCTGCCGGAACACACCGTAAGGTCTTGGCGACAGATTTGCAACTTGAAGGTGGTAGCTAGCCAGCCTGGCACTAGAGAGCGCCATACAACATTGTTGGAAGTGTTGGAAAAAGTGCATTCGATTTTGCATACTACCGTTGTCACAGATACAGAGAAGGACACAGGGTACTTTTCGTCCCGCAATTCCCGCAGGATCTCCAAAATTAACGCGGATGAAACCGCAGAGAACAGTTATTTTTTAATATAAGTATTTAGTACCTACAGATTGGTAAAAGTACACATTAACCTCGGGGTAATATCTAAAAGGTAGGATTGGTAGTCGTGCGGGGTGGGATCCTAATCCAATAACATTCAATTAAGGCGCCCCCTGCAATTAGAGGCGGGTCTCCAAGTAGAAGCAAAGGAGCCGAGGTAAGGTCAAATAAGTACACTGGAAGCGACAGTAGACTTAAGTGTTCTCCCGACACACTTAAATAACTTCACAAATATTTATGGTTGTTATTTTTTTTTGACACAAAGTTATCTTTGTAGCGGTCCCAACGAACCTCACTACAAAGCCATTGCCTTGCAATGGTATGTCGACACCGTTAAGCAATAACATGTTAACCCACAAAGTTGAGTTATTGATACAGAATGCTTTATTGAGCATTACAGAAAGTTTTTTCATTATGTTTTCCTTATTTCATTGTTTAAATACCATCAAAATGTTGAACATAAAAAAATGTCGGCACAAAATGTTGCTATAATTTTAAAACACGATTTACCCAAAATTTCTGCAGTGTGGGTTAACACTCTATTGCTTATCTATGTCCATGTGTGAATGAGACATGAGGCTTGCTTTGCTAATATTAATAATGCTTTTTATTAGTAATAAAGCATTTTATATGTATAACTAGCTGTCCCGCGCGGTTTCACCCGCGATAATTTCGAAGTTCCCGCGAAATTGCTCCATACAAACTTTGCAACACCTTTTTTCACCTTAGGGGTTGAAATTTCAAAAATCTTTTCTTATCGGATGCTTACGTCATACAAAGAACACACCCTCCAAGTTTCAGATCTCTTCGATCAGCGGTTTAGGCTGTGCGTTGATCCATCAGTCATTCAGGACAAAGCATTTTATATATATGGACATAGATAAGCAATAGTGTGTTAACCCACACTGGAGAAATTTTGAGTAAATCGTGTTTTAAAAGTATAGCGCCATTTTGTGTCAACATTTTTTATGTTCAATATTTAGTTACATATTTAAGCAATGTAATAAGGTAAACAGATAATTAAAAAACGTTCTCTATCTCTCAACAAATCGTTTTGAATCAATAACTTAATTTTGTGGGTTAACATGTTATTGCTTATCTGCGTCCATATACATAGATATAGAATGTCAAATCTAGAGGATGTGTATTTTAGGTCCGTGTGCCAGCCAGCCAGCGAGAGCGCCGTAACAAATTGTCGTGTCATGTTGTCCGTAATTTAAATCTTATCGGTGCATACCATAACAGGTTAGCCGCCGACCGTAGATCCTTTTTAGTGATTAATAAAAAAAAAAAAAAAAAAAATTGTGTCCCGAATATTAAGTTTTTTTTTTGTTTTATTTATTTAATTTCTATTTCCTTTGGTTATTTCTTAATGGTAGTTACAGTTTAGAAACAAATGAGGTGCAGTATAAGACTCGATGAGAATTTATTCGAAGGGATTCTAATGCCGAAAGGATATGAATGTGAAAATAAAATAGGTATATAAAGGATGGTAGCGAGTGGGGACTCATACTCTACCTACCAGTTTAAAAGTATATGTATACATATTATATTGAAAACATATTTTTTTTAAAAGCTCTTTTCATAACATGGTAAACGATTTCAATTAGAAAGTTCTAAACCTCTTAGTTTAATGGGGTAGAAGTTTAAACCGCACATCTTTCGGTAAGGTTAAAAAAAATAAGTAAAAAAAAAAGAACGCAATTACTGTAGGTACTTTTTTCGTTGCGTTTAGGTTCTAATTTTATAAGTAAAACGCTTACGTAGGTTTAAATATGAAAACAATATTCAGAAATGTTGACAGTTTATTTCAGTTGCTAACCGGCCGATGTGAATGAAACAAATATTAACTTGGCAAGAGTCAAGAGAACGCTGAAATAACAAGACGTCATGTGAATAGAAATGTAATTTTACGATTACTTCTTGTAATGGATAACGCATTGTACCGAATTGCAAAAGTGGAGACACCCGAGGCTTCATAAATCTGTAAGTTCGTTTATGGTATAGTAATAAAAATCTAGGAATAAACCTGTAGGCGTCTGTCTATAAAAATGCATCACACGGCATAGGTACCTTAATATGTGATTTTAAATAAGGGACATATTCAAGCTATTATGTAACTAATATAAATAGAAAAACTAAGCAAAAAACTTAGGTTTACGAGAGTGAATCAAATCAATTATATTACAGATAGGTATTAAAAATATCATCGGGGTGAATGACCTTTTCATATTTCAATCTGTCTGAGAATCGGCGACCAGTACAAAAAGGGAAGTCAAATTACCCTTAGGTAGGTATGACGATCTGATATCGTGCTCTCTGTTTTCATGAATAATGTATTTTATTGGGATAATTGAGTCAAAATATTTACATTTTTAGATAGGTATTTATGACGAAAATCGACCACTAAACAACCCCCTTCAATATATTAAGGAATTCATTTCATGTAACATAGTGTATACTGTACACCTATAGGATCCTTATTTTTCATTTGGGAAAATATCTATTTATATTCCCAAGGGAATAAAAATAAATCTCGGGAAACAAAAATAGTCATATAAAACTTTTTAATTTACATTCACAATGCAAATGTTCAAACCAAAGCAGTAAAATTCTACGTCTACGCGTTCGAATTCGGGCCTCATTCGGCTTCTAAATTTATGTTTATGTCAAACTCAATTACCGCCAAATCTCTCGCCGAACCGCCACATATCATCGGATCGTTAGTAAATGACAAACGACACCGTAATTACTACGTAGCTACAAGATTGTTATTGTAAATTTTCTGGGGATCCTTACCCAAAAGGAAAAATCGAACTCTTATAGAATCACTTCATTGGTATCGAGTTGAAATTAAAACTCAGATCTGCAGTACCAATTGAAGCTGTGATAAAAATGTTTACCTACTTAAAAAAAGGTACGACTTCGACACTTTCGAGGAATTCAAAATTCTTAGGGTACCTAACTTCCTGTTGACTATGAAGTACAGGGAAAAATCTGAAAACTATACATTTGTAATTAATTTATAATACCTAGTCTTTTTTTTAAATACTTGACCAATCTCGAGGTTAAGCAACGGTGCGCGCGGTCATGCATGGAGCCCTCGGTGGGCGAGTCCGACTCGCACTTGTCTGGTTTTTTTCTTTCCTCGTCGCTTGTCGTCCGAGGAGTTTTCGGACAGAATTACTGGCCAATTACACAGCCGCAAACGAGCCTCGTCGCCCCGGGCCCTTGGTAATTGGCTGCACACAAAAACGATGTATTGAACATAGTATATTATGGGAGCTAACTTATATCATACGCGGCGGTTTTGGATTGTGTTTTGAATGTAAACCATACCTATTAAATAGGGAAACCATTATGATTTTTTGTTTGTTCGTTACGGATTTAACTCAAAAATTAATGGACCGATTTCAAAAATTCTCTCATCAATAGAAGACTAGATTATCCCTGAGTAACATAGGCTATATTGTAACCCGGAATTACCGCGGGAACTCCAAACTTAGCGCAGATGAAACCGCGAGGAACAGCTAGAAAGTAGATACAAGTAACTATTCTATTCTCTATGAAATGACAAATACATAGTTTTACTCTAAAAAAGGCAGCGTGAAAGGTAAGCTTAATGAATTGTATTAACCAGGTAAAATAGTTAGTAGGAATATTACTGGCAAAGTTCAGTTTTTACATAATATCATAATATTTTGCATACACGTTGTCAAAAGTACAGAAAAGGATATCTATAGGATACTTTTATGCCAGAATTCGCACGTGAGCTCTAAAATTTACACGGGTGAAACCGCGGTGTGTACCTATGTAAAAGGAGAATATCACTAACTGACTAAACTCAAAATCTCGAAAACTATGTGACCTATGAAGCTTGCAGGCAGATTATGCAGTTAATGGTGAGTATATTAGGTACCTATAGTGAGGAAAAAAACTCATAGAGTTCCCGCGGGAACACTCAAATTAATGCGATCGAATTCGCGCGGAACATCTAGTACATTACACTCTCGATATAAATAAAACTGTCTGTGGTAAAGCCAATAAAGCTAATTGACAGAAAAACGTTTATATAAAAAAATTTCGAGTCATCAAGAACTCTTACCTATCCTCCTCTTTCTATTAGAATTACCATATTTCCAACGAAATTACCAATTAGAAATACAAATTATTTAAATAGCTTTTTGCATAAAGGTCGTTGCCCACTCAACAATCGCACAGTTTACAAACTTCGGACGCGCGCAGCGCGGCGGGCGGCCGGCCGCGCGGCAGTCAAGTGCAAGAGTTTAACAATAACAACAAATTATACCCCAAACAATTTCGCGCCGTTCAAACGCAGACAACATAGTTAAATACTGTCCGAACACGTAACTGCGGTAATTATAACTTACTTAAGTAATAACAACCAAAGTTAATTATTAGCTTCATAATTAAGTTACGGCGTGTGCTGGAGTTTTTAGAAACTGTTCGTTGAATTTATTGATATTTTCTTAGCTGATCAGGTACATGTATTATATTTAACTGCCGATCGTGTGGATTTTAGAAGTTTTAGAGAGTAAGTTTTTTTTATTTAGAGTCTAATTTTACAAATAAACTGTCAATTATTCAAGTTCTCTGTTCGATATCCGGGGGGGTAGACTTTGTGTGATGAACACAAGGTTCCATTTTCGAGTCTGGGCGTGAATATATGTATATCTATAGTATCATATATATGTAATAATATGTAGTACCACGTTTGCTTGGTTTCCACGACACAAGCTTATAGCTTAGTGTGGGATCAAGTAGATCTGTGTGTTGTGAAGTGGATAATTATTATTTAATATGCTATCTTTTATATGAACTATCTAGTCTATCTAATATGCTTTTAAATGAGTACTTCTAGACGTTATAAATTATTTATAAACTCACATCCTGCCCTCTATGCCTAATATACAGCTGCATTTGCACAAATGGTAAAATCTATAAATGTTATCGAGCTCTTTTATAGACACTAAACGTTTCGAACACAAACTATGTGTAAAAAGTACTACACAGACGAGCAATAAACACGTATGAACTATGAACAACTTTTTTATGATGGAAAAAGGCATCAAAATCACACGTCACATCGACAAAATGAATTTACAAACGCTATAGGTAGGTATGTAGCGACAGACGCGCGCGAGCGGCGACACAAACAGATTTGTCGCGCGATAGACGCGCGGCCGCCGCACCGCAGATAAACTGCCGCGATAACGCGCCCGTTCTGTGTGAAATGCTCTTTACGCATTCCTTTTTTCAACATAATTATGTATTATAGTATTTATGTCAAACTTTATGTTTAATATCCACTTTTTTTATTTTCCTATTGAAATTAAATCCAACAAACTACAGTCACGATATGAGAAAAGTAAGAAAGGTTTGTAAATGAAGGTCCATTGTCTCTGTCTGTCTTTTCATACCTGAGCTATGTATATGTATGTTGTCTTTACACTACATTTTAATGACCATTTAATGTTGTAAAGTACTTAATTAACAATATACACAAAATCCCACTTGTTTTTTTAGAAGTTTTCAAAGAAAAATACAGATGGCTTCAATGGAAAAATATTATCCTTCAAAGCAATAAGTACTTTCTACTGCAATTCGTGTATTTTACAGAGAAAGTCCATAAAACATTAAACAAGTCGTGAGTTACATACAAACAAATAGACAAGCGCCAACGCAAGCTTTGATCACGACTGCACCGACACATCAAAGCGCCGACTCTATTTTCGATGTATCGATTGATCAATCCAGTATCGATTTAGAAAATTCTTTTGCTTCTATTTACAAATTGATTTTAAATTTTGACGTTCCTTCTATACACTTCCACAAACCGTTTACAGATATTTTATCCCTAGCTTTAATGATTCCTAACCTGAAAAGCACAATTTTTCTGCCGCTACTTTGTATTCTTTTCCACATAATATAGGATTATTAATTCTAAAAAATCAAAGGCAAAGTATCCGCATAAAATATGGTTTTACTTAGATTAAAACGCTTGATATTGATTTTTTATTTCAGAGAGACAGAATGATCCAGCTTCAACTTTGAAGAAGCGCAACAAAATATATTATAATGTAGCACGAAAACCAAAAAACGTCATACCAATTTATCAAAGTGAAATATTGATATTTAATGCAAACGGGATGCGATTTAGCGTGCACTGCTTTCCGCGCGCACTGCACGCAATCAATCATCGACATGAAAAAGGAGTTTTAAAAAAACGCGCTAAATACGCGATACGATACGATGCATTCACCCTGACATTTGCAGTAGTGACAAAAAACGCAGTGGTTATGTTCTCTTTGGTCACAAAAAGGTTTTTTTTACTAACACTGGAGTGGACAGTTTAAGCCTTGATAGATTTCGTTAATACTTTTTTCTTTTATATTCTCCATGAAATTTGTTCAACAGGAAAACGTTTCGTCTCTCAGTTTTTGCGCAGTTTTCGATTTAAGATATGAAATAACTCCGTGTGTTTACAAAAATTATCTTAGAAAGTGAACATTAAGATTTATTTCTTTAATGAGTTGTGCTAATTAGCTGTAACGTTTACTATTTCTTTTTAGTGCGTAATATTTCCTCATTTTTGATTGCGTTCTATTTCGGCTTGCCTGTATGTCCGCGGCGGTTCCGTGGACGTAGTAAACAAAATTAACGTCGCTGCGGTCATCATTAGTTGCCATGTTTACGGTTTGAGGGGCATTATGAGCCGATAAATATGTACTTGTAGCATTGCGTATTTTTGCGCTTAAAAAAGGAAACGATGTTTTTTCCCGCCGTATACCCAAAGATGTTGCTTCAAAACTTCCATCTCAATATACGTGGGCTTAAAGTTTTATGAGATACATTTTATTAATACTAATATCTATATCGGTTAATTTCCAGTTAAAAGTGTGTGTGTGGAATGTGTCAACCGAATCAAAGTCAATCTATTCTTTAGTACTGAAAATCTAACCGGAAGTCGTTACCTAACTGACTGAGCGACGCATAAAAGGGTTCTGTTATTGCTATCCGGCAATGAAACGGTCTAAAAACGGTCGTTTTGAGTTAATAAATAAAATTAAACAATGACGTACTTAATATTGATCTCATATTTACCATAAACGACAAATTCAACGAGTATCGGAGAACGAAAATACCTGAAACAATAAATTATTAATTTTAGTAACCAGCTATTATCATGAAAGAAGAAGAAAGAAAGATAACTACATATGTGTGTAACAAAAGTTTAAATAAAACATAATTGAACGGTTTATCCCGCGGGGGTTTCGGGATTTCCTCGGCATCTCTTCGGTCCTCCTTAAACAGTGGATATTATTTTATAGCTACACTAGCTATTTCCCGAGGTTTCACCCGCGGTAATTTCGAAGATCCCGCAGGAGTTCCGGGATACAAAGTGCCCTATGTCACTCAGGGCCACCGTAGTACCGTCTTATAAGTGGAGAAAGAGTTTTCGAAATCGGTACAATAATTTTTGAGTTTATTCGTTATACCAACATAGAAATATTTCATCTTTATAATATTAAAAGTGTAGAAGTGTGGATGTAGGATAATGAATTACATTTTCTATATGAAAATAGAAAAAAAATCATATTGAAATACATTTTATAGTATACCTAATTGCGTGTTCCTCGAATAATTTATATAACATTACTGAGTGGAACTTGAACCGACTGCAAAAAAAAAACATTGCCTCTATATTGTCGTGTCAAGCGTGAAACGACACCTGTCACAACAATGGAGCATCACGCATTAGGGCGAGCGACGCGGCCTCGAAATGTGTGGTTTCGTAGGTATGTGTACATAAATTAGCAAATTTAGCTTTGAGAGGCAGTTATTGAATAAGACGTGTACAATTAGATAATTGTATGATTCTTATGATACCATCTTTGGTGGCAATGAAGTCCTGGGACTCTACAGATTTAAATATAAAATACATATGTATAATCAGGACATACCGATGTATTAAATCTGTTTATTTAGCAGAAATCTGATGCCGTAGCCTAAAAGTTGTCCAAATCTTTTTTTTTTTAATTTATTTAACGGCCATGGATATAAGTCCTTAAAGCCTAACCAAACCTAATGTTGTCCAGATCCATTTTTGAATGTTACCAGAGAAAATATTTGGATAAACAGTGATATTATAATTATCAAAAACAAATGTGCTTCGTCACGGATCAAGGGGCGACTGATGTCAGTTGGAAATTTGACGTACAAGTTTGTTTAACTTCGTTAGTAGGTACGCGTGCCAGCTCTACAAGAGGAGAGATATTTTTATGTAACAAACAGACAGACAGTTACTTTTGGATTTAGTAGGGTTAATTCGACGGAAATAAAATTCACGCGAGTGCTAACGGTATAATTTTCACTAATATTAATTTAATTCCTTACTAATTTTATAAATGCGAAAGGGAGTATGTTTGTTTGTTACGCTTTCACGGCTAAACGGCTCTACCGATCACCATGAAATTTTGCATACACGTTGTCAGTGCTACAGAGAAGGGCATAGGCTACTTTTTATCCTGGAATTCTCACGAGAACTCCAAAATCAACGCGGAAGAAACTAAATTAAATTTTTCTATACTAACTATACCTACACGTTGTCAAAGGTAGGCATAGAAGAAAATAAAGGGGTAGTGAGTACTTTTAGCTCGGAATACCCGCGGGATCTCCGAAGCTAACGCGGTTGAAACCGCGGCGAACAGCTAGTTAAGAATAATCCACGAGAGACAAAAGAATCCATGTACAACCTACGTCGATGTCCACAAAAACACATAGTTAGTTGTTACCACTTCCCACCATAATTACATTCGTCCCAAAAATCGATTTCCGTCGCGGATGACTCGATTATCCGCCTGTGTAGTTGTTCAAAACAATGGGTTTGGTTTTTGCTAATGCAGTAATGGCGGGACGACCAAGATCGGCGGACCGGAAAGTATCACAGTTGTGTATCAACAACCTACCGTCAGAAGAAAAAATGGAGTCGGTCTACAGAATAATGTCATGCTACATGATGTGGTTGTCGTTTAGTTTGATAACGGGTTAAAAAGAAGTTCTATGTCTCTATTATGTTCGTATGTATACGATATTTGGTCAAAAACTTCACGAAACATTTTTAAGATCATTTTTCCTGGATCTTTACACTTATAGTATTATATTATCTGTGCCTATGTCTTGGGGAAAAAAGAAAAAACAATCCATTGCATCCGTTACACCATAGTTCTCTTTTTAAATTTTTATCCGAAATAGTTTTAAAGACCGGAAAATAGTTATGTTTTCAGTGACAGTTTTTTGTGTGCTCAAGAAGATATATGACATTTCGAGCTGATTTCTTCGGTATCCTCCAAGAGCTCCGAGAAAGTTCTCGTAGTCTATTCAGTACCATGGCCTACAAGTTCAAACCGTACATCGATGCTGAACGCTAATTTGAACGCATTTAACTAACTTATTTTACTTGAAACTGGCTAAATGCATTATATGCGAAAGCCAATAAGAAGAAGAAAAATAGTTTTATAATAGAAGAAGAAATCTCTATGTCCTTCATCAGAATTGGCAGTATGGGCCCTGTACTCTTAGCCTTTCCTATATAGGATAAATAAACAAAAAAATATCTCTATGTCCTATTTGAAGCTGACAATTGAATTTAACTTTTATGACTTCAATTCGATTATACCACGTTCAGATCGTTTGTCTATATTATGCTCTCGAGCGTTGCTTTTTTGTTGGAATAGCTCATTTTTTAAACAAAAACTAACAATTTTCTGTTGGTTTGCTTTTGAATTAAGAGATATTATATTTGTAATCCTATTAAAATTATTTTCCTGTCTGTACCTACACAAAAATCAAGACCACAGCCAAACCCGAGTTATTACATGGACGAAAAGTTACGACGATTAAAATGTACCTACGTATCTACCTACTTACTTACAATACATTCTTATAATTTCTAAACTGGAATATTCCGAGCCAAGCCATGGGTTAGCTATCATAACAAAGACTGTTAGTTCTTACTATATATAATACGTAAACGTTAATGTAAAAATAATTCATGTATAAGTAATTACTATTTTTATTTATCTCTACATAGAGTTTTTACTCTATTGTTGTATATTAGCTGGTCAGACAAATGTGATCCTGATCAAATTCCTACAAATTTACAAAAATATAAATTGAAAATGAAAATGAAAAAAAGGATTGACAAAAAAGGATTCCGTTTTTCCTGAATTTCTTGGAAAATTTTTCAATTACTTTTCCATGAAATAAAATGAAATTTTCCGGATTATTAAGAACATTTATAAACAAAAATTAGCAAAATAGTTCCGTTCTCAAGTAATGCTCTCACTAACAGAGCATATTTAGTTTTTATTTGTATTAATAGATATTGGCAGAAACCCTTTTTTTTTTATTAATTTAATACAAAAAATTTCAAGTTAAGCTTACATACAAAAAGGAGACCGTATCACATGATGAGCGATTTATTACAGACAACCTCAAAGTCTTAGCGGTAAAATAGTAATATTGGATCAAATCAAACGATCTAATGTACGACAAGTAAATCGATACAATCAACTACTATATGTAGATAAACTATAGAGTTAATAGAGTATAGACTTAGAAAACGTTCAACAATTACAAACGCATTCGTCTTCCGTGGACAATTGGACAATCACACGAGATCACTTTGGAGATCACATTAATACAACTAGTCCGGTCGAATTGCGATTTATAGCCAAAGCAATAAGGGTCAATTTTCTCTGTTTTATCATGAGAATTATAACTACGTAGCTCCGATACGGGTCATATTTGCGTTGTAGATAAGTACCTATCTATCAATGACATGATGCAAGAGTGCAATTTTGTTTGTTTGGATACTTTTGTGCATCTTCCATGTTTATAGTATTATATTATCTGTGGCTAAACTCTATCGGCGCAACTTTGAATGATTGGTTTGGTAGTTAAGGCGTGAAAGCGTAACAAACAAATTCACATTCGCAATTATTATAACAGTAACAATATTAATGTGTGTGAGAGTGTATGAGTGGGTATATTTTTTCCAGTTAGAGCATTAAGATAATATTCATTGGTTACTCAAAATAACAAATGTGTTTGATCAAAAACACCATGTTTCACACGACAGGCTGCCACATTCGAGCCATTAACTATGGAAACATGCGATATTTCACGCCGTATCACATAATTTTAGTTGTAAACAAACGAATTGTTCGTGAAATACAATATTCACAACAGTTTGTCATTCAAAACTTTCTCTTGAAAGAGTACATAGGTGCCTAACGTTCGAATTGAGAATCTATAAACGAAACGACGCGCCGCCTCGTATCCGACAAGACGAAATAAAAAAAAAACGACTAAAAAATCAAACGAAAGTAAACAAGATTAGATCTAGTAAACAAGATTAACATGGTTCTTTCAAAAAAGAACGACATGGATGATGGGTTTATGTTAGAGCTATAGGTGTTCTTCCCTGCAATTATACTATTTTATATGTAATACCATAAACCGTGAAATACCTACCTACGTATTTATTTGAAATGAAGACCCTAGATACTTATTTCCATAACTACATCCATACAATTTCATATAAACTTTATCTTACTTTTCACCCTAGAAATATATGTAAATAACTAAAAACCTTTATTAGTGATTGTCTGGATTAAAAAAGGAATCATTGGACATAAAATTACATAATATCTAGACATTTTTATAGAGACATTTTAAATATCTGGTGTCTGTACATATACATACATAGGTCAAAAGTAAAACATATAGTTTTTACTTTACATTCGATTCACGAAAGGAGTAGTTGCGTCAATAAATATAATAATGTACAATGATAATAATACTTGGACATTGTCACACAGCGCCACCTGGTCTTAAACTAAGCAGAGCTTGTCCTATACAAATACTACGTAGTTTAGGTACCAAACAAATGGATACTAATACATAGGTACATAACGATACTAAATGCCCTAAGTCTGGGCAAATACAAAATATGAATGTCGTATAAAATATGATGTGGGGTTTGAATTCACAACACCAGGCGTTGCATTCAGATTCACTATCCACTATAGGTAGACCAACGGTGCTATAGATAAAGTTCCATAAACATTTTTTTTTTTCGTTTATTTATCCTATATAGGAAAGGCTAAGAGTACAGGGCCCATACTGCCAATTCTGATGTGTATTATTTAACAATAGTTCCATAAACAAAAGTATCAGCACATAGACACGTCATGCAACTTTTTTTTTTATGTCATAGGGGGCAAACGGGCAAGTGGTACACCTGATGGTAAGTGATTACCGCCGCCCATAGACATCTGCAACACCAGAAGGCATGCGGGTGCGTTGCCGACCTGGAATGGGGATGGGAACTGGCTTTCAATTGGGGCTGCCGGAATACACCGTTAGGTGCTTGGCGACAGATTTGCAACTTGAAGGTGGTAGCTAGCCAGCCGGGCACTAGAGAGCGCCCTACCACCATGCTATGGTTTCCTCACGATGTTTTCCTTCACCGAAAAACTTCTAAACTTCTATGCCACGCTTGTGATTCCAATTACAAATTTACTTTCACTGAAAATCCAGATATCAAAGACAATTAACACTGAACACATGAAAAATAAACATTTCAGTCAGATATACATGCAAGAGCCATAAACAATAACTGTGATACGGCGCAGGGCGCGGGAAACAGACGCAAGCCAACAACAACGGAGGCCAGCTTTACGATCCTTTGTTGGGGGCTGAGGGTTCGCCACGAGTTGATGGTGTTTACCAAAATCAAGCATCGACAAGCTCGCTCATTTTTTTGTATAAAAAACTAGCTGTTCCTCTCAGGTTCCCCCGTCGGAGTTCCCGCGGAAATTTCGGGATAAAAATTACCCAATGTCCTTACCTATACCCTTAACAACATGCATGCAAAATTTCATGATGATCAGTTGAGCCATTAAGGCGTGAAAGCGTAACAGACAGACAGACAGACCGACAGACAGACAGTGTTACTTTCGCATTTATAATATTAGTATGGATTACTACTAGGGACCGAAACGATAAAATAGTCATGTTTATAAGTAATTAATACTACTTAGAAACTAATTAATAAAACCTAGAATGTGAAACACGATATCTTAATTAAAATAACTATATACCTAGACTGTAATTTAGGTACTGTATTTTGGCATACTTACATGTATAAATATCTAAATTGTTAAAAATTATTTTTATGCATGAAATAAAAGGCTTTATTATTATTATTATTATTATTATTATTATTACTACTAGGGACCGTCTCCATCATCAGACGGACAGCCTTAATGGTACAATGTGGTATGCAATTGCAACTCTATTGAAAGTAGTTTATGAGTTCCTTAATTTTACAAAGTACAATATTCAGTACAAAGACTGAAAATATACTGACAGTTTCTTGCGGTTGCGCACGCGCGAAATTCGAGATTTCTTCGAGATTTCTTCAAGAGCAGAGTGAACAGGTACTTAATTGGCAGACGTGTAACACCTTAGATTATATCGACGCTTTCAATCAGGCGAGATTATGGACAAATGTCTGACCAATCAGTTAATAAAAAAAAAAAAGAAAAATAAATAAACACCTAGGGTGTTTAGTTAGGGTAGGTTAGGGTATATGTTCCCCCCCGAATTGGGTCCCCGCCTTGTCGTGGCGGGGGGGCTCTAGTAACCGTGGACTCGTCACCCACGGTGAAGCTAAGAGGGACCCAGAGGCGGGCCGGAATGCCGGGTGCGGCGCTGATCTGGGGGACGGCGCTGCGCCCGACATGAGGCACCGGACGGGGCCGTCTCACCCACTTGCAGGCGGCAAGCACGGGGTCGAGGCGGCCCATGTAGGTGGCGCTGTCGTCCTCCGGGGCGGCGGCGCCACTGAGGCGGGCTGCGGTGGCTCGGGGAGCACCGCGGCTGAGGGTTAGAGGCCGTGGAGACGTTTTTTCCTCTGCGGCCTCGACGGGGCCGCCCCGGTGATTGGCGGCGTGGAGGGGCTGCGGGGGGAGGGGAGTGCTGGCGCGGAGCTAGTCGGCCCTCCTCACCCTCTGCGGCCGTCGTGGTGGGTGGCGGGGCCACTGACCCGACCCGTCGCAGGGGGCCTTGGGCGCCGGTCATGGGCCCGACCGGCGTCCTTTGCACAAGGTCCCCGAGAGGGAGGAGGACGGCGGTGCGTCGCGTGTTCCGGCGCATCGTCGTCATTCTGAGGGGCACTCGTGCCCCTCGAGGAGGAGCCCGGCAACGGGCTGGCGCCGTCGGGGCTGCGGAGCATGCGAAAGCGATTCCCGTGGCCCCGGCAACAGGCGCGGAGGAGGAACACCCCAGGGTTTTTAGTGGGTAGTATTCCCGCCCTTCTCAGGGCGGGTTGCCCTTTTCAGGGCAGAGTCCCACATAACCATCGCCCCGGCCCGGGGGCGGTGGTATGCATAAAGCATTTTCCCTGGGTCAAAAAAAAAAAAAAAAAAAAAAGGTTAGGGTATATGTTACGCAAGGACAGCGAGCTTTCTATTCTTCTTACCAATAAACGTTTTAAACAAACTTTTCTTCTAAACAACAAAATATTAGAATAGAATACACTTTATTGTACACCAAAACAATGCTACAGTGTGTTAAAAAACTTATAAATAAAGGCATACAAAAGGCGGTTTTATCGCTTTACTAGCGATCTCTTCCAGACAACCTTAATATTAGTTTAGATGTACCTTCCCACCTTCATATAAACATAAAGAATTTTTCAACATCTACAATTTTTAAAGCTGGAAGATGATTTCTGAAAAATATCGAAATGGACTCGTGGTGGGGTTCACCCAGATTCGAGATATAAACGTGATGGCACTTGTTTATATGTCTTTCATGTGCAGAAACCCGGTAATTTCTTAGCGAGGATTCACTAGAAATTTACCTATACAGTAAATAATGTAGACTCGAAAACTTATTGAGTTGCATTCATTTTCACAATTTGTGGTTTTAGACAAGTTATCATATTTTTTTGCCATATTTTTAAACGAGAAAAAAACATTAAAGATATTTAACTTGTTAAATTTATCAATCGATACATTATTATCGATAAAATTTAAATTTGATTTTAATATTGATATAACTTCTATTAGGGCTTCTATTAAGGGTTATATTTGCATTCGTTTCAGAGGTTGTCTTTGCTTACCGCTTAAATTTGCAGGTTTTTTTTTTAATCTAAGTATCATCTTCCTTTGGCTGTGGTATCTCAAGTTTGGAGACATCTCTGTTATCTATTCTTATTTGCCTAAAGAGATAAAGTTGTGAATTGTGAGTTTGTGAGTTTGTGACGTTGTAGGGGGTAATCTCTAGATCTACTGAGCCAATTTTGAAAATTTTTTCACTTATATGAAGCTACGGTAGTCCTGAGTGATATAGTGACTTTTATCCTGGAATTTCCACGGGAATCCCGAAATTACCGCGTGTGAAACCGTGGGGGACAGGTAGATCTATACAAATAGAAAAATTAAAAGTTAAAAATTGTTCAAATATTTTCTAAGTTAACATTAAGCTACAATGGCTGCGATAAATCTTAACAGTGATAGCTGTAAATTAGTTACAACACAAGCCTGGCTCTCTGAACCCGGCCAGACGCACCCCCGAACAAACAAACACGCAGACAGACAAGTTAAACACCCCGAACGCGCCCTACAGGGTGTTCAAACAACGTTCACGGAGCTCGCAGTGTATCTGTTTACACAGACACGTCGTAAAGCGAGTCGGTTTGTTTATAATTAACTTGTCTATAGGTGCACTGTTAAATATTAGGTGAAAGTTCTATAGTTTATATCCTATCAAAGAATTAGTAGGCATAGAACCACAGTGTGCGCAGGCAGAATGAAGCAATTTCAAGTCAGGCTAAAAAGGCTGAGTACGTATTATATAATTAAGTAATCGTGCGTTGCGCTGTTCCAAACATACATCGATGGGTTTCTTTTGCGGGATTTTCAATAAAAATAGTTTTTGTTACTGAAGTAAAAATTAAAATAATAAAACAGCGAATACAAAAATTCATCTAGATTTAGAGATTATGAAACATTCGTTTTTACTACTAGGTAAGTATAAGTCTAAAGACATATTTATAAACTCGCCTCTCTTTTTTACCTGAGGAAAACAAAATGACCACCTAAACCACTCGCAAAAAATCTTAATTCGAAGCTATTGAATGATTTAAATCCACTGATAATAATGTTATATGGATACAATAATCGATATTGTGATGGATCAATACATTTCTAAACGGAGGATGCAAAAAACTTTACCACTAATATCCTAAACAAATTTAATATAAAAAGAGTAACTCATAGTAGGTATTCAAGGAAAATTGAGTTTTGATAAACCGCGTTAAGATAACAACTAATTCGTAAATTGTATCATCATACGCCCTTTCAAAAGCAATAAGCAACTTTCATGAATGACCAGTCATGTTCGTATTTAAAAAAAAAAAAGGTTCTTTTTGTTGCCGCGATGTCTGCCGTAAATCGTTCCCCCATTGAGTAGCGACGATGCGAAGGAACCTAAAAAAAACAGTTGACATTCCAAGATGGCGCGTTAACTACCTGACATTTAACGGCCAAATTGTTAAGTCTTTCCTCCATTTTATGGGTGCGTGGAAGAAAGTTACGATTCACTACATTGATTATAAACAAAATGTCGATAATAAAATTCACAGACGAACAAATTTTGTGTGGACTAGGGTATATTTATTTTTGTTGAATTCTTAACATAGCCACATATTTATAGGAAATAGGAAGATTGACCTATTCTCACTATTCTATTAGTCGATTTTTATATGTAAAATTTTTATGGATGTAATAAATATAGTTTATTTAGTAACAGGAGCCGATGAGGACGCGTAATAAATTATCGAATGAATGAGCTCCTTTGATACTTGGTTTATATTTAGCTTCGCTTCTCTCTCTATAATAAACGTCTGCGGAAATCAAACGCCGATTCATGCGACGGCGACGAAATTGAATATCGTTTCGTATGTTTTTTTTTTCACACATTTTTTCCTTATCGAATTGTGTAAATACCAATTTTTACAGTAAAAACAGTCTCAGGTTACCAAAGCGCCTTGCCGTCGGCTATATGTACCTACTCGTAGGTAGTTTATGTCTGTGTTACTATTTTGAGTATAAAATACAGTATTTATCGCATACTTTCGAATGTTGAATATTGTTACAATATCCCTTTACTAATTAAGGCGATTTGTTTATAGACTACAACATCTTTCAAATCTCTCCAGGTTCTTTTATAGCTCTTGGTTCTCAGTTATGAGTTTTCAAATATTTTGACAATATAAACGGTAGCGAATTAGCGATTAAATCTCTCTCAATTTTCAAATCAAAACTGAAATAAAATCCTAAATTTTGAAAACAGGTTTGGCCTAATTTGAATTTTATTCCCTAATCATTTATACCATCTTCTATAGACGCTAGACTCTTGTAGGTCCAGAAGGATGCAGCTGTTTTTCTCGCGTTCTTTTTAAAAAAAAAAACCAACATTTAGATTAAAATTTTTTTAGTTCTTAAACTTTGTCATTTCAAAAATTAAGAGATAAAAAAAACAAAGAAGTCTAAACGGAATCCTTTGCCAACCAGCCGACAGTAAGAACAAACATGCTTATACAACCGCTTCACAACGCTTTTAAATCGTAATTAATGTTTCAACACTGTGAAATTAATTGAGCTCCTAATTAATTAACTACAATGATAATTCGTTACGTTCCATTTCGCACATTAAACGCACCGAATCATTAATAATATCAGCTGGTTACGCCCACGGGAGTGCGCGCGCGTCGAGGACAGTGTGGGCTTCCTTTTTCTAAATCAATTAATTACATAAATTCATAACCACATTTCGATTCTAGAATTATCTCGATGTCTGTGGATAATTGAAATCGATCTAATTGTCGCTCGTTGATCGTTTATCCCAATATCGAATGTATTAGAACGAGCGATAATGGATCGATATACATACATACCTAGTGACAGCTCGGTATACTTTGACTTTAGAAATAACGAAAATTAAATTAGTATAATTTAGTTATACATTATACTTATAATTTTTTAGTAAATCTTTCACGATAATGGTTTTCTAAGGCTCTATTTTTGAAATATTGACACAATTTCTTATTATAAATTTCATGCAAGTACTCTATTTAAGTAAAAACGTAACCAACTGGCGTTTAAACTTCGTTACGTTAATGAATGTTTTTGTGAGTGATGAATAATTGTTTTGTATGCAAAAATCACCCGGCGACACTGGTTCTAATTTGTTTCAATACTAAACAGAGTATGTCCCTTCTATCTGTTATGTCTTAAATAGCGTGTCAATAGTGACACAGAACACGTGCTTCCCACCGTCACGTATGTGACAGGAGACGTCACAGCAGCTATAAATACGAGTGGCGGATGCACTCGGATTCATTTTACAGGTCAACGTGATGTATGGCCTAGTGGATTTGTCCGGAATGGCGAGTGCCGAAACGTTGAGCATGGCGGTATGAATAATTTCATACGTAGTATAATTCATTTCAAATAGTTGAGCCTCGCGGTTTCATTCACGTTAAGGAGATCCCGCAGGAATTCCGGGTTAAAAGTATATCCTTTTCTGTACTACCTCTGTGTGCAAAATTTCATGATGATCGTTGAGCAGTTGAAGCGCGAAAGCGTAACAGAAAAGAAAAGAAAAGGAAATGCTAGATCCTGACGTGCTCAAGTTTTTATAAAAATCTATATACTATAATAAAAGAGTAGCATCCGCGATTCTGTACATTGAATATTTTTAACAAAAACTGACAGGGGACGATAAACGAAGAGTAACCAACCACAAAAAAGGGTTTTTAAAAATCTTTTCTGTCTGTCTATCTGTCTGTCTGTTCACGATAATCTACGAATCTACTGAACAAATTGTCATGCGGTTTTCACGGATAGATTAAGCTTAGCCTGGAGCTATATATAGGCTTTGTTTTATTGAAATCGGATGTCGGGAAAAAAAAGTTGTTGTATAAAAACCTTTTGCGCGGGTGAAACCGCGGGGCACAGCTAGTGCTGAATAAGTTAAAACTCCATAAATATTTATAATAACAGCTTAATAAACAGTTATACAACTAATGTAGTACATAGGTACAGTACGGTTGCGTGCAAAACATACGACTTGGCTGTACACAATCGCTCATCCCTCGAGTCCCAACAACCGAATATCACATTACGTGTTGTACAAAACATTGCGCCCGCTCGGACCCCACCGGGCGCGGGCGGAGCGCGCACGGGCTCACGTTACCGAGTGCTTGCGTTAATTAATACGCTCAATGTAACGCTAACGAGGACAGGTGGTCGGCCATCTTTTTTTGCGTACTTTTTTTTTTTTTTTCATTTAAACGCTCGCTCATCTTTCATCCACGATCGTGCCAGGATTAAAGATGACAGAGGACAAAATGAAAACGAGTGAATTATTATGTCTATACGGATAGATGCATACGTTCGGGGTTTCCGCAAAAATTCCGGACAAAAGTACCTTACATCCTTTCCTGTACCGCTGACAACGTGTGTTGAAATCATGGAGGTAAGAACTAAGAAGTAGTATAATTGCGTGGTTGAAATGAACAATTTATGCTATAAAGTATAAAATATAAATATATCCAAATCGCTATAGGTGTACCTGTAACATTTGAAGAGTTCCGTCGATTTCTCCAAAATCCCATCATCAGATTCTGACTTCATGAAAATAGAACCACCGCGGAAGTATACCCTTTCAGACAAAACAATAATTTTTCAAATCGGTTTAGCCGTCTTCGAGTAATCGCGTAACAAACATACAAAAACAAACACCATACAGTCGAATTGAGAAACTCCTCGTCTTTGGAAGTTGGTTAAACACCAGTGTCGCCGGGTGATTTTCGCACACAAAACTATTCATCACAAACAAAAATGTATTAAACGCTCTTTAGTTACGTTTTTACTCAGAAACTATTTAAAAAATTCACAATTTAGGAAAATGTACGCGGCAAACAAAAGTTCTTCGAAAGTTAGAGCGCTTGCTCTAACTTCCTTTAGGTCCGTGGCTTAATATTGTATTATTTTCTGTGTGTTCGATACGATGATTATAAACTCAAATTACTCGTTGAAACTACAGCAATTTCTGACTCTACATACATCAGCGTTCAGCACATACAATAAACTATAAAGTACTCGCTAACAATGTAAACAAGGAATGGCGGAGGTTCACTAAATCAAAATGTGCACGCACTCACTACAACGACTAACAAGCATTTGTCGCGTCGGGGAATAGAATCCGGGTAATTGGTTGATAAGGACACGCCACTTTGATTCGTCTACAGTCTACAAACAAAGTGTGTTAACAACGTAGCTTGTTTATGTTATTATTTCTAAGCGATAAGCGCTTAGTTATTCCTGAGACCATAATATAAAAGCTTCTTTAGTTTCTATCTAACAGCTCTCTATCACCTTAAGGTTGCCTTGAAAAGATTGCTTCTAGCAATAAGGCCGCCTTTTGCTCTGTCTTTGTTTTTTATGTTTTAGTTTTAGTAGTCTCTCCTGGGGCAATAAAGCATATTTGAATTTCAATTGAATAAAAATAGTACATTGTTATCCTAGGGGTGAAAGTAACTTATTTAGTCCCGAGACGGGGCTTGGCGCCCGAGCGTAGCGAAGGCGCCAATAGATCGAGGGACTAAATAAGTCTTTCTCCCGAGGGTAACACTGTGCTTTTCATTACGAATGCAAGGAAAGTCAAAATAAAAATAGGAATTAGCTAAAGAAAAAATGAGTGAAGATCGGATAGTCGCTTGACACTTTCCCACCTATTTCTTTTTCTTTGGCCGGCTAGCTATTCAGCCAGCATTTTTTATTTACATTGTGGCGACCTAAAAAAATATTATCTTTAATTATTAATTAAAGAAAATAAAAAAATATAAATAGGAATTAGCTTAAGAAAAAGTGAGTGAATTTTATTTTAATTAATACCTACTTAAACTTTACGTTATTTCAATTTTACATCGCGCTGGCTGTATAGAAAGTTGAAACATGGTTCAATAGAAATGTGAAAATAGACCTAGTTTTTTTTTAATAATTTGACAGTTGTCAGTTGAAAGCGATTCTCCCTAGGGCTGAAAAGGGTTACTTTCAACCCGCTTCTCAGGCAACTTCAGACCTACTTTCCGAGTATGAGTAATGAAAAATAGATTTATTTCGTCTGAAATTTTTTCATTTTTTTTAGTAAAAGATTAGTATAAAAAGAAAGTGCCTAGGTGTAATGTGTGTTTTCACCAGACTAATCCTATATTTGCCAGCAAAGTACGTGTTTTTTTTGCACACAGTTTCTTTCTCACTAAGTAAACTATATTCACCCACGTTAATTTCGGAATTCCGGGTAAAACTACCCTATGTCCGTTTCTGTGTATGATGATTGGTTGAGTTGTTAGAAATGAAAACGTAACAAAAAACAAACTTACGTTTGCAATTTAAAATATTAGGATAATATTTAAAAATGTTCGTCTATTAGTTACTTTAATTTCATTTGCAACATAGTTTGTCCATCGTTTAAACTCGTATCACTTAAATACCTCACAATTTGCATGTCCTAAGTAACGGGTTAACAAGTGTCTAGTCCTATTTTTCGATCTTCAATAAATTCCGGTAAAACTCTATGCAATAGCAAGCCTTCAGCAATATAGTAGCAACTTTACTCGTAATAAAACATAATAATCACCTATTCATGGTTGCTCATAAGTCATAAACTATTCTTTTTAGTCTCGCACACTCGTAAATTGATAACATAAATTACTTAAGCGCAATTAAATTTATGACACAAAGAGCAGCCACATCTACATTGGTCGCACGCGGCGGCCGGCGCACGGAAATCTCAACTTAATTAAGTTATTGGTCCATTATGGCTGGCCCAAAGGAGCCATGTTGAGTTGCATTATATGATTATTTATTAAGAGCTTTAAAACCACTTAAATTTAGGTACAATTGCCTGTAGAGCATTATTCACATAGGAATATTAGGGACTTTTTAATTAGGTACCCAACTAGCGAGTATCTAATGAAAATACTAGGTAATAGATATTTATAACAACCTACGTATATTTCGTAATAAGTATTTCAAGATTAGAGACTTAGTAAGCTAAATAATCCCTACTAATATTATTAATACGAAAGTAAATCTGTCTGTCTGTTACGCGCCTTAACGGCTCAACCGATCATCATAAAATTTTGCATAGTACACATTTTCAGGAGTACAGAGAAGGACATAGGGTACTTTTTATCCCGGAATTTCCGCGGGAACTCTGAAATTAACGCGGGCGAAATCAGGGGGAACAGCTAGTAACAAATATACACATAATAACACAGTAAGTTTCAACGTCTATATTACTATGTCTATTTTAACTTTGATTTATAGTGCTAGCGCGCTATAGAAACACAACAAAAAAGAAATTAAGTGAATATTACGCCATGTTGTTTTAAACATTAAACTGCTTTGGAATGTTCGTTCACATATTTTAAACTCAGAGTAATCCTGAAGCTTGCATCACTATTTATTAAAACCACAGCTCACCTGTGATGGTATGGTCGAAGATTGTAAGTTCACACCTAGCCTTGAATAGCAGCTGCCTATCAAGTGAGACTGCCGGAACACACCGTTAAGTCTTTAGCGAAAAATTTTAACAAGAAGATAGCAACGACCCTTTCCACCATGCTATGGTTTTCTTTTAAACGAGAGCCTTTTTTTGACTTCTTTTCTTCATATGGATGTCCACATTTAATGCATTTGACTAAAGAGTTTAAGTAGAATTAATATGTAGATATTTCTTTAAAATTTGCAATTTATGGTGCAAAATCTTTCTCGGATCTCTCGGCAGATGCGTCATGTATTTTCATGCGCACATATAACCAGCACAGCGAAAATTATCATCCAATAAAGCACCATAAAACAAACAACAAAATTCACTTTAACCAATTTTTTATCGACACGAAAATAATTTGCAGGCTAACCGCCCGCCATCTTCGATTTCCGTCAAATACTCCGCTATGATAGCTGAACCGAAACGTCATTTTATATGCCATTATCGTAAGCATGAGAACAGTAGTTACCGAACCCTGCTTAGCATTATCTGTTTTTCTATTAGCGTTGTTACGTTCTCGACAATTAGGTCGACTTCGTCGAAGGAAGTTCACGTTTCAAAGGTTGGCCGGTCCGCGGTCGGTCGGTGCCACAAATTGCTTTACCCTTTGTTCTGGCTGCGGGCTTATTATAGGAAATTGGTACAAATTTATGAGTGAAATTAAAATTTGACGCTTTAAACGGGCAACGCTTTGATCAATTCCAGTTCGAACCGTTTATTTGCCAAAGTATGGAGTTATGAACATTAGGTACGATGTAAAAGAAATCAAAATAGGTACCTACCATAAATTTTATAGATTCTTTTTATTTCGGTAATCCTGAATTCCGAAAGACTATAAAGAGTTTTTTTTTTGGGGGGGGGGGGGGGGGGTTTGTTCAACCAAAGTCTAACCTTAGTTCTATGCTATCCGACCCCGTTTTCAGACCGGTGGCTCGGAGACATCCGCGGACAGGACAATAGGACTCCCAGTGACAAACGTACGGACGCACGCTATTGTCTCGAGTTTTATATAAATACTGGGCGATACTGCACACAACGGGCTATCGCGTTTCGCTTCTTAGCTATATGCAGATACAATGTCATGTTCTTTGTTTGTTTGTGTAGAGACTTGATCTTTTCTTTTGCGTTTCTTAGTTCGAAAATACCTACCTGCATGAGGTCATTTGAAAATCGAGTCTCGTGCTACAGTTGGCTTTGGTCATAATTTGTCTAATTAGTAGAGAAATTCTTAGACTCTACTATGATAATAAAGGAGTTTATTAGGCCTCATCCAGTTCACGTGCTTAAAGCGACAAGGAATACCAAACCTTACGGTGAGATTCGCTGACAGAATTTGACTGAAGCATTACTGAATGCCTTCTTCAACCACAAACCCACAATAACTAAGCCAGCCAATGATAAGATGCAGGATTTATAAAAAAAAAAACATTTCTTTATTTATTTATTTATTTAATCCTTTATTGCACAATTAGTTCCCATCTAAAAGATACGAGAGACTTTTATCGGGTTACTTTTGATATTGTATCACATCTTACTCCAGTGGGAGTGCTTAAAATACCTTAATCATAATAATTATATGATCCACAAACAACCTTATGTTTGTTTATAATAATAATAATAGTTTATTTGCAAAGCCAGTACAAAAAAGGATAGCCCATCCCATCCCCATTCCAGGTCGGCAAGGCACCTGCATGCCTTCTGGTGTTACAGATGTCTATGGGCGGCGGTAATCACTTACCATCAGGTGTACCACTTGCCCGTTTGCCGCCTATGACATAAAAAACAAGCTTTTTTATGACTTCGTCTTTGACATTGCGAGAAAAATAAATCTCTATTTTCAGACGCAAGTGTATTAATTTTTACATTCCCCTCTTACTACTAATAATTTAGTTATCCACCCTCACCCATCAAACACTTATAACTAATCCTCGAATATATCGAACTAAATCCTAAAATAATTAAAGACATGCCAATCATTGGGCCCTTTGCTTTATAAAAAACAAAAAAAAAAACTAACAGACGTGCAAGTTGCACGATCTAATAAAGATGTTAACTCTCACAGTAGAGTCAGCAAACGAGGCCCGCGCGTTTGGCGATTATTGACCAGTCGATAGAGACCTCCACGCACCCTCTATTTGTGATGAAACTTGTCGGGGAAGGGGTACATCGTTAGCAAAACACGCGTCGAACGTTCCGTCTCAATTCCACTCACGGAAAACAACCCCGCTACACAGCAGAGATGAACATACATAAAAAATAAACATACATATACACATACATACAGCCAAATGCAGAACCTCCTTCTTTTTGGAAGTCGGTTAAAATAGATAATTCACCAACTAGAGAGCTAATCTAGGCGGAGCAGGCGCGCCATGGTCGGATAAGAAGTTGAGCGGACCATTTCTAAAGCTTTCCTTGCTGGCATCCTAAGTGCGCGACGTATATATGTATTTTCCACAATATTACCAAAACTATGAATTTAGAAAATAGTAACTAAGTAAAAACAGCGTTTAACACATTTTGTGATGAATATTTTTGTGAACGAAAATCACCCTGTGACACTGATTGTCGTATAGAATGGGCATTTTGACTAATTTTTTTTTAAGTCCGTCTTGTAAATTATTAAATAAATATTGGACACGTATTTTTTTTTACGTAATCAAAAAATAACGGCGATATATTGAGTTGAAATTTCGCGTGACGTCACTATTCTGACAGTTTGTATGGCGATTTTTGTGGTTAGTGACGTCACGACCCCCTCACCCTAAACTTTAATGCGCTTTATCTCTGTATATTTTAATTTATTTGAAAAAGCAAAAAATACGTGTCTATTGTTTTTTTAATTTCTAACTGACGGACTAATTAGAATTTTGATTTTTAAAAGTAGTCAACATCCCTATTGCGTTAGTAGAATTGACGAGCCAGTTGTCACAGAGTTTTTAATGAAACCCCTGGATCACTGGCCGCCTCCGGCTGCTAACAATTGTACATTTGACGACAAAACAAATAAGGATTAATTTAATAATTAAATAGGTAAATCAACAGTTTTTGGAATAAAAAATATTGACGGCAGAACAAATCCAATTTTTTTAACAAGCTATAATATATCTTGACCTGAATGTGTGTGTTTATAAAATTATTCATTCAAGCTTGTATTTTGTACGTACATTCATTTTTTTCTTTAGGTGCCTGTTTAGAAAGATTACGGTCATTACCTATAATGAAATCACTCAAAAATAATGTTCTTTAAGTAGATATAACAATTTATAATAAATAGAGAGTAATTTTGTGTTGATGGCTCAGAGGTTGAACTGTAAATAATGAGTTAAATAAGATGATCGATAGATTAATATCACAAGGCAATAACAATCTACCTATCTAGATAGATAGATGAGTATCTATAAAGAAAAACTGCTAAGTATATGACCTTCAAATTTATAGATATTTAAAGAGAGACAGAGATAGAAAGCAGATGATAGATATCGTTTACTTTGTCGACTATAGGCTTGGGTCTAACTTACCATGCTGTGATAATATCCTAAAACTATTTTGGTATCATCAATATACAAAGACGCTGCAGTTGACGTTAGAGGAAGTTGACGTGGAGTCAATGTTAAAGCTAAATTACACAACACTTTTGCGCACCACTGTACCGGTGATATTAGAACTGATCAAAGCTCCTGTTCAAATTCATTAAAGTTGAGCGGAATCGAGGCGCGGCATTAGCTTGTGCCTTGTGTAACTTTCCATGGAAACACACGAGACTGCTCTAGTGGTTTGGACGAAAGTCCAATTTGAAATACTTTTGACTTTATATACAAATTAACTATAGGTGTTCCCTGCGGTTTCACCCGCGTTAATTTCGAAGTTCCCGCGGGAATTTAGGGACAAAAATATCCTATGTTCTTCTCTGTACCCCTGAAAATGTGTATGCAAAATTCTTGATCGGTTAAGCCGCTACGGCATGACAGCTTAACAGACAGACAGAAAGAGACAGACAGACAGAGTTACTTTCGCATTTATAATATTAGTAGGGATGACCTTACTTATCTGGGACTCTGGGGTGATAGTATAATGAAAAACATAATTATGGTATAATAAAAATATAGAAGTTTGTAACTGTTAGTTTGGATGGTGATTAAATCTTTGGAACTACTGAACTGATAGAAAGCTACAGTAAAAGTAAAATTAACCTCAAACGACTTTTAGAACGGGAATGCACCAGTTTGCATAATAAATAGGTAGGTATGTGGTATCGATTGTGCGACCCCACAGTACTTAGAACCGATTACTGTTAAAACCAATGTGTTCGCATCCATGTAGAGTCGACTGGACTGAACAAGAGGAAATATTATTGACTTCGAATTGTTTATGGCAAAGCGAATTAATTTATGTAAAAATTTGAAATTTTACCATTTTTTTGCGTGCAGTCTTTTTTAATCTAAGCACTCACTGAGAAAACGTTATTGAGAAATAAGAATTCGAGCCCCATGAGGGGGACATGTAAGTTTGTATGATAGTGTTGTTATTTTAGAATTTAATATCATCGATGAGCATAGAAAGTCATAGAAATGACACCACAATAATAAAAAAGCATTTTTTGATTTTTGATAATTATACCTCTAAAAAAGATTGAAACGTGGGTGAAACAGCTGAGGTGTAATACCTCTATATAAACTTTCTTAAAAAAATCCCGATGTATTTATCACAAGCAAAGATACCAAGTATTCATAGAGTATCGAGATATCGTCTCGGCGTTGTAAAATACGAAACAAATCGCAGATAAAGTGGGATGAGTTATTGTGCCCCATTGACGGATGGTGGTGGGCAGAGATACCAGTTTTAGATAATTAGTCGATGTATTAGATCATTCATTGTTATTGTGTGACGTAGGTAAGCCCATAAGTAAGGGAGCCGTTTTCGATTGTTACATTACTGGAGTGAGACGAATTTATAAATTGATCGCAATAATAATATTAAAATAATGCGATAGTTTGTGTGTGCGTGTAAATTTTTGTTACTCCATCACGCTGAAACGGCTAGACGGATTCTCGCAATAATAATATTAAAATAATGCGATAGTTTGTGTGTGCGTGTAAATTTTTGTTACTCTATCAGGCTAAAACGGCTAGACGGATTTAGATGCAATTTAGGATGGGGAAAACTTATACTGGGGATGTTACGAGGTAGTTTATCGCAACCGACGTCGAAGTCTAGATGTAACCATCATAATCGGATGAATTACAATAGACAAACAAAAAATACGAATGAATTTTAAATTGTAATGTTCTGTTCAAGTTAATTAATGGAACCTATAGACAAAAAAATATATATAATTTCTCCTTTCTATTTCATTTATTCAACGAAAGACAAAGCAAACGTGATTGTAAATAATGATGTCACATCACAATTTTATGCATTGGAACACAAAATGGCGGTTAATAAAAAAGCTATTTGTCTCGTTTGCGTGCGACGCACACAACTTGTGTTGTATAAACAACGATAATATAAATTTCGTTCTCTGTGAACATAACTAAATTATGATTGCGTCTTCCCGTGGCTTTCTACGTTTAGTTTTTTATTGCCAACAATCAACCATGTACGTAAAATATCGGCTTGGGTGAATGAGTAACGTAATAGCAGCTGTTGGACACTGATAATTTTATTATACCTACTCCTGGAGCTGACTATAAAAAAAAATGATACCTCACCACATACATCATTGGAAAACAGACGCGAATACTAAAATACAATATTTTAATTGTTTCTTTTCTACTTAGATTTCGGTGTTGCCGATATCGAAAAATATTTATTGAATTTCTTCTAAAAATTAGTCTTAACAATCCGCATTAAACAACATGCATTATAATAATTATGATCCAAAAATTCGGCTATTAGACTGAAAGTTTAAAGCTGTTTTCTTTGCACAATGCTTACAATAAATTAAAGCTTTATAAGTCTTAAAATGGGTATACGTTCCCACATTACATATTACAGTAAGCGTTAATTTTAAGAGATGAACCCTTCTAACTGGCTATTACAAGTGTGTTAATCACCTAAACCCCATTCAACCCGCATTATAAGCCTAATTAGGATACCTAACAGGCAACATAATGGAAATGCATGCTTGCTTGGTGATCCTTTATCCTTTTCTTAGTTGAGTTAGCAAATTTTACTTAACTAGCAATTCGACTGAAATCTTTTTGAAACAATTTGGGTAAAACTAGGTAGGTAGGTACGTAGAAAATACTTATAAAAAAAAGAAAATGAGTAAGTATGCAATATTATGTAAATCTTTCTCTCGATAATATCAATTTTCTTTCTATAGTATTATGTCAAAAAGTCAGGGACGGATTATTTGATGACTAGCTATGCCCTGCGGTTTCACCCGCTGAAACATTTCTAGCAAAAAAAACCTTTGTCCCGATTTCCGATTTAAATGAAACAAAAGCCTATATATTGCTCAAAATACAATCTTGAGATACCGTATTATTGGAACATTTTGGACTGATTTGATTGAATTCAGTAGAAACTTCATAATCTTTTGCAGTGATTTCGCAAGAAATACAGGGTCTTCATGACAGAGTTCTTCAAACTGCATCCAGAAAATAAATAGTCATCCATTTAAATTATTATTAGTCATTTAAATTCCTGGACTCGCCGACTGAAGGCGGCTGGACCGAATGGTGCAGAGCTCCATTGTATTAGTTCAGTTCAGAAACGGGATTGCATCAATGAACAATGAGCAATTCATTATATTTCCGAACGTAACTTAACCATTGACAGCGGCTCTACACGTTGGCAAGTAAGTAATAAGTCGGTTACAATTCAACTGTTCGCAATTTCGGTTGTGTTTCTCTTCATTAAGGAAATGAAGCAACCTTTTTGCTCATTACCTTGTCCACTTTCATGTTATAGACGCGATACATTACTTAGAAATATCAAAAAAATTGCGAGGTTGTTGGCTGGTAACCGATAGAATTCGTTTCGATATGTTTATTATTTGTATACTAGCTGTGCCCCGCGGTGTTACTCGCGGAAATTTCGGAGATCCCGCAGGAATTCCGGAATGCAAAGTATCTACCCTATTTCCTTCTCTGTACCCCTGACAATGTGTACCTAAGTATGCAAAATTTCATGAGATTTCACCGACCGGAGTTAATGCGGGAATTCCGGGATAAAAAGTATCCTATGTCCGTTTCCTGGTTCTAAGCTACCTCCCCACCAATTTTCAGCCAAATCGGTTCAGCCGTTCTTGAGTTATAAATAGTGTAACTAACACGACTTTTTTATATATAGATTTAAGTGTTTGTCGATTTGTTGATTTATTTGAATGCACATTACGTACGTATAAGAACTATTAGACGGAAATTGATGGAACTTGTCATATAGTTAGTTCATGTTTCGGGCTATTTAAGATACATCAAGTCGGTACAACAAAGAAGGAATCTCGAAATTCACGTGGAGTAAAACCACGGTAAAACCGAGGGGACCAGTTAGCTTGTAATGTAAAAAACGGTGGTCGGATCCATCCTTAACAGGCATGCTCTATATCAAATTCAATAGATTACTTTGAATAATACGCATTCACTACGTAGCGCGTAACTTTTGCCTTTCTGTGCATTGATGTTGTGTCTGTGTGTTGATTTATTGTAAACACTCCATCTAGACATGTGTATAATGAAAGGCCCAGGGCTGTACCAAACCTTACATGGAAATGATTATCCATTTAAAAATTCTATATGGGTGACTGTAAAGTGAAGTTGTAATCACTGAACAAATAATCACTACGTTTTAAGAGTCGGCACTTTCATACTAATCGCTGAACCGATTTGTGACCGATTTATGAAAGCATTTTGTGCCAACCTTAACCTTACCAATGTAAGACGTCAGGGAAATTTGGTTAGGTATTCCAAAGTTGGTAAGGAAGTTATTGCATAGATTCAAAGTAACTTTTGTTCAAGGCAGTGTCGAGGAGCTGGTTGTAATAACAGTGAACGAAAATTCAAACTAAGGTTATAAATACTTAAAAAGAGAGATAGAGAGCCCCTGTTCTATTTTCAAATCTGTGTTATTAATTTTGGTGAATGCGCCCGCGTTCCTATTAATTTGTCATACTATCAACGCCGGGCGTTCCATAGACTAGACGGTTTATTTTTATTTTAATACAGCATGGCGGTAATCTTCTTGGTGCCGAAAGATTTATCGTCCGTGGATGCGAAGGTCCGATTCGAAACTGCTTTCGTAAATAATTTGTATATTCCCAATTCTTCACAAAGCCGAAAGCTGCTGGTGCATGTAACATCCAAATATCGTTATTCGGACATTATGAATTATTATATAGGATATGACACCCGCGGTTCCACCCGCCGTAATGTCGGAGTTCCCGCGGGGATTCCGGGATAAAAAGTATCCTATGTCACTTAGGATCAGTTTAGCTTCATATAAGTGAGAGAATTTTCAAAATCGATTCAGTAGATCCAGAGATTAGGTACCTCCTACAACATCACAAACTCACAAACTCACAAACTTTTGCTGTTTATAATCTTAGTCCTTAATAATAGTGATTTGGTTCCTTTTTTTGCATGTAATAATGAATTTAATCTTTGTATTTTATTAATTTTTTTTTGAATTGATAGGTACTTATTCTAAATAGTGTAAAAAAATTTTTAATTTTAATTTAATTTTTCTAAATTCAAATTGTATTTAAATATCAAATAATGTAATTTTTTTATTAAGGAATAAACAAGGCTTTAATAATAATAATAATAATATTAGTTTAGACACAGATAATATAATACAAGTATAGATAAGATATATTATTATTATTTCGGAGCCCTATAGGGACAAGATCTTTACATAGTATAAAATGAAGTCGCTTCAGCTGTCTGTTCGCGATAAACTCAAAACTACTGAACGGATTTTTATTCGGTTTTCACCAATAGATAGAGTGATTCATGAGGGAGGTTTAGATTTATAGTTTATCCTGGAACTCCCGCGGGAACTTCGAAATTATCGCGGGTGAAACCGCGGGGGACAGCTAGCATTACACAAACACACGTGTCTCAAAAGATGCAGAATGATCATTCATTTTCCCTTGAGCTCATAGTTTTGTGTTGTTAATTTTATCACCTAAGGCCAGGGTCTCATTTTATCTTCATCCGGTACTTGCTGAAATCATACAGCTTCTTTGGCTATATTATGTCTTCGAGATAGGTATAGAAACTAAGGAAATCCTACTAATATTATAAATCTGAAAGTGTGGATGTTTGGATGTTTGTTACTCAATCACGCAAAAACGGCAGAACGGATTTGGATGAAATTTGGCATGCACGTTGTCAGGGATACAGAGAAGGACATAGGGTACTTTTCATCCCGGAATTCCCGCGGGAACTCCGAAATTACGGCGGGTAAAACCGCGAGGCACAGCTAGCAATATTATAGTTTTCGACAAAACGCCTTTAGAATGGTGCCGCACGAAAAAGGCAATTATAACGTTTCTGGCTGCAGCCGGGGCCCGGGACGTGTGGAATGCGATTATGATATTGTCCCGACTCAGATTACGGATACGGATTAGTCGAAAGTAAGCGATAACATGTTAACCCACAAAACTTAGCCACGACTTAGTTATTGACACAGAACGCGTTATCGACAGTTATAGGACGTTTTTAATTGTGTGTTTACCTTATTACATTGTTTAAATACCAACAATTTGTAGAACCTTAGATACCAAATTAAAAAATAAAAATTAAAAAAAAACTGACAATTCAAAGCAAAATTACTCATGGTTTTTTATACTATGGTAACGATATAATCAGTACTAATACTTTATTTTAACATTATTTTTTTTATTATAATCTCATTCCAATTTTCAACACTTACCTATCTGTGTGTTAAAAATATCTCTCTGCCTATTATCAAAGAAGAATATTACTCAATTTTATAATTTATGCGCCATTAGTTTTTACCTGTCTAACGATAGTGTTGGTGGCGTGTCGATAATTCGATATCGATCAATTCACCGGCTGATTCGGCGCGAGGTGTGATACCGCCGCAAGCCGCACTTTAAATGCGCAGGCGCTGCAGCACCGACCTATGTCATGAGATACAGCGGAAACGGATTGCCCGTGGTTTTTTTTAAAGGTCACCTGCTTGTGGAACCTCTAGACTGTAAGTATACGAGTAAAATCTTAAACTAAATGTATATAGTACCTTCATTTATCTACAAACAGTGTTTCACAAAATAATGTCTTTAATATTGATAAAACAGCTAAACTAGTCATTAAGTGCAATGTTATACCTACTCCAGATACACAACCAACGGTGCAAAAACGTCCAAAAAAAAGAACCACAAAATCGAAATCTTGGAGAATCTGTAGTTCTTTTCAAATAGTACAGCACAATGCTGTATAGGTATAAAAAAATCTGACAGTTGGTGAGGATGCTGAGTGGATGATAAGTTTTTTGAAATAACACTAATTTTATGCAACTTTGAATCTGTGTAAAATATGAACAAGATGTATACCCATCTTAAACTTTTTTCCTAAATATTAAATTACTAGCTGTGCCCCGCGGTTTCAACCGCGGTAATTTTGGAGTTCCAGAGGGAATTCCGGGATAGAAAGTACACTATGTCCTTCTCTGTACCCCTGACGACAACGTGCATGCCAAATTTCATCCAAATCCGTTCAGCTGTTTTTGCGTGATTGAGTAACAAAGATCCACACTTTCACATTTATAATATTAGAAGGATTAATAGAAACTTACTCAGATGGACATCAATCTTAATTTTCTATGCTTTTGCCACTACATCTTGATACAGAATAGAGCGTCACAAAGCAATAAAAACAATCTATCGACTAACCATATGCATGGAATAATGCAATAAAACAAACATCACGTTACATATACCATCGATTTACAACAAAAAACCGTATAAATTCTACACAAGACGAACAGTTCCATACAAATGTCAATTAAAAATGTGGCGTCGATAGTAAAAAATACAAAAACAAGTAAGTACAAATTGGAACTGAGAAGCATGTGCCTTTCTTGTTTTTCGTATTCTCAATATCATGGTCAAATCAAATCAGTCCCTAATAGCTATGGTGAAAAAAAAGGATTACTGTCCTATTTACATTGAAACTGTTTTTTTTTTTTCACAAAGAAATTCAAAATTCAAAGAAATTAAGATTTACCCAGATTTGCAAATTGTCACAAATACTGTCACAATCTGAAGCAATCGTCACAAATATTGATGGAATAAACACACTAAAACCTAATAATACTGTTTTTAAAAGAACTGTAATAATCGAAAAGAACTACTGATTCTTCACAGATTTCGATTTCGTGGTGCTTTGTTTTTGTAAAACGTTTTTGAGTCCCTGTTTCTGAATCTTGGTTATTTATTATTTAGTATTAGCTACACCCGCGTTAGTTTCGGAGATCCCGCGGGTATTCCAAAATAAAAGTGTTTTTTTCTGTACCTTCCCTTGACAATGTATAGGTGGTATGCAAAATTTTTTTGCGCTAATTTCGGAGTTCCCTTGGGAAAACAAACAAACAAACAAACCCACTTTCGCATTTATAATATTAGTAAGGAAGTAAGGAGTAGTAAGGATATCAATCAATGGTCGTATAGTTTATGGTTTGTACCGGTCGCATCTGTGGCACAATTTCGACGGGCCCAGTCACGATAGATGGTCTTCACTAGACGAGTAATCACTGCGAACGATCACAGCGACTCGACTATCGAGTGGGATCGTGTCGGAAATTAAATCGATAGACGTCTAATACGGTTTAATGATGCCCTTCATATAACCAGCCAGTTGTTTGTTGCTAAATATTGTTGTGGGCATGTTGTTACAGAAAAAAAAAATGATCTTTTTAATTTGACTATGATTCTTACACGCCTGTCTCCGTTTTCGTTTACATTTTTTTTTAATGTCATACGGCCGCACTCAGAGACGACTTTAATGATTACTAGTTAGGTATAGATTTTTAAAACAAAACTGCCGCAATCAGAGACGTTCAGTAAATTTATGTTAATTGGCATTTAATGAGATGTAACTTAATTAGTTAAATGCCAATTAACATTATTTTATTAAACTTGTCTGATTGCGGCAGTTTTGTTTTGAGAATCTATACTTAACTAAGCAATCAGTAAAGTCTACTCTGAGTGCGGCGGATAGGGGGCAAAAGGGCAAGTGGTCATGGTAAGTGATTACCGCCGCCCATGGACATCTGCAACACCAGAAGGCATGCAGGTGCGTTGCCGACCTGCAATGGAGTTGGGACATGGTGGCTCATATACTAAGTAGTAAGTAGGTAGGTAGGTATACCTTTTTCATTATATTCTTTCTCACGGTGTCAGCTAGTAGATATATAGTTATGTAAAGTATAATAAACAGTGTTTTATTGGCATCGAGTTAACAAGCCGGTATGTTCCCTCTCGGCTCATGCGTCGGGTTTACGAGCATTTCATCGATATTTACAACTGACACGTACAGTATCATCCTGTTATAACTATCGGTTAATAGTTGCGAGTTGTCGCAAAAAAAATTATCGATAAAAATCGAACCTCTCTAATGTTTTTTTTTGTTATAATTATGTACATCTATTAGGTACTAACAGCTGTTGCTGGAGGATTTAAAATTTCTCCGGGTTGAGATTAAAAAGTCGGTTAGCGTATTTTTCGTTAAAAATATTATATTGCACATTAGAAAATATACAATAACACTGAAATTCACGTCTTTAATTCAGAAATAATAGCGCACTAATTGAGATCATCTCGGAACCAAAATGCCTTAATAGTGTATCGTAACAACCACATCAAGCAGTTTTGGAATTAGTTTAAAAAAAAAGGATTATTAAAGTATTTTTGTTTGAAAGAAATCCCTCGTACAAGTATCAAAACTAGGTTAGATAAATAAAGTTGACAACATTATTTCATATACCTAGGTACTCAATAATTATTCACCCCACACGTCATAATATTTACCTACCAGGAATGTGGTAAACACACCTTGCTTGGCGACGAAAGCCTGTGGCATATTTTCAACAAATCAGGTCAAATTATGCTAACCGTGTTTAACTGAAAACTCAATAAATATTCATCACCGAATAATGCTATAAATTCGTTAAATCTCACGGAGAAACAGCATTCCCATCTCGAGTTTTAAGAAGAAAACACAGAAAGTAACTTTTGGGCAAAAAAATCGTGAAATCATCAAAGACAATGAAGATCCAAGCGTCACTTCTTCTCGCTGCGTCTGTGCTGATATATTCAGCTTCGGGGGAAGACTTGCACAGGTTCTGTGGCAGGAAATTGTCCAGGGCCTTAGCCCTAGTATGCGAGAACGGTCCCATGAAGCGGACTTCTTTCAACTCGTTAGACCGTTTCAACTCTATCCCGGAGTACGAGGATGAGTTCAACTTCTGGCCGTGGATCCCATTGCACCATGCCAAGGTCCTGGGAACGTCCCGTGGCAAGAGGCAAGTGGTGAGCGAATGCTGCGAGAAGCGCTGCAGCTTTGAGGAACTGATGTCTTATTGTTAATCAGGGTGTCAGGATCCATACCTCAAGCATGGCTCTACTAAAAACGGAACATAAATGACGGAGCTTGTTTTCGGTTAGAATTACTCACAATTTTCACGATGACGTAACGTGTTATGCAAGGTAATGCTGCACTTATCGGTATCTACCTTAATAGTTTCTGCCGGCTGCCTACACTTCGTGGTAGTGCCCCAAAGTAAGATCCATTTCAGTTCGACGTCTATCAGCGATACATAAAGAGAGGTTTAATGCGAATTTCAATACCTACCTTTTTTCTCACATCACGATTTTTTATTTATAACTAGCTGCGCCCCGCGGTTTTGCCTGCGTTAATTTCGGAGTTTCCGCGGGTATCCCGAGACAAAAACTGCCCTCTGTCCTTTTCTGTACCCCTGGAAATGTGTATGCAAAATTTCATGCCGTTAAAACGTGAAAGCGTAACAGACAGACCGACAGAGTTACTTTCGCATTTATAATATTAGTAGGGACTAGCTGCGCCCCGCGGTTTCACCCACGTGAGTTTCGGAATTCCCGTAGGAACTCTAAAGTAGCCTACTTTTCTCCACATAACATCAGCTTTTAGCAGTGAAACTCCCGTCAAAATCGGTTCAACCGTTTCGGAGATTCACCCGCGTGAGTTTCGGAATTCTCGCAGGAACTTCAAATTAATTTTATTCTTCTTCTCCTTACATTAATAAACACTAAAAATAGAACTAGCGAAATGGTTCAACCGTTCACGCCCAATGCTGTGACCAAGGGAGATAGGGATTTATTTTTAAATCTGGGGGCACGGCAGTGCCCCCGCCAAGTCGAGCAACAAAAGCGGCACGGCCGTACTATCCTTTTCTCGAAGCAATTCAGGCCATTTTCGACCCCCTATAACTTCGTTGTGGATAAAACTAGAAGCCTGAATTTTTAGTAAACAAGCAGGTATTGTATAAAGACGGTATAATTTAAATTTCATTCGATTTGAACCAGTAGTTTAAGAATTATAACTAGTCAAAGTTTCTTAATTTTGTAGGTCACTCACTCACTCACTGACCGATCATCAAAACTCTAAGGCACTTCTAGCAGACATAGAAGTTTGAAATTTAGAATACAATTAGTGTTTATTGTATAAATCAAGGAAAAATTGAAATATTTTGCAATTTCGGTACAGTTTTCTAGATACACCAACTGCATAAATAACTTTGTAATCCCATATAAATGTATGGAATTACAAAGTTACATATGCAGTTATATGTACCAACTGCACAAATAACTTTGTAATCCCATATAAATGTATGGAATTACAAAGTTATATATGCAGTTATATGTACCAACTGCACAAATAACTTTGTAATCCCATATAAATATATGAGACTAGCTGTTCCCTGCGGTTTCACCCGCGATAATTTCGGAGATCCCGCGGGAATTCAGAAATGCAAAGTAGTTAGTACCCTATATCCCTAGGTTTTCTTTACCCCTGACAACGTGCATGCAAAATGTCATGAGATTTCACCAGCGTTAATTTCGGAGATCCTTCGGGAATTCCGAGATAAAATTACCCTAATCTGAATGCTCCAACGATTTTCATGAAATTTTGTATACAGGGGATTTCGGGGGCCATAAATCGATCTAGCTAGGATTCATTTCTGGAATTCCCGCGCGAACTCTGATATCAACGCGGGTGAATTAATTATTGCATACTACACGTTGTCAAGGGTACAGGAAAGGTCATAGGGTAGTAAGTACTTTTATCTCAGAATACCCGCGGGATCTCCGAAATTAACGTGGGTTAAACCGCGGGGAACAGCTATTTAAGCCGAGCGAAGCTCGGTTGCCCAGATATTAATAAATAATAATAATAAGTGTAGCTAGTTACCTACCTAGATATAAAGTGTAGATACATAGTTACCTAGACATAATTATGTTCAAAGGTACAATGGTCAACGGAATGAAAAAGCAAGAAAAAATCTTTCAAGTTATTAAAATAGACTAAATTGCTCAAAGGAGGAAGACCATTTACAAAAAGAAATGAGATCCCATCAAAAACAAACTTGTAAAAAATCCAAGTCTCGCAACTCAGTTCTTCTACATTAAAAAGTTGTGAGATCAATGTAATACCAAGTCGGTTAATTTATTCAGTGCCTACTTAAGGGTCCTTCTGTCTAAAGTTATCATGTTATAAGCTAATCTAATAACATTTTATAGTGACCATATCAAATTTAAAAATCTTTTATGTTTTAAATAGATTGATTGGCTTGGCGATCACATGAAAACACAATGTATCTCACAAGTAATACATATTATAATTAAATTAGATTGTTTAGAACCATAATTATGTATTACATGTGAGATATATTGTGTTTTCACGTGATCGCCAAGCCAATCAATCTATCTAAAACATAAAAGATTTTTAAATTTGATATGGTCACTATAAAATGTTATTAGATTAGCTTATAACATGATAACTTTAGACAGAAGGACCCTTAAGAGGATCGTTTCCATCCGAGACGCGTCGCGAGTAGGTATTTGCAAAAAGTCTATCTGTTTCATGCCGCTCTGCTACCGTGCGATGCGTGCGATAGAGAGACTTGCAGGACCTAGAGGCGAGTGCCTAATTTTTCCTTCTGAAATATTGTTTCGGGCCAAACCTTTTCTACCCCCCTAAACCTTCACTAAATGAGACAATTTTGGTGTCATTCGATTCAGTACACCTTAATCTAGGGCTGTACGTTTTTCTAATTTAGTAATTCAGTTTAGTTTAACTTTAATAAATTAAAAAACTCGAGGAAGATTTTTTGTAAAAAATATGGATATTGAGATGCTAATAACTTTTGTTATAAGCAATATTTCTTTAAAATCAAAACGTACAGCCCTAGTTATCCAATACATCAATAACATGTAAAAAAATCATCAAAATTGGTCTATGTTTAAGGGGAGATAAACGGTTTGGCTTTTTGTATGAAAATTTGCACGCACACGATCGTCTTAAGTAGGCACTGAATAAATTAACCGACTTGGTATTACATTGATCTCACAACTTTTTAATGTAGAAGAACTGAGTTGCGAGACTTGGATTTTTTACAAGTTTGTTTTTGATGGGATATAATTATACTAGCTATCTCGCGCGGTTTCACGCGCGATAATTTCGAAGTTCCCGCGGAATTGTTCCATACAAACTTTTCTCCTTCTTAGGGGTTAAATTTTCAAAAATCCTTTCTTATCGGATGCCTATGTCATACAAAGAACACACCCTCCAAGTTTTAGGTCTCTACGATCAGCGGTTTAGGCTGTGCGTTGATCCATCAATTATTCAGGACAAAGAATATATTTTATATAATATGTACATAGATCTATAGATTGGTATAGATAGATAATACCAATATATAAGAAACCAAAATAAAAACCCGAGGGCGTAGCTAGAAATATTTTTCTGTAGATTTTTATATCCGCGGATAAGAAAAAAATGTATATTATTATCAAAGATCGGATGTAATGTGAGAAAATTATGTACATATAAGTATTTCTTGAAATTCGCATGAAATCTAATCTCCACGATCGATCGACCTAACGACTTACGAGTATTGGTTGATATTTATTACAGGAGTATACCTGTCTTTCTTATTCCTACCTGATTTACTAGCTGTTCCTAACGGTTTCATCCGTATTAATTTCGGAGTTCCCGCAGGAATTCCGGGACAACAGTACCCTATGTCATTCAGGAACACCATAGCTTCCAGTAAGTGAAAGAAATTTTTAAATCGGTCCAGTAGTTTTTGAGTTTATCCGTTACAAACATACAAATCTTTCCTCTTTATTCTATTAGTTAGGTAAAGTTTAGTAAAGTAAGTACTTTTTTTTATATTTGACGTTCAGACGCACGGTTACTTTGCGAAAAAACAAAGCAACTGTATATTTTTTTGTATTTTTGCTACTTTTCACGCATAACGGACGTTGCTAAATACTCTCAACCATCAAAAAAGTTTTAGTCTTATTGTTAGAGAAACTAAAAATTAAGAATATCGTTAAACTATATGGAAAGTTTGTTTTAGATAAGCGATTACCGGTTTTTTGTTCCTCCTGTCGAAAATTTGTTTAGCTGCAATTACTTAGTTTTACCGTAGGGCAGCCGCGTAGCCGTGTAACAATTTTAGTATATGTACCTACATATTAAGTATATTAGACATTCCAATTCAATTAAAACCAAATTAAACTTGATTGAAGTTTAAATTTCATGAATTGAGTTATGATTTAAAATCAGTAAGTATAAACCGCAGTGAATTTTCGAAAATTATTTGATCTATTGTAATACTAGCGTCCCCCCGCGGTAATTTCGGAGTTCCCGCGGGAATTCTAGGATAAACTGTACGTATCAACCTGCCTGTTAAATCACTCTATCTATTAAAAAACCGCATCAAAATCCGTTGCGTAGTTTTAAAGATCTAAGCATATAGGGACAGACAGACAGCGGGAAGCGACTTTGTTCTATAACATGTACCTACCTAGTTTTAAGATTTTATATGAAATTAGGAACTATGGAGTAGTTAAATGTTATTTATTATTTTATTTGTCGTTGTGAATTAGGTATTATGATTTATTTAACTTTTTGGTATTGTATCTCGGTGTTTTAGTATTAATTAAAAACATTTGGAACGTCATTAAAATTTAGTACTTTGCGCCTTTGAAGTTTTTGTTTTATTTATTAGGGTAGGATCAAGTAGATCTGTGTGTTGTGAAGTGGATTATTATTGTTATTTTTTCGGGGTGGTACCCTATATCACTCAGGAACACTGTAGCATAAGTGATGAAATTTGGAAATATGTTACGTTATTGTTTTTGAGTTTACCCCATTATTAACAAACAAACATAATATTATTATGTGTTTATAAAACAAAAAAATCAAATCTTTTATCTTTAATACAACTTATGTGGAAGTGTGGATGTTTGGATGTTTGTTACGCAATCACGCAAAAACGGCTGAACGGATTTGGATGAAATTTTGCATACACGTTGTCAGGAGTACCTACATAGAAGGACATAGGCTACTTTTATCCCGGAATTCTTGCTGGAGTTACGAAATTAACGCGGGTGAAACTCATAAAATTTTGCATACATGCGACCCGTTGTCACGGGTACAGAAAAGGGTATTATAATAGGGTACTTTATTCCGGAATTCCCACGGGAACTCCGAATTATAGCTACACACAGCTAGTTTGTAATAAAGAACAAATTTGATATTATTTGATAGAGATAAAACACAATCAATATTAGTAGAGATTATTAAGTGCAGGCTGTACTCATATTAATGAAATAGACAGTAAATCAACAAACAAACGAGAATATCAGTAACAAAAACGCCAAGAGCGCGCGGCGAGTTCGTGAATACGCAACCGAAGGCGACACGTATTAGATGCCACTTCACCAACGACTCATAAAGAAGACGGGTCACGCAATAAAATGCGCATCCATTACAATAGGAAATGTATTGTGAACTACGTTTGCACCGTAAATGGTAATGTAAATACTGCTTATATCACACAAATATATGCATTTTATATAATGATAAAAAGCCCCGGGGACCACTCGGTAACCAGTAATAGAGCCTTCAAATAAATTAGAGGACCCCTGGGGTGCGAGCGATCGTGGATTGAGAGACAAGCGCGAAGCGACGAGCTTTGATATCGACGCTACAAAAACTAAAGAAACGCACGCTGCATTCATTCCATACAAAATTCTTAATTAAAACGTTATAAACGTATATTCCCTTGTTTTATATTATTATTATTATTTACTAGCTGTCCCGCGCGGTTTCATCAGCGGTAATTTCGGAATTCCCGCGGGAATTCCGGGATAAAAGTACCCTATACCCTTTTCTGTACCCGTGACAACGGGTCGTATGTATGCAAAATTTTATGCAGTTTCACCCGCGTTAATTTCGTAGTTCCAGCAAGAATTCCGGGATAAAAGCCTATACGTCCTTTCTATGTATCTACTCCTGACAACGTGTATGCAAAATTTCACGATGATGATTGAGCCGTCCAAGCATGAAAACGTAACAGACAGACAGACAGAGTTCCTTTCACATTTATAATATTAGTAATTATTTATGGACTAGCAGCTTTCGCTGATGCGCCTATACTTATCTACAGTTGTGTTGCTGAAGGGAAAAGATACTAGAGTAATTTAATCCCATTAAGTCTATATAATTTCCCAGTCATATCTATTAGGCACCAAAGAAACACATTCGATGAATATCCTAAGAAATGGGCAATCAATCCGTGGTGCTTGGGATTAAACTCGATAAAAGTTTGCCGTTTTCGGATTTAAGTCCGATAAAATACCGTAAAATGCTGGCTTTTATCGGGTTTAAACCCAAGCACCGGGTTGACTGGCATCTAATAATCTTAACTAGAGACTGGGAACCACTATATATTTCCTGAAAACTATAGAATAGAATAGAATAGAATAGAATAGAATACACTTTATTGTACACCAAAATAATTTTACAGTGTGTTTACAGAAACTTATAACTAAGGGCATACAAAAGGCGGTCTTATCGCTTTACTAGCGATCTCTTCCAGACAACCTTTGGGTGGATAGGACAAATACAGAGAATTTATATATTGATTTGGTATAATATAGGTAGAACAGGAATCATAAGCTAATACAAAATAATAATACAAAATATACACATAGAACATAAATAAAAATACATAAAAAAGATATAATAAAAATACATAAGAAAGATATACAAAGATACGCGCATAGATATAAAATATACATACAGAAAAATATATACGTACAATATAATTATACTAACTCTATAAATGTGATAAAACACAGGTGCATACTATAAATGTTAATCTACAGCAAGTTACGATCCATGAGTGAGGTAGAAAGTCTTCACCAGGCCCTTGAAGATAGGTAATGATTTGGCCATTCGCACCTCTACAGGTAGCGAATTCCACAAACGGACTGCTTGTACAGAGAAGGAATAATCATAAAAGTTGGTTTTATGGGCAGGAATCATTAGAAGTAAGTTCCGGGATGATCGAACAGGCAGGTTATGGGAAGAAGACTGAAATACGAAGTGGTCTTTTAGGTAGGTGGGGGTAGATGGATTGAACAGTATGCTATATAGAAGGAAAAGGACGTGAGCATTCCTGCGAAGGCGAATCGGGAGCCACTTGAGTTTGGTGCGAAATTCAGAGACGTGGTCATATTTGCGTAGACCAAATATGAACCGGATGCAGAAATTCTGGAGGCGCTCAAGTTTATTTAGTTGCTCCTCGCTAATGTTAGTAAAGCAGGTGTCGGCATAGTCGAGAATTGGTAAAAGGAGTGATTGTGCTAACGCAACTTTAGTAGCAGTTGGAAGAAAATTACGTAGTCGTCTTAGCGAACCCGCAGATGCGAACATTTTCCGGCTCACCATTTCTAGGTGTGGTTTCCAAGATAAGGTCCTATCAATCACAACTCCCAAGTTTTTTACCGTGGCGCTAACTGGTATGACTACTCCGTCAAACATAACTGGAGGCAGAGAATTCAAGTCAACTCCAGAGACAAAACCTGTGCTACCAATTATTATAACCTGAGTTTTGGTAGGGTTTACCTTTAGCCCGTATCCCTCGCTCCACTGTAAAATTCGCTCTAAGTCATTGTTCGTTGTATGTATAGCCGTGCAGAAATTGTCTATAGTAGCATGCGTATAGATTTGGAGATCGTCTGCATAAAGATGGTAGGAAGAAGAGAGGTTCTGGGAGATACTATTGATGAAAATGGCAAAGAGAAGCGGAGACAACACGCCACCTTGCGGGACACCGGCAGATATTTTGCACCAGCTGGAAAAAGAATCTTCAACACGAATACGTTGCCGGCGCCCGTATAGATAACTACGAAACCAGCCAATCACCTCTGGAGATATGTTGAGAGAACCAATTAACGCCAACAAAATGTCAAAGTCGACTGAGTTGAAGGCGCTACTGAAATCGAGCAGTGACAAAATCGTCAACTGCCGATTCTCCATAGCTTGTCGTATATCATCAGTAACCCTGACCAAAGCTGTAACAGTGCTATGTCCAGGACGGAAACCTGACTGGAAAGGATTAAGGAGATTATTTTTTGTTAGAAAAAGGCTAAGTTGATGGTGTACTAGGCGCTCGAGTACTTTGGACAGGAAAGGAAGGATACATATTGGACGATATTCGGAGAAGCATGAAGGATTTATTTTTTTAGGAAGGGGTGTAATTTGAGCTTCTTTCCATGCAGTCGGGAACGATTCGGAGGTTACAGATTTGTTGAGGATACCGGTGATGACGGGATTGATAATATCCAAGATCGGTAACAGCATTTTTCGACTGATACCATCGCAACCGACTGCGCCCGACGTAATGGAGATAATGGTCCTCTCAACATCACAGTCGGAGAATTGGCTTAGAGAAAAAGAAGAGAAATTGGGAGTTGGGAGTGAAGAAAGATCTTTGAGTGTGTCAGCTTTTTTAGAAGACGTATTAGATATCGATACAGCAGAGAAATGTTGATTTAATAAATCCAGGTTCAAATTTTTAGGAAGAGTGTCTTGGCGGGATTTCCCAACCCCCAATGATCGAAGGAACTTCCAGACTTTAGCTGGATCTCCATTTTCAACAGATTCATGAATATGGCGTCGTTGTGCATTCCTACACATCTTATTGCAGCGATTCCGTATAGATACATATTTATCCCGATTCACCTCACTCGGGCAGGATTTAAATTTTGACTTAGCTCGTGACTTTTTTACCATTAGCGTCTTAATTTCATCCGTAAGCCATGGTGCCGGCAAATGTCTGATCTTTACAGCTCGTATAGGAGCATGGACGTCGTACAGCTGTATAAGGAGAGAATTAAAGGTGTTAACCTGTTCATCGACTGTATTTGCTGCCGTAACAGATGACCAATCAGTATTTAGAGCATCGGCTCGGAGTCTACTATGATCCATGCTACTAAAGTTGCGTTGTGAAAGAATTCTCGGCTTAGCCTTGGGTGGGCGAATTTTGTATGACAAAAATACCAAATCATGATAGGAGAAGGAATCAGCGGAGCATTGACCAAAATGAGCTACATGATTAGTAGATGAAACTGCAATGAGGTCCAGTAAGGAGGGGGAGGCATTGGGAAAATGATGAGTAGCCTTTAGGGGTAGAAGATGCATGTTGCGGCCGCGTAACAGTGAGGTCAGGGCTGCGGAACGAAAATCATTCTTGAGAAGACATGTGTTAAAGTCACCCATAATGATCGAGTGACTATAAGATGGAGTTAGGTCTTCCAGGAGAGATTCAAATGATGAGAAGAAATTTACTTGTAAGGATGGGCTGTAGTATACACCAAGTAAAACTTTAGTGTGCGATAAAAGTATTTCCAAAAAAAGATGTTCACCTGCTTGTGAAGGAGGAGGCTGTTCTGATTTACTTATGATGGTGTAGGGGATGTGGTTACGAAGGTAAATTGCAACCCCGCCGCCCCGACCACCCACGCGATCGTTCCTGATAAGATTGAACCCTGGCAGAGAGTAAGACGTGCTGAGGAGACACGGTTTTAGCCAGGATTCAGAAACGAGAATGGCATGGATATTTTTACAGTTAAAAGATGCTAACATATCAGGAAAATGAGCCGGAACACTTTGTGCGTTTATATGGATAGCGTTAAAATTTTTCTGTAGTAATGAGAACTTAGAGTCTAGTGTGTCAGCTAGCGAAGGTATATTTAGAGAGCTGCTACTACTACTGTTCAAACCATCTGAGGAAGAAGAAAAGGATAGATGACAAACGTTACTACTATCGGCCTGCTGCATTATAACATAAAATTAAAAATATATAAATAAAAAAAAAGTATACAAAACTATAAAATACAATAATAATGAAATATAAAAAGATATATAATCAATAAAAATAATAAGATGATTATCTACTTCCAAATGTATATTAAAATCTCACTAAAGTGGGCGTCCACCCGCCAGCTAAAAGGAATTGTGCTAGGCAATTCAACTGCTTCAACTTCAAAGAAATATAAAAAAAAAAAAAAAAACAAAAACAAAAAAATGAGGTGACACATGACACTTGACACTAAACAATATGACAACCTGCGACAACTGTCAGCTGTGATCAGCTGGCCTATATAAAAATCAAGAATACCTAACTATCGGCTATTTTAACTTTTAATAGGTAAAACATATTGAAAAATTATTAAATTATATGCGATAAATCACGACAAAAGCCATTATATCGTCAAAGAGTATTATTTTCTTTACTGTAGGCATCGACGGTTGAAAGGCCTAGGTTTTTACAAGCGACAAAATTTGATTTGTACTTTGCAGTTAACTTAAAGTTTACTTTTTAAACCAAAAAATAAAAAATGTCACTACACAAAAGTACTGAGTAAGTTTTAGAGCAATTAATACAACATTATTATAAGTTAATTGCGAAGTTTTGTGAGTAAATTTTATAAATATACGAGCTTAATTTCCTAATATATACCTCTGTTATTTAGGTCAAAATCCATTCAATCTAGACTAAGGTTAAACAATCAATAAAATGCACATAGCCCAAAGGTATTTTGAGACTATACTTAGTGAAGAAGAAAAAATAACTTATTCTAAATATATAATTAATATATGTATAGCTCAATACCTATCACAAAAATATCACCTAATACAGACAGTCCTCCAACCGTCGATATGAATAGGAAGAAGCCGCTGCTCGGCATCACAAGTCACAACCACAAACCATTACAGCAGCTCCAGGAAGTATGAGAATATGTAATTTTTAGTTTTCACCGACGTGTAGTTCTCACAGATCGCTCAGCTGCAGGCTTCTGTATCTTCGCAGGGTTAGTTACCTTCACAGTTGGTTTATCAGTTGGTGTAGGGGCGCTTGAAAAAGCGGTCAATTCGGCAGAACTAGAGATACAGTGCCTTAACCCATCTGATGCTATGACATACACATTACCATCTCGCGTCCAGCATTTCTCCACTCCAAACCGTTGCCGCACTGCCTTAAAGAGGTCGTGCCGCCTCTTAGTTAAAAACTCTGACAATGTGATGCCAGAGCCCTTAAGCTGAGACTTAGCGAACCACACCCGGTCACGTACAGTAATATCTTTAAATTTTAATAAAATCGGGCGGGCCTTATCACCATTTGAACGTCCCATACGGTGGCAACGACTGATACCACTAATACCAAAACCAGTCACCTCCAGCTTCTCCACCACTATACCAGCAGCAACTGCAGTTATATCTTCCTGTTTACTTTCTGGCACACCATGTATAAGTAGCATCTTGCGCCGACTCCTCATCTCCAGCTGATCGGTCTCGCGTGCCAGCAGCTCCACTTGCTGCTGCAGGCTTTGCAAGGCCTTCACAATGAAGGTCTTAAATGTTGTGAACTCTGCTGCCAAATCTAAAGTATTGGAGGAGGGTTGGGTGGATTTCTGCAGCTCCCCTTCGAAGACAGCCATTCGTGTGTTAAAGAGGCCTATCATCTCGGTCAAGGTGTCTTTAATAGACTCCATAGTAAGACTTGTGTTGTAAGCTTGTAGTCCAAAGTTCAACCAATGAATTACCGTGGTTATCACTTAAGATAATAGTGGCTGGTAGGTGTTAGCTCACTGTGAGTATTTACAGCATGAAAATATGTTGCTTAAGACACTTTAAATATATTTTGAAGCTAATTTATTTCTGAGCTTAAAATTTTACGTCTTTTTGTCACAACTACCCAACTACTATAATTTACGGCCGCACTCAGAGTCGACTTTAATGATTACTTAGTTAAGTATAGATTTTAAAACTAAACTGCCGCAATCAGAGACGTTCAGTAAATTTATGTTGATTGGCATTTAATGAGATGTAACTTAATTAGTTGGATGCCAGTTAACATTAATTTATTAAACTTGTCTGATTGCGGCAGTTTTGTTTTAAAATTCTATACTTAACTAAGTAATCATTAAAGTCGACTCTGAGTGCGGCGGTTAGACCTCTCCGTAGACGTCAATAGGGTTTAATTGGCAGCCGTATAATACCTTAGTCCATTATCTTCGCTCTGCGAGATTATGTACAAATATTTGACTACATGGTTAAAAAAAACTAAGTACTCAAGCGATATTATATACATGAAATTTTGCATACATGCTGGTTGGAATACAGAAGAAAGATAGAGCACTTTTATTACGAAATTTACGCGGAAGAAACCGGTACACTTTATTAGTCTAGCCATTCTTTTCACTCGCTACTACAAGCTTTACCAACACCGCAAGCTCTCTTAACATTAGAAAATAAATAGCTCAGTAGACACGATTCCTTTTATTTTCTAGAAACTATCTCAAGATCATTAATAGCTTTGAAAACAGCAAAAAAAATCTCCTTCACGATGCAAACCTAGTGCATACCTTCATACCGACATTAGTGAAGCTATCGATAATAATGATTTATTGCGCAGTCGACCCGCTAGCACCGAGCCACTTGCGCCGGCGCAGCATTGCTCAAGTACTCAATAGTGTTGGGAAACTGTGTTATCGATAAACTTTTGTTTTTATTAACGTTGACAGCACCCGTAATGGACGGCGTGATTGTAAAATAGATATCATGTTATACCGACTTGAATAATAGAATATTTTAAACGATACGCAGTCTTGTATAATAACGTCTGTTATTGAAGTTTAGAAATATTAGTTTGAGATAATTCAAACCACTTTGAACGAAGGAGCTTCTGTTATCATAATACCTTTTTTTTCTATTATGTATCTCAGTTAACTTACAAATTGAGTATAGAAACGTTAGTAGGTACAGTCAAACTTTTTAAGAGGTTAATAAAAAGAATTTTGGTCACAATGACCTCGCTAGTTTTACGTGTGTGAAACGATTTTATATATGCTTAATCTGAATAAATTATTTTGAAGTTTTTCCTTTGAAACTTTGCCTTATTTTACACAGAATTTAAATTGTATAAATCTTTAGAACAATAGTTAGAAATTAGATTCTAACAGCGTTTTATCTATACGATCTCTATTTTGAGAACTTTTTACAGTCTGACTGTAAAGTAATCCTACCGAACTCAAAACCTAAATAAACTTCAATATATTTGGTTCAAGTATAAACTTGAATTGCAAATAGTAAAGAAAACAGCGCGTGTAGAAATAAGACTTCTCTACCCTTGAACATTGCAAACATAACATTGTACCTATAAATTGTTCACAATCTTAATTACAAAATGGTATGAGATTTCCCTCGCCACATAGTAATCACATCGTTGCACAAACGAAGTCGTCCGTAGGCGTCCGTCTGTCTGTTAATTTGCACGCACGCCGCGAACAATCCAGATAAGCTGACCAGTGCGAGCCGCGAGGTGACATCCTGTGAAATTGCTAGTTATAGGTACAGAATCGGAACAAACGAAGCCTGGTGGGAAAGTAAATGATTGAAGAAATTTTACCGGAAGGAAACTTTCTTTATCTAAAAAATATTAATTTCAATAACTTAACAAAAGGCGGATTCGATGCTATTAGGCATTCTCTACCAGTCAACCTTTTGGCGCCAATCGATAGGGTTAATCAAAGTCATTGTCATAAAAATTCATTTTTGCTTGTTATAGATAACTAGTATCTTTGTTACTCATATTTTTATTTATGTTATTAGAAAATATTGGCGCTTTCTATCGAGTAAAGAATTTTTAGAATAGATTCAATAGTTATTTACAACAAAAATTTTCACTCTTTATCAAACGCAGAAAAGAAAAAGACAGTAAGTATAATAAGGTCACAGACTTCGTAGAGATATTACATACTATACTTAAAGCAAAAATCATTAATATTTTTAGGTTTTTGATAGGTTATACATATTTAATACTCGAAGGCTGTATACAAACAACACAAACCTCTTTGGCATTTTCCGTAATTATTTAACCATAAAGAAGAATCACGAATCTTGTTAGCATAACTCGACCAAAGGAAGCTTAACTTCCCCATCGTTACATTCAAAATTAAACCTATTTGTAGGAACATATAAGTGTGTTTTTGTAGAAACAAGTTTCGTGGAGAATGCACCTTGTATCTTTGCTTATAATTAGTTGAGGTACCTATCTACTGCCTTTAATATCTTTTTGATGTTCCAACATACATCAATATCAAATCTATGGCATATCCAATTGTAATTTATCTTGTAATCAGTTCAAATATTATACAGGATGAGAGTTATCTAGAGGAGACAAAGATAAATTATTACAGAACTTCATACAAAACTTTTAGTAAGAGGGATAATGTTAAAAGAATATACCTTAAACAAGAAAAACACCGAATGCTAGCATTAGCCGCTCTTGCCGTATTTGTTTACTATAACAGGGTGGTTTCGCTTATGATTCGTGAAAGAAACTCAATGTTGTTAAATAATTCTACTTTTTATATTTCAAAAATCCTGTGTGTCCGTGTGTGTGAGTCGCACCTTTGAAGTTGTAACTTGCTGAAATTGTAACGTCACGTAACGAAAAAATATTCATATTTAAACGAATTGGAATTCGCGTAGCATAGTCATACTGGAAGGAATCGAAAAGTATTTATTTACCAGTGTCAAACCTATGACAATTCTGGGCAGGTAAAAAAAACTTTACTTTTTCGGAATACTTAGTCGTAAAACAAAAAATATACACGACAACCATTCAGAATATCAAAACAATTGTGTCCCAGCCCAGCCATGACATTCACACATTGACTAACTCGAAAATCTGGTGGTATATTTTTCCAAAAATTGCACACGTGAAAAGTACATGTAGTACATGTAGAAAAAAATCCGATTTTCTAGAAACACATTTTTTCACCTCAAACACTCGTACTAAGGCAATAAAAGCTTGGTACTTGAGGTCAACATTCCTCCAACCTTGCCCCGCAGGTCGGCACTGGTAGGCACGTATTTTTCTCGCCCATAGCCATAACAACATCGTAATAAGTACCAACATTGCCACCATAAATTGCCACATATGATTTAGGTAATTACCATTAACAAGTAAAATTGAATAGAAGTTGAATAGTTGATAATAATTCAAGTTTGAATAGATTCATTACGGGGCTATGACAAAGAAAATTGGTTCTCAAAAGCTTCAAAATTATAAAGATTACGAGTGTGATTATCGGGTATAGGTTTATTAAACGTATATATATAGTTGAAATAGACTATGTTTCCATCACAGAATGCAAGTTACTTACTTATAAATAGTACTTGATTTACAAAAACTTGGAATTTTATAAAATCTTATTGATATATTGCTAAATTGTTTGCTTTTGTCGTCTCGCTCGCAAGCAGCCATTTTTAACCGACTTCCAAAAAGGAGGAGCCAAAAATTGAAGGGGAAGATGGGCTAAGTCGACTCCCGCCACCAGCTCTTCGTGAGCAGAACACCCCAAGTGGGCAGACACCAGCGGCTTGTCACCGAATTCAAACCGATCAGTGGTAGCACAAACCAATAATAATATTACGCGTGTTTCTGTCTTTTGGATTAAATCGGTATTTTGTTATTTTTAGCTTTTTAGTATTGTGTTTTTGAAAGTCGGTTTTAATTTTTCTGTTAAAATTTTGTTTCTTTCATTCAGTTATTTGGCACGCTATCACTATATTTTCAGTTTTCATCATTTAATTATAATTCCACATGTCCCCTTAACAAAAGATTTCATAGAAGCGTTTATCCAAATGTGGGTTTCTAGTTTCAATAAGTAAGTTCATAATACAATATTGAATACAAACTTACCCCGCTGGTCCGTCTATTTGTATCCAAATAATACGCACCTGGAAAGATAAAATGAACACAATTAGTTAAATTTAGAAATGAAAAGTTCACCAAAAACATTTACATGTAAAATTTTGCCAAGACGAGACCATATGACTCGCAATGTCAAATCAAAAGTTATCAGATCTCATGTAGAGCCAAGCTTCTAACTCTACACGCCCTAACTTTACAAGGCCTAACTTCACTAACTCTACACCTTAGTCAAATTATGTGGCTAAGTCAAAAACCCAAGTTATATTATTATCTAAGGGTTAAAAAAAATCTCTTCTATTGATAATAATTAATTAATAGGCATAATGACTAAATTTTAACAAGTCCGTCTTGCAGATTAATAAAAAATATTGAACACGCATTTTTCCTTTTTTTACATAGATAATCAAAAAAATACGGAGATACATTGAGTTGAAAAACCGTGTGACGTCACACCTAGGCAGCACACTTTATACTTAGTAATGAAGTCGCGACCTCACACTCCTAAACTTTAATGCGTTTTAACTAAATATTTTTTCAATAATTCGATTAAGCAAAAAAAAAACTTGTCTATTATTTTTTTACTATCTAACTGACGGACTAAATAGAATTTAGATTTTTATACCTTGTCATCATGCCCATTGCAATGACGTGACGTCCCGTTGGATAGGGATGTTGACAACTTTTGAAAATCAAAATCTTAATTAGTCCGTCGTTTAGAAAATTAAAAATCATTAGACACGTATTTTTTTATTTTTCAAATAAATAAAAATACTCAGAGATAAAGCGCATTAAAGTTTAGGGTGGGGGCTCGTGACGTCGCTTACCGCTACAAGCCGCCATACAAACTGCACTAGTTAGTGACGTCACGCGAAATTTCATAACATAACATCATAACATTTGATAACATAAAAAAAGAAAAAATACGTGTCCAATATTTTTTATCAGCCTACAAGACGGGCTAAAAATAATAGTCAAATCGCCTATTACCTCTATTACTAGGAATAATAGTAATAATAATAATTAATTAAAACTTTATAACGGCGAATGCATTTGTTAAATTGTTCGTTTTTCAGTTTAGTAGGTGTAATGAAGGAAGACGATTCAATTCCGATTCGATCGACAGAGGCGGCTGGCGCCATAGAGGAAGGCATACAACTTAGCACTTCTACGACGACGCCGACGCGCTAAACAAGACGGCAGCTTGTTGCCAACTTCATAATGACAAATTTTCATGGCATTGCAACTTTATCATGTAAATTATAAAAAGTCAGTACCTATCGTTCTTTCTTGAAAACGCTCAAAACAAAGATTTTGATTTTCCAATTGCAGTAGGTACGTGATTGAGAAAGCCGGCTTTAGGGTTACCTATAGTTTTAAGAAATAAATTTCTAAATTAGTCTCATAAGAAGAAATGCGCTTTAACCAGAAATTAATTAATGTAATTAATTTGTCAATTAATAAATTCAAGACGCTTATTAAACACAGATTATGCGATAAAGCATATTATAGTGTAGTAGACTATTTAAATGATACAGACGTTTGGGAATGAATTGCTCTATCCAATTACTATTTTTTGTTCTCCTAGTTTATAAGTACGATTTATAAGAGCTTAAAAGACAGCGCTGCTGAGTTTCTTGTCAGTTCTTCTCAGCAGAGGACGTATTCCGAACTGACGGTAATTTATAGTTCTAAGAACCAGCTGACGATTACAAGTGATTGTAACCAATCCTAAGTAATAAATAGCTTTTGAATTTTGAATTTTTTGAATTATTTTTGATGTGTAATAAAGAGTTCTAGTTTATTTGTAAACGAAATTCGGAATAGGTCCTTGAAGCTGCGTGGGCGTCGAGCGCAGGGCATCCAGTCCTCTTATTTATGTCGACAGGTGACATTGGTGGGAGATCGTAAATTTTGTGCCGTGCTCAATTGAAACTTATCAGTGTAAATGAATATGTAACATGGCGCTTATCTGAGTGTCCTCTAGCGTCTAATAAACTTATTCGTTACTAGCTGTACCCCGCGGTTTCATCCGCGGTAATTTTGGAGTTCTCGCGGGAATTCCGGCATGAAAACTACCCTATGTCCTTCTCTATACCCCTGACAACGGACATGCCAAATTTCATCCATATCCGTTCAGCCTTTTTTGCGTGATTGAGTAACGGACATCGAAACATCCACACTTTCACATTTATAATATTAGTAGGATTACGTACCTACATAATATAATATTATCGTTTCTAAATATTTATTTATTTAAGTACACAAAACAGATTGTAGTCATCACAATTTTTACTTATTATAGTGTATTATTATATGTTCCGACCACAAACCAGCGATATGCATACCTAGAAAGACTAAAAATATCGAGCAAAGTACAAAGTAATATTTAAATTTACTTTGATATTTATGGATCTCAGAAAAAATAGAACCACAATTAGCAAGTGCGACGGAGGTAGTCGTTGATATTTTTTAAGTATACCCTAAAATTAGAATTAAAAACGCACCTTTAGGCCCGCCGCCCATTGTGACTTTTTGTCGACGTGACTTTCTGTCACTTATGAAAACTATACTGAAGTCACCGTATTGTCACGTCACCATAATGAGCGCACTCAGTATAGTTTTCATTGCACTTGACTAAGTGACAGAAAGTCACGTCGACAAAAAGTCACAATGGGCGGCGGGCCTTAGCGACAGCTCATTGTATTGGCGACACATCCGTACAACTGGATTGTAAAAAGATGGAAAATATAAGGGGGTTCACATTCATTCGACTATACTATACATTGACAGCACTGAGGTGTAGTGGTAAGTGAAACAGATCGCTACGCCAAGTGCCGCGGGGTCCATTCCCGCATCACAGTAAATATTCAAAGGTAATTTCAAAAAAAACTTATTCAAAGTATGGCTCTTTTTGACGTCAATAAGATTATATACTCAAAGGCGATAGAGACATTTTTTTATATAAAAAAATTATAATATTATGTTTGCACGTGTTTCAGATATAATAATTATCTACCTAAAGATCTACGCAAAACAAGTCGCATAGAAAATTAGATCATTCTAATATTTATAAGAAAGAAAATGCACGGGCATCAGTCAATTTATTGCTGGAACAATTTTATTGAAACGCCAATTCCAAAATACCGTCACTTTCGTTTTATAGCTTTTTTTTACAGCTCAAGTATAATATATTAATCGTAGTTTTATTGCCAAACTAATAAACAACACAGTTATCCTATATCACTTTACGGCAAATTCTAGAGGTTATGTCCATATTTTAGGAGTATAACGACCCAATTTGTTTGTTTTAAATGGTTAAAAGCATTAATTTAGAAGAAGAAAAATAAAACGACGCGTGACGGTTGGTCTTATCGTATATTGTACAAAAATTTCGTATTCAATAAAAACCCTAGTTATTTGCACCACTAGAGAGAGTTGGACAGTCTCGAGACTCTTACACGTTGAAGATATATCAGGTAACAGTTAGCCAAATCAAAAATTACTACACATATAGGTACATACAGAATTAAATAAGCGACTCTCTCCGTCCCTCGCCATAAGGGTTACTATATACCATCTTATATAGTATCGTATTTCAGTGAATTGTGCAATATCTTATCTTATCTTAATCTAATATATATAAATCAGGTGTCACGTTGTTTGTCTGCGATGGACTCCGAAACTACTGAATGGATTTTGATAAAATTTTGTAACCATTTATATGGTCCAACTTAAAAGAATTAGGAATTTCCGTGGGAACTCCGGAATTAATGCGGGGAACTGCTTATCACCGTAAACTAAAGCACTTTTTACCCGGAATTACCGCGGGAACTCCGAAATTACCGCGGATGAAATCGCGAGGGACAGCTAGTATTATAGAAAAATAGTATAGTACGAAAAATACTATATTTTTGATCCCTAATTCAATTGTCGTGCTTTTTATACTGTGACTGGTCTGGAACGCACCCGCAGCGCAGCACGGGGAAGTTCAGAACGAAACGCATACGCGGCCACGGAAACGTCAACTGTCAACTAGAAAAAATTTGTAGACGAATGATGCCGGATACATACTGATTAAAAATAAATAATGTACCAATTTTTTCCCTGCATTTAGCAAAAGTACTATGTTTAGTTTAGTTTAGTTTATTTTATTTCGTACTATCAGTGTTAACAAAATGTCAAGATAAAATGTCACAGAGAATAGTACAATTGTCAAATAATAATAATAATATGATGATACAATACAAAAATAATAATATTACAAAATAGTAATAAAATAGCAATGTCAAGTAAATTTAATATCTAAAAATATGAATAAATTATATAGTTTTTACATAAAATTCATTTATGGAGTAATATGCTTTATCCAATAAATAGGCTTTCAATCGGCGATAAAAAGTTTTGTCATCATTTTCTTTCCGTAAATCTGCGGGTAGCTGCTCGTAATATGTAGGTCCAATTACTCGCGGGTTTTTACTTGCTAATTTTGTTCTACGTGATACAGTCTCAAGTTTTTCAGTATTACGAAGATTTCGCCCACCACCCGTTCGGCGTCTGAAGTCAGTCATGTTTTGTCTTACATATTTTACTATCTCAAATATGTAAAGTGAGCACAACGTCATAATTCCTTGTTGTTTAAAAAGGTTCCTACACGATTCTCTTGGCTTTACTCCCGCGACTATCCTCAGTGCACGTTTCTGAAGGACGAATACCCGTTGGTGATCAGTGGAATTGCCCCACAACATAACACCGTACGCCATCACAGAATGGAAGTGTGCAAAATATACCTGACGCATGATATTTTTTGAGACTAACGGGCATAGTCTACGTAAGGCATATGCAGCACTACTTAGTTTGGCGCAAAGAGCCTGAACGTGGGATTTCCAGTTGATGTTGGAGTCTAAAGTGAATCCGAGGAAACGGCATTCGTCAGATAACGGCACAGGGCAGTCTAACGTAGGTGTAATTGAAGGTGGTCGCGCGGAAAATAGCAATAGTTTAGATTTTGCCGTATTTAATATCAGGCCGTTCACTGTGAACCAGTCGAGGAGTTGTTTGTGAGTGTTTATTATTTTTGTGTTAAGTTGTTCATATGTACGTGCACTGACCACAATGGTTGTGTCATCCGCAAACAAAACAGCTAAACCATTTCTAATGAAATTTGACAAGTCGTTAATGAAAATCAGGAATAGTGTATTCCCTAAGGATGAACCCTGAGGGATACCGATGGTGACGTCACCAGTCTTCGACCTAATTTTGCAGCAGTCTGTAGCTACTTGTACTGTTTGGGTTCTATCAGATAAGAAAGATTTTAGTAGCCTATGACAGTTATTTTGAATACCATATAATGATAATTTGTCCAGTAATAATTCTCCTTGTATAACATCAAATGCCTTAGTGAGATCACAAAATATTCCTGCAACCTTATATTTATCGTCAATACCTGTTATTATCGAATCAATAACTTTGTGAGCTGCTGTATTTGTGGACTTATTTTTGCGATATGCAAATTGCTTTTCGGACAACAGATCGTTTTGTTCTAGATGTTCCATGATGCTTTTGGATATTAGGGACTCGATTAGTTTAGAAATACTGGGTACGATCGTAATGGGTCTATAACTATCTACCTGAGCTTTGTCACCTTTCCCTTTGAACACTGGGCAAACTCTGGTACTTTTCAACACATCTGGATAAATTCCTTTTACAAACATTTCATTAATAAATGCTACTAACATCTCAACTATGACTGGCCACACTGATAATAAAATGTTCAATGAAATGTCATAGATGTCCAGAGTGTTTCCAGTGTGTAACATATCCATTAATAGTTTTGTCAGCATATCATTTGTTACGGTAGGTAAATAATATTCCGGAGGATTTGTAGTGCTGGAATAACGAGTTAGGTATTCAATGGCCTTTCCTTTGTTCGGTTGTAATGGTAGATTAGCTGTAATATTGAGAAAGTAGTCATTGAACTTGTCTGGGATTTGACTCGTTGTTACGATTTGACCTTGATCAATCAAACATACATTTTGGGATTTATTTTTAGGTGATATTTCGCTATTAACGACTCGCCAAACCTCTCGGGAAGGGTCTTTAGTTGTCATAAATTTATAATTAATGTGGTCGCGTTTGTCACGTAGACTTGTTAATTTAATTAATTCTGAGTAATGATGTATACATTTGTTAATCAATTCATTATCAGGGTACTGGCGTTTGATTTCGCAAAAATTATCAAACTTGCGTATAAAATCTGCTAATGTGTCGCTTTGCCACGGTATTACCCTTTTCTTTTTAACTAGAATTTTTTTAACGGGAAAATGGATATCGATATAATATGTCAGTATAGTAATTAATTTATTAAATTTTTCATTAAGACTAATGTCATGGTCAATAAATTTCCATTCATAATTTGCAATGTCAGTATAAAATTTATGTATTGAGTCGTCAGTAAATATCCTTTTTTTTATATATCTATTTGACCCGTTAATTTGTTGTGTGATAGGTAATAGAAACAGCTGTGCGTTGTGATCACTTATAGGTGTATCTATTTGTTCGGCAGTGACGGTATGATCATTACAAGCATCTCTTTTCGGAAAAATACCTACTTTTTTTTTTAAAAAAAAAAGGTGGCAGCCCTACTCGCCATCTTCGTGCCACGACGTAGCGGCGAGCACATAGGTGATAGCGGTGCAAGCTGTTGCTGCTGTATATCGGGCGATAATATTAACTAGAATTTTGATACTCCGTAGAGCACTACGGCCCTATGCCACACTAAATGTCGATACTGAATCGCACATAAAAATAATGACCATTTAGAAACGAAATATTGACAAAAGCGAGTACGGTATAGGTGAAACCTTTTCGCTACTAGAGAATCCCTGCTTGTACCCTCGTCAAATTCAAATGGCGTAATAAATATTTACTACGAAAGGGTATTGAGAGGATCTGGAAGTGGATATATTTATGAAATCTAGACACGCTGAAGCGTGTCAAGCCAAGTTCTAGAATATAAATCTACAGAGCTATCGAGTTAAAATGAATAAAATGAAATCATCTTGATTCGTTAATACAACGGAAAAACAGAAATAAGTAAATATTCAATAACAAAAAGTAGCATAAAGCAGCGTTTCGCAACAAAATGGCAACCAGCTCAGCATAAGCCAGGAACCGTTAGGGACCCGACGCTGTGTCATGTGTCAGTGTGTGTTTGTGTCAGTTTTTACGAGAAAATCGAAAGCAATTCATTGTCTTCGACGCTTGATACATATTCAGTGTAAATACCTCGTTGGGTATATTTTAAACCAGTACAAGACCAAAACTGGGATGCCAGAGGTAAAACACACGCCGTATTTCGCGCGACAGACAAGTGAACAAGCAGAAACCTTCTCAGCAGGCCGTTAAAATGGGGTTTACACGGGTGGCTAAGTGCCTGCGTATACTATGCGCCATGTCGTCGACGCAAGCGATAGCGGCTCTGCGTCCTGTCGCCGCGACTTCACCGCGAACGAACGAGCGCGCTCCGACTCCCCTAGCTTGTCGTTGCGACTCTGCGACTCTGACGCCAAGTGTACGGAGCTTTGAACAAAATATATGAAGCCTGTCGTCGCGTCTAGTGGTGGAGCTGTCGCTGTCGCGTGTCACATAGTATGCGCTGGCTTTAAAGCCGCACGATTTTTGCCACGCGGCGAAAATCGACCGTCTAAAATATGGTAATTCGTCTAGTTCTTGTCTAGGCGGCTCGGTGAGGCGATGTGGGAAGCGACCAGCCGCACGGCGAAAATCGACCCGTGTAAACCCCTCTTAAAAGGGGCTATGTCAAGCTGAAAGACAGTGATAGCGTATTATACGACAGCACCTAAGAGAAAGTGACGACATTATTTGCGCAGGCGACCAAATAAAACGAAAATACAACCGTAAAATTAAACATTGCGATTATACTATTTAACTAAGTGAAATTCTAGCTTCGCCACTAATTGTATTAAGTCAATATCAATGTCTATTAAATCTAGTTTTAAATTTCTGTAAGTATATCACTAAGTAGTAAGTTACCTACAAGAATTTTACGTTCAAAACAGAGGTTATTTTGGACTATTTTCCATGAATAAAACTTATCGTAATAGTATTATAGTAGTTTTGAATTTAATCAGAATTTCAATTTAAACACTCCAATAATCTTATTAATATGTATACATAAATCTTATGTTTATGGAGCGTATAAAAGTGACATTCGTATTTCGATTTCTAATCTTATAGATAATTTGTGATGCTTTTAAGCGCCATTTTTGTACAAAGCCTCTTAACTCCCTCGCGAATTGCGACGGTACAACGAAGTTACCACGTGATAGAGGTGGCACTGCTATAGAGTCTATATAGCAGTGGCACCTCAGCCCGTTACACAATGCACAATTCATCTTTTCATCCGACTAATATAACATATAATATGTAACATATAATATAGTAACAACCTAACTTCATCGGTCAATGTTAAGGTTCACTGAAAATTTAATAACCTTCTATAATTGTAGACTTTCGAATAATTATGGTAATATTAAAATAAAAGATTCTCTGTAATATATATATTATGTATTTGGTGTGAAGTATTCAATTTTTATTTTCATATAGAATACCTATAAAGAGGATGATATCTTCTATAGATACTATAATAAAATAGTAGAATCCGCGATTCTGTACATTGAATATTTTTAACTAAAATTAAGAAGGGTGATAAAAGAAGAGTAACCAAGCACAAAAAAAAATTATTTTTTTTTCTGTCTGTCCGTCTGTCTGTTCGCGATAATCTCCGAATCTACTGAAAGGATTGTCATGCGGTTTTCACAGGGAGATTAAGCATAGCCTGGAGCTACATATAGGCTTTGTTTTATTGAAATCGGATGTCGGGAAAAAAGTTGTTGTATAAAAACCTTTCGCACGGGTGAAACCACGGGGCACAGCTAGTTTTTTAATAAGATAAAAGACGTAAGATAATTATGAATATGTAATTTAATGAAAAACTGGCTCAAGTAATTCTTAACGCCATAGTTTAATCATAAATATTTAACCTTTTGACCTGAAAGCGATCATAAGCTTCTGCCCACGTGTGCATGGCTCTTAATAGCTGTATACGACACCGTTATAAGACTAGACGCGAGAAAAATATTGCACAGCTTTCCCCTCATGTTTAGTTGATTGTACATCAGGAGAACAACTTTGGTGTGAATTTTTGGAATTTGAGTTTGAATTTGAGTCTGTTTGCCGGTTTATTTGAACGCGTTACGCAAATGTATCGTAGTTATCTGCGCTTTCATGTCTTTTGCGTTGAGTAGAAACTAATGTATTTCTTTTTTTCAAATAATGTCGAACGTATTTTACTGAAACATGACACAAGGAATATAACTGAAGCAACTTTTGACCTATGCTATTTTAACGTGGCGTTGAAACCAAATTTTGAAGAACTAGCTGATGCCCACGGTTTCACGTGCGGTAATTTCAGAGTTCCCGCGAGAATTCCGGGATAAAAGTACTCTATATCCTTTTCTGCACCTGCATTTCTGTATTTTGCATACTATACACGTGTATTTTATGCAAGTTTTACCCGCGTTAATTTCAAAGTTCCCGTGAAAATTCCGGGATAAAAAGTACCCTATGTCTTTTTCTGTATCCCTGACAACGTGTGTGCAAAATTTCATGATGATCCCTTGATCCGTTGTGGCGTTAAAGCGTAACAGACAGACAGATAGAGTTACTTTCGCATTTATAATATTAGTAGGGATAATGTCACATTTTTTTTATTGAGGTTAAGACTCTTTTCAACGCTTTTCTCAATAACCTACTTCCCCAACACTTTAAACACAAAATCACAAAACACTAAGTATGGTAATAAACAAAAAGTTTTCAATTTAATTAATAAAGGAAAACAACAATGAATTAACAATATGTTAATAACTTTTTTTGAAGAGCACATCCCGCCAGTGTTTGCTATAAGTCAATCAAATCAAAACGAAAGGTGATTTCAAACTGCTATATTAGCTTCGCTTGCCGTTGAAACAAAGTAACACTTATAGGTATACCTAAGGCACTTATGCGGCTAACCGTAAAATCGCCTATAACATCATCTATCTCGACACTGATGTTCACAAGGACTTCATAATAAACACGAATTAACTCCTAATTAACAGTTACGATGGCATAATTTTACAAGATACAACGACGTAGCAAATACTTGCAAGTATTCTCAAGGATTTTTTGTTATATTTTTGTCTTCTCTTTTACCATGGATAGTATATTAATTAATTATACATTATTATTATGGTATCTAAGATTACAATAATTTAAGTCAAGAATACAATTTGCTATAATCCTCCTTCCTCATACAGATAGTAATTAAATGAAAACATTAGCTATTAAAGTTGCAATTTAAGTATTTGAGTAACTAAAAATAAGTTAGTATGTTTAAAAGGAGTAAAAAAGAACTTAAATAAGTAGTTCTATAGTTAGCGTGCAATCGAATTTTTGTTTGTAGAAGGTATTAATACTATGTCTAGTTTGAATTTTTTTTTTAAGGTCATAGGCATAATTTATGTTACAAATATTAATTCTTGGCGTAATAATGGATATGTAAATACAAAAGCAATCCTTTTTGTTTTTTCCAATTTAAGCCTAAAAAGCTTACGAATTAAGTATGTGCTAGGTATAATGCAAATTTAGCCTTTTATAGATATTTATAATAACGATTATAATGACGAGCAACGCTCACTATTATTCGCACAATACAACCACAGTGGATTGCTGGACCTTTTGCCCATAGTGATGAAGAGCCTGATAAATTTGCTGAGCCTCTTAAATAACTTCTATGAGCTTGCCTAACTCGTTAATAATCAATTGTACGTTAAGTGAAAATGCATCTAGCACCAGCAGCTCATAAATAAAGACTGAGACCTAGGCATTAACGGGTCGCAAATCAATACCTATTCAGCAACGTATTGTTTGGTGACGCCTGACAGGTACAGTCAGCTTCAAAAGTACTCAACAATTCAGGTGTCCATTTAAAGTGCTACACATTCAAGGTGACATTATTCTAGGCATCAAGTTCTCTGATTGTTGTGAGCACAAAAGTTTCAATCATAACTGAGCATAGGGTACAGGTTGTCAAATATTTTGTAGCAAACGAAAAAGCTCCCTTGTCAAGTTGACAATTTATGATTACCACCACCTGACTTATGCTGAGCTGACCGCCAATGTTTTAATAGGCTAGTTTCCTCGGTAAAAACATCAAAATTCTATTTAGTCCGTCAGTTAGATAATAAAAAAATAAAAGACACGTATTTTTTGCTTTTTTAAAATAATGGAAATATGCATAGATAAAGCGCATTAAAGTTTAGGGTGGGGGACTCGTGATGTCACAGCTCGCTATAACGTGCGAACAAACTGTAGCGAGGCGTGACGTCATGTGAAATTTCGACTTGATATATCTCCGTCATTTTTTGGTTACATAAAAAAAAAATACGTGTCCAATATTTTTTAATAATCTACAAAACGGACTAAAAAAGAAAATTTAGGAAACTAGCCTATTGTTTAAGGTTTTTATTACTTTAATTAAAGTAAATACCCGTTTCTCAACCGTCGGATCCGTTTGTTACATCTGCTCAGCGGGCGACGTTTGTCTGGCGGTTGGGAGGCGATCCCTCAATATTTGTTATTGTATAGTTTTTGTATACGTGTTGTAATTTTCGTGTTTTGTCAAATAAAACTTATTCAATTTCAATGATATGTTTTCTTCTCTTTCTGAGAACGAGAGATTAGAAAAACTTTCCACTCTTGATGCAAACGGTACGTTTACTCAGCCGCGTCTCACTGCACAGTTCGCAAACACTCGACATTAATGCAAGTACTAATTCTATGCATACGACCTTAACGCAGTTACTACGCGTTTACGAATCAACTTTGATTCATTGTCAGTGAAATTGTGAGAATATAGAGAGTTGATAATGGGAGGTAAAAAATGCTAACTATGTATATTTTTCATCAGAAATATTATCAACCACATTTGAAATAGATAAACAAATCCTTACTAATATTATAAATGCGAAAGTTAGTTTGTTTGTTTGTTTGTTACGCTTTCACGGCTAAACGGCTCAATCGATCACCACGAAATTTTGCTTACACGTTGTCAGGGGTACAGATACATACATTCATAGGGGGACATATAGGCTACTTTTTATCTTGGAATTCCCACGGGAACTCCGAAATTAACGTGGAAGAATTTTGCATGTTGTCAAGGGTAGGTACAGAAAAAAATTTAGGGTACAAAGTACTTTGATCTCGCAATACCCGCGGGATCTCCGAAACTAACGCGTGTGAAACCGCACGGAGAACAGCTAGTATCTAAGTAAATAAACAGTTTTTACAAAAGTCTACAATATTATGATAAAACGCACAGTGCACAGAACCATAGCACTTTATTTGCAACATAAGTAAGAGTAGGGTCAATTAACGAGTTTAATACAAATTTTTTTCCAGAACAAAGAATTTCTGAGGTGTGTTCCGCAATTCCTCTAGTGGAAACGCTAGGAACACATCAACAACAACATCCCGACACACGTTCCCGAGGGTTTTCCAAAATGGACGTGCGGGAACCGCTAGTAACAAGTACTTCTAAAGCACACTGTTTACTTTTGGCAACTAACTGGCATATCTAATATTGTTGACCAAGCTCAAAAGCTGCAACTCGAATTAACTCGAGCTCTCAATCCAACAGTAGCAATGCAATGTAACCCAGTTTGCGTTTCCACCTGCGTTTGTTTGTCATCTCATCACTGTGTTGGTTGAACGTTGACGCACAGACAGAGGCGCTCGACACTGACTCTGTTGGTATTTAGTATTTACCGAGACACGACGAGACATGAGTTTAGTCAGCTGCGTGTATCATTCACAGTTGTAACACAATTCACAATCAATCCAACTTCAAGTGCAATACTAAACTATGTAGTTTATTAAACACTAGCTGTCCCGCGCGATTTCACTTGCGATAGTTTCAGAGTTCCCGCGGAGTTGTTTCATACGAAATTGGTAACCCTTTTTTCACCCTTTTAAATTTTAAATTGCAAAAATCAAATCAAATATGCTTTATTGCCCCAGAAGAGAAAATAAAAACTAAAACAGATAAAAAGTAAATACAGAGCAAAAGGCGGCCTTATTGCTAGAGGCAATCTTTTCACGGCAACCTTAAGGTGATAGAGAGCTGTAAATAGAAACTAGAAGCGGGTGCTGGGTGCACAACGTAATACCTAGCTATATACTATATAAGGATAATACAACACTAACCGCCGCACTCAGAGTCGACTTTAATGATTACTTAGTTAAGTATAGATTTTTAAAACAAAACTGCCGCAATCAGACAAGTTTGATAAATTAATGTTAATTGGCATTTCACTAATTAAGTTACATCTCATTAAATGCCAATTAACATTAATTTACTGAACGTCTCTAATTGCGGCAATTTTGTTTTAAAAATCTATACTTAACTAAGTAATCATTAAAGTCGACTCTGAGTGCGGCGGTAATACTTAGATATCCTAAATATAATACAACTTTAAATCAAACAGAAATCATTTCTTCTCGGATGCCTACGTCATACAAAGAACACATTCTAAGTTCCAGGTTTCTCCGATCAGCGGTTTAAGCTGAGCATTGATTCGTCAGTCAGTCATTCAGGACAAAGCATTTTATATGTATAGACATACTAGTTGTGCCCCGCGGTTTCACCCGCGTTAATTTCAGAGTTCCCGAGGGAATTCCGGGATAAAAAGTACCCTATGTGTTAATCTTATGTATAAACTATATTACTGTAAAGTTCCATCCAGTAGTTTTTGCGTGAAAGAGTAACAAACAAACATCCATCCATCCATACATACTTACAAACTTTCGCGTTTATAATATTGGTAGGATAAAGTTCACAGCGTTATAATAAATTCCAAGGCATCATGAAATGAAAAACAATGGACAAATGGGATGATGTGAGAATACTTAATATTAGTTATCAAGATTAAAAAAAGTTTGGGATAAAATTGGGAAAATGATTGGGAAAGCCGACCCCGTCTAACGGGACAGCGCGACGAGGAAGAAGAAGATTAAAAAAGTCCTTTACAGGCACATTTTACAGGTGAAAAGTAAAGAAGTGGTGACAAAAGTGGTATAAACATAAAGCATCTAGGTCATTTCAAGTTACAGTATGTATAAAAATTACGTCTGTCTTTGTATTCTAATTCTCACATTTCTTCCAAAACTCTAAATATATACAATACGTCATAACAATATTCACGTAACCGAAAGTCGGCGACACTTTATCTTCACAAAACTTCTGTCACAACCTTCATGCACCTTATTAAGCCATCGAGGCTCTGAATTCGACAGTAATCGTGGGCGTTTATGGCATGAAATCATGTCACATGTGGTAAGATTTCAAGTAAACTAAGTAATGGCATCTTGTGTTCTGTGGCAAAGAGACACGGTCGATGTAAAAGTGACATCGCTCCACCCACACAAACGTATCGAGAAAAACCGTCATGTGGAAAGAAAGGATATTTTAAGCAAGGATGTTTGTTATAATACGATTGAATAATTTACACATAATATTTTGATTTTAAAAGCAGCGTTGTAACGGTTAGTCCATTAATGATAAAATGTTACGAAACTGTTGACGTTGAGGAATTAGGGGAATAGACAAAGACATTGAAAGAGAATAAATTGACAATACGCTCGGCCGCTAAGATTTCCCTTTGAACCATGCAGCGGTCAAATGATCTCATGCTAACAAAATACCGTTGGCTACCAGAGACTATTATTATATAATATTATATTTTGAAATAAATTATAAAGAAATGTTACTAATAGGATTAATACGCTGATAAAATATTCAATCAATAAGGTATTGTTAGGTTTTTCAAAATAATCTCATTATTGGCGTATCTAGGCTTATTTTCCAGAGGGGGCATGCCCCTGAAGTGTCATATTAAAACTCGCGGGAGTCACGGGTGCAAACTTTTAAGAATTAAGCCTAAAAATTTGAAGAGTTGTCTGAAGTTAGTTATCAGTATTATAAAATTTCAAATTGGTAGCCCAACATCCTGGGGTGGGCACTAGATCAACCTGGGGTGCCCCCCTCCCCCCTCATATACGCCTATGAATCTGGAGAAAAGAAAACAAATTATTAAAATATTCTAAATAATTTTATATTTGTCTAAATCTATTCCATAAAAAATATTTAAACTCAAAATAAAGTCTTCCACCTCTCATACAGAATCTGTTGTCGTTGTGTTTGTGTATTTGGGGTTTGAGTCTTTAGCAATAGCTGAGGAGTTCGCTGATGGTGCAAGAGTTCTCGCAGCACTGGGTGGCGACCTGCCGCTTGCCCCGGGCGGTGCTGAAAATGCGAGCTTGGTGCGGCGCTACCCAGGGCCACAGGTACTCGTCCTCGTACTGCGCCAGCGCGTACTCCCCGGACCGCTTGTCCATCGAGTCGCACATCTGCGCCAGCACCATCGCCAGCCGCCGCCCGCAGAAGTGCTGGCGCTCCTCCACGAGGGCAGACACCACGCAGAGGATTGCCACTACAAACAGGATCTGGATCTTCATGGTTTTCGAGATATCTCAGATCGTTCTACGTTGAGAGGCAACGATAGAATGTGGTCCCGATAAGATTCGCCCCAGATTTTATACTGTTATTCCCGATCAATATTCATGAGGGTGTCTAGTGAGCACCAAGGTGTTCTAATGAGTCGCGAGTCCTGATGTGTCAAAACATTTAGAATGGATGCGCCTGACATGCGTGACGTCAGGAGTGTCGAATTCGAAATTGTTTACGTCTCCTGCACCGTTGACATATTAATCTATTTTTAGTATTTAGCCGAAGATTTCCCGTGTTATGAAAACCTTAGACTTACTTTTGGCATGTAATATTCGCTTCATTTCTCATTTGTGGCAATAAATCTATCACTATAGATCTATAACAAATTAATAGTAGATTTGTGACCGTGAACTTTGCTCAATAAAGCTAAAATTGCTAAAATACTTGGTCATCCAGCTCTAATGTCGCTTGGTCAGGAGACCCAAAATTACGACTCACCGTCGTTTACAGCAGCAAATACCCATCCACAACCCACTCATGTAATATCAAGTACGTATTTTCTACTTAATTATTTTCAACCCATACAATTGAATTAATTAGTGTGCCTACTCGAATTCTCCTGACATATAAAATCGGTGATTTAACTTGTAGCATTACATTCTCCTCTCACCTGTCGACTGGATTAGATCTAGCGAACGATTCTAATTTCATCATAACATTAAATCTTCAAGACCATGAGGGCTTCGCTCATTGTTTTGACCGTTCTCGCCGCTATGGTGTCTATGACAGTAGCTGGTGATGACGCCCGTCATTATTGCGGCAGACGACTGGCATTAGCTCTAGCCGTTCTATGTGGTGATGGAATTGATAAGAGATCGCAGCTGCATTTCGAGGCTGATCGCAACAGCATAGAAGACTGGCCCTGGATCGCTCCTCGCGCAGCCAGGACCTTGGAAGGCGCGAGGGGCAAGAGGCAGATAGCATCAGAGTGCTGCGAGAAGGCGTGCTATCAAGATGAACTGCTGGCATATTGCTGATGGATTAGTGGATGGATAAAAACTACAATAGTATAGGCCTAAGAACTTTTATCAATAAATGTATGGCTATTCTTTTAACATAGGTAACAATAATGTGAAATTTTTTATCAACTTGTGTATGTTTCACATTTTTTCTGTAAAATTTTTCTATAGTACATTAAAGTACCTAAAATAAACAAAATAAGAGCGTATTATCTAAAATTTCTGACTAAAATTTCTGTAATATCTGGGCGATCGAGCTTCGCTCGTTCTGTATAGCGCCATCTGTTGAGTTTTGTCATACGTGATACGGGTGCTTTTGTATCATTCTATTGTTTACAGTGACTTTAAAAAATCTCGACCAAAATACTAATTATATTCTATACATATTTTGAATGCATTTTTTGTAGCAATAATGTGTATTCATCAACCATAAAGTAGTTTTTCATTGATACATTTGTTTTCATGCTATCTGTCTCATTTAATTAGCAAACTAGCAAAACTTTGGTTGATACGTATAAAATACATCCTTGGTTCCTTACAACAAAGTCCTCCGCCACGTCTGTCTGTCTGTCTGGTCACTCAAAAAACACTGAACGGATTTTCATGCGGTTTTCTTTCACCAATAGATAGAGTAATTTATGAGGAAGGTTTATAGGTATAGTTTATCCTGGAATTCATACGGGAACTCCAATATTACTGCGGGTGAAACCGCGGGGGATAGTTAGCTATAATTTTTTCAGTGAATTTTTCGTTGACTTTGAGAATTACATACTAATCCATGCACTCAGCTCTTATTGTTCAAAGAAACAGATGATACAGAGAAAAATTGAGAATGAGAATAAATAAAATATTCAGTCTGTCTCTGTTACGCTTTCACGCCTTAACGGCTCAACCGATCATCATGAAATTTTGCATACACATTGTCAGGGGTACCGAGATGGACATAGTGTACTTACTGTTCCGGAATTCCGCGGGAACTCCGAAATTAAGGCAGGTGAAACCGCGGGGAACAGCTAGTATCAAACTATGTTTATACGGTTATTTGACTATTAAGAGAAAATCTGAACAGACGCACAACAAATTTTTGAAAATTATACATTACAGGAGCTACGATATAAGGAACTTATTTTGATTGACTATTTTTACTTACAAAGCCGTTATCTTGCAATGTCTTCGGTGCGACCTTGGCTTTCTTTCACATTTCCATTTTAGGTGGGATTTTATATTATAATTATTATTAAATCCAAATATACAAATAAAAAATAAGTTATATAATATAAACAATATAAAATATGAACAACATATGAACTAACTGAAATAAAAGATATAAAATATGTATATCTACACAGTATCCATAAGTGAAACAAGATTTCACCCTTTTACATACATACATAGTTACATACATTGCAAGTTAAATAAAAGCTGTCTGTCTGTCTGTTACGCTTTCACGCTTTAACGGCGCAACCGATCATCATGAAATTTTGCATGCACGTTGTCAAGGGTACAGAGAAGGTTATAGGGTACTTTTTATCACGGAATTCCCGCAGGAACTCCGAAATTAACGCGGCTGAAACCTTTACCGTAACTCCTCACAGCCTTAGCTTCAATTGGGCATCATGACAAGGTATAAAAATCAAAATTCTATTTGGTCCGTCAGTTAGTAAAGAAATAATAGACGCGTACTTTTTGCTTTTTCGAATTATTGAAACAATACTTCGTTAAAACGCATTAATGTTTAGAAGTGGAAGGTCGCGACGTCATAAATAAATATACAGTGTACCTAGGTATGACGTCACACGGAATTTCAACTCAATGTATCGCCGTTATTTTTTGATTACGCAAAAAAGGGAAAAATACGTGTCCCCTATTTTTTATTAATCTACAAGACGGACTTAAAATTAAAATTTAGTCATCACGCCATCACCAACTCATCAACGACAGGTTGTTTTAATACTCTCCTCCGAATACTATCGAGAGCTTTAATTTCACCGCTTCAGAAAAGACAATATTCTAAAAGGTTATTTAGTGTGCAAGCTTGGATGCAACGCTCCATTGCGATCTGTCGCTACACTATCCTTGATTTGTGAGACGACTGCAAAAGCTGCGCGTTGTGGATATCCGTCCTCAAAGCAGCGCGTTAGCACTCGTGTAGGTGGTCTCGATAGTAGTATGGTCTCTTCTGCAACCACCTGTGCAACCACCCTCGCCAATTTTCTGCCGCAGAAATCATGAGGTTTGTCGTCGAGCGCCGGCTTTTCTCCAACAATAGCAAGCACCTCTATACAAACACGCTGGACGTATTTCGCTGGACGTCTGTGATTACGTCTCTATTGCGGTGTCTATTAATATTATGTTATAATATAAATAATAATATATTGTACCTTAACCGTTTACTAAAACTTTTATTCCAAATACGTTAGAATGAAAGCAGATGTTTCATGAAACGCTGATCATAGCCATTTCAAACGACTCCAAATTAATACCAAAAACTGTTAATACTTATGTTAAACATTCATCGTTATTTTTAACATTAAATAAAGATACACATTAGGCATTCAAAGATTATGCAGGTCATTTTTTTCTTGACAACAGAAAGTCTTGGGTTTTCGACGTCAACTTACACAAAGCAGAGTTTTTACCTGCAGATCGTAAGATCCTAAACGAGTACCTAAAATGGGTTGCATTTTTTTTTATATATTTCTAAAACAGAGGTGTTTTATTTTTCTTTGTTATCCTCAATTACCTGCTGAAACCACACAAACACCAAGAAAAAATATAAATATAGCAATATTTTGGACCACTATTCATTCTTCCGTAGACTCTCGTAGTGTAACACAGTGTAGTGACTGCTAGAGACGTAACCTCAAACTCAGCTAATACCAAAATGAAGATCCAGATTGTGTTTGTATTAGTGATGCTTGCTGTTGTTAGAGCAAAGCCAGTGCTCGACGACAAACCTCATCATTTCTGCGGCCGAAGATTGGCAAGGGCAGTCGCACAGGTGTGCGCCATGGCTGCAGAAGAGACCATTCCCTACCCGAATGCTGACGTGGCGCTTTCTGAAGATGGAGACAACACACAGATGTTGCAGACGTCTCCCAAACCAAGGATTGTGAAGCGAGAGATCGTAATGGAGTGCTGCATCCAAGCTTGCACACTAAACGACCTTTTAGAATATTGTCCTTTCTGAAGCATTAAAATTGAAGCTCTCAATCGTATTCGGTGTTTTCAATACGTATCTTGATACGAAGTTGATGGCTGGTGAATTATTGAATTGGTTTGCGGTAATAGGAGACCAGAACTGGAGTTGAGTGGTGCGACATGATGCAGCCGTGCTAATTAATCCAATCTGCTAGTCAATCTTAATTGGGCTGTTTTTTAATACTGTATAGTGTAAATATTCGTTTGTATTTTATATGAATGCTTTTATTCGAATCTGGTTAAGCACAAAAATTAATATCTTTTACATGTTTTTATATGTAATTCAAATTCTGATAGTGTAAAGTTGTGTGGTAATATTTTCAAAATAAAATTATAAAAATTACTGATATTTTCTTTTAACGAAAATAGTTCTTTTTCGTAATCTAGATTGTACACTATTAAATTTAACAAAAAAAATCTCATCTTGTGTCAGATTTGCTAGATTAGGTAGGTACAAATTTCATAAAACCTATCATCAGTTAATCTCAAAAAATGTACTTGCAGTAACAATGCCAGACTAGCTATTATATGTATAGAAAGGGAAGGGATCAAAGCTAAAAGTCATGTATTATATGTTTAAAACACCAGAACAGCTGGCTGCGATATAAATAAAAAAAAATGTAGTTACATCGTCACAGTATTACTTACTTACGTCACGCACTTACATTGCGATTAAAAACTAACTAATTGAGGTTGGTTATGATTTTGTATCCTCAATTTAATATCTACACTAAACCAAGGATCTTCCTTCACTTTCCACGGACCGCGTGCTATCTTAACCCGGCACTGTCCATCAGCAACCCCAATACAAACAGGCGCTGTCAACAACACCCCGATTAGGGTGTTACAAATCGTCAATATCAATTTATTTGCATATCAAAATTATGCGTGAACAAGTTATTAATGGAACATCGTCAACTTTGGCGTCCCCTGACGTCACGTGTGCATTGCACATCCTACACTCCTAACATGTTTCGACATAGGCAATCAGGTAGCAAAGGGGTTCGGATTCATTAATATTGATGAGAGAATTACGGTATAAAGCAACACGATTATCCCCATTAGATACATTCCTCACTTGGCTTCCATCGTGTAACCACCAACCACCGACTTTGACCTAAAATGAAGGTGCAGATTGTGCTTCTACTCGCGATGGTTGGTGCGCTGGCGGCGTACGACGACGAGCCTCAGCACTTCTGCGGGAGGCGTTTAGCAGTGGTGCTGGCTCGGATATGTGATATAGGATCAGCTGGGAAGAGGTCGAGCGCTTACCCCTCGCTTGTGGATTACGACGAGTACAGCATGTGGCCCTGGAACGCACCCTACAAATCGAGAGTATTCAAAAGGCAAGTTGCGTCCCAGTGCTGTGAGAACGCCTGCACTGTGAACGACCTTCTGGAATACTGCCCCTAGAAAAGCTGGACCGATGAACCGATGATAAACTACAAGTATTCAATGTTGTATATTCAATTCAATCGGTATTTTTTATATGAGAGGTAGAGACTTCATAGTTTTCCTAAATGTTGTGTAATATACTTAGTGATTTTGTGTTGTGTAAATGTAATGGAAATACGTTTGTTGTTTTGTATGTAAATAAATAACATTCCTTATAATATATTGTAATTTTTTTTTTTAATTCCTTAGGACGAAATCACTACCTTTTTAAACCGCCAAGGTACTTACTCGAATGAGAATCACTTTGGGATAAGTTAAAGGAAATTAACTTACTCATGGATACACTACCAATTCAACAGAGAAAAAATATATTAACAGCTGGAGAGGCCGAACAGGCGCACCACGGTTTCAAAGAAATATCTAGGAGTAAATTTGCTCATACTTTCTCATAACTTTCTTTGTTGAAATTCCAAATGTAGTTATTTTAATTTTAAACCCGTGTTAATTTGAGGAAAAAACTAAAATAATAATAATAACAATCAAATCGGACCAGTCTGTAGTTCCTGAGATTAGCGCGTTCAAGCAAACATAGATATTATAGATTTTGTACAAATATTCCACGCACGTTAGTGTACTATGTAGGTGTGCGTGACGAATAGCTTTGTGTGCGAAAATCATCCGACGACACGGGTTTTATTTGTTTTCATGCTAAACCCAAAAGATTCTATCTGTTCTGTGGTCAATACTGTCAATATCCTATAAGTAGGTACCTAAATCATTTGCATATTTGACCAATAATGGTTTTTTAATTTGTTATATTGGTATCCATTGTTAAAAGATACTTACGATCTGCAATAGGCTAGTTTCCTGGGTAAAAAAATCAAAATTCTATTTAGTCCGTCAGTTAGATAATAAAAAAATAAAAGACACGTATTTTTTGCTTTTTTAAAATAATGGAAATATGCATAGATAAAGCGCATTTAAGTTTAGGGTGGGGGACTCGTGATGTCACAGCTCGCTATAACGTGCGAACAAACTGTAGCGAGGCGTGACGTCATGTGAAATTTCGACTTGATATATCTCCGTTATTTTTTGGTTACATAAAAAATAAAAAAATACGTGTCCAATATTTTTTAATAATCTACAAAACGGACTAAAAAAGAAAATTTAGGAAACTAGCCTATTGGGCATTTGTATAATACTAGCTGTCCCGCGCGGCTCCACCCGCGATAATTTCGAAGTTGCCGCGGAATTGTTCCATACCAATTTTGCAACACCTTAGGGATTGAATTTTTAAAAATCCTTTCTTATCGGAAGCCTACGTCATACAAAGAACACACCGTCCAAGTTTCAGGTCTCTACGATCAGCGGTTTAGGCTGTGCGTTGATCCATTCCAATTTCCATCAGTCATTCAGGACAAAGCATTTTATATGTATAGATATAGATATCGAATATGATATCCTTTGTATATATGTATTATAGTCCTTGATTGTATTAGTAAACAAGTAAATTTATTTCACGTCTAGTCCAGTGTGAATACTGTACTACAGTGAGCTCTCTGTACTACCTGAAGGTTGACTGGCAGAGAATGCCACTGTGGCATTAAGTCCGCCTTTTGTACCATGATGTGCATAAAGTTTAAATAAATAAATAAATACTAGGAAAATAGATAAACTCACATTTTCCGTTCTTAGGCTCCATAAAATAAGAAGGTAAGTAAATCTTTTGTAGTTAACGGTGTGAAATCATTTATATCATCTCTCCGTCAATAGATTCAAAAGTTATTTTAAACAAAAACTAATTTGTAAGGCATATTTACGCTGTAATGTACGATGGGCAAACTAAGAATTATTTAGGGTATGTTCCGTTATTACGGATAGCACTGGGCCAGTGCTCGCAGTGGGGAGAAATAGGGATGTGGACTACTTTTGAAAATCAAAATTCTTATTAGTCCGTCAGTTAGAAAATAAAAAAAACAATAGACACGTATTTTTTGCTTTCTCAAATAAATGAAAATATGCAGTGATAAAGTGCATTAAAGTTTAGGGTGAGGGCTGGTGACGTCACTAACCGCTATAAGCCGCCACACAAACTGTCCGGTTAGTGACGTCACACGAAATTTCAACTCAATGTAGCTCCGTTATTTTTTGATTACGTAAAAAAAGGAAAAATACGTGTCCAATATTTTTCATTATTCTACAAGACGGACTAAAAAAAATTGTCAACATGCCTATTCGTTTTGTTATAACCTTCAGAAGGTATACTGCGGCAGTACAATATGACGTTATAATCCTCGCCACTTTTATACTATGAGCACTCGCGGATATTTTAGTGACTTGATAGAAAGAAAGAAAGAAAAGAAAAGGATATGATATAATAGGACTTGATAATATGTCATATTCACTCAAATGTCCCGCATGGCGGTGGCGTGTGAGTCGGGTCGCTCGATTCCCTCTAATATGGTTGAGCGGGGCGGGGTTTACGAGCACGTCGTATACTCTTGAACGGGTGCCACTAGCTGGTACTGGTCGGGTGCTGTCTTAATTGCTATCTTAATAAATGTAACTTTATTGACGTCAAAAAAAACCACATTATGGGCCAAATTTGAATAAATGATTTTGACTTTTGACTTTTTTGTCTTTTACATGAGTGCAGCATGTATTGACGTCAAAAAAGGCCCGCAAGTCAACTTTGTATGAACATCTTTAACCTCAAAGAGTTTTGCGAATCTCATACTATTAGTTTTTTAAACAAATAACGGCTATTTGTGTGTACCGTAGGATAATTAGGTGGCTATATGCTTACTGTTTGTTTGGTCATATGTTTTGTGTACATCGAAACAACACAGCTGATAAGTAAGTAAGTGGTGAGCGGGTAACGAGACGCAGCATCTGTGGCCTTTGGAAGAAAGACTTGCGAGAAAATATTGAGCAGTATGTAAGAGCTTTGGTTTTTCATCTACACTATAATAAAAGAGCATTATTAACATAGTCAACATTCTTAGCATAGTTCTTGTTTAGAAGTTTAGGTCAAATTTAAAATACTTATTAGTAATTAGGCTAGATTGTATTATAATGATTTACCTCCTAGGGTATATCATTTAGGAAAAAAAACTACGTAACGTCAGCCACATCTACAAGTGTCCTCATATACCATACACATCCTGGTCCAGTTCTGCTTAGTTTTTTTTTTTTTGAGAATAGACGGCCCTAAACACTTTTTATAAATAAATTCTGGTCAGCAGAAAATATAAAAAATCGCATCTGGTCGTTCTTCTTGCGTTGCCCGCCTTGCACAACACCGTGTTGACTCCACTAAATACACGACCCACTCGAGTACTACAGGGAGCTCTTAACGAGGCAATTAACTGGTTTTTTAGTTGAGATTCTTTATTAAATTTCCATGAAATAGTAACATTCGGACAACTAATAGACAATGTTTTTTTAATGTATCGAATATCTTTTTTATTCTTTGCTAATTTGTTTCTATGAGTTTGTCAATTTTATTTATATTTTTTTACAATTTTACCGCGCATCCTATTTTGAAGTCCTCGCGCGAGTTCCGGCAAGTTACTAGGTATGTCTTATTGTCCTTTTCTGTACCCCTGACAACGGTTATGTATGATCGATTGAAGGCGTAAAAAGGTAATAGACAGGCAGACAGGCAGACAGACAGACAGACAGACAGACAGACAGACAGACAGACAGACAGACTGACAGAGTTTCTTCTTTCATTTATAATCTTATTAGTATCTATTGAAGCTAAGAAATGTGGGTATGAAAACCCAGGTCTGAATCGAGAAGAAGAAAGTTAAAAAAACAAAAAAACTGTCACTTAGAATTTATTAAAGTACACACAAATACACAATTATGTACTTTAGTAACAAACAACATAAATTAGCAAAATATATCTAAACATTTCATAATCATCGCTTCGAGATCGGTTTCAAATATGGGACACAAAAACCAGGTTATCGGCATCAACAGTAGCTGAGGAGTTCGCTGATGGTGCAGGAGTTCTCGCAGCACTGGGTGGCGACCTGCCGCTTGCCCCGGGCGGTGCTGAAAACGCGCGGCTGGTGCGGCGCCACCCAGGGCCACAGGTACTCGTCCTCGTACTGCGCCGGCGCGTACTCCCCGGACCGCTTGTCCATCGAGTCGCACATCCGCGCCAGCACCATCGCCAGCCGCCGCCCGCAGAAGTGCTGGCGCTCCTCCGCGAGGGCAGACACCACGCAGAGGGTTACCACTACAAACAGGATCTGGATCTTCATAGTCTTCGAGATATTTCACGCCCTTTCACCTTGAGAGGCAACGCCTGAATGTGGTCCCGGTAAGATTCGCTTCAGATTTTATACTGTTATTCCCGATCAATATTCATGAGTCTAGTGAGCACTAGGGTCTAATGAGTCCTTGTTGTGTCAAAACAATTTGCACTGGAGCATCGCTTGACAAGTGTGTGACGTCAGAATCGGTACAGGCATGCAAGGGGTAACATAAAATTATTACCTACAAACTGGGTCGACAATAATTCAAGGGCTTTTATTTTAAATACATGTCTGGTGTTAATACTTATTACATATGATCTAAGTAGGTGGAAGGTTCAAATTAATAAGTTCATCCGCCATTGATGAGAAATTGGAATACGTAATGAAAATAACTAGTAAGTACGTATACATATATAAGGGAAAATATTTTTCGAATCCATCTCATTCGTTCACGGCCAATCGACGCTACCGCTAGTAGTCTTACAGAGTCGCCATGAAGACCCAAATCTTTATTCTCTTCATCATCGTCGCTACATCGTCTTTGGTAATGGCGGACGAAGACGCCAAGCATTATTGTGGCAGACGACTCTCTTTGGCGCTCGTGTTGTTGTGCAGTGACCAAGTTGATAAGAGATCGGAGTTGGGTCTCGGAGCTGATCACAACAGCATAGAGGACTGGCCCTGGATCGCTCCTCGTGCAGCCAGGGCTCTGGAAGGCGCGCGGGGCAAGAGGCAGATAGCATCAGAGTGCTGCGAGAAGGCGTGCTATCAAGATGAACTGCTAGCATATTGCTGATAGATGTCGTGTCTGCTAATACCAAGGGCTGTTAACGAGACAAGCTTTTCGCAATAAACATTTTCTGGAAATCTTCACTTGCTTATTTCTATCACTTACCTCAACTACCTCTGTTCTTTTACATTTATTTTGATCGAGGTGTCGTCAAAGTTCTGGTTTATTAGCGGACGATAAAATAGATGTGTTTAATAACCAGAAATAAAACCAATTGGAATAAAAGGAGGTATGTATGATAATAAGAAAGTAATCCTTACTTTAATAGATGCGAATGTAAGTTTATTTTATTGGTTTGTTTGTTTTTTTACGCTTTCATGCCTTGATTACCTACTGAACCGATCATCATGAAATTGCGCATATACGTTGGCAGAGGTACCTCAGAGGAGGCAGAGGATAGGACATAAGATACTTTTTATCTCGGAATTCCTGCGGCAACTCCGAAATTAACGCGGGTGAAACCGCGGGCTACAGCTAGTATGCTCTGCACAAATATACTTACTTAGCTAGAGTAAGGTATAATAACGGCACAAAGCGAATCAAGCAAGTCTCCCTGCGCCACAATTATTATTCTTGTGGAATATTTATATAATCAAATAAGTAGACAGACACTCTTTTTATATTTTTTTTTCTATATTTTCGATCCAATACCCCATGCAGTATGTCACGTACAAAATTTGTTACGATCATTGATGTAAATACATAGTAGGTATGTTACATGACATCGAAACCAATGATCACATTTTTTTAATGAATAAAAAATACATAAATACAATCTGAAAATACAATATAATATTACAAAATATAATTACAAATACAAATTTACAAATAATAATTTATCAATTTCAATTTACGACAAAAAAAAAAGTCACTCAAAAATACCGCCCCGGGTCATACCAGCAGCAAAGGTGTCATGGACTCGCTGCATTACCGCGTAATATTGTAATTTTTATAAAATTGCACGATTCGCTAGAACAGCAGATTCTTCAGAAATTTTAATTGGCTACTTGACTATTTTTTTTTATTAGTCCGTCGTGTAAATTAATAAAAAATATTGGACACGTATTTTTTCTTTTCTTAAGTAATCAAAATTGATTGATTTGGATGAAATTTGGCATACACATAGGGTATACGGAAGGGGGACATAGGGTACTTTTTATCCCGGTATTCCTGCGGGAACTCCGAAATTACCGCGGGTGAAACCGCGGGGCACAGCTAGTACTGAATAATGACGTCACGAGTACCCTACCCTAAACTTTAATGCGCTTTATCTATGTTTATTTTCATTAATTTGAAAAAGCAAAAAATATGTGTCTATAATTTTTTTATTTTCTAACTGACGGACTAATCAGAATTTTGATTTTGGAAAATTCCCAATTTTGTGGTTTTTTTCTAAGGACGTTCTTACGTGATTGTATAGGTATATCTTGGGTATTTAATACACCATTGGTTACAATAAAAATAAAAACGTATTAATAATATTAAATATTTACTCGTCATGAGGTAGCCTTATTTCAAGATCATAATATTCAAAGGACTCTCCGGGCAAGGGTCCAAAGAAAACATGATCCAGATGAACTACAGTTCATTTTTAGTCTTAATAAAAAGAAATACAGTTCAAAATAGTCTGTCAGCGTTAAAGTTGACAAATCATAGTCAACAAAAGCATTTCTTACCAATGATATGCGCAGACACGCGTGAATCCGTTCTCACTGTTGATTTAAAAAGTATAAATCAAAAATGTACTTTAAAGTCGGAACAATAAAGTCGCATTTGTATTCTGTTAGTTACAAAATAACATTATTAACATTTTGAAAATACTAGTGTAATATTGTTCCAATTTAATATAACTGATATTGCTTATTTACAATGAATTTTATTAGACAAAGTCACATCAATCAAATAAGTCAATAACTTCATCATAAGAAAGCAATAATTTTTTCATAATATTCTAGCAAAGCAGAAGTATTTAGGGGGAATATCTGGAGATTTTTATCCTCTCAATTTTTTTACGTTTTATTTTTTGCTACCAACCTTGAGGGACTGTCAGATTTTTGCTTACACTACAATTTTTTTATAGCTTAAGAAACGTCACTGACTCACTGACTAAACAATCTTAAAAACTAATGTGAAGCTATAAAGCTGACATTTTTGTTTTTTTTTTTGTTTTTAGTTAATTTAATAGCAAATGTTTTAGTTGCGGGTGTCACCGCAGGAAACAGCTAGTTACTTATATTCTGAAGGAATATTTAAATAACGGAATCCTCAGGGACAGTACTCAAACACATGTCGTGTCGCACTTCCGTAGCATTGTACCTGGGTGTGAGCAGGCGATAATCCGCGAGCGGCCTGCGCGCGCGCAGCCCCCGGCGGACGGAGCGATCGGCATGCCCTTCAAAGCGCACTACGGATTAACTTGCATTTTTTTTTTTTTCAACTCAAATTAATAACAGGCAATGACTGGAGCGTTGAAAGCGATCGAAAAGAGAACATCGAAACGCATCTCGAAATTATATATTAGTATTAGTTCCGTTCGAAATCAAAGTACAAAAATTATTATTGATGTGTGGGTGAGCGGTGAAAGAGTAAGCCGTTTCCACAAGACTTGAAATTAAATTACTCTGCGCGCGCTGATCTATGATTGAAACCATAGATTTAGAATTTTTTCGCTACGCGATGAATCTTACATGTAAATTTAGGTCTTTGGCTGCCTTTTTTACTGTTAAAAAAATATACTTTTCTTTTTTAACATCACGCAAAAACGGCTGAACAGATTTGATGAAATTTGGTATGCATGTTGTCAGAGGTACAGAGAAGGACATAGGGTACTTTTTTTCCCGGAATTCCCGCGAGAACTCTGAAATTAACGCGGGTGAAACCGCGGGGCACAGCTAGTATTTAATAATTGGCAGACAGTTACTATAAGTTATAATACTTTAATTGCTCAACATTAATCAAGTTCAACATTACTTGGGAATTCCATTGCATTCCCGATCTAGTCGAATTATAAAACCGGATGCGTTGCTCTTACTTTCATTGAAGGAGGATAATACGGTGTCCATAATAAAATTACGTGCTCCGCTGCCAGTTAATTCAACACAATAATGCCCTAACAAAAACAAATGTGAAAGAAAGCCAAGTTCGCACCAAAAATTTTGCAAGATAACGACTTCGATAGAGAAGAGAGATCTAACTGGATACAAAGTTTTGTAAAGTTCCATAAATCGTGTCGCCTGTCATATAAAATGTTCTTCATTTGCTTTAAAACAAAAATTGTTTATGTTCTTTACGACGTCATTATCTCAAATCAAATCAAATCAAATCAAATATTCTTTATTGTCGCCAAAAACATAAATATAAAAAGAAAATACATGGTGGAAAAATACAGGCAACAAAGGGCGGCCTTATTGCTTAAAAGCAATTTCTTCCAGGCAACCTTTCCTTATATTAGTAGCATAATATAGGTACCTACTTAACTAGAAAGATAAAAAAAACAAAAAAAAGAGTGAAAGTGAAATTAAAAATATAAGTAGCTTAGTATAAGGGTGGGTGGTGCTGTGGGGTCGCAGTACATTTCGTATACATACACAATATAAATATATACAAAACAACAACAATAAGAGACAAACAAATAAATAAGTAATCGATATTTACCACAAAAATAAATATAAAAAAAAAATAAAAATAATAATAATAATAATACTTAATAATAAAAAGAAATAAATATATAAATAAAATAGAAAAATAATTAAAAATATAGTAACATTAATGTTGGATACAACTATATTATATAATATATATAAACATAAGTAACCGCACCGCATATAAACATAAGTACATAAGTATCGCGTGAATGGTTAAAGGATTTTTAATGGAATATCAAATTTTATAACCATAAGACGGTCTTTTTGGACACACGAAATTTTAAATATGTAGGTTTAATAGATGTCAAGTTATGAGTAAGTCAAAAGTGACCCGAAATTGCTCATGTTTTATTAACCGATTTTAAAAAAAAAGTAGGAAGTTCTGTTGGTCCCAATCTTTTGTTTTTAATGTTTGTTCCTCGATTACTCGAAGACGGCTGGACCTATTTGGAATTTTGGTTTTTGTTTTAAAGGGTATAGCTTTCTCAGGTGATCCCATCGTGATCAGTATCTGATGATGGAATCTTGAAGAAATCGACGGAATTCTCGAAACATATAGTTCATAGGCACACTTATAGTGATTTAGGTATTTTTTATAGTAACTGTTAGGTGACACACACTAATAATGATAATATTACGTGTATTTTTGTCTTTTGGATAAATCGGCATTTTAATATTTTCCTCCTTTTAGACTAATGCATTTTTGTGTTTTCATTTGCGAACTTGGCTGACACACTCGCGTGTGTCTAGATAACACAACTCAAATGAGTATCCTTAGAAGAACCCATCCACCATCCATCACCGTCGCCCTCGTTTGTAGTTGCGCCGGCACCGCCGTTACCCCGGGGCAGTCCCGGCATTGATCGCGGACCGCACCGTTTGACTAATGGCCGCGCCCGGCGTCGTCCGAACTGATTTATTTAACAAATTAACGCACAACGAGTGTTAGAGAACAGCGCAAAGACCGTGAACGGGTGTTAACTTTTATAATAATTAATTGATGTGAATAGTAATCCTGATTCTAAGTTTATATATATATATACTAGCTGTGCCCCGCGGTTTCACCCACGGAAATCCCGCAGGAATTCCAGGATAAAAAGTACCCTATGGCCTTCTCTGTACCCCTGACAACGTGCATGCCAAATTTCATCCAAATCCGTTCAGCTATTTTTGCGTGATTGAATAACAAACATCCAAACATCCACACTTTCACATTTTTAATATTAGTAGGAAGTAGGATTGCATGTATTAAACATACCTAAGTATCACCAATACGTAATTGCTCCGCCGAGTGAACTCTACTACCAAGGACTGTGGCATTAAGTCCGCCTTTTGTAACTAGAGTGATGTGCATAAAGTTTAAATAAATAAATTAATAATATTTTCAACGCAAATGTGAATTTTATTGTTTGTTACGCTTTCACGCCTCGAGGGCTCAAACGATCATTAGGAAATTTTGCATACACGCTGTTAGGGGTACAGAGAAGGACATAAGTTACTTTTGTCCCGGAATGTCCGCGGGAACTCCGTAATTAACGCGGGTGGTACCGCAGGGAACAACGAGTAACGGCCGGAGGACAGTAAGTACAAACGATATCACAATATTAATAATACAACTAATCGGAATTATTTCACCCTGTATAACTCCGACAATAACGTGAACCCACGGGGATAAGCTAGTATTATATAATCTATAGAAGAATTATTTGATTTTTTGTTTGTTTGTTCCGATTTAACTCAAAAACTTCTGGACCAATTTCAAAAATTCTTTCACCATTAGAAAGCTACATTATCCCTGAGTAACATAGGCTATGTTAGTATATTGTAATCCGGAATTTCCGCGGGAACTCTGAAATTATCGCGGGTAAAACCGCGCGGGACAGCTAGTACGTATAATATACATAAAGTTTGTTTGTTTGTATCCCGGTTTTTATGAGTAAAATTGTGGCTAGGTATCTAGCTCTTCTTAAAATGCCTTAAATAATTTAGGAATAGGAAACATTTAGTTTGTTATGTACTATAGGTACATTCATACGCATCTCAATGAGTAAGTTCCATAGAATAAAGTCATAGAACGACAGTGAGCGCAAGCAGAATGAAGCCAACTTATGTCCAACTAAAAAGGCCGAGAATATCGTACTTTGTGTGTGTGTACCGATGGTAATTTTGCGCTTTTGCCGCACACACCCACATCGATTGTTTTTGTTCTTTTTGTGTACGGAACTTTAAATTAAAATATTATTTATGATTACATTCAGTATTCAAAACACAAACAAGCAGTAGTAGAAAAGACACTTATTAAATTCATAAAAGCTTCCATTTACGAATGTAATTCAAAGGAAACCAACTTTTTGCATGGAACCGTTTTGAGGACCATAGACAAAAACCGGTGTTTTGATCTGAGAGGCGAAGGAAATAAATCAACATCCCCACAAACGCGCCCTTTGCGGACCTCACCGGTTTTAGGGGTGAGATTTGGAAGCTAATAGAAACGGGGGCGAACCCCGGGAACGCATTGTAACAGATACAATAAATAAATACGATAATTAACTGCATTCATAGATCAAATTACACGAATTTAGGGTCCGTGTTTCGCGAGTTTACGTAAACTGGCACAATGAGGTTTTGAGTAAGTATTAGCGATTCGATGAAATGCGTTTGACAGTTGGGGGCGGCCATATTGTGTTGTTATTGTTTGCTAATGTTGCCAGTTCGGGGTCTATGGGACATCTGTTCTAGTTTCGCGGCACAATCGTAGTATGAGTAGTTCTATAACATAACAAACGATACGCTTAATAATAATTCTTTTGGATATTGTTTTAATTACTTTATTGTGATAGTAGCTTTTCGCCCGCGATTTTTTCTCATTACTTTTTACTCCAGGATAAAAATGTTTTGTGTTATTTAGGAACATAATCTAGTATCACCCGCACGAATTTCGGTATTCCCGCTCATCCCTTGTTCCGGGATAACAGTATCCTATTATGTCACTCAGGAATACTGCTGCTTCCTATGAGTGAAAGACATTTTATTTTGAACTAGCTGTGCCCCGCGGTTTCGCCCACGTGTGATTCAGAATCCCCGCAGGAACTCCAAAGTAGCCGAATTTACTCCTTATAACATCAGCTACCATTAATCAATTACCAGTGAAAGTCCCGTCAAAATTGGTCCAACCGTTTCGGAGATTCACCCACGCGAGTTTCGGACATGGTTTCGGAACTTTCGCAGGATCTCTTTATTTCAAACAATAATTTTTATTTATATTTAGAATAGGTTCAATAGTTCCAGAGATTACCCCTTGACCCTTAAATAAAATTTACAAATTTTACCTCCATTATCAGTGTCAATTTTTAACATAAATGAAAAGTTTTAAGTTTTACTTACCTATTTCAGTTAAATTAAAAGTTGATATGTCGCATGAAATTAAAGCAAGCGAAGCTACACGCAACTAATATTAATATTATAAATGTGAAAGTGTGGATGTTTGTTACTCTCACGCAAAAACGGCTGAGCGGATCTGGAGGAAATTTGGCATGCACGTCGTCAGGGGTACAGAGAAGGACATAGGGTACTTTTTATCCCGGAATTCTCCGGGTAACTACGAAATTACCGCGGGTGAAACCGCGGGGCACAGCTAGTATAATCATAAATGTTTTACTAAACGCGCGTTAAACTCCGGTTCTAAATTAACTCCCGGCCATAACTTACGGTTAACGCGCCGTTATTGCTGTAACCTAGAGGAGATGGATTACCAGCCTCGTGATTTAGCTTAAAATGCCGTTTGTATTATAAAAAATGGTTTTAATAAAGCATTTTCGCCTACTGCCTTTCCTTGTGAAACGAGAAACGCATAGCCATCTTTGATTTTATTAACGCGTCGCTTGATTGAGATTTATTGATATGGAAGACAAATAAAAATACCAAAAAGAACAGCGAGGTACTTTCAATGAAAATTATTAATTAGTAAACGTACTGACATAACAGTCCTATCGCTTAACAAGTGCTTAATTGGTACAGTTAGAAAACGATTAATAGTTTGACAGTTCTTAAATTTGACATCTGTCAAAATGTGATAACTTAGATGCCGAACTGAGGCTAACTTTGATAAGTTTTCAAAATTCTACGTCAACGACAATGTTACTCCCATGAGCAGTAAGCAAAGTTAGTTTTAATGACTTGAAAGTAATTTTTTTTCTGCCGATTTATGGAAGAAAGGGGGAAGGTAGTGGTACACACACGCAATTACTCACACATACAAAAGGTGTTACTTGATAGAAGTCAATTAGTTTTTAATTAGCATTTTTATTACCTTACAAGTAATCTAGTTTTCCACGGCTTGAAGTAATAATAATAATAATAATAATCCACTTCACAACACACAGCTATCTACTTGATCCCACACTAAGCTATAAGCTTGTGTCGTGGAAACCAAGCAAACGTGGTATATACTACACATATTATTACATATATATTATACTATAGATATATATATACACACCCAGACTCGAAAATGGAACCCTGTGTTCATCACACAAAGTCTACCCCCACCGGGAATCGAACCCGGAACCTCTTGATTAGCGGGCAGGCATGGTGACCATTGCGCCAATCGGGTCGGTCGAAGTAATAGGATACCTATGGATAAATATGGCCAAAAGGGACGTGTCTATTTACCTACCTACTCCCGTTTTAAATACTCTAACGGTCGCACTCAGAGTCGTTTTAATGATTACCTAATTTTAAGTAAAGATTTTAAAACAAAATTACAGCAATCAGAGCCATTCATTAAATTAATTTATTTTAATGTTAATTGGCATTTGACTCATTAATGTAAAATTTAGTTAAATGCCAATTAACATTAATTTGATGAACGTCTCTGACTGCCGCAAACTTTGTTTTAAAAAGTAATCATTAAAACGCCTCTGAGTGCGGCCGTAAGAATTCTAAGATGCACACAATATATGTAGGGGCAAAAACCTACAGCTATTTTAGCTCTGAACTCTGTACCTACTCACCATCCATTGATAATAATCTTTTTGTGTTTAGGCAAAGGCGTTTTGAATGGAGTTTTTGCGCGCGAAACAATTTGAAACAAAGAAAGAACTCATTTTGCAGCCTTGAGCGTCCATACTTGTCCACAATAGGAACAAGCTACAGTATTATTACAGTAACGGTACTTGAACTCGTAGGTACTAATGTACCTACTTAATTACCTACTTCTTGTCTAGCCCATAGTGTATGACGTAATTTTAAAAATTTGTTAAAGACTGGCCACTAATATTTACTTACCGAAACTGGACATCGAACGACAAACAAAAGAAATCAAAAGAAAAAAACGTTTGTTCCGGCTATAGATGGGCAATTAACGGCTTCAGGGCTTTTGGCGGGATTTTAGTAGTGATCGAATCGATCGATCGATCGATCGATGCAAATAACTTAATAAATAAATAAATAAATAAATAAATAACTTCAGAAGAAGAAAAATACTACTGAATTGGCCGTATGGACTTAGTTTCCTTTGCCTTCCCCATTGGGGTAAATAAAAAAAAATATAATTAAACTTTAACAATGTCGCCAGCGAAATTAGGTACCCTGTCGACCAAGCTACAATATAATGTTCTACCTATATTATGTATATTCAAAATATAAATTTTCTGTATTTGTCCTATCCACCCAAAGGTTGTCTGGAAAAGATCGCTAGTAAAGCGATAAGATCGCCTTTTGTATACCTTTAGTTATAAGTTTTCATTATTTTGGTGTACAATAAAGTGTATTCTATTCTATAAAATAACCACGTGAAATCAAAATGACCAAAAAAATCGTGTAGAAAGGGCAATAGACAAATACTAGATACACCCATAGAGATTATTACACATAGAGCGTATCATTCAAATTTCCGTTCGAAATTCAAGCAAAAAACAATTGAATGGTGATCCCACCAAACTTAAAATTCAATGACTCGGTGTGCACTGATTGTAGTTGTATGCCTTTGTATGACTACTCCATCTTTACACAGATTTGAAATTAATCTCAGTTGAAAGTTGGAAAAAAAGTATATTACGAGTAGAAGCTACTTTCGCATCCGTGAGAGATTTGACGGGAAATCAACTCTGATGTGTGTATAACCATTAACCACACATTTTGACTCGGCATTATGATTGCTATCATGGTTATCAAAAAGAATTAAACCATACAATACCTCTATATTGTGTGGGATAAATTAGATCAGTCTGTGTGTTGGGAAATGTTATTGAAGTTATTAAATTTGCAATTTCTTTTTGTTATCTCAATAACTTTAATAATTGCTATGATTGTTTTAAATACAAAACTAAACTTAATGTTTTTTAACACGCATGCTCGTAAAGTGGCTCTTATTGTATCGCTTTTAGGTTTATATAGTAGCTTATTAAGCATACTCTAAAACAATAGTGCTTTGTGTATGCAAATGTGTTGAACGTCGTGTGAAATTGAGATGTCATTGGTACTATCTTAATGATTTAAGTGTTGAGGAGCAGTTTTCCTATCTACAGTCCACTTGGTGTGCCCCGTGGTTTCACCCGCGGTAATTTCGGAGTTCCCGCGGGAACTCCGGGATAAAAAGTACCCTATGTCCTTCTCTGTACCCCTGACAACATGCATGCCAAATTTTATCCAAATCCGTTGAGCCGTTTTTGCATGATTGAGTAACAAACATCCAAAAATCCACACTTTCACATTTATAATATTGGTAGAATTACTGCATTATTGGGCTTTAAAAAGAAATTGAGCACCACAAAAGTCTTCATAGACTATAGAGAGAGAGAGAGGACAATGCTCTTACAAAAATGTCTATGGTCTTTAACTTTTTTATTGCATAGCACATACACAGCACAGCGCGCAGCGTAACGTAGTGACTAGTGGCCTAATGTTTATTCTCAATATTCTAAATATCCTCCGGAAATGAGTGAATACTGAATATATCTCCAGAAAATACAAATACACGAATCTATGTCGTAAAGAAATAAATTCAAATACTACTGTGCGTGGGCGGTCAGAACCCCCGAATCCATCAATTATATTGTTACTTTGACAGTAAAAAAAAAACTAATAACCCCAAACCCAATTTTACGGTCACCGCGATTCGTTAACAAATGATTCACAACTTTATCGTCGTGACGTAAGACCGTTTATCGCTTAATTACGTTTGAATTGTTTTTTTTTTCCGATACGCATCGTGTGACACGCTGTCAATATCTTTGTGTAGCGACATTTGTGCAAACAAAACCGAGTGAGTGAGTTATTGCTTCCTTGACTAATATCTATATTCTATTAGTAAAAGACTTTCAGCCATAAAGTGGATCGTCCAGGGTAGTTCTCATACGAATTCACCATCGCTAATTTCGGAGTTCCCGCGGGAATTTCAGGATAAAAACTATCTTAAATCCTTTTCGGTACCCTTGAAAACGTGTATGCAAAATTTCATGATGATCAGTTGAATAGTTAAGGCGTGAAAGCGTCGCATACAAACAAAGAAACATTCCCGCATTTTTAGTTAGGATTTCTGACGAGCGAAGACGTCTGTGTTGTTATTGTTAAGATTATAAAGAGAAAAGATTAGATTTATTGTGTTTGTTAGTTTGTAATGGATAAACTCAAAAATTACTTAATCGTTTTTAATAATTCTTTCACTTACAGGAAGCTACAGTGTTCCTGAATTACAAAGGGTAGTTCCATCTCGGAATTCCCACGGGAACTCCTATTTTAACGCACGTGAAACCGTGGTGTTTAGGTATATGAAGAGGTATATGACTAGGTTTAGGTATATGAAGAGTTTGAGAGATTAATGATTTGTGTTGCCGACTGTACAAACATAGCTTACACCTCACTCAAACTCCACCACCCTCGCTCGCTTATCTGGCGCACTATTTATTTTAGAGACACTAATTTAGTCACGTATTCGTTTATTAGTGTGAGTGCAGACGGACAATAACGCTACCTCATGATGATAAGTGGAGATCCTTCAGTTCATAAAATCCTTTATTCTGATAAACTACCTGCTATCTGTCCCTCGCGGTTTTGACCGCGTTAATTTCGGAGGTCCCGCGGGAATTCAGAAATAAAAGTAACCTATGTATGTAGTATGTCCTTTTCTCTACTCCTGACAACGTGTATGCAAAGTTCCATGATGATCGGTTGAATAATTTAGGCGTAGGCGTACACGGAGAGAAATCAATCAGACCCGAAGAGGTTTCGGTCGCCCTTAGTTGGCCGAAGGATATGTTGGCGACACAGTATCAGTGACCAGCAGGCACAGTGACCGACCCCGCGCGGTGTCAATAATGTGCAGACTACGGGAGAGTATACCTATTACCTACTGAACAAATATGGTGCCCGACCGAACACCGGTAGCAGAAATACTGTTGATCAATCTTCGGTGGGGAACTTTTCGGTTTCGAACTTCACCGAACAAGCTCCTATTTTTCTCTCAGGGTAGTTAAAGCTCTTCATCCTAAAAAAGTACTATTCCCGTGGGATAGAAAATTATTGACAAACCCTACATTAAAGCGAGCGGTGCCGCGGGCACCAGCTATTCATTGAACATTTATCGTCGCAAAGCAACAGCAAACTGTCTCCAGAAAATAACCAAAACATAATCTCAGAAATTTACCTACGAGCTACGGTCAATCGTGCCTATACAATGCCACTACTAGATTCGAAAGGTGACCATCAAAGGAGATACTTGCCGTTATGATGAGTAGTCTTTACAAATCATTGGAGAGACAAACAAAAATATAAAACATAGATATAATATAAACTTTAATCAGATGTCCATATAAACGTCGATAAAAAACATGTCAAACAATTTGTGGAAATAGAGTCAGAGATATTTATAATGTCCGACCGAAGACCAATTTTTGATCGAAGCCGAAACCCTGAATAGGCCAACGCCAAGACTTTTGACCGAAGCCGATATCAAAGGTAGGTAATCGACATCAATTATTTGATACATAGAATGTCATTGTAGGTAATCAAATAATTATCGAAGGTAATTAAAATGTGCTTACGCATTTATTACGATTTGGCTATTCACTGGCAATGGCCGCCCGTGCATTGCCTTTTTCGCCGCACTCTCACGCATCCATAATGCCTAATAGATCGTTCAATTTCGGTGCGTGCCAAAAACTTTCGGCTTCGGCCAAAACTTCGGGCCATTTTGAAAATTTTCTAAATGGAAAAAATTGAAAATGAGTAAAAATCGGATGTTATATTTGGTTTATTCCAACTTGTTAGTTAGATGTTAGATAGATGATCGAACTGAGGTAATCTGTTTAGATAAAAATATTTCAAGCTGTTAGTTAGTTGGCGAACTGTGATTTATTTTTTACTAGAGACTGACTAGATGAATTTTGGTCCCGGCTGAAACCAGCGCTCTGCTTCAATATTATTAACTGTGCCCGGGACCATTATAGCAGCAATAAATCATAATATACTTTTAAATTAAGTTACAGTTCGTGTTGTGAAATAAATTTATACGTATTTCTTCTTCTTCATAATCATACAAAACACCGCTGTTTTGAATTCGCGATCAGCACGTGATAGAGTCGATAAGATTTTAACTGTGTGCGAAGAAAATTAGTTGTGGTACGTGCCCCACAACTTACAACTTTCTGACCTCGACACAATACAAAATGCCGGACCTTTGGACAAATTATACAATGTCGACAATATGCCTAAGAAAGTGATGAAACCAGTCAGTGCAATGTCTTCATAATCATAAAAAAGCACTGAACATACCTACCTATGTCAAACAACAATAAATAAATATACAATACGCGATGAAAGATAAAAAACTTTTTATATGCATTAGAAGTATTCATTTACAAACAAAATGAACAAGTACTTCATTTTTTACGACGGCAACATTAAAAACGATTTGTCCTTCCTGTGTCGTTGTCCTTATACGGTATTATCAATCTCACACGAGGGACTGGGCAGTAATAAAATAAATCTCTAAAGTCGGCAATAAAATAAGGGAGAACATAGGATTTAACACTAAAATTGTATAATAAAACAAAAATTATCTGGCAACAGATCGACGGTAGAGATTATTGTCTATAAAGGAATTAAATCTGTAATCGTATACTTCACTGACCAATTTGTGGTGACCTTTGGAAACTTGCGTCTTGTAATTTGAGCTACCGGCCATTATATGTGAGCTTTGAGGGTCGTAAGTTCAGAAGTACGTGAGAGAACACACCTGATAGTAAAATCATTACAAATTATGTATATTGCGTAATTTATAATTTACTGGTCTAACTTTAGAAAGTTTAAAGATGATAAAGTCAAAACTTAGCGACTAAATAAATACAGATATACTTACTATCTATCAGATAACTTATCAACTTTTATAGCTTATTGTACTTTTTTTCTCAATATGTTTTAAAAAGAAGACGTTCAACAACATATAAAATATTAGAGATCTACAATATAATATAATATTTCGGGGAAAATGATGGTTTTATATTTCATCATAAAATTTAATAACCATTTCGAACTGGAGGCTAGATGGTAAATACATAAAACGTTTAGAATGAAGATAACTTATAAAACTTCAGTACAGGTTTTACAATCAAGATAGTCGTCGAGACGACGCGTAGTTTAGTGTCCACTTGTTGGATGGACTCAATGAATTTGAATGACTTCATTCCCTTATATAAATACTTCCTTAGAGGGGATTATAAGATACCAGGAATCTTCGAAGGTTAGGCTGCAGAAAAATTTATAGGAACTTACGATTGGCGGAAGAAAAAGAAACAAGATATAATTTTTTTGTTTTAAATCCATTGGTCAGACGTTTGTTGACGTTGTTATATCTACTCGGTATGGTCTTGAAGAGGTCTAAATCATAACTTTCAGGGAACACAGACAAGTCATTCTAACCCTTAGCGGTTTGCATAATGAAAAGATGAAAATACACTATGTTGAGTTAATGAAGTAGATCTTCATCAGTATTACGAATCCTTAATTACAAATTGTTCTTCTATTCGCTTCATGTTTCTGGTTTTAATTTGGCCTGATAAAAATGACACTTCATGATTCAATTAACAAATCGGCAAAGGAAGTGTATTCTAAGCAGTTTCGGTAGAGTCCACATTTTTAAATATAGGTAAAATAAAATCATATTTTGTGTATTGGTAAAATACTGGTTTTATTTTTACTGTTTCACTTCAAAACATACATCTGAAATGCTTGTTTTGAATGACAGGGGCGAAAAGTTACCATTTGTCTTGATATATTATTATAGTATTTAAAATCTGAAATGACTTTCCGATACATAGATATATATGTATTATAGACGTCAACAAGTAGAAGAGTCCAGTATTTTTTTTTAATATCTAACCTCCCACGATAAATTTCACTTTAAATCGTTATCTTTGTCTCTCGATAAGCTCAATTATCTATGCGCACACACTCCCCATACCGAAACCTCAACAATGCTGAGCTAACAAACTCCAATAGCGATAATAGGGCTGCGCCCACGCACCGCCACTCTATGATTTGTGGTCCACCATCGCACATTACCATAAATTTACAAACTATGTCGCTAAAGATGTCTCAAGGAATTTTTTAGTATAACACTATGTAGTTCACACATAATCCTATATTTAGTAGACTTTTATTATCATGTGACGAATTTTCATTTTGGGATTTCATTAAATTTTTAAAGCTTTTTCTTATCGATTTTATAGTGTATAAAATGCCCACGCGCTGTATCCCAAGCCGAGTTGTCTTTATAGAGCTTTTATCTTTACAGTTTCGGTTACCTTTTACGCAAATTTTAGAGTCTAAAGCTTTGATCATCTTTAAAGCTTCTTAAGTGATAAATTGCGTTATGCATTTATTAATGATTCATTCATGAATTTGACTCTCATTAGTAATATCACTTGATATTTTACTACCTTTAGAAGCTTTAGCGAACACATCATACTTCCCTACATAGAAGTTATAATCTAAATTCTAATAATTGTAAAAAAGAAACTTACTGACGTAATAATTAACGACTAGACAAATCTTATGAAGATTTTATAGAAACACATCTTCGGATACTATATACATAGTTTCCCTTTGAGGAGTAAAGACTCACTAAGGAACTGAAAAAGTAAGGTAAAAGTTTGTAAGCGGCTGATATTTTTTAAAGAACCTAGTCTTATTGTCTAGTTGATTTTAGGTACTAACCAAAAGAATTATTCACAGGATAAGGAAAACGAGAATTTGTTAAGTAGGTAACAAAGTGATATCAATAGATAATATGTTATTTAATATAGCAGTATTTTTATACGTTTGTCGTATTATTCAACCACGCTATAAAGAATATCGCGATACTTAAACCAATAATTTCAAATATGTATATAACAATGCTTAGCAAATTATTTGCAAGATTTACGCATGCTAATCATGTTATAAGAATGTCGGTAAATGAATATTATACATTTTACATAATTATTTATATAGATACCTACTTATTAAGAGTAGTAATTTATAAAGTAATATCTCATTTTATCGGTAAAATAGATGATAACTGGCGATTTTGATGACAGTTATTTCATATTAACCTTTTTTTTCTTAGCGCTTATGAAACAAAACTTCAACGATTATATACCTAGTAGTGATATGCTTTGCATAATTCAAAAAACCATATAAACAATACCTAATTATTATTTTCAAGCTGGATGTAAGCGAAGTAAACTTTAGGAACGATCATAGGCAAACTATGATACAAAGCAGCTTCTGGAAATTTGTTCAAAATGTTCCCAAACTCATTACATTTTATGCTCAACGCAATTTATTCAGACTTCCGGTTGCTCCGTAGCAGCTTGCTACGCAGCGGATCTGTCAACTTCAGCAGAGACAGTCGCAAATAAATGTTAAAGAGACTCTAAAGCCTTTGTTAAGTCTAATAAATTTAAGCAATTTATCACGAGATTTATCTCACAATAAATCCTCTGCATCGTCATCGACATAATCAAATAACGCTTAATTATAAATTAACTGGGACATTAAAGTCTTCGAAACATCGTCGTCAACCAATGTACAATCTTACGCCACAATTTATGACATTAACAAAACACAAGTCATGCATCAAAAGTAAATTACGGACTTCCGAGAAATATGTCAAAGGAACAATAGAAGCCACGCCGTATAATTACGTACCTTTGCATTCATTCGCGTCTCTGGCCGTCGCGCGTCCCCAAGGCCGGTCGAAGTGGAACGGTTTACATCTCTCGCAGTCTCTTCCGGCCGTGTTGTGCTTGCAGTCGCAAGCCAGCTGCTGCACCCCGTTCACAGCCCCGGCGACTTCGCCGACTTTCATCGGGACGCAGCGGGAGGCGTGCCCGTTACACTTGCACCGACCGCCCACAGCAAAATCGGATACGGCGTAGTGCTGAGAGCCGGCGGCCGCCTGCTTCTTATCGTCCACCTCATCACCCTCGTTGACCATGTGCAAACGATTGAACACCACCCTCACATCGGTCGCCGTCACCCAGTCTTGCAGGACTGGGGACACGTCGAAGTTCGGCGCGCTCGGCCTACCCTCGAGCGTGCTGAACGCGAGTCTAGCGCCCCCAGCGTTCTCCCCGGCCAGTCTATTAGAATCTGAGCATCGAGCCTCCTGCTCGTTCGCTGCCGTCACGGTGGCTTTGTTCGGCCTACCGTACACCCGGCGGCACTGGCTCGAATAGAACTGGAAGGGTTGCCAAGTGACTCCGTAATCGGCGCTCTTGTATATGGCGACGCTGTCGGGGCGCGCGGCTTTGGGGCAAAACTGAAGGCTCACATACGTCAGTTCGTACTTCTTGCCGAGGGACAGGGTCAAGGAGACGTTGTCAGGCGGGGAGTCGTAGGCTGTGGGGGGCAAAGGGGCCGATCTCCAACAGGTGACATCGTGGGGGTTGTTCAAGTCAGTGAGATGGGAGGGTGGATGCCGCCGGTCCGATCGGGCGGCGTCGCAGACCCGACACGCATTCTCGGGGGGCTGATCCCCAGGCGGGTCGCAGAGGCGCTCAGGGCCTCGTCGCCCACAGATGGACGAGGCTACCACGGGTGTTCCGAAGGCTGCATTCACAAAGTCCGGGATGCAGCGCCTGGGGCGGCCGTCCTCGTAGCAGGGGTCGGGCGGCGCGGCCGCGAGGGCTAGGGCCGCGGTGGCGAGGAGGGCCACGGCGCGGGCGGGCATGCTCACACACTGTCACACAATCACTCGCGTAAAGTTTGTATCGGGCGGGGCGGGGCGGGGGCGACACGTGCTCGCCGGTCGGACGCCGCCGGCAGACTGGCAGCGCCGGGCCGCGGCGGGGCGCGGAGCTTTCGGCCGCGAGGAGCTTTGCGATCGCACGTAATGGGATACACGGGCCGGACCGTTCCCTCTCAGTGAAAGTTATAATTGTTTATATTTTGTGCGTGTGTTTATTGTTGTTCGGCGTTCCGTAATGCGAGCTAGGTAATTATTATTCATAACGTCACTATCGAATCGATAGGTGATAGATTAATGTGGACGCATTGATTAATTGCGTTAGTAATTTGCGCTCGCGCAACTGCCTCTTTCTCTCAGCTTTTGCTCAACAAATTTTAAATTCTTCGGAGCTAGAACTTGCTTATAATCTCTATACGCAATGATAAAATTGTATAGACTTCACCGTTTCTGTATACGTATATACATATACGTATTTAAAAAACTATTTATTAAAGAAGCGGGTAGGTATTTATTAAAGTTAAACGATAACCACAAGTTGATTAATTTGTCGGTTTATTTGAACTCTTAGGTATCACATGAAAATTATTAAACAGATTTAGATGAAAGTCTGCATATAGGTAGCTTATGTCCTGCCTGACATCCGATTTAAGACCATTTTTATTCCATAACAACAATGAGTTCCCGAGGGAATCCCGAAATTTAAACGAGTAGAACAGCGGAAATATCTAGTCTGTAATAAGAATAACAAAAATAATCGTTTGTTTGTAATGGTTAAACTCGAAAACTGTTAAATGTTTAAAATTCTTTCACTTATAGAAAGCTCCAGTGCTCCTGAGTGACACAAAAAACTACCCACAAGAACTCCAAAACTAGAGCGAATGAAACCGTGACGGATCTACTAGTTCAAAATAAAATCGTCAACTTTTCCAAAAAAGCTCCGGTGAATCATTTCGTTTGAATACAGTTATCTATGACGTTATCTGAACCCAAACGAACTCTCAAAACGCCGTAGAAACCATTACCGGCCCATTACAACCCTTAAGTTGGTTTCGCTTTGCAATCGGAAAGCTCGTTATCGTCAGACTGCGAGCTTTTATGCACTAACGTCCGAAGAATGTGAAACACTCGGCCCTCCACGCACCCATCACGTCTGAGAGCCGTATTCGGAATGCGATTTTTATGAACTAAATATCCAAATCGCTAGAGTATATTTGAAGAGTTGCCTCAATTTCTCCATGACCCCATCATCAGATCCTGATTTCATGACAATGGGACCACACGGGAAGCACCAGCTTTCCAATAAAAAAAGAATCATCAAAATCGGTTTACCGGTCCACTTCGAAAACTAATACTTGATTGTCTCAGTTACATTAATATTCGATTTAAATTTTAGTGTTCATTATGAGAAGTAGCGAAATATAATAATGAAACTACAGAAACATAATTTTCTTTCTAAATTCCGTTCGAAATTGAAGCATGTACAAAAACTCCAGCGGGAACTCCGAAATCGACCCGGTGGAATTTTGAAACCTCATGAAATTTTGTATGTACACGTTATCATACCTACGGTACTTTTTATCCCGGAATTCACGCGGGAACTCCGAAATTAACGCTGATGAAACCGCGGTCAACTGCAGCAGATTTCTAATAGATATTGTATAATGCATAAAGTAACCATAATAAATGTGGATTTCGCTTTATAGCGAACATTCAACATACCGCCTCCAGAATACTGACCGTGAAATAATCCCGAGACTAATTCATTATACCTACCTACCTATTCATGCCTGCGCCCTGGGCCCTTATTCACTATGACCATAACACGCCGCGCTAAGATAAGACGCCGCTAACACCGTGTTTCCCTCGTAATCAAAGAAGTTTTACTGCAAAAACATGCATTTACAACGTTTCTTATGACATAAAGAATAATCATTTCACACACACACACACACACACACACACACACACACACACACACACACACACACACACACACACACACACTCACGCAGGCATAAACACACACCACTCACCTCACACCACACAACTCACATTTTTCATCTACTTTTTTTTTATCTTTTATTTTTTGTATTAACTTGTCAGTTCTATTTCGTTAAAATTAGTCTAACCTGTCATTGGCACTATTGTGAGTAATTTGTATTGGTTAATTGTTTTTTTTTTCTTAATGTGCTTTTGAGTTAGCTTTCAATAAATAAATAAATAATATCTTGGCATCTAGAACGTTTGGAAATGCGTTTTTGGGACGCGCGTTATGGGCAAGGAATGTTGTTGGTCATAGTATATAGAGAATAAGGGCCCTTGCTGTTAGCCCTACAGCAATAACAATACCTGCACGAGACGAATTCTCTTGCGAAATAAAGGTTCGGTGAATTAAAACAATCGCATGTACAATACACAATTAAGTTGTAAAACCGATTAATTATAATATGCTTGCTAACTGAACAATATTATTCCATATTTTTATGGCTTTGTATTGTATACCTGCAATATAAATAGAATAATTTCTGCGTATGAAAAACTTAGAGTATGCGGACTATGGTAATGAGGGACCTAATTCCAAATTTTTAGGGGAAATGTATTATATAATATACTAGTAATTTCCCGTGGTTTCGCCCGCGGTAATTTCGGAGTTCTGGCAAGAATTCCAGGATAAAAAGTGGGCTGTGGCGCCCTGTCCCCTGATAACGTATAGGCAAAATTTCATGGTGATCGGTTGAGTCGTAAAAGCGTGATAGCGTAACAAACAAACAAAGTCACTTTGGAATTTATAGTAGGACTAGCTGTTTCCGCGGTTTCACCCGCGTTAATTTCGGAGATCGTGCGGGAATTCCGGGATAACCCTTCTTCGTACCGCTGACAACGTATTTATTTGCAAAATCGATCGGTTGAACCGTTAAGGCGGGAAAGCGTAACAAACAAACGAACAAATAAACTCACTTTCTCATTTATACCTAACTAGCTGTCCCGCGCGGTTTCACCCGCGATAATTTCGAAGTTCCCGCGGAATAGTTCCATACAAACTTTGCAACCCCTTTTCATCCGCTTAGGGGTTGAATTTTCAAAAATCCTTCCTTATTGGATGCCTACGTCATACAAAGAACACACCCTCCAAGTTTCAGATCTCTACGATCTGCGGTTTAGGCTGTGCGTTGATCCATCAGTCATTCAGGACAAAGCATTTTTATAGAATAGCAAGGATTAGGATAATTTGATATCGGATATAGGTACAACAGAAATCTTTCTCGTAGCTTCAGGGCCCTTATTCACTATGACTAAGATAATTCCTTGCCTATAACGCGCGTCCCAAAAACGCATTTCCAAACGTTCTAGATGCCAAAAAATTAGAAATTATTATTCTTTATGGCATAAGAAATGTTGTAGATGTATTTTTTTGCGGTAAAACCTCTTTGATTACGAGGGAAAGACAGTTTCTGCTGCGTCTTATTATGGTGCGACGTGTTATGGTCATAGTGAATAAGGGCCCTGTTTTGATTACTTCTTATAACTATGCAATAATATAGTTAGTTTTAAAGTAAAATCTTGTTTTGAACCGATAATTTAGTTAGGGGTTGACGTGGGGTGGCTTACCCTACCCTCGTAAGGTCTGAGGGTAGGTGGGTACTGGCTAATTTTCAGCCGGTGTCTGTCTGCAAAGATAAGGGTATAATTACATCTTCCGGTACACGTATCTATGGGTACAAGCAAGGTAGAAGCGACGACGGAAGTGGTTAGCGAATTTAATCGAGTTAGTTTGTGCCTCCATGTACATTATAGGTAGGTACAGTCGCGATCAGAAAATGGTTATCTATCCTTACCACCCTTAATAATATTATAAACACGCAAAAACTACTGAATGAATTTTGATAAAAATTTACAATAATATCAGAATAACACATTTGGTACTTTTATCCCGGAATTGCCGCGGGATCTCCGGGTGAAACCACGGGGAACAGCTATTACACTATAGTATTGTAAGAGGTTAAAGTTTGTAAATTTGTTTTTAAGATTTTTGTGTGTAACTTTGGATGTCTCTATTTCTGAAAGTACTCAAACGTTTCTAAAAATATGCTTTTACCTTGTTAACCTTGTTCTATATATTTTAGGTTGTGATATTTGAAAATCCAACACATAAGTAGATAATTAGTAGTAAATCATTAAAATATGTCTGTAATAGGCATAATGACAAGGTATAAAAATCAAAATTCTATAATACGTACGTATTTTTTGCTTTTTCGAATTGTTGAAAAAATACTCAGATAAAACGCATTAAAGTTTAGGAATGGGAGGTCGCGACGTCGTAATTTTTTGATTACTTAAAAAAAACGAAAAATACGTGTCCAATATTTTTTATTAATCTACAAGACGGACTAAAAATTAAAATTTTCTCATCATGCCCATTGCGACGGTTTAGGGTGGTAAAAGTAACTGCAATTGTATGTGTAGCCTACCTATACCTATATATCAAAGGAGACAATTCCGCCGGCTGTGGACTAACGTGGATGCTCTTAGTATAGTGGTTGTGGTTTTGTTTAGCAAGCTAGCGTATTCGCATCACGTTCGTCATATTTTTATGCTCACAAAGCAATAGAAGCCCCACTGTGAGTCTGTGAAGTTAAGGCCGCTAACAAAGAGTTTAAGCTAGCTTTCAAGTTTCCTTTTGAATGTCGAAAATATCGGCTTAACTTCTAAACAACGCAACACTGAAAGTCGAGATGCTGAAACGCGGGAAATGTCATGATGTATTACATTATACATTAAAGATAAGAGTGATGTGTCGAGAAAGGTTTTCAGAAGTCATAAAAAATAACAATTTTTCCAATAAATTCGAAAAAGCAAAAAACACGTGTCTATTATTTTTTCACTGACGGACTAAATTTTTAATTTTTATACCTTGTCGCCATGCCCATTGTCACAGGTTCGATCCTCGCTTCAAGGTACAATTTAAATTGTGTGTGTGACCTTAACTCTTATTGTTTAGTATACGTATTATTTATTTTTTCGTAACCAGTATCTTTTACCATTTTACTCAGCTTATACGGCCGAAATTCAAATGTAAGTTGAATGAAATGAAAATGAAAAATCTTTATTTCTTTAATAACAATTATAGTAAATTAATTATAGTATATTTTAATAAACATATAGTATATTATAGTAAATTACCGGAGTTTGAAGTCTCCCTTTCAGCACAGATATATTTTTTTTTATGTCATAGGGGGCAAACGGGCAAGTGGTACACCTGATGGTAAGATATTACCGCCGCCCATAGACATCTGCAACACCAGAAGGCTTGCAGGTGCGTTGCCGACCTGCAATGGGGATATAAAACTATACTAGTCTTTAAGCAACAATAGGCTAGTTTCCAAATTTTTTTTTTTTAGTCCGTTTTGTAGTTTATTAAAAAATATTGGACACGTATTTTTTTTTTTTATGTAACCAAAAAATAACTGAGATATATCAAGTCGAAATTTCACATGACGTCACGCCTCGCTACAGTTTGTTCGCACGTTATAGCGAGCTGTGACATCACGAGTCCCCCACCCTAAACTTTAACGCGTTTTATCTATGCATATTTCCATTATTTTAAAAAGAGCAAAAAATACGTGTCTTTTATTTTTTTATTATCTAACTGACGGACTAAATAGAATTTCGATTTTTTTACTCCTTGAGTTACACTATCTGATTGTTGCAATATTGCAATGGAAATCAAAGGAATGGACAGTACACCTCATAGGTACGAGTAATACGAACTCAGAAAAGTATATTAAGTTATTTTTTTTTTATATATTGACTGTTTACATAAATATGAAGTAGGTATAGAATAGGGAAAATTTATGCATATTTCTTTTTTACTGTAACGAACTTTTCTAATCTCACAGCATGGGCGCGCACTGTGCACACAGCCAACGATCCTAGGTCAACGGAGACAATGTAGCCGCGCGAGACGCCCCGCATTTGCGTAATGACACGTATTGCGCGCCGTCACAGATCTGTCATGGCATCGGGTCAGTGACCCCGCTGATTGAGACATACTATAAAACCAGAATTCAAAAAGTTAAGTGAAATATTGTATAGGATATAAGGTTAAATGAAGGACGTACGACGACTGCGTTCATTATTCGAAATAAAAAGTTACACGATATATTTTTTTTTTAAATGAGCACAAGTTATTAAGTCGTCTTCCCCCATAAACTACAGAACATTCCAAAGTTTGCATTAAATTGGTAAATAAAGAAAAAAACATTTATACACAATTATTATATATTTATTAGGCATTAGATAAAACGCATTAAAGTTTGGGAGGGCGGCTCGTGACGTCATAACTAAGTTCGTATGTAGTGAACCTAGGTGTGACGTCACGCGAAATATCGCCGGATCACCGTTATTTCTCGTTTACGTAAAAAAGTCACATGTCTAATATTTTTTATTAATCTACACGACGGACTAAAAAATAAAATTTAGTACCTAATCTAACTCGTTTCCGGGGGATCCCGAAGTTCACGGCAGCGGAGCCGCGGGAAGCAGATAGTGTGTTACAAAGTAGAAGGCACTAGTCGGCCGGACAGTACTCAGTAGTGGACAGATCGCACCATACGTGTACGATTGGCGCAAAAACTGGCGCTCGAATAGCGACTAATCGCTGCTATTACCTGAATATGGCGCGGTCTGTGGAAAGCGGTGCTGCGTACAGAGTCATGTGGATACAGACACCCACTACAACGATAAATATACAACGTGTTAATGAATTAACTGAAAACTAGAAAGTAGTTTGTTCAGAATCAACTACCGAATCGATTGCACTATGTTTTAATATAGGTTATGTTTTTTCATTTGTATTAGCCCATGTCTAAATTATTTGTAATACAATATTTGGCGCGTACGCCGCCCGCAGCAAATACATTCGAACCGGTAGCGCGGGCGTAGCGCGGAATTTCGTAGATAGGTCGCCTCCAAACTAATGTTGAATAACTTTTAAAGTATAAATTTTTTAGACATAAAATATATTTTAATCATATTATTGTTTATTTTTTTAAATGGGGTGTATCAGGTTTTCAGTTAATTCATTAACACGTTGTATATTTTTTTTTTATGTCATAGGGGGCAAACGGTCAAGTGGTAAACCTTATGGTAAGTGATTACCGTCGCCCATGGACATCTGCAACACCAGAAAGCATACAGGTTGACCTGACCTGTGGAATGGGGACGGCAACTGGCTTTCAAGTGGGGCTGCCGGAACACACCGTTAGGTGCTTGGCGACAGATTTGCAACTTGAAGGTGGTAGCTAGCCAGCCGGGCACTAGAGAGCGCCCTACCACCATGCTATGGTTTCCTCACGATGTTTTCCTTCACCGTCAGCTCAAGCTCATTGTTGGGGTTTGAATTTTGATTCATCTGTTCGCACGGTAATGGTCTGTGCAATCGCGCTACATATACGCTGTAGTGCAGCGGTCGGCGGGGGCCGGGGAGGGCAAAAACGGTGGCAGCCGCCGCCTGTCGACAATTACTTACCACGACATGACACACCGCCTTAAGCGCGCACGCACACCTGCGACACGCGCGTTCGCGATCACATCACATTGTGTAAGGTTGTAAACGCATACTGCACGTTTGTTCGGTTTAACATAGGTACATTCGTGATCGACTAGCTAGCTGTTCGGTTCGGTTTCACCCGCGGGAATTCAGGGAATAAAAAGTTATTTTACCCTTTTTTGTTTCACCCGCGTTCATTTCGTATTTCCTGCGGGAATTCCGGAATAAAGGTTACTTTCATTTTAACCCTTTTCTGTACCCCTGACATCGTGGTTTCGCCCACATTATTTTTGGAGTTCACGCGGGAATTCCGAGTCAAAAATTACCCTGTGTCCTCTTTTCAGAGGTATCTCTTTCAACGTGTATGCAAATCATAATGATCAGTTAAGTAGTTAAAACGTGAAAGCGTTACAAACAAACAAACAAATAAAGTCATATTCGCATACTAGCTGTGCCCCGCGGTTTCATTCGCGGAACTTTTGGGATTCCCGCAGAAACTCCAAATTACCCTAAATTACTCCTTATAACATTAGCTAATTAGCAGTGAAAATCCCGTCAAAATTGGTTCAACCGTTTCGGAGATTCACCCACGTGAGTTTCGGAATTTCCGCAGGATCTCTTTATATCAGGATTAGGAACCTTTGCGGATGCAGGCAGAACAACCCACCAAAGTTTCATCGCAATCGGACTAATGGTTTAGCAACGCATAGAGGACAAACATACAAACATTAATTTTTATTTATAAAGAAGAAGATTATGGATGTGATCAATATTAAATAAACATTCCGGTATAAGTATAATTCTCATTCTAGTTTTTTTTTTAAACTGATACGTGATGAGCGATGACAGCTAGTAATTTCTTCTTATTTTATCTACCTATTATTTTTTCTATGGCATTCTATCACGATAGTTATCATGTACCTACCCTTTTCAACACAGTTACTCGTAAAGTAGCTCTTATTACACGGGGTTAAGTTTCATAACACATAGACATAGACATAGACAAATCTTTATTCGGCATCACAAAAAATTAAAAAAATATATGACAAAATGTGACACTCAAACTACATTCGCCTTAAAATTTTTGCGATGCCGAAATGGACACCGACTCAGCATATGCTATCACGTAAACACAGTAGACAAACGTGTTTTTGAGGTTCTCGCAAAATGATTTAACAAGAAATAAAAATAACCCATAATATGCACAAATGTTTTTCGGATAAAACACATCTTTAGGTCGAAAATGATCACTTTCCTAAAATGCCCACTTTCCTAAAACGTCCATTTTCCAAAAACAACTAGGTACCTACTTGGTTTTCCCAAAATGACTACTTTCCTTTAAATGTCAACTTTGCTAAAATGACTACTTTCCTATAATGTCCACTTCCCTAAAATGTCCACTTTCCTAAAATTTCCACTTCCCTAAAATGACTACTTGGTGACTGGTGACTACTTCTCATATACGCCTGTGTAAGTTATTGAAAGAGATCCTTTATGAATATATGCAGGTTGGATATCATTGTGATAAGCTTGGGTTTGCCAAAAAAAATAAAATCTTATTAATCCTAACTAATATTAAATTGCAAATATGAGTTTGTTTGTGTATTTCACTTATTAATTACCAATCGATCGTCATGAAATTTTTCAGACAAGTTTTCAAGGGCACAGAAAAGAAAATAGGATAGTTTTTATCCCGAAATTCTTGCGGGAACTCTTATGAGAGTTACTCTTATAATAAATCATTTTATTTGGATAATAAAAAAAAATTTTTTTTTTTTTTAAGTCATCATGAGTTTACGTATACCAAGACGATAAATTCTCACAAAAACTAGAGTCCACGACGACCAAGATACCAAATCGGGAATACGACATAATACCTACCTTCCGCATGCCACGACTGCTGTTTTTTCGCCACACTCCACGCTCGATCGACGTGCTCGGACGAAATCTGCCCCATCATAATCTAGCATATGGATAAATGTTACATTTACCTTAGTATTTTATGTTATTTTATTTAGGAAAGACTAGCTTTCCCCGCGGTTTCACCGGCGTGCAGTTCAGGATTCCTTCAGGAACTACCAATACATTTTTTCGGATGAATTGCCCTATTACTCCAGGGGAGCTAAGATGCGCAACACGATAAAATTTTATCGAGCCATTTTATCGATTCTCGTCGTTTTGTCTACCAGTGGTAAAAATGTTTAACCGAATCTAGTCTTAACTCAATACCCCACTACTGCACTTTTTTGCTTGGACGCCCACAAATATTTGTCGTGTCGACAATTTTATCTCTCGTTCGATAAACATATCATATTGCGCAGGATGACATATTGTATGGTTTTGTCGACGAGAATCGATAAAATGGCTCGATATAATTTTATCGTGTTGCGCATCTTAGCCCCGCAGGACGTAATACATAATAATAACTTTATAGTGCTAGCAAAAATATTATTGTTACGTACATGAATTTCGGTTAGGTACGAAGTTATGTGATAACAAAAGTACACATACACACACTCACGCACGAATAATGAATTAATTAGTTTTTCTCTACTTTTGAAGTGAATAAATTGAATAAATTATAATATACCTACGTAATTGAGCATTTAAATTAATAATGATAGTGCCTACCTAAAATGTGAGTAACTCTCATTTATATCTGTTTCTGCCAATTTTGCTCTGAACGAAACATTCGATAGTAATGTGGGTCTACAATATTCACTAAATTGTTGAGGTGTATAAAACAGTAAGCTACACAGACTCAAAGGGTTAAACGGAGTCTAGACGTCATTTATTTCCTAAAAAAAAAATACACCACTCTCCAAAACCATTTCGCGGTATAAACGCCTTCCCCTCGTACATAATATCTACATACTAGCTGTGCCCCGCGGTTTCACCCGCGTGAGTTTCGGAATTCCCGCAGGAACTCCCTTTAGGGGGATGAAAAATAGATAGTAGCCGATTCTCAGGCTTACTGAATGTGCATAAAAAATTTCATGAGAATCGGTCAAGCCGTTTCGGAGGAGTATGGGAACGAACATTGTGACACGAGAATTTTATATCTACACTAGCTGTGCCCCGCGGTTTCACCCGCGTAAGTTTCGGGATTCCCGCAGGAACTCCAATGCAGTCTAAGTCGTCCTCCATGAATGTACTCCTTATAACAACAGATAATTAGCAGTGAAAGTCCCGTCAATATCGGTCCAACCGTTTCGGAGATTCACCCGCGTGAGTTTCGGAATTCCCGCAGGAACTTCAAACTTCTTTTATATAAACCTTGTCCTGACAATAACGAACACAAAAAAAAAAACAATTTTCCAATTTGGTGCAGTCGTTTGTAAGTTAAGCGCTTACCAACACATTTGGCGATTCATTTTTATTATATAAGATATAAAGGTAGATACAGATCAGAGAATTTATCTGTACTTACTATTATCCGATCGTTTCAAGGTCACCGAGGCGGATTGATTTATTCGATTCCCCGACAGACAGACCATTTTATACGGAGTTGCCCTTTGTTCCAATCTTGTGCAGGATTTGGAGATTATCTCACGGCGCGGCGGCGCGGTGGTACGTGCAGAGACAGATAAAAAGAAATTGTCACGACAAAAAAATATTTACAACAAACCCCGTATATATTACCTATGAGGTAAACAGGGAGAACTTCTTTCTTGACGGGAGTCCCCCGATCGCACGCATGTGTCTTTTTCGTTCAATCTATGTATTACATATTTAGCTAACAATAAGTTTACCTACTGTATGTCTGTACCTTTATCCTTTTTATTCTTGTGTGTTATAATGACACAAAATCTTTTAATAATAATAAATAATAAAAAATTGTTTATTAAAAAAGGTGTCCAAAAAAATAAAAATTAAACTAAGCCAATTATTATAGGCAAAAGGCAGTGATTCAGCGTGAGCTGCTCGTGACCTAGGTTCCGAGCAGCGCTGGTTTTCAATCGCTCCCCTCTAGAGTACAGAGGGCTCATGCAATTCAGAACTAATTTGTTGAAATGCCAACATTAACTATGAGGACTAAAATTATTATTAGATATAAAAATGGATTGCTGTTCGTTTGTCTCGCTAAAACTCGAGAATGGCGGGAGCGATTTGGTTTATTTTGATCTCTGGAGTTAATCCGAAACTCACGCGGGTGAAACTGCGGGGCATATTTAGTATTGTATAAAAACATTTTTTCTCTTTCTTACTTTCAATTAAAATCTTTTTGTGTGCACTCTTAAAGAGGGTTACCGGATGATAACTATACATTTACCCGCGACAAGAGGGTGTCCGTTCGCCTGACGTGACGGTGGCTGCTGCGTAATGAACACAAAGCCAGCGCTAACGAGTGACGAGACGAGGACGTCCTATTATATTATCTGTGGCATTTTAGCACACGAACTGGCGTAGAACGTAACTGGTTTACGGCAAATTACACTTCTTTGGACACAATATTTAGGCAAAAAATCCATTAAATATCTACAGTCTACACGTTACGACTTCGAGTCATGTAAATACGTGTATTGTAGGTATGTGGCTATAATAACCGCTGTGAGTGTCAGTTCGAATCACGGTTTCCCTTGGCACTTTTTGATGGAATCGCATCGTTTATATAGTTACTAGCTGTTCCCCGTTACCCACGTTAGTTCCGGAGATCCCGCGGGTATTCCAAGGTAAAAGTACCCTATATCGTTCTATTTACCCCTGACAACGTGCATGCAAAATTTCGTGGTGATCGGTTGAGCCGTTTAGCCGTAAAAACGTAACAAACAAACAAACAAACTCACTTTCGCCTTTTTTATTAGTATTAAGGATTTATTGAGAACCGTGGGGTGGAGAGACAGAAGATAGATGCTATCGGGCGCGTTTCCAAAAAGACTTGGATGTGATGGTCTATTTGTCGTGGGGAATGGAGATGAGAAAAGAAGAGAAGAGAAACCCACAGAATAGGCAGAAGAAGAAGCTGATAAGTATAATCGAAGTGTCTGTCTATAAAAAGAAAAGACTGCCACTTCGATAACTGATAATATCGAGATAACTGTTTTCTTTTGAACTCAGAGGGTTCGAACGGCATTTTTTTAACCTTTCTCTGTTTTCAGAATGAAGTCCAGAAATAGGTTGTAGGATCATCCCAGAAAATTGTAAGTTCACAAAGTCACCTCGATGTTCACACGTCTGTACTTCGAGCAAAACCTGGTAACAAGCTAAATAAATTGATATGTACACCAATCCCCTCCCATACGATTGACCTCGTTAACTTAAAATACCAATATCCACGCACTCAAGGTTCGAGGAAAACGCATCACTTCTCACTGAATCACATTTCTTAAGAAATACCTATTCGATCAGAAGACAAATAAAACAATAACATTCATTTCAACTCTTTTATTGAGAACTGTAAACTGAGATTGGATTTCGTCCGCAACAATTTCGAAATATCCATAGGAACTCTTTATATGAAAGTAAGTACTCTATCTCTTATTCTAAGACTTAAATTACTCATAACTATATACCGAATAGGGATGTTGACTACTATTGAAAATCAAAATTCTAATTAGTCCGTCAGTTAGAAAATAAAAAAACAATAGACACGTATGTTTTGCTTTTTTAAATAAATTAAAATATACAGAGATAAAGCGCATTAAAGTTTAGGATGAGGAGGTCGTAACGTCACTAACCGCAAAACCGCCATACAAACTGTCAGAATAGTGACGTCACGCGAAATTTCAACTCAATATATCGCCGTTATTTTTTGATTACGTAAAAAAACGTGTCCAATATTTTTTAATAATCTACAAGACGGACTAAAAAATAGAAATTAGTCAACATGCCCATTGCTGTTCCCCTCGCAGTTTCACCAGCCTGGATTTTGGTATTGCCGCGGGAATATACCTGTACTTAATTTATACCCGCTAATGACGAGGTTCCGGGTTCGATTCCCGGTAGGTGTGATAAACACAGGGTTCCACTGTCCAGTCTGGGCGTGTATTATTATCTATAGTACTAGCTGTGCCCTGCGGTTTCACCCGCGGTAATTTCTGAGTTCCCGCGGGAATTCCGGGTTAAAAAGTACCCTATGTTCTTCTCTGTATCTCTGACAACGTACATGCCGAATTTCATCTAAATCTGTTGAGCCGTTTTTGCGTGATTGAGTAAACATTCACACTTTCACATTTATAATATTAGTAGGATAATAAATATGTATTAATAGATAATATTATTATATTATCTATTAGGTTGAGCTTACTGTGGGATCAAGTAGATCTGTGTGTTCTGAAGTGGATTATTACTTTCAAAAGTTTAACTAGATAGATGTCATCAGCTACCCAATTACAGATACTCCTATTTCTCCTATTTTTCCTATTAATTATTATCACAACGAGCAAAGTTTGGTCGTCCAGATATTTTTGGAAACTCAACCGGTCACGCCCTAGGGCCGAGTTAGGAGTGAACATAAAGCGAGGCTTGTCCCACAGTCAGGGGCCGTATTTTTGAATCGCTCGAATTACTTTCGCACACGGAATCGCGAATTCACATGCGAATGCTCATACATTTTTTAAGCGTTCACACGTGAATCTTGCAATTTCGTGTGCGAAAAGTAGTTCGAGCGATTCAAAAACACGGTCCCTGACTGTTTGCACTGATTACGCCTCGCTTACCCACTACCGCCTTCTGCCGTTTCCCCTTTATGCCAAACGTCGTTATCTAATAAGGCTAATTAAAAACACACCTACTCTATGTCACTTTAAAATTGGTTTAACCAATTTCAAATAAGTAGATTCTCAATTTATCTTTACTCTTAAGTTTTAATCTTGCCTTCCTAAGGATAGTTTAGAACCTGAACCTCGATGACCAAAAATGGCCAAAGGAGTCTCGGGGCTCATTTTAGTTATAACTAAAACTATATAAGTAGGTACTTACCCAGATATAAATAGTACATTGTTATCCTAGGGGTGAAAGTAACTTATTTAGTCCCGAAACGGGGTTTGGCGCCAATAGATCGAGGGACTAAATAAGTCTTTCTCCCGAGGATAACACTGTGCTTTTCATTACGAATGCAAGGAAAGTCAAAATAAAAATAGGAATTAGCTAAAGAAAACCTAGTTTTTTTTTAATAATTTGACAGTTGTCAGTTGAAAGCTATTCTCCCTAGGGCTGAAAAGGGTTACTTTCAACCCGCTTCTCAGGCAACTTCAGACCTACTTTCCGAGTATGAGTAATGAAAAATAACATTTTTCTTAGCCGAGAATCGAACTCGTTTTCTAGAAAATCGCATTTTGGATTTGACCATGCACTATCTACCTACCAATTTAAAAAGAGATACCTGTATACATAATCATAAAACACCCATCATTTGGAAAGAATATGTTGAAGACCTCATTAGCGCTCGCCGGCAAAACATTTGGCAGCTACAATAAAAAGGAATAATTGGCTATTAGTTGAGAGGTGTTTTTTCGTGTACACACTGTGGTCGGTTTGGCTTCGAGCCAAATGTGCAACGCATCGGGGAGGGCCGAGCGTTTACTGTGATCTCTCCGCGAACGAAGTACCTAGCGAGCAAAGGACAAACATGGGACACACATATTATGTTTATATTTTTGTCTCCTTTACTCAATGGGAATTGCGTTGCCTTTATTGTTTCGTGGTACTGCCCCAGGTGGTAGAGAGTTTTCGAATGCCAATGAAAATAAATTAAAAAAAAAACATTTTTTGGAACTCACTTTGCATTGAATTATTATATGAACTATGAATGAAAAATGAGACCAGTGTCAGTATTTTTATTTTTAATCTATGTTCTTTATTCAATATAGTCAACCGGGGGAATTGCGTCCATGGGGGTAATAGAGTCTATCAAAGATTACTCAAAACTATTAGGTTTAAAATGACTACTTCCATCTAGTTTTGTTTGTTTAATATTAAAAAACAAAACTAGATGGATTTAGTCGTTTCACATCTAATAGTTTATGAATAATCTTTGATAGACGCTATTACCCCCATGGACGCAATTCCCCTGGTTGATCCTACATATTTTATTTATAAAAAAGTCATTTTTTCTTGACCATGGATATGATAAATTACCATGCCTGGATACAAGCCGTATAAAAGTGTATCCCGGTAAAGGTACCAATTTACTTTCAATTTCTAATAGGTAATATTTTGCAATGATTCCGGCATTCTGGTCTTCAAATTGAATTGGTGATACCCGTTATGACGAGTCATACCAGAGATAATAAAGTGTCAACAGACAAAAACATGGCTGAAAAAGACACCGCGTCTGGGCCTCAGGTCTGACCACTCCGGTGCCGCGTCACTTTGTGGCTATAATTAAAACATAGTTCACCAAACTGTACAGAATTAGCTTCGTGTAGGACACGACTTCCCAGTACTCTAGTGGATATTTTTACAAAATGTTACGAAACAACATAATATTGCAAAATTTGGAAAAATATATCGTAACTGCCATATTTATTGTTAATACAAAATTCAAAACGCATCCACGTTCTGCAAAATTTTACGAATTAGCAAAATATTTCGTTTTACCACATACAAGGTGAAGGGGACCATAAAATCACATAATATACTTCGGTTCAAAAACTGAATGTGTTTTTTTTACACCTAGGTACTTACTTCTTTATTGCACATGCACACAGATACACCCACCCGTTTTTTGGTTGTAGCCTTGCCTATATGAGAGACAGCTATTGAATTTATTAACACTTAACCTCGCTATTTCGTCATCTATTCGAAAGATCCCTCCGTCTTGGATACACCCCTAGTTTGTACTAAAACTTAAGCTAGCAAAAACAGGGAGTCACTAATACAAACAGAAAACACAGACCTCCCCTAAAATTATAGTAATAGATTAAAATTAGCCTGTCAAATGACATATTTAGAGTTCATTTTGCTCTGATGGTGTTCACTGGATCAACTTTTTTTTAATAGAATGACAATGAAAAAATTTTTGCATTTATTTTACCTTAACAAAATCTAATTTCAAATTTAATTGTCTATGACATTGTTTTAAATAAGCGACGGGTTTTGTACCTAATTTCGTAGGCGATTAAGTTGTGAATGCGACAAGCGTTGGATACTGTTTAGTTTTCATATTAGCTTTTTGGGATTGAGGGGAGATTGGAAAAGGAAGAGACAAGAAGAAATGAGACAAGATAATTAGATAAGTAATAGTCAATTTCTATTTTGGCATTAATATTGGTCAATTGTTCGTTGTTATTTTTGTTCCAAGAGACTTTTTTATCCTCCAACAAAGGGAGCTTGAAGATTCGAGCTTTTTATCTATTCAACCAAGCATTATAGTGATTAGTGACGTAACAAAACGTCAATATACCAACATTAACGAGATTCTCATCAAAGCAAACTTAAGCACCTAACATCTGAGGAAACCGACAACAAACTATGCCTGCAATCGATTAACAGCAACTACGATTTTATTACGTAAAGATAGAGTTCAAATTGCGTTAATTCTGTATGAGATAAGGGAATATTGCGTTGGCGCTTCACAAGGAGTCGTCGAATCAGCGAGCTCTTGAGCCGAGGAGCGAAGTGCTTGGCTCCGTGACCCTTGAGAGATTTATTTCACAGTATCCGTCAACTGCCAACATTGTATTTGAGGTTCATGTTACAAAACAAAATCTTCAACTGGCATAATCACGCTTACGGGTGAGACATGTAGGCATTGGTGTAAAAACTTTTTTACGATGTACCTAGATACACAAATCCATACAAATGTCCTTACAAAAAGTGGCGTCGATGAATAAAAACAAAATTTTAACAAAAAAAATCAAAAAAAAAACCTAAAAATGCGCTACACCAAAATGTTAAAAATAACCAAATGTCGATTAAATCCGAAATACAAATATGCACGCAATATTATTTATTTATTTATTTATTTATTTATAAGGTACAAAACATAGTGCAAACTTTTACAGATACCAAATTATACTTAGTTACAAACAATCACCAGTCTACACCACTAGCTGTACACAACACTTATGAGAAAAAAAGAAAAGATAAGTAATTACATTATTATTAGTCAAATATCAAAAATAACAGCCAATAATTAATTAAATCATAATAATAGTGCAATGTCAGATAATTTAGTAATAATGTCAATAATTTAATTTAATTCACTACGCAGTCAATGATGATTAGTCCATAATCTATTATACATAGTTTTTATATAGTCTAGTTTTAAAACTGTTAAGTCCACAACAAAAGATATCCAGATCTATTTCCAATGTATCATACAGTCGACACATTCGGAGAATTGGAGCATTGTCTGAGACATTATTAGAAGCATTAGGCAAAACGAAAACACTTTTGTTTCTGGTTACCTTCTTATTACATTTAAAGAACACATGTCTAACGAGGTCCCCGTCGAGATCTCCATTCAAAATTTTATGAAGAGTCGTCAAGTCCTTGATATTGCGTCGCGTTGATAAAGGTAACAGATGAAACTTAATAAGTCAATCCTGATATCCGGTTATTGTACGTCGTGTTCCAGTTCTACTACAGAGATGACGCACGAACTTTGCCTGGCTTGATTCTAGCCTATCAGTGTGAATTTTATATATTGGTTGCCATACACTAGAACAATATTCCAGCGAGGATCTCACAAGAGATGTATACAAAACAATCAGGCTGTCAATACACTTAAAAGCTTTGGTCGTACGAAATAAAAAACCCAACATGCGGTTAGCCTTGGACACGATAATTTCAAAATGATTACGAAATGACAACTGACTGTCAAAAATCACCCCAAGATCTCTGATTTTTTCAACCTTCGTCAAGCGGCTTCCACCCACGGTATACCCAAATATTATTATTATTGGATATGGATATATATTATTATTGGAATGTGCTACATAGTGCCGAGCTGTGGAAGGTTATTATGAAAAGAAAAATTATAAAAATTTAACCTTTTTTGTGACGCTTACACGACTTAAACTATTCAACCGATCATCGCTCTAATTTTGCATACACAGGAGTAGTACAGAAAAGGACATAGGTTGGGTACTTTTTACTCCTTTAAATAGCATGGAATCTCTGAAATTATCGCGGGTGAAATTGCGGGGAATAGCTAGTATCTATGCAATATTATCGGATTTAATACCACCTTTGCTTGTTTTCCACATAATTAATTTATTTGTACATATAGGTGTATACGAGCAGCTAATATTTCAATCTTAATCACTCGACATCTTGTGTCTATACAAATGCCGTGAATCACAATCGTTAATCCATTAAACACAAGACGAACGCAAGCGAAAAAACAAACGAAAACCGTGTACGTAATACCGTTACACATTGCTGTCGCATAAGCGAACCGAGAAATTTCATTACCAACAAACGAGCAATGCACTGCGAAACTGCAAGCGGAGACGCCGTTAAAATTGGCAGATGTTAACGCGGCGACATGGTTGCGCAGTGACACGCAAAATCGACAGGAAAGTGAGGATTAAGGAGTCTGCGCGCGCAACGTGTGACGAAATAAAAAGATGTTTTGTCCCGGCAGCAGTTTGCAAACATCAAGCGTTATTTTTTTTTTTTTTAAACGACTTAGTTTTTTTAGGCGATGCAAATAGAACAAGCCAGTGATCGAGAGACTCGTCGAAGTTTAATAATGCGAATGACTAACTGTATAGGTATCTACCTATATCCTAAAACCCAAACATAGGTATACACCGTGTTAATGAATTAACTGAAAATTAGAAAGTAGTGTGTTCAGAATCGACTTCCGAATCGACCGTACCATGTATAGGTTATATTTTTTCATTTTTACCAGCCCATGTCTAAATTATTTATAAGTACAATATTTGGCGCGTACGCCGCCCGTAGCAAAAAAAATGGAATCGGTCATTGACACGTAGGCGGGGGCGTAGCGCTTGAAATTTCGTAGATAGGTCACCGCCAAACTAATGTTAAATAACTTTTACTATTAATTTTTCGACATAATTTATATTTTAATCATATTATTGTTTATTTTTTTAAATGAGGTGTATCAGGTTTTTGGTCAATTTATTAACACGTTGTATATATCCTAGGACTGATAAGTCAAAAATATACTACATAAACGCGTTCGAAGTATATTTCTAACGTAATAACAACTTGAATAGGAGAAGAGAATAAGGAAAGCATTTTGAAAATTTTGGAATCGTTATTTGTTTCTCTGTTTGACCGTTTGTTAGAACGCCCATCATATAAAAAGTAGTGGAGGGATTTGAAAAGAATTTTATTATAGCTAATCGTCTTTACTTAATTTAATAATGTGTACATTTATTTAGCGTGAGACTTGGACGGCTGTCCGTAGGTATTTCATGACAAAAATTATTCCAGCTTCCTTTCTTGGATTTCGAACTTTCTTCAAACCATAGGTACTTTATGAGGTCATTTTGAAGCCGTCTGTGGACCTTATGCTGTTCCTATACTCTTCCTTATTTATTCCTCTACTTCACATCCTGGCCCACGCCACTTCAACTCCGGATTCTACCACGGATCGCAAAGGCCAGTGAATGTTTTGTATATAATATATACTTATCTACTCTTGTTTACTGATTGGTGAGGCCACTTCTTCTTTTAAGTGTCAGTGATATTTTACTTATAACGTCTTTGTTTGAGCCTAATAAAATTTACAACCTATAGTTAACAAAGTCGTTTTAGTCATAGATAAACAACTATTAATTACCAAATTGTTTATGATTATCATCATAATAAACTTTATCATTATATTATGTGCAAATAAACGTAACAAGTTGCTAAAATAAATAAATATTGTAATATTTTTTTTTTTAACAAATACAATATTTTAGCGGTAATGACTCATTGAATAGAATAAATGAATAGAATAGAATAGAATTTGAAGGTATAATAGAATTAGTCAGTGCGATCGAACCACATGCACGCTGCCAGGGTCTGGGTTGGAATCTCAACAGTGTGCTTGAACTTTCCATGAAGGACATGGTGATGAAACCAACCTAAAAATGGTGGTAGAGTAGCTTCTAGTGCCCCGCTGACTATCATCTTCGAGTTGAAAATCTGTCGCAAGGCAAATAATGGATGTGTTCCGACAGCTACGCTTGATAGCTAGTTCCCATTCAACCACACCGTCACATAGTCACTGTGGTTCAAGTCCAACGTTGACGTAACTGTAAACCATAAAAAATTATAACAATGTTTTGAATATTTAGAGGAGTAGATTAATATGATTCCATGCCGTTTACATAATTTATGGAATCATCGATAAATAATTAATATATTTTACATTTCACGAATTTAGGTATACCTAACTTAAAATAGGAATACCTAAATAAACATCAATCCGTTAATTTTGCTACTGAAAATAAGGAAAATTTTTCAATTTTTTTTTTTACATCCCATCAGACCTTAACAATAGTATTGGACTTATACTTAGCAGAAAAATCCTTTGTTACATATAGTATTAGAGATAATATAACTAATAATATCTTTTTATAGGTGAAATACGAAATATTTCAATTAAAGAATCATAATAATTATACTAAATCAGTAGAGCAGTTTATAAGACATCACGTAGGTAATTAGAATTAGGTAATTACGTCTAATTAGAATTTTGATTTTCATACCTTGGAGAATCTCAAAATAGCACATCAAAATATGCTAACCGGAAGAATCTGGCTTTGGCGCATCACTTTCGCGGCATTGATGGGTAGGTACACGTATGTGTCACATTTACCGTGTGTACTGCGTATATAATTTGAGTATTATACACATTTCAAATCATATAGATAATATTATTATGATAGTAGGAACAATAAAAATACATGTAACTAATTGTTAGATTTATAAATACTTAAATAATCATGTAGATGCGCAGTAATGGTATAAAAGAGGATTCATTTTATCATGATTATGATAATACCTATCTCTGCATGAATAAAATAAATAAACAAAAATTTTCTATATCAGTTGTTGATATTATACCTATTACAGCAGAAAATTTTTAAATATGGGCTTTCTGTGTATAATCTAGTACCTACCCTACGCAATAAAATGGAAAGGATTTAGTTAAATTATCTGCTGGTACATATCAACATAATATTATGTTTCCAATCACTCATCTTATCTGTACGCGCATTTTTACTCTGATCTGGAACAATTTTTACTATCCCAAAAAACACGAGTTTACAATTAAAACCGCGGGCACCAATCAGTAATTAATAAACTGCCTTTCTAGCGTCGTAATAACGAAAGCAAAATATTTGGACTCGGTCTAGTTAACCGACTTCAAAAAAGGAGGAGGTCCTCAATTCGACTGTATTTTTCTTTTTCACAATTTTATTTGAAGAAAAGTCACCATCAATAGCATGTTCATACTTCTAACTCAATCTTCCTATCTAAAACATAGTAATAAGCGAGCAATGTACACGTGTATTTATATATAATTGTGTAAAGTACGTATGTGTGGGTAATCATTAAAGTACGAGTACAATTAAACATGAGATGTGGAATAACAATGATGATGAGGCAAATATCCCTGCATTATATAAACTGATATAAACTGGCACCGATCAGTGAACAGGTTTGTTTGCAAGTTAGTATTGCGCCTTCAACAGTATCGAGTCACACTATTTTTTACAAAATGAATAAAGATCATATTGATACGGGTAAAAACTGCACTAAGAACATCACTTATCACGAAATACCGTTAAAAATTAAACAATGTATTGATGATATAGTTAAAAGAGAAGGCTATTTGACGCATAAGATTAAATGTGATATGACATCGAGCAAAGGCAGTAATTTTACGAGTTTTTTATATGAAGTGGATATAGCGGGTAAAACTGCTGATGGTGACAAAGCAACGGATATGTTTGTAAAATATACAATGACTTTAAAAATTACAGAAATGATTGATCTCAGCACGGCATTTCAGAGAGAAGCGCATTTCTACAGTGTCATCGCGGGAGCTTTTGAACAGTTGCAGGAAGATGCAAACATCCCTCTAGAAGAAAGATATCATTTTACTAAGCACTACTATTCCGATAGTGAAGTGACAATAATGGAAAACGCCAACAAACGAGGATTCAAAACTTTAAACAGGATGAATGTGGTTCCTTTAAACGTTGCGGAAAATATAGTTAAAAATCTGGCAACATTTCATGCACTTTCCTTCGTTTTGGAAAAAAAAAATCCGGAATTTTATGAAATGAAAATAAAAAAATTGGAAACATTGATACAATTTAACGAAGGTTGGTCGAAGTTTTTCAAAAATATGAGTGATATTGTAATAAATGTATTATGTGGCGAAACAAAACAGAAGCTAAATATTATCATGCCGACTATAATCGAAGAGTTCGCTGTGCATATGAATCCAAATAGTTCGCTAAAGTCTTGCCTTTGTCATGGCGACTACAGACTTAGTAACATATTGCTGGTGAGTAGGTATCTTGTTAATACAATAAGTCATGACATCTTAGAGGAGTAGAATTCGCGTTTCTGTACATTGAATATTTTAACCAAAAATTGGCAGGGGGCTTTAAAAGTATAAAATAAAATAATTTTCTGTCTGTTCACGAATCCACTGGACGGATTGTCATGCAGTTTTCAAAGGCAGAATAAGCTCAGCCTGGTGCTACCTAAAGACTTTGTTTCATCTAAATCGGACGTTATGCAAAAAAGTTAGTCATTCAAAGGCGTCGATGTATTGCAATGATCGAAAGTTTAGACGTAGTGTAGTACTTTTGGTCCCGGAATTTTTACGGGCACTCCGAAATTAACGCGTGTGAAACCACAAGGCACAGCTAGCTTAAAATGTTAACAATCTAACTGGCAGGTGTCATTTTAGTTCAACGGATGACCTTTTAGAAAAAATAAAGTAGATACCAAAAAACCTTTGTTTTCTAAACATACGCAATTGAAGCAAATATAATTATTAATATAACTAAATAATGAACTGAATTCTAATATAACTAAATTACGTACTATTTACGATATTAAATTATGCTTTAAGAAGTTATTTATTTACCTACTTCTCTCTTCCAGAATACCACAACATCAACAGTATTACCCATCGACTACCAAGTAGTGCATTATAACAATCCCGTCAAAGATTTGATTTATTTTATTATGACCTGCACAGATCAGGATTTCAGAAGAGAACATTTAGAAAATTTGAAAGAAATCTATCACAGCAGTCTGGGTGAATTTCTGAAAAGATTCAGTATGGACGTTGGAGAAGTTTATCCGAGAGAAGAATTCGAAAGGGCTTACCAGAAGAATCTCAAGTTTGGACTGTTGATGTCCATAATGGTGATCCCTCTTATATTTGTTAGAGAAGATGACGTACCCGAGTTCGGTGACACAGACGCTGTACTGAATCTGCACGATGAGGAGTTCAAACAAAGAATCCAAGGCCTGGCAGAAGATTTTAGTAATTGGCTTGAATTGTAAAGTTTATACCACAAAAGTACATGGATGAAATGTTCGTTCTTTTACACACCTGCGTACATGCAAAGCCATAAAAATAGCTGTTTAATTATTTATTTTTTTATTAAAGACAATATGAGCCATCATTGTTAATTTTTAACTGACTTCCAAAAGAGGAGGTTTTGTGTTCGGCTGTGTGTGTTTTTTCAATGTATAATCACCAATTTCAAAATTCAAAGAAGCGGAACTGATGATGAAGATCACAGAACTACTCAATAATAGATATTTCACGGGTTCTGATTCGTATAGTTTCTAAACAATTTATGCTCGTCACAATGGCCAGGATAACTCCTCAACAATTAACGTCCCTGCATCGGGAAAAGCAATATTTTGTAAAAGGTGTTGAGCCGTAGAAATTAGGCTATTGTTACTCAGATAAATTACAAGTAGAAATTAGACTATTGTTACTCAGATAAATTACAAACCGAATTACTTAAAAGCGAGAAATAAACAAAATTTTAACAAAAAAATGGGCTAAATGTTTTAACCTACTTCAAAAAGGAGGAGGTTCTCAATTCGACGTGTATGTTTTTTTTTATGTTTGTTACCTCAGCTTTGTTAAAATATTTTTTAGGGTTCCAAATAAAACCCATAAAATTTCGTCAAGGAATGAAGAGACATTCATGGAAATACTAATGTATTAAAATTATGAAATAACAAATTAGGGGTGACACTGATAAAGATGTCACTGAGGGATGAAAAAAAATTCAGTGCACATAAGCATGTAAGGTATCGTAAAATAGGTCTTGAAATATCGTTAAAACGTTTCAACCTGACTTCTGTATTTGACTTTTTGGAAATGATGGGACGAGGTGGAAAATTCAGAAAAAAAAATCAAGACAGTGGTTTTACCGATTGTAAAATTTAATTTAATGACGTTTCTGTGTAGACACGCAATATAAGAGAAGATTAATGTTATCGTGATTATAAATTATCTCTTTTTAAATAAAACAATCAAAAAACTATTTTTCTGCTATGCCTACACAACATGTTGTTAAGTAAATGCTGTTGATAGGTATGCTGCAAAAAATGCGTAAACATGACGTTTCTGTGCATTTTTCTTAATCATAATTGACACTAATTGTAAAACCCATACGTAAGTCACAGATAATAATATATAATACTATAGCGTAAGTTAAACAAAAGTAAACAGCGGTATACATCAACATAATATGCTTATAAATAATCAGTCAGCTAGTCTGTACGTTTTGTTTTATTGTATTATATTTTTTATTTCCGTGGAGGGACAGGCTACAGGGAAACAAAAGGAAATATATAAGAGACGCAAAAGTACAAATTCTAACAAAAACACTACATAAGTCTATTTAATTCAAGGCAGTCAGTTAACTTAGGCGGTATGGCGATATTTTATTTAATGATTTTTATTCATTTTAACCGACTTCCAAAAAGAAGAAGGTTCTATGTTCGGCTGTATGTACGTATATGTTTTTTTTTAATGTATGTTCACCGATTACTCGTAAACGGTTGGACCGATTTGGAAAATTCTTTTTTTGTTTGAAAGGATATACTCCCAGTTGGGTCCCATTTAAAACACAAATTTTTGTGAGACGTTCAATGTAGTCTCCGTAACGTTCTTCCTTGTCATCAGTAGGTAACGAAAACAATACATCGCATTTTACAATGTTGCCAAGCCAAGCTCAGTTCCAGTATTTTCACTTGTTTCTCGTCCAGTTTATCACTATATTCGAAGAGAAGTCATCATCAACAGCATGTTCATATTTCTTATTCTGATATCTTCCTATCTAAAACATAATCAACAATGTACACGTGTATTTTATATTTTGTAAAGTATTTATGTACCAAGCATTAAAATATTAGTATTAACGTTAACAATCAAGCATGATATGTGAAATAACAAACCTAGAAATGGTTATTTACACAAATATCCCCATATTATATAAAGTTCCACCGATCTGGAGAACGAAATCTTTGAAAGTTAGTATCATCGCGCCGTCAACACTTCCGTGGCACATTCTTTTTTTTTAAGAAAATGAATAATGATTCAATCGCTTCGTGTAAAAACTGCACTAAATATATCACTCATGACCAAATACCGTTGAAAATTAAACAATGTATTGATGAGATAATTAAAAGAGAAGGCTATTCGACTCACAAGATTAAATGTGAAATGACATCGACTGAAGGCGGTAATTTCACGAGTTTTTTATATGAAGTGAATATAAAAGGTGAAACAGATGTTGGTGATAAAGACACAGATATATTTGTGAAATATACAATGACTTTAAAAAATACAGAAATGATTGAACCTAGCGCGGCGTTTCAGAGAGAGGCACATTTCTACAGTGTCATCGCGGGAGCTTTTGAACAGTTGCAGGAAGATGCAAACATCCCACTCGAAGAAAGATACCTTTTTCCTAAGCACTATTATGCCGATAGTGAAGTGACGATAATGGAAAACGCCAACAAACGGGGATTGAAAACTTTAAACAGGATGGATGTGGTTCCTTTAAACGTTGCGGAAGATATAATTCGATATCTTGCAAAATTTCATGCACTTTCTTTTGCACTGGAAAATAAACACCCGGAATTTTATGAAACAAAAATAAAAAATTGGAAGACATTGATACAATTTAACGATAGTTGGTTGAAATTTGCGAATAATATGGTTGATATTGTAACAAATGTACTAAGTGGCGAAACAAAATGTAAGATAAAAAAAATTATGCCAACTATAATCGAAGAATTTTCTGCGCATATGAATCCTAATAGTTCGCTAAAGTCTTGCCTTTGTCATGGCGACTACAGACTTAGTAATATACTGCTGGTGAGTTATATCTTGTTAATGCAATAAAGTAGGTAATTATAACTACATCAAGTAAAGCATGCCATTCAAATTTAGTAAGCACTTCAATTGACAATATTCTTAATAAGCTTAAAGAAGTAGATACATAATTCACTTTTTCCTCTTTTCCAGAACAATAAAACATCAACAGTGCTGCCCATTGACTATCAATTAATAAATTATAATAATCCTGTCAAAGATTTTATCTATTTTATTATAAGTAGCACAGACCAAGAGTTTAGAAGAGAACATTTGGACAGTTTGAAAGAAATATATCACCGAAGTCTGGGGGAATTTCTCAAAAAATTCAATTTGGATGCTAAGAAAATTTATCCAAGAGATGAATTTGAAAGGGCCTACGAAAAACACCTGGAGTATGGTCTATTGACATCAATAATAATGCTACCTATAATATTTGTTAGAGAAGATGACGTACCCGAGCTTGGAGACACAGACGCCATATTGAATCTGCACAACATGGAGTTCAAAGAAAGAATCCAAGGCCTCGTTGATGATTTTATTATTTGGCTTGATTTGTGAAGTTTTAATTATGCATAATATACAAAAAGTACAACAACAAAAAATGTTTTTTGTACACACCTGCGACATGGAAACCGTAAAATTATACAGCTTACTATAATCATTGGGTTTAAATTACTTCATTTAATTTAAAACCAACATAAAGTATTAAGATTACAACTTTTAATTTACATAATATAATATCCCAATGTACCCCAAACTTTTGCACAATCATTAGTGCAAAGTTTGTGCTGTAATGTTAAAAAAACTCATTTAACTTGCAATGTTTGTATGTGAGTTATCCGTTTAAAAATTTGCATCCAAGAAAAACTAGCCCCAAAGACCTACCATTTGCCATTACGAAGTTTCAGCGCCTACATCCCGACTCCATCATTAGATCAGCTCGATGGAACTATAGTATTTCTTTGTCACCAAATTACCTTATGCGTGCCTTTCATCCGTAGGAAATTGTTAAAAAACGGTCAGCTTTGAAATGAAATGAAATAAACTTTATTTGTTAACCGTAAATATGCAATAACAAAAAGAAGCACAACCAGCGTGTCGCAACAAAAAGGCAACCATCTCAGCATTTTCATGAAAAGTGCGGACAAGTTCTTAGTTCTTTACTTATAAAATATACTAGCTGGGCCCCGCGGTTTCACCCGCGGTAATTTCGGAGTTCCCGAGGGAATTAATATAAAGTAAGGGTAAAATTAATTAATAAAAAGTACCCTAAAGGGGTACAGAGAAGGACATAGGGTACTTTTTATCCCAGAATTCCAGCGGGAACTCCGAAATTACCACGGGTGAAACCGCGGGGCCCAGCTATTATTATAAATGCGAAAGTTTATATGTATGGATGTTTGTTATTCTTTCACGCAAAAACGACTGAATGGATCTTAATGAAACTTTACAATAATATAGCTTATACATCATATTAACACATAGGGTTCTTTTTATCCCGGAATTCGCGTGGCATCTCCGAAAATAACGCAGGTGAAACCGCGGGGAGCAGCTATAGTAAATAGTGAATTGCAAGTTAAATAAAAGTTTGTACAAAATATTATTGTACATCAATCCATCTTCATCATTGTGATCGTGGTGAATCGTAGTCGCACTTTCGTAGCCGCCGCCTTCCAGTTGAAAATCAAAAGCCAAGCACCTAACGGTGTGTTCCGGCAGCCTCACATGAAAGATGATAATAATAATCCTACTAATAACGCGAAAGTTTGTAATGTATGGATGGATGGATGGATGGATGGATGTTTGTTACTCTTTCACGCAAAAACTACTGGATGGATTTAAATGAAACTTTACAATAATATAGCTAATACATCAGATTAACACATAGGGTACTTTTTATCCCGGAATCCCGCGGAAACTCTGAAATTAACGCGGGTGAAACCGTGGGGCACAACTAGTAATATAATAATAATAATAATAATCCACTTTACAACACACAGATCTACTTGATCCCACACTAAGCTATAAGCTTGTGTCGTGGAAACCAAGCAACACGTGGTATATACCAGATATATTTTATTCCCATTTCAGGCAAGGTATGTTTACAATCTTCGACCACACCGTCACATAACAACAAGTTACCTTTGGTTTATATATAAAATCTAGGCAAGATAGATGATTTTGAGGATTTTATTGCCACGATCAAATCTACTAATCCGTTAGGTTACTCAAATCCAGTTCTTTAAGAAGGTATAGGTAAGTACGTATTGTAAAAATGTATTTTCCAGATTTTTATTACAAGAAATTACAATATTAGTCGTTAGATACTGATGGTTACCGAGTATCATATTTTTATTACGTTATAAAAGAGAGATTGTTTTATCAAGATTATATAGATAAGTATTATCTCTACGTAACATAAACAAAAAAACTGTGCAGTATGTACATATACGAACATAAATGATTCCAATCAGTGGTCTAGTCTGTACGTGCGTTTTCACTTAAAATTTATTGACACCAAAAAAGAAAAAGAATATTTCCTACTAGCTGTCCCCCGCGGTTTCACCCGCGGTAATTTCGGAGTTCCCCTGAGATTTTCGGGGTAAAAAGTACCCTGTGTCATTCAGGACTACCGTAGCCTGCAGGAAAAGAATTTTAGAAAGAGAAAAACGGTTCAGTAGATCCGGAGATTCACTAACTCACAAACTCACAACATTTACCTCTTTATAATATTAGTATAGATTATCCCGTCGAGATACTATCATAAGGTACCATTAGGCGAGATTACGGACAAAATATACAATGTGTCACTAAAAAAATAAACAATAATAATACGACAAAAATATTAATTATGTTGAGAAAATTAGTTCATAGTTTAAAAGTTATTTAACATTGGAGGTGACCTTATCTACGAAATTTCAAGCGCTACGACCGCGCCTACGTGTTAATGACGGATTCAATTTTTTTGTTACGGGCGGCGTACGCGCCAAATATTGTATTATAAATCATTTAGAAATGGGCTAGTAACAAGGAAAAATATAACCTATATTAAAACATGGTGCGATCGATTGGGAAGTCGATTCTGAGCAAACTGCTTTCTAGTTTTCAATTAATTCATTAACACGTTGTATAAATAACACAAATTTTCGATTCAACTGTAAGACGTTCAATCTGACCGTTAGTTCCGCTGGTCTCTCACTTTTTCCATTCATTAAGACAAACAGGAGTAACTACTATTTTGATGTGTTTATTTCTATTCTTGTTTATCACTTATTATTCTAAGAAAAGTCATCATCAATTCTAGGTTCATTTTTATCTCCCACTCTATCGTACTATCTACAAGAGCAAATTGAACATGTATATTATTATTGTTTGATGTAGGTATGTGTACCCAGCCATTATAATACGAGTATTAATGTGATCCTCAATTAACAGCCAAACATGAGTTGTGAAATATTAAAGCCAGAAAAGGCTGTTTACACAAACATGCCCGTATTATATAAACTGCCACCAATCAGAAAACAAGATCTCTTACAAGTTAGTTACTTAGTATTGCGCCGGCAACAGTACCGTTTCCCACAATTCTTTTACAAAAATGAATAAAGATTCCATCGATACTGATAGAAACTGCATTAAATACCTCACTTATGACCAAATACCGTTGAAAATTAAACAATGCATTGAAGACATAGTTAAAAGAGAAGGTTATTTGACGCACCAAATTAAATGTGGAATGACATCGACTGAGGGTGGGAATTTCACGAGTTTTTTGTATGAAGTGGATATAAAAGGTGAATGTGCCGATGGCGACAAAGAAACAGATATATTTGTAAAACATATAATGATTTTGAAAAATACAGAAATTATGGAATCCAGCACGGTATTTCAGAGAGAAGCGCATTTCTACAGTGTCATCGCGGGAGCTTTTGAACAGTTGCAGGAAGATGCAAACATCCCACTCGAAGAAAGATACCAGTTTATTAAGCACTACTATTCCGATAGTGAAGTGACAATAATGGAAAACGCCAACAAACGAGGATTTAAAACCTTAAATAGGATGGATGTAGTGCCTTTAAACGTTGCGAAACGTCTAATTCAAAAACTTGCAAAATTTCACGCACTTTCTTATGTATTGGAGAAGAAACAACCCGAATTTTATGAAAAAGAAATAAAGCATTTAGAATATGTGGTAAACTATAATCAAACGGTGTTAAAATATATGAATAATATGGCTGATGTTACAATAAAAGTATTAAATGGCGAAACAAAACAAAAGATGCAAGAAATTTTACCGACTTTAATCAAACAGTTTTCGGTTCATATGTATCCTGATAGTTCACTTAGGTCTTGCCTTTGCCATGGTGACTACAGACTTAATAATATACTGCTCGTAAGTATCTTTTGAGAAAGAAAGAAAGGAGTTTATTGGTCCCCATTAAAAAAAAGTACAAAATAAAATACCATTAGTTTTTTTTTTAACAAATATGTGTAAGTGAAATTACGTCAATAAAAGATCATAATATACAAACTAAATCTTAGCAACTTTAGCCTTATGTAATTAACTTAAATACTCTTCTTTTCCAGAACAAGACAACATCAACAGTTTTACCCATCGACTATCAATTAATAAATTATAATAATCCCCTTAAAGATTTCTTTTATTGTATTATGACCTGTACTGATCAAGATTTCAGGAGAGATCATTTAGATAGTCTGAAGGAAATCTATCTCTTCAGTCTGGGTGAATTTTTGAAGAGATTTAATTTGGACGTCGAAGATATATATCCAAGAGAAGAATTCGAAAGGGCTTACAAGAAAAACCTGAAATATGGTCTACTGATGTCAATTGTGATACTACCTTTTATATTTGTGAGAGAAGATGACGTACCCGAAATAGGTGATATGGAAAATGAATTTAAATTGCACAATATGGAGTTCAAAGAAAGAATCCAAGGCCTCGCAGAAGATTTTATTACTTGGCTTGATTTGTAAAGATTTTATAAGAACTTGGAATAAACTCACTTTGGCACTTGTGGTCTCACTTCGTTCACCACGGGTGTTGTTGCTCTTTGCATTTAACAGGCGTTTTTTACATTAATACGTCTTTAGAATAATCTGCTATTTCTGCTCTGCATCAATCATACAAATCAGAATGCAAACCACGAGGCAAATCATTAGAGAAATTCTTGCAGGCTCAGGTCTATATACCACCTTATTTCATTTTAGATGTTAGATGTTTAAATGACAATGGTAAAAAAAATACCTTATTAAATTCATTTTTCAACAGTACCTAAATTAGTGAAGCAATAGAAAAATGCAGGTTACCTATATTATGTATCTTTAGAATAAACTAAATATGGTTTACTACCAATGATATAATCAGTGCTTACAATGAAAATCACCAATGTATTTTATTTTCTTCAAATTATACTTACTATATAGATTCTCTACATACTATGGTATTTTCACTTATTCTCTAGTTTGACATTACTTTAATCACCATTTTATCTTATCATACCTACTACTAGCTGTTCCCCGCGGTTTCACCCGCGTAATTTCGGAGTTCTCGCGGGAATTCCGGGTTAAAAAGTATCCTATATCCTTCTCTGGACCCCTGACGACGTGTATTCAAAATTTCGTGGTGATCGGTTGAGCTGTTAAGGCGTGAAAGCATAACAGACAGACATACAGATAGACAGACAGACAAAGTTACTTTCGCATTTATAATATTAGTAGGGATAACTAGGTTTCACCCGCTTTAATTTCGGAGTTCCCGCGGGCATCCCAGATCCCAGTTTGAAAGTACCTACTATAAGTCCTTTTCTGTATACCTGACAACGAGTATGCAAATTTTTATGATGTGCTTTGAGAATATATTAAGATGTAAACGTAATGAACACGCAAACAAACATCACATTCGCATATACCTAATATTAGTTCGGAATAAATTATTAGGATATCAGCATTGATTTAAAATAAATATATTAGTATAAATATAAGTAATTACCAGCAGGTTAACACGACTTAGTGGTCTCAGACGAAATAAAATATGTATTTCGTCTGAGTTGTGGTAAACATAATTTACGTATATGTTTGTAGTCAAATATTAAACAGAGGGAAAAAATAAATAAACAGATATCCTGTTTTTGTTTTTAATTAGTTTTAGTTCAATAAGTTCCACCCAAACACACACGCACAAAAGTCATGGCGCAAATTAAGACGTTAATGTTTTTAAGATCAAACCAAATAAGATAGGGTAGGTACGAGTATACTGATATATAAATTAGAATGTGAAATGTCATTCGTATTTTTTTTTGTAGGTACTTTACTCGGACTAAAGCAAGTGCTGTCATACACGTCGCAAGTACAGAAATACTTAAAAGTTCAGACAAAATTAACGTTGTGTGTTTTTCTGATTGAAAAATTGACGATGTCAAAAGATTCCGATCAAACGAGTAACGATTGTAACACTCATTTATTTGCTGATCAAATACCAACAAAAGTAAAACAACGCATCGACGATGTAGCCAAAAACGAGGGATACCTGACGTACCGGGTTGATTATAAAACTACTTCGACTGAAGGTGCAAACTATTTGAGCGTCCTGTACGAAATCGATATAAAAGGGGAAACCAGTGATGGTGTTAAAGAAACCGATATATTTGTTAAATATACAATGCCATTAGGCGATACGAATATGCTTAATATTAGCGACATTTTTGAACGAGAAGCTTTTTTCTACAACGAGGTGGCTGTGATGTTTGAAAAGTACCAAGAGGACGCTAACATTCCGGTCGAAGACAGATACCAAACGTGTAAACACTACTATTCAGATGGTGAAATTATAATTTTAGAAAACGCTAATAGACTGGGATACCACACGCTGCAAAGGATGGAATTAGTTTCTCTAGAAGTTGCGGAGAAATTCGTCCAAAATCTTGCCAAATTTCACGCACTATCCTTTGTGTTGATGAAGAAACAACCGGAATTTTACGGAGAAAAAATAAAACCTTTAACAATGCCAGTCGTGATCAACGATTCTATGAAAAAGTTTGTAGATAACGTCAGTGATGTTGTGATCAACGCTTTGGTTGGAGATGCTAAGCAAAAGATGAAGGAGTTTGCACCGAGCTTGTTAGTGAAGTTTTTCAGTTACTCTAGATTTGATAATTTTTTAACTTGCTGTATGTGCCATGGTGACTACCGGCCAAATAACATACTGATGCTCGGAGACGTGAGTAGAATTTACGTTATATACTTCTTCTTCCCCATGCGTATTGAAATCCCCGAATTCATCTATACTACTGCCGATTTGGGAATGCATTAGAAATACGCATCCCGAATTTAGGGGGGGAGGGGGGGAGGGGGGGGGGGGAAGGGGAGTCACCCCCAACAACCCCCCGTGCGCGGAAGTCAATAGTTTTTTTTATACGAATTTTTGAAATTTGAATACAACGCTAGTGTTTTCTACTGATATTTATGAATTTAGAGGGGGGAGGGGGGAGGGGAGTCATTGCCCAATCACCCCCCACAGACAAAAACCAACAACTTAAAGGCAAGGTCGACGGAGCCCCGCTTCGCGGGGCTCCTAATCGGTGGTCATAAAAGAAAATAACCACTCAGAAGGATGGCGGGGCCTTGCAGGCCCCGCCATCCTCTTCGTCACCTAAATTATCCGATTCGGGGTGCCCATAAGTCCTGAGCTCGCTTCGCTCGCTCCTGGACCCTAAGTTATTTAAAGATAATTTTAAACACGAAAAAAAAAAACTACGGGTCTCCACGCGGAGTGAGGGTGCCGTAACGACAGGGGGGACCCATCCCTATAAAAATCAACCCCTATTCTCACTAAATTCCGGATGCGTATTAATAATACATTCTTATATCAGTAGGAAACACGAGCGTTGTATTCAAATTTCAAAAATTCGTATAAAAAAAACTATTGACTTCCGCGCGCTGGGGGTTGTTGGGGGTGACTCCCCTACCCCACCCCTACCCCTCCCCCCTAATTTCCCCCCTAAATTCGGGATGCGTATTTCTAATGCCAACCCGCCGATTTTTAAAATTCTTCCACTAATAGGAAGCTTCGGTAGTCCTGAGTGACATAGGGTACTTTTTATCCCGAAATTTCCGCGGGAACTCCGAAATTACCGCGGGTGAATGCATGGGGGACAGCTAGTTTTAAATAAAAATAATCAAAATTATTTATTACTTTCACAATGTAAACTTATAACTAAATAAATAACCATATTGTTATAACATATAGTATAACTAGCTGTCCCCCGCGATTTCATCCGCGGCGATTACGGAGTTCACGCAGGAACTCCGGGATAAAAACTATCCTATCTTTTAAGTTGGGCCAAATACGACATAGTGACCAAATTTCATCACGATCGATTCGGTAGTTTCGGAGTCCATCGCGGACAAACAACGTGACACGTGATTTATATATATTAAGATAAGATTATCTATACGAGTAAAGTATTCATTATGAATCCCTATTTCACTTGAATTACGGCATCACGCGTGAACGACTGGATTCACAATTTCGCTAATTCTTTTTTGTTATGTTTGCTATTCTAGGAAGAAGGGGAATATGAATTAAGTTTTGAGTTCCTGCGAGAATTCCGCAATTCAAGCAGGTGGATTTCCGAAATCCGTCTGTCCGTCGGTGAGAGGCGTACCCTCAATACCTGTTATATATAATTATGTTTAGTTGTTGTATACGTATGCAGTAAATCTTTGTGTTGTGTCAAATAAAGTTTACCAATTCAATTCAATTCAAATTGTTGGACCGATTTTGACGGGCCTTTCACTGTTCATACATACTCATACGTCTTACTTACAATTTTTTCAGAAAGATGCAGTGTCAAAAGCAATAACCATCGACTACCAAACGATACACTGTGGGAGTCCCGTGAAGGATTTCCTGCATTTCATTATCACTTGCACCGACCAAAAGTTCAGGAGAGAGCATCTGGACCATTTGAAGGAGCTCTACTTTTGCAGTATGGGTAAATTTCTGGAGAAGTTCAACTTGGACATCGAAGAAATATATCCGAGAGAGGAATTCGACAGGTCTTACAAGAGACTTCTTGATTACGTGCTAATGGTAGCGGTATTTATAATTCCGTTTATGTTTGTTTTTGAAGACGACGTGCCGGAGTTCGGCGATCCGGACGCCAAGTTCAACTGTCGTGGCGAATTCAACGACCGAATTCAAGGCATTTTTGATGATTACATTTCTTGGTGTGATTTGTAAAAGATTTAGTTTTTCTATAGTTTTGAATGGATGTGAGCACCTTCCACAGGACTGATCGAAAAGATATTTTGTATTATGTCACTTTTTCAGGATTTTTAAATTTTTATCAAATAATATATCATTATAAATAATATTCATTTTTGAAATAAAATTTTACTTAAAAAAAAATTATAACTGTTTTCGTAATTAGTTTTGAAGGCGGATTTATCGGGTATTTTTTCATAGAACGTAAAATGTCTGATGAAAAGATATAAGATCAACAATGTTGGTTTATTTTTCTTGTTGCGCTGAAATAAATGTATTTTCTTTCTTTTCTTTCTTTCTAACAATAGACTGCCGGGTGTTTTTGTTTTTTTTTTATTTATTTAACGACATCATTCGCCATCGTTAATATCGTTATATGTATTATGTATATAGCTTTTCCTCGCGGTTTCACCCGCGTTTTTTCGGAGTTTCCGCGGGAATTCGGGGTCAATAAGTACCCTATGTCTTCAGTACAGGGGTACTGACAACGTGTAGTAGGCAAAATTTAATGCAGTTTCACCCGCGTAAATTTTGGAGATCCCGCGGGAGTTCCTGGAAAAAAATACTCTATGTCTTTCTCTGTACCCCTGACAACGTGTAATGCAAAATTTCATGTTGATCGATTGAGCCGTTAAGGCGTGAAAGCATTGATATACCACAGTGAAAGCGTAACAAACAAACTCACTTTCACATTTATAATAAATAGTAAGGATATCTTAGAGTTATTTTATTATCTTATTGTCTATATACAGTCTATATACAGTCTCTACTTTTTGTTTGCATATAGTTATCTGAAAGTCAATAGGAAAAGTCACTTACTGTAGATAATATAGAATTCCATATTTTAAATGTCTTTAGGTAGGTATGTTTGTAGGTATATATGTATTATTGAGATGCTCGTTTGTATGGAAAATAATAAAAGATAAAATTCTAACAATGGTAGGTACTTACTCATAATTATGATAAATACAACTATTTACCAAGTTATTACCTAATATTTATGTGCAGCCTACAGGCTGCGTAAGGTATTTAAGGATGTACTGATATTGAAACTACTTAAATTGCTGATAATTCTAACAAAATTTTGTGGAACACAATAGGGATGTTGACAACTTTTGAAAATAAAAATTCTAATTAGTCCATCAGTTAGAAAATAAAAAAACAATACGTATATTTTTCGTTTTTTCAAATAAATGAAAATATGCAGAGTTAGTGCATTAAAGTTTAGGGTGAAGGCTGATGACGTCACTAACCGCTATAAGCCGCCATACAAACTGCACCGGTTAGTGACGTCACGCGAAATTTCAACTCAATGTACCGCCGTTTATTTTTTGATTAATAGTTTTTTTTATAATAATACGGGTCCAATATTTTTTATTAATCTACAAGACGAACTAAAAAAACTTAATCAACATTATATATTTTTTACAGCTAAGTAAACGACTCTCTTTACTATCCTTATTTTTTGCTATAAATGAGAAAGTGAGTTTGTTTGTTTCACTTTCACGCCTTAACGGCTGAACTGATCATGAAATTTAAGACACCTGTTTTCAGGGGTACAGAGAAGGACACCGGTTACTTTTATCCCGACATTCCAGCGGGAGCTGCGAAATTAACGCGGGTGAAACCGCGGGGTACAGCTAGTAAATAATAAAACACAACCGATTCGGTTAATCAGCGAAAGTATTCCAAAGATTTAATTACCTACACCCTAGGAGGGACCTCCCCTGTCCTTATTATTATTATTATTATTATTACCCTTCCGATGGTACGTAGGTACCTTGAAAGGTAGGTAATTTGAAATACCAAAGACAATAGAGAATTTTAGTGTTTATTTTTTATTAGCCAGCTAGCATGCATTTCATTTAAAGCCGTTTTTGCATGATTGAGTAACAAACATCCAAACATCCACACTTTCACATTTATATAATAGGTATTAGTAGGAAGCAGGATGACCAGCATTTTTTTTAATATCTCGAGTTCCAGATGGAATTTGGAAAAAATCGAAACATGAGTGTCTAAGTTAGACCCTTAGCAATACAAAAAAAACCGCATTCAATTTGGTGCAACAGTTTTTGCGTAGCACGAATACAAACATACAGACAGACAGACAAAAATTCTAAAAACGGAATTTTTGACTTCTATATCACTCATAGAGGCGACTATATTTTTTTCTTATTTATCTCCCATGTACAGACATCAACCTGTTACAATTTTATTAAATGTATAGATATGTATAGATTTCACACACACGAAGCTCAGTTCAGTACCTACTAAAATAAAAAATGTTTCAAATGTTGAATCAGCAGGTATTGTGTAACTTTTGTTTCTATCATTTTTCGGTTTCAATCGGTTTTGCGATTACAATATACCTACGTTTTGACACCTGCAATTTCTAGCAATCAAACGATATCAACATATTTCATAAATTGCTGTTAAAACATAATCGCTATATTTTTGATCTAAATTGAAAAGTTATAGCAACCAAAGTTACATACATAATTATATTCGTCCTAAGGACATAAGCCACCGATATGAAATGTTTATTCAAATCCATCCAATGGTGAAACGCGTGCAAACGAACCGACAAAAGGCAGAAAAACTATTCTATTCTAACCGCACTATATTATTTTGTTATATTTCCAATTTAGGTACACCTAAGTCTACAGTTTTATTATATGTATACTAGCAGTTTCCCGTGACTTCACCCGCGTGAGTTTAATCCCCTGTCATTTGAGTTTGCTCATCATTTTTCGTCATACGCATCAGTTCTGCGTCATCGGTATAATAAAATTAATCACTTATTTGAACTTTCTTCAGGTTACTACTGATGACGGACACTTCGAAGGGTTCTCCCTCGCATCTTCAGACCGGTGTGTTTAGGATTGGTTTAGGACTAGTTTGGTCATGTGATTCTCATACCTCCGAATTATATATATATATCGATAGTTCGATACCAACCAAGACGTTTTACAGTGTTATTGTATAATATAGATAAATATACCTTTAATTCTAACAATGGGACATGATAAAATGATCTATTTACCGAACTATTATGAAGCCTTTGTGTATCAAATAATGTGTGCATTAGATTTTAGAATAAATTAAGTATCTCGATGCAACGTGCAACCAGAAACCCTTTAACGCTCGAACATTGAACAGTTTTACATAGTGTTCAATTCGTGTACGTTATAATTCAATTATTTTTTTATTAAAAAGATGTCCGAAGATAATACAGGAGCCAGCGTTGATGGTAACACCCCAATAGTAGTAGATAAATTGCCTCTCAAAGTTAAACAATGCATCGATGATATGATAAAAAAAGAAGGCTACCTGACCCAAAGAATAGATTGCCAAGCAACATCCACTGAAGGTGGAAACTATTTGAGTGTTTTATACGAAGTTTATATCAAAGGAAAAACAGCTGAATGTTCCAAAGAAAATAACATTTTTGTGAAATACACGGTACCCGTACACAATACTGAGATGATATCGCTTCGAGATGCGTTCGGGCACGAAGCATTTTTCTATAACGAGCTTGCAAAAATCTTCGAAAAATTACAAGAGAATGCAAATATACCACGTGAAGAGAGATATAAAATCCTAAGACACTATTATTCGGACACCGAAATGGTTATAATGGAAAATGTGAGTCAGCAAGGATTCAGGACGCCAGGAAGGATGGACGTAGTATCCTTAAGCGCTGCAGAAAAATCCGTTCAATATCTCGCAAAATTGCATGCCTTATCCTTCGTATTGGAGATAGAACACCCGGAAATTTTCGAAAAGAAAATAAAACCCTTAGAAATTCCGTGGAGATTTAACGACTCCTGGCATAAATTTGTGGAAAATGTAAAAGATTTAGTAATAAAAGCATTGGATGGTGAGCACAAAGAAAAAATAAGTGCTTATATGACAACCATAAATGACAACTTCACGAATTACATTAAGTTCGATAGTTCATCAAAATGTTGCCTTTGTCACGGTGATTACAGACCAAATAATATATTGATGCGTGAACAAGTAAGTATTAACAAAGATTTGATATTAACAAAATATCAAATCTTTCCTCTTTATAATATTAAGTAGTATAGATAAAAAATAATATAGATTAAGTTTAACTCCCAAGGTGTTACTGTTATTTTTACTGACTTATTTTATTAATTTTACAGAATGGTGAAACAACGAGTGTGATACCTATCGATTATCAAGCAATCCATTGTGGAAGCCCCGCCAAAGATTTCATATACTTCATCGTAACATCCACCGATCAGACGTTCAGAAATGAACATCTGGATCATTTAAAAGATTTATACTATACCAATCTAAGTGAATATCTCAATAAATTTAACGTCAACCCTGAAGAAACATATTCGAGAGAGGAATTCGAGAGTTCGTACCAAAAGCACCTCGACTATGGCCTGACAACGGCGATCTTGGTACTCCCGTTCATTTTTGTACTCGAGGATGATGTCCCTGAAATTTCAGATGTCGGACGCCCTTTCAACTTGCATAGTTTGTACCAGAAACGATTCAAAGAACTCGTAGAAGATTTTATTAAATGGCACACATTGTAGGATTTTTTTCAATATTATGACTGAAGTTTGTTTTTTGCTCAGCAGGGCAATTATGTAACCTTTGTTGCTATCATATTTCAGTTTCAATCAGAAAAATAGCAACTTTGTGATTTAATTAATCACAAAGTTGTTTCATGTTCAAGCAGTTTTAACTTTTGAAGTACTTATGTTTATTTTGGTTGATTGCTAGATATTGTAAGTGTCAAAACGTGCATATTTTAATCACAAAACCGCCACGTTTTTGATTGCAACCGAAAAATTATAGAAACAAAAGTTACATAATAGCCTCTCTGCTTTCACGTTGCAAAGGAACAAAAGTAACTCAGCAACAGACATAAAGTTCATACATATAGCTTCGGCTTTTATACTCTATCTAGTAACCAAAGGTCAAGGTAAGAACCAAATTGCCTTCAATATATACGTATTTTGACTTATGAAAACGTATTTTATTTTAGCTATATGTTTCCGTAGTAAAATAGCAACAATGTAACCCTCGTTGTTCATAATTCTTGAAATCTATACAAAGTAACGGATAAAAATATTAAGTCGAAGTTTTTTTCCACTTCTATTTTTTTATTGGGAAGGCAATAGGTATTTCAAAACAGCTTAAAGCTAATGTGATCCTGAATATACATTCTAAATGCGGATGTGAGTTTGCGTTTACGCTTTTTACGCTAGATTATTAAGCTGCATTTTTGCATAAACGTCATGATTACAGAAAAATACCTATTTTTCCTCCGGGAATTTCCGTGGGAACTCCAAAACTAACGCAGGTGAAACCGCGGGGAACAGCTAGTAAACGATATGTGCGTTGACCGACAGATGGATAAAAATAATCATTTTATTTGCATTCTTATCATTATTTACTGCCATTTGCCAATGCTTATCTACAAAGTTCTGTTGCGTTTAATAAATAATTATTGTATAGGCACTTTGTTATCATATTCTCTTCGCCTGTCTCCGAGAGAACTTTTCGAATATATTTATAAGCATCTCTCAGTTATAAAACACGTATTTTAATAATCAATAAGAAAAATGTATGAAGCAAATAATCTAAGTGACCACACAGATAATTCTGTGTTGCCAGCAAAAGTGAAACGATCAATCATGAACGTAATTAAAAAAGAAGGCTACAAGAACCCTCGAATCGACTCCAAATTAACATCCACACCTGGTGGTAATTATTTGAGCGTTTTATATGAAGTGGATGTTAAAGAAGAAATCGGCGATGGCAATAAAGAAACAAACATATTCATCAAACACACAATACCTGTGGAAAATGCGAAAATACTCGCTTTAAATGAAGCCTACGCCAGTGAAGCTTACTTTTACAACAAAATGTGTGGCGTTTACTCTGAATTGCAGAACGAAGCCAATATACCTCCTGAAGAGAGATACCTCACAGCTGCCAGTTTTGATGAAAGTGATTCAGAAACGATAATTTTAGACAATTTATCCAGAAAGGGATTTAGAATATTACACAGAATGGATGTTATATCATTAGAGTTTGCGCAAATATCTCTAAAGCAACTTGCTAAATTTCATGCTCTATCTTTTGTATTGGAAAAGAAACGACCACAGTTTTTTGAAGAAAAAATAAAGAAGATGTCGATAGCTTGGAGATTTAATGAATATTGGGAACAGTTCGTTGGGAATGTTGGTAAATTGGCGATGAGTGTCGTAGGTGAGGATGCTAAACGAAAGATGGAAAAATTCGTGCCGACATTGTATCATCCCGAGAACTTTTATAACACTAGCGGCATAAAATGCTGCTTGTGTCATGGAGACTATAAATTGAATAATATATTGTATCTGGAATCTGTAAGTAGAACTTACACGTATTTCAATTTTACTCCTTTCTATTCCTTTTCTTTATTTTTTTTCTCTCTCTCTCTTCTTGACTTTTCTCTCTTCTTTCTCTTTTTCTCGTCTTTTTTATTTATTAAATGTAATGTATCTGTATTTTTTTTAATACTTGAACATTCTCCTTTCAGAACAATAAAATTACAAGAGTAATTCCTGTTGATTATCAACTGTTACACTATGGCTGTCCAGCTACTGATTTTATATTCTTTACCATGCTATCCACCGATCAGCAAACTAGAAGGCAACACTTGAACCACTTTAAGGATCTGTATCACGACACTTTGGGAGAGTTCCTGCAGTATTTCGGTTTGAAGATCGAAGAGGTATACCCGAGAGAAGAATTTGAAAGAACTTTTAAGGAGAGGTTGAATTATGGTCTACTGATGATGATGATGGCTTTACCTTTCATGTTTGCGTCGAATGAGGCACCAGAGTTTGGTGATCCGGACAAATGTGATTTCAATCTAGATCCTAAATTTGCTGAGCGTATCAGAGGGCTCGTCGAAGATTATATCTACTGGGAAAGCATATAACCAGACAATTCGTGTGGACACTTTGATGAAGCGAGCAGTCAGTCGGACGGTACCAATTCGTATCAATAATTGAAACTAAAATATAATTAAATGCTTTGCGTTCGTAACTGAAAACGAGCTAGTGCCCGTACGTAGTTTAGAGGCACGTGCTATTTTAATAGTTTATTTTTAATTTATTTAGCAAATTTTCTGGTTTCTTTTCTAGTATTGATCGCATCTTTTGCGTTATACATTAGCTTTGTTTGTATGGTAGTGGTTTATATACACAACTAGTTGTCCACCGCAGTTTCACCCGCGGTAATAGCGGAATTCCAGTAGGAATTTTGGGATAAAAAGTACCCTATGTCACTCAGGACTAGTATAGTATTATATTTTCTGTGCTCAGGACTACCTACCGTAGCTTCCTATAAGTGAAAGAATTTTCAAAATTGGTTGAGTAGATCCAGAGATTATACCCCCTACAATGTCACAAACTCAGAATTCACAAATTCAGAAACTTTACCAATTTTTCACATTAGTACCGATTAATCCTACTTCATCCCAAATATATCTAAGTACTTACAGTACCGATAAAGTTCATTTAGCCACGATCGTATGTACTTTAGCGCAATCATATTAATATAATCCATTGTACTTCATCACAACTGTATTTCGTTTCACATTTTTATATAAGGAGAATAATAACCACTATTCTCACTGTCTTCATTGAAATTCCATAATAGTCTGTAGAAATACCTCTAAGTTTAGTAAAAACTTTAAACCTCACCCTTAAAAAGAAAGCGAAATAAATAACGGAATGGGCATGTGGACTAATTTTTATTTTTTAGTCCGTCTTGTAGATTATTAAAAAATATTGGACACGTATTTTTTCTTTTTTTACGTAATCAAAAAATAACGGCGATATATTGAGTTGAAATTTCGGGTGACGTCACTATTCTGACAGTTTGTATGGCGGTTTTAGCGGTTAGTGACGTCACGACCCCCTCACCCTAAACTTTAATGCGCTTTATCTCTGTATATTTTAGTTTATTTAAAAAAGCAAAAAATACGTGTCTATTGTTTTTTTATTTTCTAACTGACAGACTAATTAGAATTTTGATTTTCAAAAGTAGTCCACATCTCTATTATTGAAATTTTCATCTCATTGTCGGTTTGTTGGAACACGCAATAGATACTTACTACTAGACTGATTCAAATATAAATTGGTATTGATAGCTTGAGTAATGGGTTGTTAGATACGAGAAATTTCTACCTTAGACATCCTTAGTATTTTGAAGAGATAATAAAGAAGATGAGCACAGATCATGTTTTCAAGGGAGCAGCCGCAAAACTTGACAATGATTACCTACATCATAATATTTAGTAGGTATGTACAATACATTCTAATGATTATATGATAAATTAAATCACATATGTACGCATAATGTTCAAAATAATGAGAGTAGGTAACATCGAAGAGGTATTTCTATGGCAATTAGATCTTTAGCAGCGATGCGAGGATGCGACCTCACGTTCCTAACCACGGTCGAGACTTTGTCGAGACAGACGCGATTCGCTTCTGTGTCGCTAAGTGCAGTGTTAACGACGACTGCTGCATTTCGTGAACGTCTTATCATAGTCTGCCTAATGGTGGAAGGCGGAGGCTAATGTCAATTGGCATTTAACTAATTAAGTTACATCTCATTAAATGCCAATTAACATTATTTTACTGAACATCTCTGATTGCGGCAGTTTTGTTTTAAAAATCTATTCTTAACTAAGTAATCATTAAAGTCGACTATGAGTGCGGCGGTTAGACTAAGTTCTTGGATGACATGAGACTTGTTTGTTGTTTTTTTTTAATCATATTTGGACATAATGCGACTTGACTCTATGCTATGAATCCAAAATCGCTGTCTTTTAAACAAGCGCTGGTGTAGTGGTAATGCAACTGCAGATACTGCGCCAGCGGGTTCGATCTTGGCATCAGGGTTTGGATTTAGCAAAAGGGTTGATGCGGTGGCCGATGAACATTGGTGTTAAATATCATCGTCTGGTCCTCATAGTACCAATTCTGCTTAGTCTGGGACCAGCCACCAGGCGGCGTTGTGTGATCATGTTATCTTAAACCTAGTCTGCGTTTGTTTGTTGCCGGCTGGCTCCATGATAACATAACATACTCTACGATAAAGTTACTAATTTTACTGATAAACATTAAACATATCTAAATTATTATAGATTTACCTACTCACATTATTACCAAATTATATAACATAATATTAATATTGTACCTAGATATAATCTTTACTTAATTCCTAGATCCAAGTAAAATGTTGTGGTAAAATTTTGGTAAGATGTCAATACATAAAAACAGTTACCTAATTTAATCAAGTATCTGACAGAATCACGTATAACTAGAACGGATTTTGATAAAATTTTGTAACCATTCATAAAATGGACCAACTTAAAAGATAGGATAGTTTTTATCCCGAAATTCCCGCGGGAACTCCGAAATTACCGCGGATGAAATCGCGGGGGACTGCTAGTCTAATATATATAAATCACGTGTCACGTTGTTTGTCCGCGATGGACTCCGAAACTACTGAACGGATTTTGATAAAATTTTGCAACCATTTATAATATGGTCCAACTTAAAAGATAGGATAGTTTTTATCCCGGAATTCCCTCGGGAACTGAAGGACATAGAGTACTTTTTCCCGCAACCTCCGCGGGAACTCCGAAATTACCGCGGATGAAATCGCGGGGGACAACTAGTATATTATATAGTGAACCATATACGTTATTGTATATACACTATTGCAACAAAATTAATGTGTAAAACATACCTGAACAGCGGTTGACCCAGTTTGAATCGTCAGATTTTCAGGATTTCCTTTTGAAACTGTTTGAAACACCGGGATTTAGGTTGACGGCAACCGTCTTCCAAAAATCTTCCTAAAAACAGGTTGATCTATTGGTACCTACGAAAAAACATCAATAAAAACTCAGCATCGCATTTACAATACAAGCAAAGAGCTAAAAGTAACATAGAGGAGAGAGACCTTATAAAGAGTGAATTCATTACACTGTAATCGAATAAATCGTTAAGAAAGATTCACAATGAGAAATCGACGGTAATTCGCTAAGAGTAACTTGATCCAGATATAAATACTGGTGGAAGTATAAGGATAAGACAAATGATGCCTTATTGTTGGGATTCTTCTTGTTCGAGACGAATGGTGCTTTATTTTTGGGAGGTGGTTGGAAAGTTGAAACGTCTGTGAGGCAAGATTTGTGTGGACGCTTTCCAGTGTTCGAGTTACTTACGATGAGTCCTGGGGCCGTATTTTTGAATCGCCCGAATCACTTTTCGCACACGTAATCGCAAGATTCACATGAATAAATACCTAAATAAAATAAATAATTCGAGCGATTCAAAAAGGCCCCTGGGTGCGTCAATAATCTTGAGCGTTTTTCTTTATGGATAACGTCCACCTTTATACTTTACCAGAATATTTCGGCAATGAGGTTTTTTTTTTAATTTCATTAAATTTTAATAACCAAATCATTTTTATTGTCATGTAAAAAGATTATAAGATTTTGGTTTTTCTTTTCGATAAAAGATGCAGTTGTATTATTATGGTAAGTGGTAACAGTTCGATAAAATGAGTGTTAGCTAATTAAGTCTAGAATTTTTTTACTTTAGTTCTACTAGTATAATTGATTTCGAAAAACCAAATTGTTTCTCATTTATTGTAGATTTTTTTTTTATCAGTTACTACCTATTAGCTGTACCTATTAGTTTCACCCGCGTGATTTTTCCTAAAATAAAAGTAGCCTATGTTAGATACTCCTTTTAACATCAGCTAGGCCAGTGAAAGTCCACCGTCCACAGGTTTTTACACCAGCAAACCCAACCGGGTTTTAAGTGTGTTGTATTAGTATATTTTATTACTTACCTACCTACTTGAACTTTTTTTTTACAAAAACTTATTTCAGCCGTAGGCCGTATAACAACTCAAGAGTCAACCTTGGTAAGAAGTTGCCACCGCTTTGTCTGCCATAAACGGGATTAACTTACCCTATACTAAAGGGGCAATTTTAGTTGGACGCAGATAATCAATAACATGTTAACCCACAAAATAAAGTTACCTATTCAGAACGATTTATTGAGAGTTAGGGAACGTTTTTTAATTATGTGTTTACCTTATTACATTGTTTAAGTATGTAACTAAATATTGAACATAAAAAATGTTGACAGAAAATGGCGCTCTAATTTTAAAACACGATTTACTCAAAATTTCTCCAGTGTGGGTTAACACTATTGCTTATCTATGTCCAGTTGGCTGATAGTTTGGTGGGTAACCATTATTTTATTAATGAGTTTCGAAGAATACTGACTCGCCCAATTTATGTCATGCTATTAAGTGTTACATTAATATTATCGACAGTTGCTTAATGAGCACCTAACAATGGTTCTATATAACTTTAGGAACATTCGATTACCTATAACTTTCTTTTTTTTTGGAAAGTTGTATTGTATTGTACGTTTACGTGCGACTATAGGTATCGCACTCCACATCGAAAATTAGTTGTGAGTAGGTAGGTATGTAAGTAGCAACGTCCGTTATGCGTGAAAAGAGGTCAAAATACAAAAAAAAAAAACTCTTTTCGAAAAAGAATACAGTTGCTTTGTTTTCTGTAGAGCAGCCGATCGATATAAGTACGTAGTGGATTTGGACTACGCAATTTGAAATGGTTGCAATCTGACCGTGTCTAAGCGATTACGAACGCCGCATGTAGGCTGGGAAGGCGTCCCCGACGCCTCAATTCGAGCCGATGAGTGGACGATGACCACGCACTTCGTGACAGAACAGACCACCCAGTCAATGCTGCGTCTCGTCAGCGCCGCATTCGTGGTCACATCCGCAGGTTAACAGATCTATCTTGTTCTTCTTTACAATAGGGATGTCGACTACTATTGAAAATCAAAATTCTAATTAGTCCGTCAGTTAGAAAGTAAAAAAACAATAGACACGTATTTATTGATTTTTTAAATAAATTAAAATATACAGAGATAAAGCGCATTAAAGTTTAGGGTGAGTGGGTCGTGACGTCACTAACCGCAAAACAGCCATTCAAACTGTCAGAATAGTGACGTCACGCGACATTTCAACTCAATATATCGCCGTTATTTTTTGATTACGTAAAAAAAGAAAAAATACGTGTCCAATATTTTTTAATAAGTAATCTACAAGACGGACTAAAAAATAAAAATTAGTCCACATGCCCATTAAACTAATGTAGCAATTAAGAAACCACTGGGCGGCGCGCGCGCCACAGCCGCCACGCTTAAAATTCAACCTCTATTAAAGCAAAAGATTGTTATAAAGAAATAAGTTTAAATTACAGGTATTTCATAGCTGTTCCCGCATAATTTCAGAGGTCCCGCGGGAATCCCGGGCTTCAATATAGCCTATGTTACTCAGGGAGAATGTAGCATTCTAATGGCGAAAGAATGTTTGAAATCGGTCTAGTAGTTGTTGAGTTAATTAAATCGTAAGAAACAAACAAAAAATCAAATCTTTCCTCTTTATAATATTACTCCGTCGTCTGTCTGTCTATTCGCGCTAAAACTCTTTTGAGTTGAACACTGAACGAATTTTCATGCCGTTTTCAGCAGTAGATAGAGCGATTCAATAGGAAGGTTTAGGTATACGTATATTTTATCCTGTAATTCCCGCGGGAACTCTGAAATTACCGCGGGTGAAACCACGCGGGACAGCTAGTGACAGTATACCATAAAATATTGGTGTAATAATATTGGGTGTTTCAATAATATTCCACGCAGTCTTTCAAAATCTACAAGTATACTCTAATCTCGAGGACAAAGCTGCAGTATAATTTATGATTAAACGAACTTACCTGAAGTGATGTTCTATCATAATTATACGAAGGCTTTGTCCAAAGAGATTAGTATAATAGGACGGATCGGGTACTGATGAAGTATATTATAGTATAAATTTACTCATTATAGCTTCTAGTAACCCTCGGTATCCGTGGGCAAACAAACGCATCTCATTATAACTATCAGTCATCACTGGTTCGGGGTGAGCAGGGAGCTAAATCCCTGAAAAATGTCAGCTATATATCACAGGGACGTCCACAGACGTCTCGGGACGAAACGGAGGGACGAAAACAGGATTAGGCAAGTTTTGGATCCAATTTGCAAATACGCATCTCTACACTGACTTGCACTGTTAAAGTACCATGAATAACGGCGATACATTGAGTTGAAGTTCCGTGTCACGTCACGCCTAGGTAGCTAGCTACACTTTATACTTAGTTATGACGTCTCGAGCTCCCACTCCAAAACTTTAATGCGTTTTATCTAAAGTATTTTTTCAATAAATTGAATAAGCAAAAAAATGTGTCTATTTCTTTTTTATTATCTAAATGACGGACTAAATAGTAAGTACCTACTCGTATTACAGTTACTTTAAATCTTGAAATAGGACAAATAGTAACTGTATTCTTAATAAAGAGTTCCCGCAGGAATCCCGATCAATGACCAGTGGGTGAAACCACGGGACACCAAGTGTAGTTGTGTAGTAGTGTAGTATTAAATAATAATATCCTATTCAGAACTTAATTCCAATGATGTCTAAAATAAAATATAAAGTAACTATTGTGATTGAAGTACCATTAATTTGGCAACAAGTGTACAATACTCCAATGTAATTATTGTAATAAACTTTGCACTTTGCTAAATTTGTGTTTTAAAAGACTTTTTAAAATTGCAATCGTTAAAACTTTTCATTAAATAAAAAGTCAGCGCATAGATTTTATGAGGAAAACAAAACTGACTAAGAGCCAGCGCGCGGATCTAGGATTTGGTTGAGTGGGGGGCAATTTTGGTTGCAACACGATTTTTTTTTAAATTGCAGGGCCAGAGATTTTTATAAGGTCTGATTAAGGTACCTACCTAATTTAGTCCTCAGGGGGCAAATGGACCCACTGCCCCCGTAGATCCGCGCCTGCTAAGAGCAAAGAGTATACCTATATTATTATTTATACGGGAGAACTTACCGCCGCACTCAGAGTCGACATTAATGATTACTTAGTTAAGTATAGATTTTTAAAACCAAACTGCCGCAATCAGACAAGTTTGATAAATTAATGTTAATTGGCATTTAACTAATTAGGTTACATCTCATTAAATGCCAACTAACATTAATTTACTGAACGTTTTATTTGCGGCAGTTTTGTTTTAAAAATCTAACTAATTTAACTAAGTAATCATTAAACTCGACTCTGAGTGCGGCCGTTAGAGCATTAAGGAGCTTGTCCGCGGTACTAATTTTTTTTATCAATCACACAAATAAATATCGAGGATAACTACCACGGAAGTTGCATATCTGTGTACCATGTTGGGTTGTCATGATGTAGGTATTAATTCCGTTTGGCTTCTATAATTTTTTCTTTGCGGTAATAGGTAGTTGTATATATTTTCGTAATCTTTAAAGATTGATAGTAGGCGTCTACCTTACGTACTAGCTACTTGCTACAAAGTACAAATCATGATAACATATTTTATTCTAATTAAGTGATTGATAAGTGACGTAATATTATACTTCGTACCTAATCTATTTTTACTATTTGCAGTTGTGACAAGGAAAAGTAAACAGTCATAAAGATAACAAATTCGTGTTATGGTCAAGACAATGATATCTGTTCGTAATGCCCGCTCCACATTCACGCGAGAATCTTGTGAGAACGCAAGAAAACCACAAGAACGTGAATTTATATGGAGCCGATGTTCTCCACCGTTTCTCGTGGCATTCTCGCGAATGTGGAGCGGGCTTTAGAATAAAATCCCCTTGAACTTGGCATGTAACGATCGCAACACCATGTACCTACTATAGAATAGGTACTTACCTAATTAAAAGGTTTTATTAAACAATATAATATCTACTTACTACTAGAATAATGAACGTAAATAATTCGTGGTAAATACCTATCGTGTGCTACATTATAAGATAGCTAGGCAAGTAGTACATATATCGAAACGTAATCTGATAGAAGCTTTAGCTACGTACCTACCTGTGTATGAAAAGTTCGCGAAATTCCCGACCGAACCGGAAGCTTGCTAGCAAATTTGATTACGGAATTAGGTGTCGCCCGTTCCGACACGGCACAGTCTGAGGGCGACAACCGGCGGGCGGGCGGCGAGGTGTCGCCCGGGGGGCGGGGAACGGGGAAGGGGAGCGAGGTGTTACAGGTCTTATTCACTATGACCAACATTTCCTGCCCATAATGCGCGTCCCAAAAACACCATCCCAAACGCTCCAGATGTCAAACATTCCGTTTGCCACAAGACACGTTCTAAACTTATTTTTTTAAGGGCCCAGGACCCTTATTCACTATGGTCACAACTCACAATACCGCACCTCCCATGGTTCGTGCCTGGGTGCGAAACCATAAAGCGCCACTTCCGACTTGACTTTGGGTAACCCAATTTGATATCGTTTGAAGAAATCGTAATCGGACAAAATGTATTCTAAATCTAATAAGAATGCGTGCCAATTTGCTTTCACGGCGCCCCCGAGTACCTGGCGCATGTGTGCGCTCAGTGGCGGCGCAAGACTAAAATTGTGTGTGGAGGTACCATTTTGCGAGGCCCTCCGGGCTATTCGGACTGTCCGCGGTTTAGATAAAACTAGGTAAGTACCTACTAAAAAAGCTCCTTCTACCGACTTTCAAGTGGGCAGAAGTTCGTATTTATCTGATAGCCCCTTGTCCCTTGAAGCGTGGCCGTGGGCCGTCGCCCACGTCGCCGACGCCTTCCGCCGCCTCTTGTGTGATGTACCTATCTATATATTGCACGCAGACTCTGGTTGATCATAGTGAATAAGGACCCAAGATGATTACAAATGAAATAATATAAAACGCAGCGCGGCCGCGACCGCAGCAGCGAGGCGGCACGTCTTCGCCGCGCTCTGCCTCCAGCCGAAGGAATTCCACTTTCAGCCGCGTGACTCACATAAAATATGACGGTTCGACGCCGATAGTTTTCTCACGTCGGACGTCGCTATAGCGAAAATACTAACAGTACCAACGAGCACGTACAGCTTAAGTCTAGACTAGCACTGAAAGTCCCTACTGAAAGACGCACCTAACAACTCTTTTACACAAGTTTTCTTATGAACAGTGCAACCGTAGAAAATGCTATTTTACTGATGCAGCCAAAAGTATTTTTATCCTTTCACTGTGTTGATAGAATGGTGTAAAAAATCTTAGTAAGTAAATATTTTTCAACCTTTTAGCGCGACATGAACGTGTGTACAGTGACGTAGGTTTCTTTGAAAATACATACCGATCTTGTTTATTGCTCTTTAAGCGTCTAAAGTCTAAACCCCCGAGAAAACTCGAATTTTATGTTGCCAGGTTAAAAATCTAAATTGCTATCTACTACTGAGCCAGCCTTCAATGTTGTAATTTGCATAGATTTTGAGTAATCTGACCTGTTATCCGGTTTCAGCGCCCTATCTCGTTCTTAATTGTTATTGTAATAGCTGCCTTGAACAGCCATTTTGATTGCCCCTTTAATTAAGGATCTCTGTTGGGCAAATCTGGCTGGATATAAAATATTTTAATAGTATAACTTAATTGGAAGATATCATATCTCACGCCTTGTAATCCCGTTACGGTAGTAGTACCTACATATCTATAGGTAGATACGCCCGTTAAGTTCACTGCCTTACATCACATTATAAAGGTCCTCGCACACAGCTTAAAGGACGTAGGCACCTACAAAGCCATTGATAGAACTTAATATAGGTACAATAGGCATGTTGACTAATTTTTATTTATTAGTCCGTCTTGTAGATTATTAAAAAATATTGGACACGTATTTTTTCTTTTTTTACGTAAACAAAAAATAACGGCGACAAATTGAGTTGAAATTTCGCGTGACGTCACTATTCTGACAGTTTGTATGGCGGTTTTAGCGGTTAGTGACGTCACGACCCCGTCGCCCTAAACTTTAATGCGCTTTATCTCGTATATTTTAATTTATTTGAAAAAGCAAAAAATACGTGTCTATTGTTTTTTTTTATTTTCTAACTGACGGACTAATTAGAATTTTGATTTCCAAAAGTAGTCCACATCCCCATTGGCGGTTGCTTTTATCAAGCAAAGATAAAGGAGAGGTCAATAGTTGCAAATTGCAATTGAACCCCTCTCTTGATCCACCACCGTAGCACAATATTAGCTTTGACTTTTGAACTACTGACATGATTATGACGAAAATTTTGTAATCGTTACCTACTACTAACCAGTTTACGACTAGTGCAGACAAGTGATATAAATACCTACTTCCTACATCCATCGATAAGCGTTTCTCACTAATTTTCTGAAGGATTGCTAATTTTCTTTTATAAAATTACTTTAAAACTTTAAAAATGGTTGAGTTTGGTACGTAGGTATGATAGGTACCTACGGTCGAGGAACGTGGTTTTATAATAGACTCGTCTACCTACACTCGTAAAATGAGATGATAAACTTTATGTCAATTGGAATAACTGTTAGTACATTTCGAACGTTCCTACTGTATATATAACTGTCATTGAACATTATCTTTGAGCCGAAGCCTATACCTACTCCTGGCTACATTCCAAAAGAGACCACAAATGTACTAAGCACACCTAATGGAGCGGAACTCAACGTGAAAATTAATCTAAGCATTCATATGCATATGCATTTATGCAGTCAGAGGTCATGCTCATGACTCATGAGGTCGACCATGGTCCAAACTTCAACCTACGAGCTCAGACGAAATAAAAATTTATTTCGTCTGAGCCTACGAGTTAATGACACTGGTCCACGATCATTTTAACACGCCAAACATTAAATTTCTACCTAAGAACACAAGGAGAAATCTAAAAAAAACTAACATACAACCATTCAATTATTTTTACAATCAATTGAAGCTTGTAGAAGAAGCGTGAGTACAATATTTATTGCCAACGATTCCATACAATTCGTTCAAATTTCTCATTGCATATCCTAGCTCCATGTTCCCCATATGTAATAAGCATTTTGGCACTGGGCTATGTAGGTTATCAAATGCGGTAGGAGCCAAAAATTCGAGGACGCTTCATACTGTACCTAATCCCTGGTTTTCCATATCAGTCATAAACATGCTTATGAATCTAGACATGATGTGACTCGGACAAAATGACTAGTCATAATAGACTAGACTATGCTTAGTTTGCTGACGTGCAAGCCAAAACCTAATAGTATTTTGCCATACAAAGGGAGAAGGAATCATAATAGGCGAACGAAAAAAACCATAACAGCATCAATAGGGATGTTGACTACTATTGAAAATCAAAATTCTAATTAGTCCGTCAGTTAGAAAATAAAAAAACAATAGACACGTATTTTTTGCTTTTTTAAATAATAAAATTAAAATATACAGAGATAAAGCGCACTAAAGTTTACGATGAGGAGGTCGTGACGTCACTAACCGCAAAACCGCCATACAAATTGTCAGAATAGTGACGTCACGCGAAATTTCAACTCAATATATCGCCGTTATTTTTTGATTACGTAAAAAAATAAAAAATACGTGTCCAATATTTTTTAATAATCTACAAGACGGACTAAAAAATAAAAATTAGTCAACATGCCCATTCCAGCAGCAGTTCCCATCCCCGTTCCAGGTCGGCAACGCACCTGCACGCCTTCTGGTGTTGCAGATGTCCACGGGCGGCGGTAATCACTTACCATCAGGTGTGCCACTTGCCCGTTTGTCCCCTATGACATAAAAAAAAAATCGACCAAACTACCCGCGACCCGCGTAATTTTAACCCAAAAACTAAAAAAAAAAAAGAAATTACTTCGTTTCATTGCAGCTACGATGTAGGCACATTTAAAACTCTACATTATTCTATTGAGTTTCGATTCTCTTGGTTCACCAATAAATATTTACCTAATAAGGTTTAATGAAATGCAGTATAATATATTGTTTTTATTCTCTCCTTTATTTTCAAATGTCATAATTAAAATAATATTTACTAAGATTATTTAATTAAACAATACAACCTAAAGTCATGCATAAAGTTAATTCGTAAAAACCTTTTGGTAGTCTTTATTTTTTCAGTAGCATAGCAATTTATTCATTTATCACATATCAATTTAGTAATTAACCAAAAATATTCTTATAATATACGTGTTTACATTAAAATTTAAGTCTTCGACAAAAGCTGAATTTATTTAATTTATTATTTTATTATTATGTACCTATAACATTGGGAATTCTAGAGGGCGGTTCAGTAAACTAAGATGTATTGGAAGCCCTAACACCAAGATCAACTATGTAAACGCATATGCCATTAACTAGGAATATAAAGTTTAGCTGTTTTGTAACTTTTTTATTATTGTCAGAGGCTAAAAATACTCGAAAATAAATCCTTACTATTATAAATCCGAAAGTGAGTTTGTTTGTTTGTTACGCTTTCACGCCGTAACGGCCGAACCGATCGCCATGAAATTTTGCATGCACTTTACTAGGGGCACAGAGAAGGACATAGGGTAGTTTTTATCACGGAATTTCCGCGGGGACACCTTAATTAACGCGGGTGAAACCGCAGGGACCAGCTAGTAGGAATATACAGTTTACTAGCTGTTCCCCGCAGTAGTTTTGGAGTTCCCGCAGGAATGCCGGGATAAAAAGTACCCTATACCCTTCTCTGTACACCTGACAACGTGTATATCTACCAAATTCCATGATGATCGGTTGAGCCGAGCAGGCGTGAAAGCCTAACAAACAAACTCATTTTCGCATTTATAATATCAGAAAAGATTGTTAGTAATATAAGAAAGTATAGATGTATTGGGAAAGTTACTACATATTATTATTGTAAAAGGTAAGAAAAACTCAGGAGAATAAGAAAACCAGCGTGAAAACGAGCAGAAGCATTAAAACCCAATACGAGCTCGCAAGCTTTGAGTACAAGCTTACGGAGGTCCAATACAGACTGCGGGATGATTCGAGCAAGCTTCGGGGAGATCAGTACAAGTTATGAGTGATCGAAACATGTCAATTTTATTAAGTTCATAAATAAATCTATACAGTTTCACAGCTAGACTCATAGGCAATCAGCAAAAGCTCGGGGAAAATCCCTAAAGTATTATCTAACCGGTATCAACTGTAACATACCAAAAATCACATAAAAATATCAAACGAAACTATTCTAAAAAAAAAACAAATGTAACGTAAAGCAACTCAATAGTGACCTTGAAGAGATTCAACGGGAAAAAAAATATGGAACATCAGAAAAAATGTATCTAAATTGCAACACTACAAAATTAAAATTAGAAAATATTTACTAAGATACGATCTATAAGTTTTATATGACAAAAAATGATATAATTAAAACACATGATTACAGCAGAAACACAAAGTAACTTCCTGATAAATTCCTGATAGCAATTATTCTAAAGAGTGGCAACTTTTACAAAGTCGTTGGCACTCGGGTTGAAATGTCAATGTACAATTTTTTTTTAACCAAGGAATTAATAGACATAGAACAGCATTCAACGCACGCAGAGCCATGGAATCAAAAATGTGATGGAACCACATGATTTCAAATTACTACCTCTTAGGCGCGAACTTAATTTTGTGCTTCTTCTTCTTCAATCTATCGCGATTTATCGCATTTAATTCTGCCAATGTATATATTTTTGGCAATTTAAGTAATTACTGCGAAACGCCAAATAAACATGTTAGATCTTGAAAAACAAAATGGCTGCTGAACGGTGGTGAAAATATCAAATAACGCGACGGGCGTCCACTCGTTACGACCTCGACACGTCATGTTTTTGTGTTTAAATTTCGAACGGAATTTCGAATGAGGCCATCCTTCTATGTATGTCTATGTTTCGTATCTATCTCTATATTATCTATGTGTTGCATCACTCCATGGCCGCGCGTGTGACAGCACTCTTCCGCCGACTCGAGCGCCTCGGCGCCGGCGCTTCGCCGTTGAGTTCCGGAGCTTCCTGCAGCGGCTTGTTCTTGCGCGAGGAACTTTTAGGCGCGATTACCGTTTCCGTATCGCACTTGGTATTCGACTTGCGCCGCCTCGGGGTCGCTTCGCTCGGCGTTTTGGGTGTGTCGAGAGTCTTCCGCCTGCTCCTGGTCACTATCGGGCTTCTCTCTTCGACCGCGTCGCATCTCTCGTTCTCTTTGTTCTGACCTTCATCCATGTCCGTCGACGACGGCTCGCTGTCCGCTGTCGACTCTCCGTCTCTGGTCGTCGGTTCAGCGATATTTGGTGTCGGCTGCGTGTCTTTTTCCTTCTCTTCTGTGTCGTCGTTTTGCGGCTCGTCGGTGTCGATGACTGAATCGTCGAAGTAGACAATTTTCTTGACGGATTTTCTGATCGAGCGTTTACGATCGCCGCTGGACTTGAGGATGCTGCGGCCGGGCTCCGCGGCCTGGCTCGCCGGCGTCATCTGTACAGGTGTTTGCTGTCAAATAAGACGACACGATTAGGTGAATGAGTCGAAGAGTCGCTATGGGGATGTTGACTAGGTACTTTTGAAAATCTAAAATTCTAATTAGTCCGTCAGTTAGAAAATAAAAAACAATAGACACGTATTTTTTGCTTTTTAAAATAAATTAAAATATACAGAGATAAAGCGCATTAAAGTTTAGGGTGAGGGGGTCGTGACGTCACTAACCGCTAAAACCGCCATACAAACTGTCAGAATAGTGACGTCACGCGAAATTTCAACTCAATATATCGCCGTTATTTTTTGATTACGTAAAAACAAAAATAAAAAATACGTGTCCAATATTTTTTAATAATCTACAAGACGGACTAAAAAAAATAATTAGTCAACATGCCCATTTGCAAATAGTTAACACACCTTCGATTTATTACCTACTAATATTGAATACTAGCTGTGCCCCGTGGTTTCACCAACGTAAATTTCAGAGATCTCGCCAGAATTTCGGAATAAAAAGTAGTCTAAGTTACACCTTATAACATCAGCTATCTGCCAGTGAAAGTCCCGTTAAAATCGGTCCAGCAGTTTCAGAGATTAGCCGGAACAAACAGACAGGCAGACAGAGAAAAATTTTAGGAATTGATTTTTTGATGCAAGTATCATATTATGTGTATACTTTTGCATGCTTTAGTGACAAGCTGTTAATTTGAGATTACAAACAGACACTTCAATTTTATTTACATGTATGTTTAATTGCTGTACTACCGCACCACCTACCTACTATTTTACTATTATAAATATGCTGGACCTGGAGTTTATAGCTATAAGGCTGCCTTTTGGAGCTACTTAATACTTTCTGTTTTATATGTTTTCTAAGTCATTGTACTGTTTGTGGTGCTCAATAAAGTGTTTTTCATTTCATTCAAAGTTAAGATCAGGAGGAGAACTGCTCTAGCGCTTTTGTCACTGAATAGAGGAGGCGAGTGTATAAGAAGCCAAACAAAGAAAAAGAAAAAGAAGAAGATAATGAGATCGTGAATCACCTGCAGCGGCTCGATGCCCTCCAGCTCCACGTCGCGGCACAGCAGCGAGGCGCGCAGCATGGCGTACGACGCGCGCCGCTGCCCGGGGGCAAACATGTTATTGGTTACTAGCTGTTCCCCACGGTAATGTCGGAGTTCCCGCGGGAATTCCGGGATAAAAAGTAGCCTAACTTACTCCTTATAACACTAGCTGTCTGCGAGTGAAAGTACCGTCAAAATCGGTCCAGCCGTTTCAAAGATTAGCCGGAACAAACAGACGGACAGGAAAAAATTTAAAAAACTGATTTTTTGATGTAAGTACATACCGTATATAATTTCGTATGCATTTAGTGAAAAGCAGTTAATATGAAATTACAATCAGACACATAGATCAAAATTATGTCCAGTCTGTCAGTCAGATAATAAAAAAATAATAGACACGTAGGTATATTTTGGTTTTTCAAATTTATAGTTCAAAAATATAGTAAGTATAGTATTTATAGTTAATTATAATAAATAAATAAAGCGCATCGAAAATTTAGGAGTGGGGGCTCGTGACGTCATAACGTCGTATAAACTGTAGCACGGCGTGACGTCACGCGACATTTCCAGTTGATGTATCTCCATTATATTTTTATTATTTACGTTTAAAATCAAAAAAATACGTGTCCAATATTTTTATTTATCTAATATATGAGTAAAAACTAAATTTTTGTTAATTACTTAACCCATTATATTAGTATTAAATAGTTCCGGGACAAAAAGTGAATGAGTTTAAAGTGCCCTTTTGTGTGTCGCCGACTAAGTGTATGTGAAATTTCATGATCATTGCGGTTGGTTATTTAAAGCCGTAGACACAAACAAACAAGCTCACATTCGCATTTAGTTAGTTTGGATTTTGTCGGTACCATAAAGAACAAATATACCTACTTTCATTTCGTTTCATTCTGCTACGTTTGCTTTCAACTAAGTGACATAGACAGAGTCACTGTGAGTAAAGCAACCATATATAATAAAAAGAAAAGAATAAAGTTTCCATGTCAAAATGTCGCAGGTAGATTGTATCGAGAACGGTTCACGTTCTCTTCGTCACTGGAAACTTGTGCGTGTATGTATCGAGAGTGAGTGAGTGCGTGCGTGCGTGCGTGCGTGCGTGCGTGCGTGCGTGCGTGCGTGTGCGCGTACGTGCGTGTGTGCGCGTACGTGCGTGTGTGCGTGTGCGTACGTACGTACGTACGTGCGTGCGTTTGCGCGCGTGCACATGAATGTGCATGCGTGCATATGCATGTGCGCGCGTGCGTGTGCGTGCGTTTGCGTGCGTGTACGTGTGTCACCTTGGCGGCGGACTTGTCGGCCTCGTTGGACAGCACCAGCCGCAGCAGGCTGGGCTCGCGCGGCGTCGCTACTCGCACCGGGGAGCGCACGCTGAAGAAGCCCGCCTCGAACAACTTGCTCTCCCCGCTCTCCCCGCCCGCCCCACTCGCCCCCTCCGCCCCGCTCTCCCCGCCCGCCCCGCTCTCCCCTCCCGCAGCCGCCGGCGTCGAAGGCGCCTGTTGTTCTTTCTTAGCTCTCCTGGCAGCTGAGAGCATATGAACACAAACTTATAAAACTTATCTATGTATATTAATATCCACTGAAAATTAGCGTCGTGGGACTAGATCCACGTCATATGCTGAGTGGTCGGCCATTTTGGTACCTTGTCTATTTTAAAATTATTCAAGTTTGTGTTTAATTTTGTGCAAAGTTTGGATGGATTCCGCAACAGTTCTACAAAAGCATTTCTCCATTGGACTGTCCGTCGACCGGACGGGATTTCCGTCGTCCGGAATCTTTCAGCTATTGACGATTCACTGACAGATCGTTTCTTTGTGACTGTTTTGATTACCGTCTAAAGCAAGTATATATTGATGGATACAAAAACATCAATATAATATTATACCCAATCAACGTTACACATACAAAACTAAAGAATCGAATCTTTATGATATTTGACGTGGCCGCGCGACATATTGTATCGACATGTCGCGCGGCCACGTTGCCTAGTTTTTTATGCGTTAACCATTACAGATTGACAACTGTACTAAGGAGACACAGATGAAGAGATCCTATATTCTGTAGCAAATGTTTTGGCTAGGAAGGCCGGGCTTTTAGCTTGTATGGAGGCACCGCCTCTGTCTGCGCTTTTGTTAAAATCAAGCGAACACTGTTATCCATACCTGCAATCATCTCCCGGAGTCTGCTGGGCTGGCCGGCCGGCGGCCTGGCGCGGGGGGCCCTGTCCGGGGCCCGGCCGGGGGCCCTGGCGGGGGCCCGGCTGGGGGCCGCGGCGGGCCCCGGCAGCTCCTCCGCCCAGCCGCGCGAGCGCAACTCCTCCAGCTTCGAGAACCGGGCGTTTATGTTCTCGATCTGCAAATGTCACCGCCGAATAACGTTCTGAATCACTGCGACTACGATAACGCACCACAAATACTGTTTTCCTCGCGTTCTGAATGGGGATGTGGACTACTTTTGAAAATCAAAATTCTAATTAGTCCGTCAGTTAGAAAATAAAACAAACAATGGACACGTATTTTTTGCTTTTTCAAATAAATTAAAATATACAGAGATAAAGCGCATTAAAGTTTAGGGTGAGGGGTCGTAACGTCACTAACCGCTAAAACCGCCATACAAACTGTCAGAATAGTGACGTCACGCGAAATTTCAACTCAATATATCGCCGTTATTTTTTGATTACGTAAAAAAAGAAAAAATACGTGTCCAATAGTTTTTTACAATCTACAAGACGGACTAAAAATAAAAATTAGTCAACATGCTCATTATTCGGGTCGAGTTTGGAATCCCTGACATGATACCTACATAAAGATTTAGAGAAGAAATTAGTGTTTTCCTCCCCTCATAACAGGCACCCTCACCTGCACGCCCCTCAGCGGGCCCTCCCCGGCCAGCTGTCCCTGCACGCCCATCGCTCCACGTCCACGCTCACCTGCATGTAGACCATGTCCCAGAAGCCGTGCAGGTCGGCGGGCGTGACGAGCGCGGCGCCCGGCTCGGGCCGCTCGCAGCGCGCCACCAGCGCCGCGAACTGCTGCAGCTTGGCGGACATCAGCAGCCGCGCCTGCCCCACCGCGCCCAGCAGCAACTCCTGCACGCACCGACATTAATAATAGAATGCGTGAACATTTTAACGCTTGAAACCGTGGGAAACAGCTAGTTTCTCTATAAATTACAATTTTTTTTCAGTGGCAGGCCCCTGTGTCAAACCTACCACGCAAATATCGACGAATAACATTCGAGATTAAAATTCCTAGTTATCGCGATGAAAAAACGAAACACGACTTAAAGGAGATTGACAGGGTATGGACCAAATGCTGCCCAGGAGTAGGACTACCTTGACTGAGTTCCTTGCATTGTTTTATATTGAAAAATTAATTTTTTTTCAAAATCGGTCCCGGAGAAAAAAAATTAACGTCAGTTTTGTTTGTACGTTTTATATAGTATATATGTTCCCCGATTATTCGAAGACGACTGGACCGATTTAGAAAATTCTTTTTTTGGTTGAAAGGGTATACTTCCGAGGTGGTACCACTGCCATAAGGTCAGGATCTGATGATGGGATATTGGAGAAATGGAGGAAACTTGTCAAATATTATAGGCACACCTACCAATTTTGGGTATTTTTTGGAATATTTTATGCATTTGCTATCGGAAAGCACCATTTAGTGAAGTGAAACTAATGATGAAGACAACAGATGACCAGCGGAACTACTCAATAATAGGTATTTCACAGGTTGCGATTCGATTACTTTAAGGTGGTTGCTGAGCAGTTTATGCTCATCACAGTGCATGTGGTGAAGTGGAGCTGATAGTGTGTATCAGTAAAACTCCTCAAAAATATACATCCCTCCATCGGGAAAAGCATTTATTTATTGTTATTAAGTATTTATTTTTACCCAATAAATAATACCTTTTTTTCCCACGACTCCTAGGATGGAATTAGACGCGCTTTATTTTACTGACTACTACTACTATTAGGAACATATTGTACTATGTCTACATCCTGGGCAGCACTTGGCCCACCTTCCATGAATGTTTATGGTTTCCCGATAAATCTCAACAAAAACTTTTTTTTTTCACGACTCCGGGGATAGAATTAGATGCGCTTTATTTTACAGACTACTACTACCCTAAGGAACATAATGTTCTATGTCTACATCCTGGGCAGCACTTGATCTACCTTCTATGCAAGTTTATTGTTTCCCAATAAATCTCAACAAAAACTTTTTTTTTCACGACTCCTGGGATAGAATTAGATGCGCTTTATTTTACAGACTACTACTACCCTAAGGAACATAATGTACTATGACTTTATTCTGGGCAGCACTTGGTCCACTCTTCATACAAAGATTGGCATTGTCCTTTAACGGCAGGAATGCCGATAGATGATATTTTTCTTTATTTCAAAAGTTTAACGGTTTTAATAACTGACCTGCGCCATTTCCGGCAAAACATTTTGTTTCGCTGTCTTGTCCCAAGAGTCGCACAGCTCTGTCATGCGCTGTATCTCCGAGTTTAACTGCTGACGGAAATGCTGTACACTATTCATATCGCTTGCGTCCTCATCCAGTAGCCCTGCCATGGAAACAAAAATTAATCCAACACATTTCATCATATTGACGACCCGATTGGCGCAGTAGGTCACCATGCCTATTGCCTACCCGCTAATCAAGAGGTTCCGGGTTCGATTCCCGGTGGGGTTGGATTTTGTGTGATGAACACAGGTTTCCACTTTCCAGTCTGGGTGTGTTTATATATGTATAGTATAATATTACAAGTAATTCGATGTAGTATATACCACATAGTATATAAACGTTTGCTTGGTTTCCACGTCACAAGCTAATAATAGCTTACTGTGGGATCAAGTAGATCTGAGTGTTGTGACGAGGATTATTATTATATCAGCAGAAAGAAGTACACAGCTGGACATAGGCCAGCCCCAAGGATCGCCACAATGACCGGTCCTGCGCTTCCCGCATCTAATGGCGTTCACACATTTATACAATGACAATATATGTATGCACATACAATAAGTCTATACTCTATACTAACTAAAGATGTATATATCTTCTATACATATAAAATACTTTGTCCTGAATGACTGATCGTAGAGACCTGAAACTTGGAGGGTGTGTTCTTTGTATGACGAAAGGATTTTTGAAAATTCAACCCCTAAGGGGATGAAAAGGAGTTGTAAAATTTGTACGGAACAATTCCACAGGAACTCCGAAATTATCGCGCAGGATAGCTTGTCTATAGACTAAACTACTGCAAACTTAATGTGAATTTAGTTTTTAGTAGACAAAAATATGTCCATACCTTCCTCAATTTTCTTCATCATCTCTTTTCTAGCCTTATCCTTTCCTCTTGATCTGGTGACAAAGGGACTTATCTGCTGACTTAATTCCTTGATTTGTTCTGGTGTTATTGATGTTGTGGCAGAGTTATTTGATTGCAGTTGCTCTTCTCTCAATTGATTCTGAAGCTCAGGACTCTCAATATCATCATTATTTGGCATTGTTTTCCTTTGGTTAGATCTGTTTGGTATTATCTCTGTGACAAACGTTTCTGCTGCCAACTGTGACTGTGGAGATTTGGGGGACCGAAGTTTTTCTTCAGAACTCGACTCACTCTTCGGCACAGGTATATTAGGAGATTTCTTTGACATTGTCTTTCTAGGGACAGTCTTGTTCTGTTTTTTTTCTGTAAAATTTTCTATTTCACTACTAGAACTACTTTGTAAGTAGCTCATTGGCTTTTTATCATATCTGCCACCCCCAGTGCCAAACCTGAAAATATGGCCATTTTCAGGTTTTGTATTTTGTTTTTGAGTGAGTTTGGTATCCAAGTTGTTTTGTGCAGCTTTTGATCTTGTATGAACTACACAAGAAGATTTGTTTGTGTTCTTTGTGACTTGTTCAACTTCTTCAACATTACTTTTGATCTTTTGATTCTTTGTCCATGGTACTAGTACTGGTGCATCTACTAAATTTACTGTCTGTGGCGGGCAGAATGACAAATACTTAGTTTCATTTGCAGCAATTTTGGCTTTAGGTACACTAGTCTTTAATGTTTGTGATCTTGTTACTCTATCTGATGTGCTTTTCATTACTTTTCTGGTTGGCAGTAGTGGTGGTGGGTTGAAGGCTATTGGATTGCGGACCACTCCAGTTACAAATGGTTTCTTTCTTTTTGCTGCCTCCTCTTTTTTCCTTTTTTCTTTTTCTTGCTTCCATTTCTCAAGCTGCTGTCGTCGGTGTTCAATTTTTTGTTGCGCTTGCGACAGAGGCGCAGGACTTTCACATTTTGGGATGTTTCTTATGCTGTCTATTGTTGACAAACGCGAACTTTTTCGACGTTTTAAGTTTTCTTCATAACGTTTCTGTATCTGAAAGTATAATCATAACCGTGAAAGAGTAGAAACGAAAAAACACATGTATTTTTGGGTACGAATAATTATAAAACCAGAACAATTTGGGTCTTAGCTGTTCTGCCTGCAGTATCGCCCCAGTCTAATTATGAATTCCATTAGGGAACTCTTTATTTAGGAATCAAAAGTATCCTATGCTACTTAGGATACTGTAGTTTTATGACAGTGAAGGAATCTATTTTAGAAATTACTCCCTCAAGACAAACTCGTTCTTTTTTGACCAACTTAAAAAAAACTGACTTCTGTTTTGTTTTATGAGTTTGTAGTAGATATGGTTGCTGAATTAGTACATGTGCCCAGTGGAGAACGTAGGTTACAAACGAAAATATTTTGAAGGAAGCATGTAAATAACCCAGTGAGTGTAGGGTGCAAATTATAAATATATAGCACGAAGTGTAATGTAGGCTGTAATTTTTTATTCCCACAGAAACTCCGGAGTTTGTGAGAGTGTAGAAGGTAATCTCTGGATCTACTGAACCAATTTTGAAAATTCTTTTACTTATAGAAAGCTAAAGTGATCGTGAGTGACATAGGGTACTTTTTATCCCGGAATCTCCGCGGGTATTCCGAATCTACCGCGGGTAAAACCGCAGGGATCAGCTAGTTGTTTTAATAAAGTGAATTATGTGGGTAGTTCAAAATTATGACATGACCTACTGGCATGTTAATTAGCTACCTAGCCAAATAGTTCCAATAGTTGTCAAGCATTGACTTTTTTAAACCTTTCAGCTTTCCAGTAAAGAGAACAACTAAGTGCCATTCTTCCTCAGCAAATGGTTTCTGTCCCTATCATGTTAATTTTCCTCTGATTGGAAAGACAGTCCTTCATCACCTAACTCTTGCTCAGTGTCACTTTCCCAGCTTCTTTGACTAACACTGTCAATATCTATTTCATTAGGTATAGAAATCTAGAATAATTTTAATAGGTAGGTATGTATAAAAATAAAATTATGAAAAATATCAGCCCCCAGTCACAGCGTATTTTAACTATTCAAAACTGAATTAAAAAAAGCTTAGATAGTTTGTGCAATTACCCCGCCAGCGACGCTTCGAAACTGTGTTGGTTTGTGTTTGTGTTTTTTCTCATGGCCGTTCAGGAACACCCCCAAATCGAAACTACACTCTGAAAAGAAAGCAAATTAAATAACACAATACTAAAATAATGACTACGGAAATCGAAGATTACATGGTAGACTTACCCATTTTCTGAAACAAGGTAGGTAGGTAACTAATAAAACAAAAATATATTAGGCTGAGACTTCGTAACAAGATTAATTAGATGACTTTAGAATTCAAAAATAACTGTCGTTTTCAACTTTGCTTGATCTTTTTTTTTGGTGAAGTTAACCAGAGTTTACCCCTTTCGGGGAAGGCAGAAGGAAACTTAGTCCATACAGCCAATTCAATGATATATTTCTTCTTCTGAAGTTATTTAAATCAAAATCCATTGGTCAATATTATCAGAAATTGTGTCAATATTTCAAAAATAGAGCCTTGAGAGCTTGACACATGACGTCACTTTTATTTTTTAGGAAACATTTACCTCTTTCAGAGAAGGCAAAAGAAACTAAGTGCATACAGTCAACGCATATTTTCCATTTTCTTAATTTTTTTTCTTTAAAATGCATCAGTAAGATGCTTTCGATTATTTACTGGAACTTTTGGAAGTAAATCGACACAGTTCAACCTTAATTTCGCTTTTGGATAATGTAGTTATCTGTCTGTCAGTGTCACATGACCCTGTTAATACGACAGTGACATTTCTATCACAGATTAATAAGGCGTAATTTTGAACTAGTGACGTCATTCGGCGTTTCGGCGGTAAGGTCTAAAGTAGGAACTTTGAAACGCTCTATTTAAATAATTTATGCACATATTTTTTTTCTTTTTCTTGCTTTGTTTAAGTAGGCCATATATCTTTAAAATAGACTGAAAAAAATCATGCAAGTACCCTATTGATTCTTATGAGATCAACTACAATCACGTTCAGTTCAATCAACTACTAAAGTCTAGTTAATTTGTGGTTTGTTTTTTTTTTTGTGGTTTCTACACCTCAGTATTCTTCTGAGACCTACACAAGTCGGGGGAACCAGGAATGCACAACACTGTATTGTACGACACCGAAATGTACAGATGACTGGAATGAACGACACTGGATTGTACTAAGCCGGAATGTACGACCGTACATTCCGGCTGTTCCGACTGTACATACCTACTAGACTTAGTAGGTACGGTACCGGAATTAGTGATAACGCTCCTATTGGTCAATGAAATCACGCCTCCTTTCTTTGTGCTCGTTTACGTTACTTACCTAAAGCGCTTATTAGACTTTGCAATTTCAGAGCACCAATCTAGGGCGCTAAATCGGAAGCGAGTGATTACACTACACCTAAATTGGACTGCCAATTCGGCAGTGTTGTCATAAACCAGTTACTTTCACCAGATCTGGCGAAATTTAATGTTGTTGGTAATTAGGTGAAAAACTTTTAGAGTATTTCAAAAATCTTCTAGGTATATCTTATACTAATATTATAAAGAGGAAAGATTTGATTTTTTGTTTTTTTTGTTACGATTTAACTAAAAAACTACTGGAGCAATTTAAAAAATTCTTTCTCCTGATGCTATAAGGAATGAATTAGGCTACTTTGGAGTTCCTGCGGGAATTCCAAAACTCACGCGGGTGAATCTCCGAAATGATTTAATTAATTACGACGGGACTTTCACTGCTAATTATCTGATTCTATAAGGAGTAAATTAGGCAACTTTGGCGTTCCTTCGGAAATTCCAAAACTCACTCCAAAATTACCGCGGGTAAAACTGCGGGAATAGCTAGTATCTTATAAAAATTTTAAAACCCTCATCACGTAAAAAAGTGCTTATTTATTTAGGAGCTTTTGGCGAGATTTTCTTTGTTTTGCAAATTAGTTTATCGTGATTAATATTGTGTAAATGTGGTGGATTTTGCATAATAGTAATACATTAGTGATAAAGTGTGTGGAAACAGTGAAAGAAAATTAAATGGGGCGTTCATCGGGAGGTTGTTGTTTTACTACACAACTTTCCACAGAAAGTCTTATTAAGGTTCAACTGTGAAGAGTTCCTGCCAAAAGTTCCGGCAAAGCATCGAAATGCATCTCACCAATGCATTTCAATTTAAATAACTTCAGAAGAAGAAAAATACAACTAAATTGGCTGTATGAACTTAGCTTCCTTTGCCTTCTCCATCGGGGTAAATTTAACAAAAAAAAAGTCTATGGTTTATCGAAACCGAAACGGAAACGTATTTTTATTTCGTTTTATATAATGGCAACCGCTTTTTGCTCATTTCCGTCCATTGTATCCTTTCCTGTCAACTGATGATTTGCAACGGATTTGACAGTATTTCTATCATATTAGTTTTGTGTCTCTTTTACTCTTTACTATTTTTCAAACCTACTGCACTACTCTAACGCATTTTTACTAGTATCGTTAGCTATCCTTAACATCTTAAGTGCGTATGTATTATATTATCTGTGACCTGTGTGAGCTATTCATTTGCAAAGTCAATCAAACCTATTTCGATTTTCGCGAAAAAAATATCAGGCACCATTCAATATGGGCTTAAAATACGCGATCAAAAGCTAGTTATAGCTGAAATATTGCTCTAACTGTAGTGTTATTGTTATTTTAGTTTTATTTTACAATATACGTTGTGTAACATTTAAAAATTAGTTGAAAATGGATACGTTTATCTTAGGATGCATTGGATATGGCGTTTGTTGATCATTAAAATTTCATTCGGTTGATAGGTTTTCTTTGTATGTATTTGATGTCCACTTTTCATTTGTGATTTGTATATTTCGTTCGTGTTTAAGTGTTTACTCAAAATGGTTAAGGAAAAGCCTAATTCTATTCGAATTTACGACGACGAGGGCTTCAGACGCCGTGCGGCTTGTATATGCGTGCGCTCGGACGCCGAAACCGAGGTTGGTATTTCTTAAGTATCTTCATGTCGCAGCCGACTAATTCTGACTGAAAGTGTGCTATTGTATGTACAAGTTGATTCTACTAAGCTCCTGTGTAATGGCAGTGGCGTTGTGATAATGTGCGGCGTGACCGAGCGGTCGGCACTAAAATAACCATGATGTGAGCACAAGCACAACATACCATACCTACTGTCAAAACTATTTCACTTTTGAGTATTTGCCTAAGTACCTATCATGATGTGTGAAGTATTTTATCATATGAGCAGCAGGGAATTACTAAGACTTGACATATTATAAAACAATAGTAAACTTAAAATTGTAAATAATAATATATCAATGTTGTGATGGTACGACTAAAGAGAATATAGGCTCTTGGTAATATCATTCCCACCCAACAAACTTGTCTTCCTACGTTTACTTTCAACTACGTGTAACATGACATTGTCGGAGTCACTGTGAGTGAACATAGTGGAAGCCATATTTTAAAAGAAGAAGAAGAAACATTTTATAAATATACTTTTACTCCTGTCAAATTTTCTTGCCTGAGAATTGTAACCCAGGGACTCTTTTCTGTCAGGACAAATGAAGACTTGATTTTGCTCCTAGTAGGTAATACTGCTTACTATCTTTACTAGAGTAGACAAGATACAAACTATATTTATATACTGGGACTGACAGGTTATTTACATTTGACCCCACATCAAGTCCTTCATCCCTTGAACTTCTGACCACTTTAAGCTGTAGTACATAACTATATCAATGGTTAAGTTCTTTACGTAGTAATAATTTGAAAAAATAAATAATTGAACAAATCCATAGGTCCTTTTGGTTACGTCCTCGAGACGTCCAGACAACTGGATAGTGCCTGGAGGAGGTGTGGAGCCTGAAGAGGAGCCATCGGTGACAGCGATGCGGGAGGTGTTGGAAGAGGCAGGGGTCATTGGCAAGCTTGGCCGCTGCCTTGGAATCTTTGAGGTAAAGGCTGAAACCGTTATTCATTACATTCTGTTGTCTTCTAATATAGTAGTAGAAGAGTTAAAAAAGAATTTTGACTAGTAATTTTTAGCAGTAGTTACCTGTATTACCTGTAGTTTTGCTAAGAAAAAAGTTGCAATTTCTTTGGGTAATCTTTTTACTGGGATAAATAAAATATATTATGTTATCTACAAGTCTGCATTGAAATGTTATCACATACTAAATATATGTGTATATCATAATTATGTAACTGGTAGAAGAACAACAGATTGAAGTAAGCATGCCTGGTGAAATGAAACAGAAATTCTATTCTGTTCAATCAATCAATAAGACAATCTACTCTTGTGAGTCATTATCTTTGATTCAACCCAGCAGACTCATTATTTCAATATTGCCACATAAAAACCAATCTTTGAACATATTATGGGGCACTGCCCTAAGCTTGCATAGTAACAAGATAGTGTATTTATCATTAAAAAGATCACTCACTAAAATATGGAATACTTGTTATTTTGTTATCTTGTCGCGACTAGCCTGAAGAAAGTAGGTGGCATAGGTCACTCAGGGGGGCAGGTAGGTAGGTAGCATGGGAACTCAAGAATAAGTCCGTAGGTTCTTACTAATTATTTATTGCTTTCCCGGCTCGCTTCCGGTAGATAGGTATGAGTAGGTACAATTAGCAACACTGGCCTCAGCGGTAGGTGGTAGGTGGCTTCTGTATAAGTAATGGTTTCTGTATAATTTGTCTGATAGAAATTAAAGCATCTTGGAGCTGGCTCTTTAAATGACACTGACTCTTGGGGTGAGGTTTTACCTTACCTCACCAGCCTTGTGTATCCATATACCTATTTATAACTAGAAAGGTGAAAATTACTATATATGAAACATTTAGGTATTATTTTGTATCTCACCAAAAAATGTGAGTTCATTTATTAGTTTTTTATCTGTTACACACTGTTTTGTTTGTACACTTTCTCACCTTAACTAGGTACTTAACCAATGGTCTATGTCAGGGGACAGAAAAGAATATAGTGTACTTTTACCTTGGAATTTTTGCGGCAACTCTGAAATTTATGCGGATGATACCCCAGGAACAGTTAGTAATCTATACTAATATTATAAAGAGGTAAAGTTTATGAATTGTGAGTTTGTGACGTTGTAGGGAGTAATCTCTCGATCTACTGGACTGATTTTGAAAATTCTTTCACTTATAGGGTACTTTTTATCCCGAAATTCCCACGGGAACTCCGAAATTTACCGTAGGTACAACCGCAGGGGACAGCTCTAGTTTAATATAATTATTATTCTTGAACACTGTCAAACAGCACCACTCGGTTCCTTAAAACAGTGTGTGCTTTGGGTTCCGGATTTTATAATTAGATACTTTTGTTGTTGTAGTAAATACTTACTATAAGATACATACAATCCTGTCCTTCATCTTGAACCATAGCCCGTAAATAGTAAGCAGGATCGTGCAGGAATAGAAGACATTCCAAGAAAAACCTAATCATAAAGATTGTCGGGTGTCAAGTTGACTAAATAGGTAGGTAGGTATATTTGCAATTCGCATATTATGTGTAATTTACTTGACTGTTTACTTAGTGACAAATAGTTGCAGCTGCTTACCTCATGTTGAAATTATGTTGTACTACTGCATTTAAATATCATGTACCTACCATTGCTCTTGCAATGCACAAAAAGTGTGCGCATGATAAGAATTTTTAGTAGGATATCATTAAATAACATAATAATATTTCCGTTGAGTCAAAATTTTAACTGACATGCAGTATAAAAAAAGTCTTGTTTGAAGAGAGAGTGTAAGTTTTCATAATAAATTAGTCCAGTCATGTTTTATATTGAAAGGAAGACTTATAAAAACTAGAAATTTTATTTAAAGCTAGAAGCCAACTTCTATAAGTATTGAAATTTGGGTTTGAAAGTACCATGGCGCCTCTGCCAAAATATTATGTCAATTACGCTTCGAGTATCAATTTTATCCCTTCTTTCCGTAACCCGAAACAGTAACCCTGCTCGTTGAAACATAAAACACGCGTTCAAACAAACAGACACCGAAAAAATTTTAACAATTACGTATATTATTTATTTTATACTGGCCTGTTCGCCACGGTTTCACCCGTGTTAATTTCGGAGTTCCCGCGGGAATTCCGGGAACAAAGTAACCAATATCCTCTTTACCCCTGGCAACGTGTATGCAGATGCTGCCATTTTATTATTCTTGACATCGATGACTAAGTTAGCCAGTCGCGTAGGCTTTGCAAATTTGATTAAAGTCGACCGGGTACGGTCTGCGGTCGGTGAATGAAATTGAAAAATAACGCTTATTTTTCATAAATATCAGACACCTTTTAAATAGTCATCATAAAAACTAATGCGGCTAATAAAGTAGAAAAGATAGTATATATTATAACGGTAGATACTTATAGTATAAAGAAATATTTTTTTAAAATTTTCGTCAGTCTGTTTGTTCCGGCTAATCTCTGAAACGGCTAGAACGATTTTAACGGGACTTTCCCTGGCAGATAGCTGATGTTATAAGGAGTAACTTTAATTTAAGGAAAAAAAGTTCCTGTGGGACTTCCGAAACTCGCGTGGATGAAACCGCGGGGCACGGCTAGTTTTATAATAAATCTCAATTCATTTACCTACTCACGCCTCATGAAATCTTCGTGAGTTACGTTGCTAACTGTACAATATCTATCGTTACTGGGAGAGGTCGTCGACCCGCGGCGCGGCGGGCCGCGGTACAGTCGCGCACACCCACTCCAGTTCGATACAGGCAAAGGTCAATACAAACAACGTGCGTGACTAACCCACTGTGTCATAAGTTCATAAAATTACAATAAAAATACAATCTGTAAAACCTATAGTACTCGTAACACGGTTCCCACTGTGATGCACAAACCAATGTTTGTCTGGGCAGTATAGTATTATATGGACGCAGATAAGCAATAACATGTTAACCCACAAAACAAAGTTATTGATTCAGAACGTATTATTGAGAGTTAGAGAACGTTTTTTAATTATGTGTTTACCTTATTACATTGTTTAAATATGTAACTAAATATTGAACATAAAAATGTTGAAACAAAATGGCGCTATAATTTTAAAACTGGGTGGGTTAACACACTATTGCTTATCTATGTCCATATTATCTGTGGTTTAGGCATTCAGTGATCGTCCTTAGGATATCACATTGAGCCAGAACAAAATAACATGATTGAAACATTGATATACTAAAATATTAAATACTCAAGATGAATAAAAATGCAAAAATATTCTTACAAAAAAAAATCTTGTCAAATGGAAGTACAGGTTTTTTGTTTTTAAATAGTTTGCTGTGGAGCGTTGTGCAATGGTGAAATGCGGATGAAGTCGTGCGGCCTAGCTATGTGTAAAAGTTACCCATATATTATTATCTACCTTGCAAGATCTGCTTCACATCGACACGCATTTAAACATTGTGTGTATAAATAGTTTTGATTAAACATAAGCAATAAGTAACAATTATTTTCATTCGCGCAACTTTGTAACACACATCTGTGAATGGCCGACACGCTCGTAAAAACAGAAACCAGCAGGGTAATTACGTAACTTTTGTTGCTATCATATTTCAGTTTCAATCAGTAAAATAGCGATTTTGTGATTAATTAATGATGTTTAAACAGCTTCAACTTTTGAAGTATGTTTATTTTGGTTGATTGCTAGTTAATGGAGGTGTCAAAACTTGCATATTGTAATCGCTAAACCGTCATATTTTTGATAGCAATCGAAAAATGATAGAAACAAAAGTTACATAATAGCCCCTCAGATCGTGTAAACAGCTTTAACATACTATACTATATTTAATTATGCCCACCTCTACATTTACATAGCTATTGGGAGTTCAAAGGTCGTTTCGTAAAACAAACAAAACCATTTGCCGATAGCACGGTCGATAGTGTTCCGTGGTCGTTTTGTTACTGAGGGTGGATAAGACTTACTCAGAAAACCAAACCGCACCACTCCCGCTTAGATAAGGCTCTACCCAAGTAGCCACATATCCATACTCGCATAAAGCCGATTGACTTTCTCAATTAATCGATGCATTTTAGTACCGTAAAGTTATGATCTCTTCCAAACAAACAAATATAGGGAACCTATAGGGCTTAGGTTTTGTCACGTTTTGCGCTTTTTCGAGCTGTACATGAAAAAAATATTCAGTTGTAATGGTATGCATAACTTCGCGTCACGCGGTAAGCGCTGTATTGATAAAGACAAAATATGACAATTGGACGCAGATAAGCAATAACATGTTAACCCACAATATTAAGTTATTGATTCAGAACGCTTTATCGAGCGTTATAAAACGTTTTATAATGTTTGCCTTATTACATTGTTTAAATACCAACAAAATATTAAACATAAAAAAACAAAATGACGCTATGATTGTAAAACACGAGTTACTCAAAATTTCTCCAATGTGGGTTAACACACTATTGCTTATCTATGCCCAATTATGAGTCAAATTAGTTTTTTTTTAACTCAACCGAGCGAAACAGCTGAGCACAGGTAGTTTGTAGATTATTTATACAAACTATATTTATATGGGCTATGGCAGATTGTATTTTTGGTGTGTGTTGATAATGCAAAAGTACCAACGTAAATCAATTAGATACGCACATCGTTGACGATTCATTACTTGAGATTACGAAATATTAAGAAAACATTCGAACGGAAAATGCCTAAAATTAACCTTACAAACTCAAGCGCTAAAATAATAAAATTAATTATTTATAAAATACATATTATTTATTATTATATCAAGAGAAGCAGTGGCACCGTCTCTCTCGACCTAAAGAAAACTGGCACACTCTAATTCTTTACTAAAATAATTTAGCTAGTCTCAAATGAAATAAATGCATTTATTTAATTTGATTTAGTTTATTTAATTTATTCAATGAAATTTTTATTTAGTCAAATTTAGCTTATTGAATTTAATTTGAATTTTAATTATATTTTATTTTATTTGATATTTAATTCAATTTATTTTATTATTATTTTATCATCATTGTATTGTATGGGTTGTTTTGCCTGAAATAAATGAATTATTATTATTATTGTTATTATAGCATTGTTGTATAATAGTGCTATAATATCTTTCACTGAGCTCTTGGCGGACTTAATAGAAGGATTCGACTTGAAATCTGATAATATTATTGCTCCACTACATTATCGCCGAGTACGGACGATTATGCGCGAGCACGATAGTGTAGAGGGCATACTCGGCTGTACTCGCCGATCATCGCCTATGATCGCCTGCGACCCGTGAATTGTCGGTTTTTGGGCACCCATCAAAGGGAACCGCCTCAAGCCTCAGGCGATTCGCCTGTGGTTGCGTTGGGGTTTCCAGACCATCATTCATCGCCGATCACACGATCAACGATCATCTGATGTAGGCATTAGGTTAACCTCATAATAGGTACAGTATGTACACAATACCTACCACTTTTAACATTTTTTTATCGACACAAAAATAAATGACAGAAGCGCCATCTTCGATTCCCCGCCAAAACTTTGTTCTGACCAACCGGCATTCGGATCACCCGATGATGTATGATTGTTCGATTCCAGAACCGCGAGCACAAACACCGCACCGAGGTGTTCGTGATGACCGTCACCCAGGAGCTGGCCGAGTGGGAGGACTCGCGGCTGATGGGGCGCAAGAGGCAGTGGTTCTCCATCGACGATGCGCTGACGCAGCTCGCTCTGCACAAACCGATCCAGCGCCACTACCTGCAGCAACTCAGGCGCTCCAAACAAAGCAAAACCGATGACCCGGGAAGCTAAATCCCACCCCGGCACACGAGCCCGGCCCCGCACTGATAACGTGACCTGTCAAACATGGCGACCGTGCGCCGCCATCTTTATAATCTAGACAAGATGGCGGCGAACGATGCAACGATATTATTTAATCGGGCTTCATTATTTATAATATAGGGACGAAAATCGCTAGGACACGCAACTTATGTAACACACACACACATCTCTTCTTCAATAATCTTTTCTATTTTTACGTGTACCTATATTTTTATACTACTATGATGGAATAAATGTTAATTTTATTTTGTTAGCATTAAAATAAAAAGACATACAGACAAAGCTTTTTATTGAAATTTCTTATGGTCTAAAATGGATAGGTTTGCCCTAATATTTTGAAAGACAATCATCAGCTAGTACCAATTAAGTTCATCCGTCCATCTAGAGTCTGTTCCCCGCGGAAATTTCGGGAGATCCCGTAGAAATCCCGGTATGCAAAGTACTCTATGTCCTTTTCAGTACACTTGACAACGTGTATGCAAAATTTCATGGGATTTCCTCAGCGTTCTTAATCTGTATCTCTGACAAATTGTGTGCAAAATTTCACAATGACCGGTTGAGCCGTTAAGGCGTGAAAGCGTAACAGACAGAGTTACTTTCGCATTTATAAAATACTAGCTGTGCCCAGCGGTTTCACCCGCGTGAGTTGTCGGATCAGGAACCTTAGCGGGCGCAGGCAGAACAACCCGCCAAAGTTTCATCACAATCGGACCAATGGTTTCGAAACGCATAGAGGACAGACAATATACAAACATTCATTTTTATTTATAAAGATTAAGTTTTGTTTTGTTTTGTTTTGTAAATATCTTTATTAACATAAAACGGCAGCATTACAGTCCAGTGTAAATAATAATCCTGGCTATAATTATTCTATTTACATAGTTTATTAGGCCCAAGAAGCCTTTACAAAACTTTTGTCGATGGAATAAAGACGGAGGAACTTAATAATATAATAGAATTGATCACTTACAGATTGAAAAACAATGACATCTTTGTGGAGATTTCATTTTATAGCAGGATTAGTTGTTGTTTAGTAGCAACTTATATTAACTGTGGTAGCAACAATTATTATATAAATAATAAACAGTAGGTATATAAATATGAGACACTATTTATAAAGAAATTTTGATAAAAATCGTAATAAAATTAAATATTAATTTGATGTGGGTAAACAGTACGCACTCAGTAACTGCCTGATATAGTAGGTAGCCAATATTAGTTAATCGGGCTCGAGGACATAGTGATGAGGCAACCGATAACGATTGTACTTATCGATGTATGGTAAGTCAACTAGTCGGGTGGTGCATATTGCCGATATTAAGGGATTTTTATGACCTGAATTCATACGGAGGTAAAACTTTTTAGCTAGTTTCAGTATATAAGATTTTAATAGTTGTAACTTAACCCGATCGTGAAGAAAAAATAAATTAGAGTATAGCGGTGTGTTGTATGCTATTTTAAGAGCCTTGTTTTGAATAACTTGTAATTTTTTGTAATTGGTATCGCACGTACTGCTCCAGACAGGGCAGGCATACGTTATTACGGGTCTAACAAGTGTTGAGTAAATAGCGACTTTAGTTGGACTGCTAAGAGGAGATCTACGATTAAGAATAGGGCTAAGTACAGCAAGTGCTTTGATGCCCTTTGTACGCAGTGCATCAATTTGAATACTCCAGTTCAATTTGGAATCAAGATATACACCCAGGTATCTAACAGAATTTCTCCATACGATATTGTGTCCATTAATGGAAAGAAGTCTGATTGGAAGTTTACGATGACGAGAAAACATGATGGCTTCCGTTTTTGTTTCATTTAGTTTAAGCTTCCATTTCGTAAAGTAACCGAGAAGCAATTCAATCGATAACTGTAATCTGGAGATAATAAGATCGGAATCAGCAGACGAAGTCAAGGAAGCGGTATCATCAGCAAAGCAGGCTAAGGTAGTTCGGGGCTGGATAGGGATATCATTGACATAAAGAAGAAACAAATAAGGACCCAGAATTGATCCCTGTGGTACACCAGCTGGTATCACCCTTGAGGAAGAGACACAGTTACCAACATGCACATTAAAGGAGCGATTGGAAAGATATGAGGCAATGATTTTCAGCAGCGCCATAGGAACGCCGTGGTTAAGCATTTTGTGAAGTAGACCCCGATGCCAGACCGTATCAAAGGCCTTCTCTAGGTCCAGCAGGAACATGCCAGTACTGTTGCCTAGATTTAGGTTGTGAGATATTAACTCGGAGACACGAGCCAGCTGCTGCACTGTTGAATGTGAGGTGCGAAAACCAAACTGTTCATTCATTAGAAGTCCATCTGTTGAATTAACTAAACGAGACAAAATAATTTTTTCAAAGAGTTTACCTAAGCAAGGCAGTAAACTTATTGGTCGATAACTAGATGCAAGCATGACGTCCTTTCCGGGTTTTTTAAGTGCTATAATTTTAGCTGTTCTCCAAGCGATGGGAAAATAACCCAAGCTTAGACAGGCATTGAATATCTTAGTAGTTTCAATATAGGTTTTGAACGACATATTTCTAAGCATAGAATTATCTATAGCATCAGCTCCGGGTGATTTACGGGTTTTCAATCTCAAGGCGTGTTTTCGAACTTCTAACGGTCTTACAGGCTTAGTAAGTTTATCCAAAGGTGCACTATATATGACGTTATTAGATTCGGTAACATTATCTTCGATGTCATCACTTATCCAGTCTAAAGTCAAACTCATATTGTGAAGAAAAGCTGTAGCTAACTCTTCACACTGCTCAGTTGTGTTAGAGGTAAGGGTGTCATCAACCCTCTTCAAAGGTGGAATACTGAAATGCTCACGGGTCAAGCCCTTGGTTATTCGCCATAAATCCGTGCAAGGCTTGTCGACTTTTGAGAGCTTTGCCAGCCAGACGTTATCATTGTATGTTCTAATACGAGACTTTATATCACGGTTAAAATTGTTAATACAAGCGTTCAGGTAGAAGCGTTCTGTTTTTGAGCTTTGGGAGATGGGAGATTAAGTGGGGATTATCTATCACAAATTCAAAATCTGTTCACAGAAAATAGAGTTTGTTATAACTGGCACTTCACAGTTCACGCCCGTAGTGATTATATGATCTTTGCTTCACGCTTATTGCTAAGAGCCAAGCTACTAACTGAGTGACTAATCCTAGAGACCGCACACATATTAATTCTTAAAGATTAAAGCCTAGTGACACTGGCTAAAAACACCCACACGCTGACAACACCGTTAGGGTACGAGTACACATCCACGGCGAGACCGAACTCCGCGTTGGGATCGTCCGTGCCATGGATGGCGGTAGACTTCACAGTCGACATTACCGATTTAGTGTTCACATACGGCACGTTCAGCGGGAAACCGAAGATCTGGAAACGATACCTTCGGTAAGTTGTTTTTGTTTTTTTTTTTCATTATTTCCATTGCCGATGAGACTGTTGTAATCGAGAAAAGGTGCGATCCCGTGTAATAAAATAATTAATCGATTGCATTTCGCGACGGGATGTGTGGGATTTTGGGATAGTAGAATTGGGTCTCTGGAGTTACTTAAATCACTGGAGACTTTCAGTTCGATTATTCCTCAAGTGGCACGTGTTGTCGTAATATTTGTAAAATTTGTTAATGTTTATTTGTGCCTTAGTACTTACTAGCTGTGCCCCGCGGTTTCACCCGCAGTAATTTCGGAGTTCCCGCGAGCATTCCGGGATAAAAATTACCCTATGTGCTTCTCTGTACCCCTAAAAACGTGCATGCCAAATTTCATCCAAATCCGTTCAGCCGTTTTTGCGTGATTGAGTAACAAACATCCAAACATCCACACTTTCATATTTATTATATTAGTAGAATTACGTCACTGTAAAAGGGTATAAGTAATGACTAAATAAGTACAAATGATCAATAACGCTTACTTTTAGAACTTAATATGCACCCTTGAAGAGTCCCAATTAGAGTTCAGTTTTATAATCTCTCACACACACACACACAACATTTTTGGATTTAATATAAGAAAACATTTCGACTCACCCTGTAAGTGACCATCAGCTGTTTCAATTTATGACTGGGACCAGGTTTGGGCTCTGAAGGATTGAAAGACCAGTATTCCCAGAGAGGCAGCATCTCTCGTAGAAGTCCACTGCAGTATCTGTGGAATAAGGTTGAGATTTCTGTCATTTACGGACTACAACTTACCTGCCCCCCTGGCCAAGTCGACAATCTACATTCGTGAATGCATAGAAAACTGAGAAACGAATTGTAATGTCACGTCACACGTGGTTACGAAACATCGTCCAATCAAAAGTCCAGCGGGGTTAGCCAAGTTGATATTCTACAATCGTTAACGCATAGAAAACTATAATAGAAAGCTTTGGCCAGCCAATCAGAACTCTAGTTTCACGTGACCACTTGAAAACTAGAGTTTTGATTTGCTGACCAAGTGGCATGACGATTCGTTACTTATATTTTCTATGCGTCAACGATTGTAGAATGTCAACTTGGCTAACGCCGCAGTTTAGTGAATTTACGACTCCGTTTCTTAGCTTTCTATGCGTTACCGATTGTAAATTGTAACCATGGCTACGGGGGCTGGGAAGTGGAGGAACCTCAGAAGAATAACTGGAGGAACGCAAGGATTTGACTAGATAGAACTGTCAGAAGATTTTGATTTCATTATGTCATTCGGACATTGTATTTCAAAATCGAACGCACAGATGCTATAGATCGTTGTTCCGGCGCATCACGCCTTTATTTATAGATTAATTTATAGTTACTTGTGTCCTTAATGTAGTTATAAGTTTGTATGGCAACGCTAACGAGAGCGTCATTGCTATTCGTTTTTATGAGGATTAGCGAGTGTCCTTAGGTATTCGATAAGGTCATTCACTCCACTAACGGCCTCGGCCATGTAAGCATCTTTATATTTTATCAGTTAATTAAAACAAGTTACAACAAAATTCATGGGCTTTAATTGCTCCAGTGTGTGTAAACGCACATAATGGTGGCCCATGGGGGGAACTAAAATCAAATAAATGAAATAAAGCAAAATTTTGAAGAAAAAATGTAACAACGAAATAATGTGAGAAAAATCTACGGTCAAGAAAATGTTGGCATCTTTAAAAAATTAAACGAGCAAAGGACAAAATACAAGGACTAAATTGAAGCATGGATTTCTGTGCATAAGCAGCATAGCGAGCGAGCAGTGGAACAGCGAAAGTTTCACCTCGAGCAGCAGAGTACAAAAGATAAGTGCCCTTTCCTTGACCTTCCTAAATGTAATCCGTAATTGTATCCAAAATATATCCAAAAAACCTTTTCAACGGTGTTTGTGTACTGCAATTCGCGTGTGCAATAAACGTTGATATAATAATCCTGTTCGCAGTTTGAAATAATTCGAAATTTATACTAAATTGCAATAATCTTTATTTTTTATCTACCTACATAAAATTTATATACAAAAAAACTATTTTATTATTTTTTTCAATCAAGTTTAACTAGCTTATAGGAATATAAAATAAATACGTAACTTCACTGAGTTCACGCCCGAGCTCCGAAGGGACAGGCAGAGCTATAAACCCTCTGCTTGCCTCGACACGAGTTTATGCAACAAATAATTAAAAGTGTACGCCGACCAATTCCAGGCTGTGCGCGACGCGGCGAGGCGCATAGTTTACGTGCGGTGCTAAAGACAGCATACCTCGCAGCGCTGCTGCTGGCGGCTGGCCGAGAGCGGCGTCGGCTTCAAGCAGGTGTCGTCGGAGTGAGGAGCGTGAGATTTTAGTTTGGTTATCAATAAACTCAGGATTTATTGGTAATCTAAATTTACGTTTGTTTCACAATATTCAATTAATCGGATAACTCACAATGCCTCTCGACGTGGTAGATAAAAATCGCTTGAAGGAGTTATTCACAAGGCGAGCGTCCGCAAAAGGGCAAATTACTAAATTTAAAAATTATCTAAACAGCATCACAGATATATCAGAGCTAAATAATATTCAATTGACTGAGTTAAATCTCAGACTAGCAAAATTTGAGGCATTGTCGGTTAGAGTTGATGACTTGCAAAATGAAATCGAGGTTTTATGTCCAGAAAATATAACTGTCGAAATTGATGAGCGCGATAATATTGAGCGCGACATTATCATTAATATTGCAACTGCTAAAACGTTATTAGAGAAGTTTACTAAGAAACCCGAATGCGAGCACAGACACTCGTCAATGTTAGATGACTCGTGTTGCTCTGATCACCGAGAGGTTGGACTAAAACTTCCTCAGATCCAAATATCCAAGTTCGATGGTGCGTACTTTCAGTGGTTGGAGTTTCGCGATACATTCGAAAATTTAATCCACAACAATGCACGCATTTCGTCCATTCATAAGTTCCACTATCTGATCTCGTACTTGGAGGGCGATGCAGCTAGAATAATTTCAAATCTTGAGGTTTCCACAGCAAATTATGAGGAAGCATGGAAATTGCTTTGTAGTCGCTATAATAACAAAAGAATTTTGATTAATCATCATTTAAACTCGCTATTTAACGTAAAGCAACTTCCACACGAATCAGTAAAGTCATTAAGATTTTTGGTCGATCACGTTACAAAAAACCTACGAGCGTTGGCCAGTCTGGGACAGCCGACGGACAAGTGGGACGTGTTAATCATATTTATGTTGTCGTCAAAATTAGATACCAATACATTGGCTAAATGGGAAGAGCATCGTAACAGCTTAGATGGTGACACTCCAACATTAGATAATTTCTATAAATTTATCATAGATCGCGCTGATGTATTAGAGACAATAAATCGAAACAAAGGCGACAATACCGCACCTAAGCCAACAATAGCTCATCCGCGTGGTAGTTCTTCTTACAATAATTATAAACAGGGACACGTCACGTATGCTAAGTCATTCGCGACGTCCACGTCTAGAAACCATAATACACCAATAACACATTTCTGCGTCGTATGTGATGAGAGTCACAAAATCTATGATTGCCCCACATTTAGGGCAATGGGGGTCGACGACAGGATGAAAGAAGCAATTAAATATAAGCTGTGCATCAACTGCCTTAGACAGGGACATCCCACGAGCGATTGTCGCATAGGGCCTTGTCGCGAGTGCAGCAAAAGGCACAACAGCTTACTTCATCGTCCAAACTTTTCTGCCGATCATCATGTTGCAGATGACGAGGCTAGAGAAGTGACGGTAAACTTTACAAATCAAGATTCTTACCAAACATTATTATCAACTGCCATAATCGAAGTCGTGAATCCATTGACCCAGCAAAAGGAGAAGGTTCGCGCGCTATTAGATTGTGGCAGTCAAGTATCCATTATTTCAAAATCGTTAAAAGAAAAAATTTCATTAAAATCAGATCCCATTGATTCGCTAAAGATCATAGGAATAGGCAACAACGTATCTCAAGTAGGTGAGAGTTGCAACATACAAATAAATTCACTAAATACTAAGTTCACTGCAAGCTTGTCATGTCTCGTGCTAAAAGAGCTAACAGGTCTATTGCCAAAATCTCCGGTCAACATAAAGTCATTAAAAATCCCTAAAGATATTTTATTGGCTGACCCTAACTTCCATGAACCAGCACCTATAGATATTTTGATAGGAGCTGATTTATTCTGGGACATACTCGGTACAAAACAACGTGCCCTCGGTCCCCTAAATCTAAAATTAAGGAGCTCTGAGCTTGGCTGGATAATCTCCGGTCCTATAAATTCTAAATTGTACAGCAAAACAACACATTGTAATGATGCAGTAATTTCTAAAGTGCCAAAAGAGAACAATAACGAAAAAATCTATAAATCAATTTAAAAACGCTTTTCATTCATTTATTAATTGCTAAAATAGAACAACATCGAGAACAGCTATAAGTCATTCAAACAAAACACACTTTCACAAAATCTAACTTGTAATTCTAACTAAAATTGTAAAATCTAACTTCTAATTCTATAACTAAAGTTACAACCCATGCAAGCTAAATCCACAAATTAGTATTTAATGCTGAGGTTATGAGATTTATCAAACAGATCAAATAACACTCGATAATGTCATAGGTAGTAATATTATTATTAACGTAACCGTACCAGCAATCCTATAACTTTCCAGTTTTGTAGGTTTGGTTGGATTTTGCTGACCATTTCTTATACAATTAAATCGCAAGGATGGTGGTAATCGGCTAATCAAATGCTAATTGTAGCTACATGTATAGTTGCCTTCGCTTTAAAGTGTCGGCATCTTGAAACAGTCAGCGATTTAACTAAAATGCATTTATATGAACGCTTAGACGTTTCATTTTGCGCAGAGGTAAGCCAGAAGTATTGATAATGGACGTAAGCCGCGAATAAGATTATTAAATACAACACACCTCTATCTGATTTCGCAAGTCAACAAGGAATTGAGTCAATTTTATGCCAACTTACGCTCCTCATTTCGGCAGCATTTGGTAAGCCGTAGTAAAGTTTGTGAAACGTCATCTTGGGCGCGTTATCGGCAACATCCATTTGACATTTAAAGAAATATCAACGTTGTTTGCACGGGTGGAGGCAGTGCTCAATAGCTGCCCCTTGTGCTCCTGTTCATCCAGTCCTAACCACTTTCTCCCTCTTTCTCCAGGGCACTTCATCAGTGAACGATCGCTGACGGCTCTACTTTCGTTGGACCCGGAAGATAATACAGAAAAACCAAAGAAAACTACGGACGCCACGAAAGCTCTAGACTGCACCCTTGGCAAGGATATGGCATAAGTAATACGTATCAAAACTGCAATAAAGGATGAAATAAAGAACTGATAATGCTTGCTTAAGCGTGGAAGACATGGTGATCTCTTCTGAAGACTTGACTCTACAATTGAGTTAGCACTTTGGGCGAGTTTTGCGATAATTTCTTGAACCAGATGGTGGATCCAGAGTGGCGGACATCACCACTTCCAGAGGTTGCATACGCTGTCTGGTTACGCCCCCTGCCCATCACGGCTAGCGAGCTACAGAGTTGAAAGGAAATGACCCTTTCAACGGGGGGGAATATGTTCCGGCGCATCACGCCTTTATTTATAGATTAATTTATAGTTACTTGTGTCCTTAATGTAGTTATAAGTTTGTATGGCAACGCTAACGAGAGCGTCATTGCTATTCGTTTTTATGAGGATTAGCGAGTGTCCTTAGGTATTCGATAAGGTCATTCACTCCACTAACGGCCTCGGCCATGTAAGCATCTTTATATTTTATCAGTTAATTAAAACAAGTTACAACAAAATTCATGGGCTTTAATTGCTCCAGTGTGTGTAAACGCACAATCGTTTCATTCACGAAGACGCGCCCCACCATTTTCCGATTGAGGGAAGCGCGAGGTGCGGGTAGTTTCTCTTGTGTGAAGTTTTCGGTTTCGGTTCATTTATTTTAATGCGAGTGCTCTCATAGGTAATAAGTGTGTACCGATAACATTCACAGACTAGCGGAAGCATGATTGATGATTAGCATGAAAGGTGGGGCGTGGGGCGCGTCTTCGTGAGTGAAACGATCTATAATGATACAAACATAATATCTTTCATAAATAAAAATGAATGTTTGTATGTCTATCCTCTATGCGTTACGAAACCATTGGTCCGATTGTGATGAAACTTTGGCGGGTTGTTCTGCATGCGTCCGCAAAGGTTCCTGATCCCAAAACTCACGCGGGCGAAACCGCGGGGCACAGCTATATGATAATAATAATTAATTTTAGTGAAAACATGGATTATTACCTGTTCCATATAGTTTTCATGTGCGATCTCCACTTCTGTATTTTACTTCTCAGTTTCGTCTCCAACATATTACGCAAATCTTCAATTTCTACGGGAGTTGAGTACAGACTCGTATCTGTTACTATCGGCTGTTTCATAACGAACACGGTTTTGTCGAAGACCTGTTTAGAATTGATAACATACAGGCGTGGATCTAGGATTTGTTTGGGGGGGGGGAATTTTGTTGCACCACGAAATTTTTAGAATTTACAGGGTCACGAGTTTTTGTAAGATCCGATCAAAGTAGGTACCTAATAGCAGTAGTCCTCGAGACCCCGGGGACGCCGTGTCAAACCACCGCCCCCCGTAGATCCGCGTCTGGATACATCTACTCATGGTCTTGGATATAGGGTGAGTTTCAACCCAATACTAAGAACTACCGAGGGAATCCTGACATTCTAGTGACGTAATAAACAGTAAATATCACGTTCATACTAACCGGTTGCCAATCCGACGTCCGTGAAAAATCGAAAGCCATGCTCTCACAGTCTAGTGACGATTGCATATTTACCCATATCTGAAAAAGTATGTAGCCAGTTGTAACTATTTTGTTGTGTTGTACTGCAAAAAGTATAAGTATGAAGAAATCTCACATTTTCACTATCAAAGACGTAATCCACAGTTTTCAATGGACAGCTGATGTCCCTCAATTCATATCTTTCGCCATTGCAGGCATCGTATACATGCCATACGAACCCATCGCTTTTGTTCAAAATTCCTGTGCTTCTGTAAAACTTATCTGTACTCATGACTATGTTGTGGGTGGCTAAGTCATATTTTGCTAAGACGTAACTGCTCAGACCATTAGGAATACCCATTCCGATTGCCACCCAACATTTAACGCCTAAATAGAGAAAGTAGCTAGCCAAAAGTATAGTATGATCTAATGGCGAACCATATAGAACTTTTAGCAGTTCCTGAAAAAGAAAAAAAATGTTTTAGACATGGTAATAATAAAGTTATTTTAGGGGTTCGGACACGGTTATGCAAATAACTTACTAAGCCCCCTAATGTGACTGCGTGAGACTCGGTCACTTCGTAACTAGGAATCAACGCAACGTATCTCAAGCACCCGGTTATCACTTTAACTAATTGAGGTTCGTCACTTCTCCAATTACCTCCGTACATACTGTGAACAGATTCTCTTTCTTCATTGATCGTGGGAGTTCCTTTTTCTACGTCGATATCTCTCTTTCTGCCACTGCTTTTTGATGAAGAACTCTTTGACTGACCAGAACTTTTAGACATCGCTGATTCAGAACGCAATTTTGGATTTTTTGGAAAGCTAGTACCATCCGGTAGCGGTATCGGCTGTAGGAACTGCGTGACACATTTGTTTCTGCCCGAACTATCGATGAAAGTTAAAGATATGTGTCGCGATGGAAAATCATTCGTGTATTCAGTTACGAAATTGTTTAAATGCTTTATTAAATAGTGGTCTTCCGAACTATGAGGTATGGGTTGGTTGTAACCTTGAACTCCACCTAAATGCGAGAGGCTTGTTGATATTTGAAGTGATACAAAAGACGTTTCTTTCTTCATTAGTTGTACTACTTCTGGTATCAAGGACTGCGTGCTCTCTTTCGTCTGTGATGCAGTTTCGTATCCAAGCAGTATTGGTGGAGTTGATATTTTGAATGTTTCCCGAACCTGAAATCATTTATTATGAAGATATGACCTTTATATATTTTTTAAAAGACTCTCTTGTTTCTTTTCCCCGGCAACTTTTGTCTAGTGGTTAATGAACTTTACTGCTGCGCCAAGTTTATATTATTTAAATTAACGTTTATCGCCTTTTTTTTCTTTAACTATATCTTAAATTACAGTATTTATTTACAATACGGTACACATATGCACATGTTTTTCAAAATCATCGATGACCAACACTGAGGTACTTACTGTTCCTAAAGCGAATACGGTATACAACGGTATTTTTACAGTACCCAGCCATTTGTTGTAGTATCTATAATGCACCGTCTTGCTGTGGAATGACTGGTCTTCCTCGGGGTATGCTTCGCTGATATTCACTTTGTGCTCGTCGAATAAGTTAACGTGGATCGATGACATGGGTTTCAGCCTGAATATGATACGTATATTATGAAAGTTGGTGTTTATAACATAATTACAAAAAGCAGAGACTCTAAAAACTTAAGTACTTTTAGACACAGTATCGTTTATTGGGATTTTATGGTCTGTCACAATAAGAATTGTTACAGTTGATGCTATAACGAATAACGATGGATTATTTAGAACACTTATCTATCAGATACATAATATATTAAATGATGTAAGCGATTTTTGACAGAAATTTTGATTTTCATTACACTGTTTTAATTTTGACAGTCTGGTTCCAGGTGGGGTGGCATCCGATAGCAGTGGCCGTTGACACTGGAATATCTTTGTAAGACACTCTCACGAATGGTCTAAGAGGTCGAACCTTGAATCCTGAAAAAATCGCGTTATATTTAAATGGATGACTTTCTACAGATTTGTGACCGTTATCCCCTGAAACTCAGACGAAATAAATTTATTTCGTCTGAGCCCTGAAACGGACTAAAGATTGCTACGAAATTACTTTTAATTTCACCTTCATAAATAAGTTTTTATAAAAACTTTATGATATGCCATGGTTTTGTAGACAATAAATACGAAGTGTTAATTGCAGTGGATATTAATTCTATTCTGTAAATTACGAAACCATTGCTCTCTTACCAGCGATCCTTCCGTCATCATCATCATCAATTTTGTCCTCTTCTAGCATAAAAGTACTTCTATCTAATAAATTATAAGCTCTGATCACGGTAATTTGTATTTCTTGCTCTTTCTCCAACGACTCGTTTAATAATTTTTGTTTCGTACTACTGGACAAAGTCGCTAGGGTGCCCAAATTTGACTGATTACTAAACAGCCCTCTGTAAAAAGTTTTCAAATATATTTTGTTATCTACTTCACATTGAAATCTAATATAATGATTAATCTCTGTAATAGTCTTACCTTAAGCTTAAATCTTGGAAATCTCTCACAACGTCTCTGTAAGTTTTCTTAAGTAGATGTTCGTTTAGGTTTTTAACCATATTTTTGTTAAGTTTTTGGACAAATGTCGCTCCTATTAATCTTTGCAGCTCAATGGCACTCATTTCAGATGACTTTTCATTTAAATATTGCATATTGAATTCGTTTTCATTGCTTCGCTGGAGACAATTTAAATGCTCTGTTGATATCTGACTGGTAAACAAAGGGATTTGTTTGTTTTGGACATTTGTAAAACCACCATTATTGCGTAAATTTATTAATTTAAGTCTGATATAGTCGGGATTTGCCTCATCAATTTCAAATTTATCGTGCACATTAATATTACCTTTGCACAAATAACTTAATTTATTTATAATTTCCTCATCTTTATCTATATCTTTATTATAAATTTCACTTATTAAATCTTTTAGAGATTCTATATTCGGTATATCAATGCCATGCATTATCCTTTTCAGTTTTCTTCTCGTAAAGTCATATGATTTTATCGCTTCAGATGTAGATTGACTTAATCGTTTATTCCATCCAATCTTAATCCCGACTTCACAATTTGTAAATAAATTACCTTTAAAAAAACTGGTGCTTTTTAGTCTAACTTTGTTAGCCAGTATAATATCCTTTATGTTATGACCACTACCGACATGTTTCGAACTTGGTTTCACGACGATTTCATACAAGAAATGTTCATTAGAAAGGTCTTCCCGAAAACTAATACTTCGTATATCTTTCTTAAATAATACAGTAGTTTCATTATTTTCACATAATGCTATAAATATAGTTTTATTTTGAGGTAAAATCTGTATCGAAAAAGATTCATTAAATTCTATTTGAAAGAAATTGTCGTTATTAAAACTATAGTTCTCCGATTCGCAAACAAAAATATCATCAACGTAAATTTTGAAACTAAAAGAGTAGTTATGGATAAGTTTAATGGATTTTGCTGCATCAGTTAAGATGCTTTTATTACTTATCAAAATTATTTCTGCTTTTTCTTTTGTCACTATGTTATTTGCTACATTTTCAACATCTAATTTGAGTTTTTCTTCATCAACTTGCAACTTAGGTTTGGTTACTTTCTTTGCTGAATCATTCCCATTATTACTGCGTTTGGCTTCTTTGTATTCCAAATATTTGCTAACATATTCATATTCAATGCTATTGAGTACATCGGTATATTCCTCGGCAAATGTTTCATTCCATTCTTTCTCATATTGAGTTTTGTCTAGTAAAACATTATTTATTTGTAGTACGTAAGGAGTATGAACAAAATCTTTCTTCTCTCTCACTGTTTCTATATCAGACCACAGAGATATGAGTTTGTGTACGATCTCTCTGCGTTCCTCTAATGCTTTGAAATATCCCTGTTTTAGCTGTAACATAGTAAACATATACTTTCTTAAGGTTTCGTCGAATCGAATATCTTCTCTTTTATTGTTTATTTTTAAAAGCTCTTGCCTTAAGCCAGCTCTTGTTTTTCTATTAATTTTAATATCGCGTGAAATATTTTCAGTCTGAGCTTCAACCTTTTCGTATTGATCATAAAATTCCAGAAGTTTCATGCAAAGTAACATTTCTAAAGAAAATGCGTGATGATGATTAAATTTCAGATTATTTATTTCAATATCAAGAAACTTAGTATTTGACTTTCTATATCCATCGTCGTTATTTGGTGCAAAATCTACAAACTTGACGGGCTTAACATATTTGACAGGTATAAATTGAACTTCATCATTTTCAGTGTCCAATATTCTCGGGAACGTTGGGTCTAACTTGACATTTTGTGTTTTGAAACTCCAACTACAAAATTTTTGTTTATTATTTACACAATTAGTAACAGATTATAAATAGTAATTGTTCAAATCTAACAAAAGCATTTACACATGCACAGGCAAAAAACAAAGCGAACATAAAAGCTATTTTATCTTATTTATGTTTTGGCAACAAACAGTCATATATACTAAACTAACCGCCGCACTCAGAGTCGACTTTAATGATTGCTTAGTTAAGTATAGATTTTTAAAACAAAACTGCGGCAATCAGACATGTTTAATAAATTATTGTTAATTGGCATTTAACTAATTAAGTTACATCTCATTAAATGCCAATTAACATTAATTTACTGAACGTCTTTGATTGCGGCAGTTTTGTTTTAAAAATCTATACTTAACTAAGTAATTATTAAAGTCGACTCTGAGTGCGGCCGTAAGTACCCGTGTCAATTTGATACAAAAATTTCAGACAAAAAAGTAATACGTACAACTAAAATTGACCTTCCTTCTTACTAGAGTTGATGCATTAAATTCATTTTTTCTTATTTTCCGCGAATTCAATTAAGTGCCAACCCACACGATGCGGTGCGGCGCCTCAGCCCAAACCATTTCACCGCATGGGCGACCACACGGGCACCCCGGCGCCGCAGCGGCGACAAAGAGAGTAGGCATGCCCATCGCTACGTGACAGAACAGGACAAACAACAGCGAGCCGCTTACTCCTCTCCCCGCCTCGTCTCCAGTCCGATGCGAGCGCGGCGCGGCGCCGGAGCGCGCCGCAAGGCGCCGTGTGGCCACAACGCATTTTTGTATTTAATATACCGCAGCGGCGCCGCTGACCTGAGCCGCACCGCATCGTGTGGGTTGGCTCTAAGGTTGAGTAGGAGTGATAATTTTAAACTTAAACTGTACTAATTTCAAAAATAATAATAATATTTACCCACGATCCAAATGCCTATGAAATCTTAAGTTAGAAGTGTGTACTACTAAATGACTACGTTTTCTTAGTTGTTCTGAATAATTCACTGTTAATATACTATTTTCGGTCACAGGCGTTGTAAGAGATTCTAGTTCGGTACTTATTAAATCCATTAGATTAGAGTGCTTAACTCTTTTTTGTTTTTTTGTTTTTTTAGTATTTACTTTATCAACGATTTGCGTATCGTATTTTGTAAAGAAATCATATTCATCTACTTTGCGATTCTTGAAATTTGATTCCAATGGATCATTTTTGTGCTTGGTGCCATCGTCTTTAATTTTATCTTCTTGGTATTCCAATATTTCATCGTCTTTATCATTTCCCTTATTTATGTGGAAACAACGAAGTTCTATTTCCCCACTCATTTTATTTACATATACGCAATCATTAAATTACAATGTGCGATTAAGTTTTTAGAGAGTATTTTTAATAACCTTAGCAAAACTTTAGCACTATCGACGTAGTGATTATAATATTATCTTTCCATCCACTATCCATGTAGGTACCAATGGGTATCAGTTTGTGTTTGAGCGGTTTCAATGTTTCTTCGATGGTTACTATGGATACCGTAGATCAACCGGTGTTGATCTTTGGTTATGAGTAGCTCTGATGAGTAGTATCTCTAAGTAGTTTGTGGTTATGACTTAGTTATTCTTCTGAGGACTTTCATAACTTGCTTATCTGCTTGCTTATGCGTTGGACTCGCAGACGGAGACTTGACGTTGGACTCGATATTTTTGGCGGGAATCCAAAATGGTGGTTCCGTCACATAATATATCAATGTTCCGTCATAATATACCTTTATATTAACGCGTCGATGAGAAATTGTTAAAAGTAGATTTTGTTCGTTTTATGGTGCTTTATGCAACAATAATTTTGTAACTATATTTTTATGTGCGCAATGACATTTCAAACTGGTTTCTTTGGGGGCTCCGAGATTTGCAAACCTTACAACAATGTAGAAATAAGTCCATACATTTATTTTACTTGAAATTTGAAACTGCTATGCATTGCTTATTATTATTATTATTATATGTATAGTAGATTGACTGGTTGAGAATGCGAGAATGTTGAAGAAAATAAAGCAGACAAGTTCATTGTTTTGCAACAATATGTATGTCATCGTGTTCAATGTATTAGTGCCATGAACTTTCATAGATAAGATTTTTTGGCAATGAGACCCTAAATCAAACCCTGTTACTCAGCTAATGTGGTGAATTTTGCTTATTAGTAATGAACTAAACAATGAAATGGGGCGTCCATCGGGAGGTTGTCCGCTGTCGTTTTACTATACGACTTCCTATAGACCGTAGCCAAAAGTTCCAGTAAAGCATCGAAATGCATCTCACCAATGCATTCTGATATAAATAACTCTTTTTGTGTTACGGCGTCGAAGAAGGAAAAATACAACTTAATTGGCTGTGTGGACTAAGTTTTTTTAGCCTTCCCTGAGAGAGGTAAACCTAAAAAAAAAACAGCTGATGACTTCTGTGACATTGACAAATGAGAAAAAAAAATAAAAATAATGTTTTTGTTTATCAACTCTTTTTTAAACTACTAACTCTGTTTTTTTGCTGAATAAAAATATTTCAGTACACAGCATGGCAAAGTTTAGCTTGAAAGACAGTGATGAATATTATTTGGCGCTTTCAGAGCGGCCGAAAAGATTTGACGCAGACAGCCCGGTGACCAATGTGTTTTTTGATGATACGAATGGGCAGGTAAAACTTGCCTTCATTACCATTTTTTTAATTAGTCACAATCAATTATTATAAAGATAACTTTGAAAGTTTGATCCTAACTCTGCAGGTCTTGAACAATCTCTAAGGGACAAAATACCCTAGCCATGTCTGAATTTATCAGCGAACAATATGACAACAAGAAAATATTTTTAGATGATACAGAATATGTCTTTTTTTTTAAAGAATAGAAAAGAGTGTACTTGTAGGTGTATAAGTGATCTGCACATAATATATATAAAACATATTTTCATTCTAAGAATAATTTCCTTAAAGTTATACTACCTACTCATTTATACCCTTACTAGGTATTCACAGTCAGGTCCGGTGGAGTGGCTGGAGTTACAGTCAATGGGATGGACGATTCAAAGTGTACGTCCTTTTTAATGGAGGACAGGGGGCCTATAATCTCAATAAAATTCTCACCAGACCACAAAGTACTAGCAATACAACGTAACACTGAAAATCGAGGTGCAACAGTTGAGTTCATAAACTTCAAAGACTTGACGCCAACTACTGTTGAGTACACACATACTTGTAAATGGAAAAATGCCAAGATCCTAGGGTTTGTGTGGCCGAAAGTCAATGAGATAGCATATATTACAGACCATGGTATTGAGTTGTTGCTGGTGATGCCAGAAAAGAAACAATTGAAGAGTTTAAAAAGTGTTTTGTTTAGGTATGTGCTAAGCCTTACTTATATTTTTTTTTTGTTATATTAATTATTTTTTTAATTGTAATTCTTATGTCCTTTTTCACTTTAATGCTTATTGAAATTTCATTTTAACTCCAGTGGTGCATGGTTCACGTGGTGTCCACAAAGCAACATTGTGCTGCTGGCTGGTAATAATGGAGCTTTGCTACAGCCATTTGCATTGAACAACTCTACAATAAGCAAGCTACAGAAGCTAGAATGTGAGTGTCAGTTCTAATAGTTGATAATATTATTTTTGGACCTAAGGTTATGTTTGACTGTTTATCATGTTTTTTGGAAACGATTTAATATGTACTAGCTGTTCCTCGCGGTTTTACCTGCAATATGTTGAGAGTTCCCGTGGGAATTCCGAGATAAAAAGTACCCAATGTCCTTCTATATGTCCTGTACCCCTGACAACGTGTATGTGAAATTTTATGATGGTCAGTTTGTATTTGTAAACGGGCTGGTTTCCGCAATTCGACGACTGGGCGCCTATTTTGCGTGTGGATGATGATCAGTTGAGCCGATAAGACGTGAAAGCGTAATAGGCAGACAAACAGACGGAGTTACTTTTGCATTTATAATAATAGTAGGGTACAGTTTCATGTGCATTAATTCCATTGTTTCCGCAGGATTTCTGTGATAAAAAGTGCCCTATAATATGTCCTTTTCTGTACCCCAGACAATGTGTTTACATAAAATCATGATGATTGTTTAAGTTGCTGAGGTCTTGAGGCGGAAAGCATAACAAATAAACTCACATTTCCAATTATCATAGTAAGGATAAGGATATGTAGGATTACACAAACTCCTGGCTTCTAGCTGTTTAAACTGATTTAAAAAAAGGATGAGGTTCTATGTCTGACTGTATACAAGTTTTTTTTATGCATACACATCAGGGATACAGAATATATCTTAATATATATACATATAAATCAGGTGTCACGTTGTTTGTCCGCCATGGACTCCGAAACTACTGAACGGATTTTGATAAAATTTTGTAACCATTTATAATATGGTCCAACTTAATTTTTATCCCGGAATTCCCGCGGGAACTCCGGAATTAATGCAGGGAACTGCTTATCACCGTAAACTACTGTCAGGGGTACAAAGAAGGACACGAGAGTTCTTTTTTCCCGGAATTCCCGCGGGAACATCAAAATCAACACAGGTAAGACCGCAGGGAATAGCTAGGTGATTTATAATATTGATATAACCTATGTGGTGTGTATAGTAGTGACGTTGTCTGACAGTGGAGCAGGCGCGGCCGGTGGTGGAGCGCGACGTGCTGCTGCTGCGGCTGTGCGCGGTCACGTGGTGTGCCGTGTTCCGCCACGGCGGCGCGCCCACCGAGGTGAGCGCCCACGGACCGCTCGTACAATATGCACACCAAATACTAATATCTACAGGAACTTACTAACTACATAGAGAAAGTACCACTCTCCCCCTTCGCTGACTAAACTATAACCTTATTATATCAGCGACAAAACGTTCACAGCTGGAAATAGGTCTCCGTCAAGGACCGCCACAACCATCGGTCCTACGCTTCCCGCGTCCAATGGAGTCCCGCGCCCTTCACCAAGTCGTCGGTCCACCTTTTGCTTATATTTTACTAAAGAAAAAAGGAAAATTGAGAAGAGGATTCTGCAGCAAATAAGCTTGATATCAAACGGGCGGCGGTAATCACTTACCATCAGGTGTATCACCAGTCCGTTTGCCCCCTATGACAAAAAAAAAAAACTGCTCCAGGTGTGGCTGATGGCCATCGGCAGCAGCAGCTCGAACCCCACGCACGTGCTGAAGACGGGGCTGGCGGGCCGGTTCGCGGTCAGCGTGGTGGATGACCTCGTCGCCGTGCATCATCAGGTAACCTCGTCTCTTTGATGTCTATATTTCACCAATCACCACATATTATAATACAAAGACCTCCGCCGCGTCTGTCTATCTGTCTGTACATAGTCTCTATACATAGAAATTTAAGTGTGCTGCTGGTCTTCCTAGTAAATAAATAAATAAATAAACTCAAAGACAACACGGTATAATTTTCGTATTGATGTTTCGTAATATTACTGTTTAGAATTTTACCTTGGAAATGCCAGGCATTAGCATAGTGAAATTCTAAGTAGTGCTATGAAAGACGGACTCTAAAAAGGATTCATATAGTAAATTTCAATACGAAATATACACCGTGTACTGAACAGATTTTTATGCGGTTTTCACCAATAAATAGAATCAAGAGGTAGGTATATACTCCGAAATTATCACGAGCGAAACCGCGGGGGACAGCAAATTGTAAATCGTCGTACCATCATCAACTTTGTTTAGACAATATGCGCAAAATATCACCTTTCAGTGTGATGTGATATATTTCCGGCGATCCGGCATTATTTTTCGGGTCGGGTGATATCACTCGCAAATATTACTGATATTGATCGCTCAAACATAACACTTCACTCAAATAGTATACTCGACGCGTTCTAAAGAAAAATGACCCTAGTGCAGCGGTCATAGCCTTCAAAACCAAACATGCTCGCCATGTAGCCACAGACACTTACAGACATGAACCGCGCAGACAAAATATTATTTCCGCGAACACTGCCCCGTGTCTGACGGCGTCTGCGCGACCATGTTACGATAGATGTAAAGTTAATACGCACTGTATAGGAGAATATTATTTTGTCTGCGACGGAATGTGTCTGGCACGCTCAATGTCTGTAGATATATATAGGAATATATTTTATTCAGTGCGCAAACTTTTACAAATTAAACTTAAAGGAGTTTTAATAAACATCTTTTTTATTTTAATAAGTCTTAGTACAAAAAGTAAAGTTATCGTGAACGAAAGATGTATACTTTGCAATAGATTTACTGGCTACTCTATTCGCCGCCGTCACCGCTGCTCGCGAATCGCTCGTTCGGCTAGGTACGGTATTTACGTGGGTTACAATGTACCGACAGCTGATCGAGGTCGTTCACCCCGCTGCAACACCCCCGCGTACGCCGCACGGCGCGCGCGCCCATTGATATTATGACGAATAGATAGTGTTCATATTTTGCTAATTTGAAGCCGGATAAAAAAATATAAAAAAGTTTTGAACAAATAATGGAAATGTGTTCTATTACTGATACTGAACCACCAAAATTTTTTTGCGCATTGCTTAAATAATATACCTGTATAAACGGACCTTTCGGGAAGGAGGGTAACGTGTCGATATCGTTCGTCACCAGTCGAGCCAGACGTCGCTGCTGTTCGACATACTGGAGCCGTCGAAGGCGGAGAACAACTCGGCAGTGCACGTGCCGGTGGCGGCCGGCAGCGGTATCAAGCCGGCGTCGGTCGACGACGCCCCGTGCCCCATGTGTATCCTTTTATATTCGTTGTAGACTAGTTTCAGAATTTCCGCAGGAGCTCCAAGGTAGCCTAATTTACTTATTATAACATCAGCTAATTGCAGTGAAAGTCTCGTCCAGATCGGTCCAACCGTTTCGGAGATTCGCCCGCGTAAGTTTCGAACTCCAAAGTTCTTTTATACAAACCTTGTCCTCACAATAATCGGTAAAAAAAAAAGAATTATCCAATTTGGACAGTCCTTTGGAAGTAATACGATCACATTACATTTTCACACACACATTACATATCAAAATTGAAAACCTATACATACAAATAAATAGAATTGAAGTGTCTGTTTGTAATTTCAAATTAACAGATTGTCACTAAATACATACGAAAGTATATTATGGTACTTACATGAAAAAATCAATTTTTAAATATTTTCTGTCTGTCTGTTTGTTCCGGCTAATCTCTAAAACGGCTGGACTGATTTCGACGGTACTTGTACTCGCAGATAGCTTATATTATAAGGAGTAACTTGGGCTACTTTTTATCCCGGAATTCTCGCGGGAACTCCGATATTAACGGAGATGAAATCGCGGGGAATAGCTAGTCATAAGTTAAAAATCATTTTTAAGGCATTAAAAATTCCACTGGTTCATGACGATCTCGAGAGTAATTTGAAACACTTTTCAAAAAAGGTGTAATACCCTATTCTACGCCTAAGGGTGGTGAAAAGGGGGGGGGGGGGGAGTATGCATGTAACAATTCCGCGGGAACTTCGAGATTACCGCGGGGCTCAGCTAGTATATAATAATTTCCTGAACGCGGCGAGCACACAGACTCGGGCCACTGGGTGGTGTTCCAGCCGGACTACGTGATCGACGTGCGGCTGGGCTGCCTGTGGCGGCTGCGGCTCCGGCCGCGCGGCCTGGCGCACCGGGTCGGTACTATTCGCTACACATCATAAAACAAAGTCCTCCGCCTCGTCTGTCTGTAAGTCCGAATATCCGTGATGCGTTATTGTCGCCTTCACGTCCAGGTGCCGAAGGACGAGCTGCCGAAAGTGGTGGCCGTGCTGTTGCGCCGGGCCGAGGGCGCGGACACCGTCTACGGCGTCCTGGACCAGATGGTCTCGGAGGCCGGCAGCTATCTGGTGGAGCTCTCCAAGGTGTTCGACGAAATCAACTCTGTATACAGGTACCCACCTACACACAAACACACACACACACGCACGCGCGCACGCTTGCAGAGACACATGCAGACGCACATACACACGTGCGCGCGTGCTCACACACACAAACGCACGTACACACACATACGCACGCACACACAGACACACTCACACGCGCCGACACACGTGCACGCACACATATAAATACACACCCACGCACACACGCAAATCGGTGCACTTTTACTCACCCAGCAATAGACCAAAGCTCTTTTGCAATGAAAACTAGGGCAGGTCTCTTTTAGGTCTGTAAAATCCGCTCCTGCAAGCTTGTAATATAGGCCAATCAGGGCCCTTATTCAGTATGACCATAATACGCCCCGTTAAGATAATACGCCGCAAAAACTGTCTTTTTAATACAGTTGCTCAAAAAGTGGCGTATTGCAGGGACGTTTAGCGTTCGGGATGTGGGCTATTACATACTCGAGCTTTTTGTTTACCTTTCCCGAACTCGTGCGTTCTCTTTGCCAACTGTCAAAAATGGCGACACGACTTTGACACTTTTTGCATTGCGAAACGTAGGTTTCGCATTACTAATACGACTAGCGCCATCTCTTGATCACAGTTGGAACTTAGTTGAGTTTGTTGTGTTTTTGATATTTTATTAAATTGCTTAATTTTTTCGTAACTGTATTAAAAATAGTTGTTCAGTACACGTGCGGAACCGTCATTGCAACTAGTTCCGACTGTCAACCCTCACCTTCGGCTGCGCCTCGGCTCGGGTAGACATTTGTCGGAACTCTTTGCAATGACAGGCTTTCCGCACTTATAATGAAATATACTATTCCCTCGTAATCAAAGAAGTTTTACTCCAAAAAAATACATTTTCATCGTTTCTTATGGCATGAAATGACAGTCATCACACGACTCTTTGTCTGTTATTCCTGTCAGGAAATGGGCTGACGAGGAGGTGGCTCGCAACACCGCCGGCCACGTGCCCAGCGCGGGGGGCGAGGCGCGCGCGCACCGCCGCGGGGCGTTGCTGGCGCAGGCCGACGTGTGTGCGCGCGCGCTGCAGCCGCATCTGGACGAGAAGTACTTCGTGCAGGTGAGGTCGTACGTAGTCATGCAGGTAAACTCATACGTAGTCGTGCAGGTAAACTCATACGTAGTTATGCAGGTAAACTCATACGTAGTCATGCAGGTAAACTCATACGTAGTCATGCAGGTAAACTCATACGTAGTCATGCAGGTGAGGTCGTACGTAGTCATGCAGGTAAACTCATACGTAGTCATGCAGGTAAACTCATACGTAGTCATGCAGGTAAACTCATACGTAGTCGTGCAGGTAAACTCATACGTAGTCGTGCAGGTAAACTCATACGTAGTCATGCAGGTAAACTCATACGTAGTCATGCAGGTGAGGTCGTACGTAGTCATGCAGGTAAACTCATACGTAGTCATGCAGGTAAACTCATACGTAGTCATGCAGGTAAACTCATACGTAGTCGTGCAGGTAAACTCATACGTAGTCATGCAGGTAAACTCATACGTAGTCATGCAGGTGAGGTCGTACGTAGTCATGCAGGTAAACTCATACGTAGTCATGCAGGTAAACTCATACGTAGTCATGCAGGTAAACTCATACGTAGTCATGCAGGTAAACTCATACGTAGTTATGCAGGTAAACTCATACGTAGTCATGCAAGTAAACTCATACGTAGTCATGCAGGTAAACTCATACGTACTCATGCAGGTAAACTCAAACATAGCCATTATATAGACTTTCGCATTTATAAATTATAAAAGCGAATATGAGTTTGTTTGTATGTTTGTTAGTGTTCACATTTTAGTGTTGTCTCTCAATGTTTTTTATTTTCGTTTCCCGTGGCAGGTGCTGACGGCGTACCTGGCGTCGCTGGCGCGCCACTCGCTGGTGGTGCAGGCGGGCACCGGCGCGCTGGCGGTGCGCGCGCTGTGCGGGGCGGGCGCGGGTGCGGGCGCGGGCGCGGCGCGGCTGCGGGCGCTGGTGCGGCGCGGCGCGCTGGGCGACTCGCGCCCGCTGGCCTGCCAGCTGCTGGCGCTGGGCCACCTGCAGCCGGCGGCCGCGCAGCTCGCGCTCGACATGATGCACCGGCTGCACGCGCACGACGTGAGTACACCTACACCTGCTAATGAATTGGAAACTATGTTAGATTCCATTCGACGACCCGATTGGCGCAATGGTCACCATGCCTGCCCGCTAATCAAGAGGTTCCGGGTTCGATTCCCGGTGGGGGTGGACTTTGTGTGATGAACACAGGGTTCCATTTTCCAGTCTGAGTGTGTATATATATATATCTATAGTATAATATGTATGTAATAATATGTGTAGTATATACCACGTTTACTTGGTATCCACGACACAAGCTTATAGCTTAGTGTGGGATCAAGTAGATCTGTGTGTTGTGAAGTGTATTATTATTATTATTATTCAAATATATAAACAAAATAAGAGAAAGACTCGCACGAGTCAACATATTTCCTGACACGCAAAGCGTCAAAGGTCACGATCATAGACACGGATTGAATTGCAATTGCAAAAAAGTCAACGGATCCACGGTTCTGCACATCAAATATTCGTATTCGAATCCATATCCGCGAACATATGTAATGATAATGATAATGAAATATTTATTGCCATAATTTTACATTTACACAAACTTAATACTTGAATATTTTAAAAGTTGACTCATACAATTCACAACCAAAATCCAAATAAATCAACAAAAAATTGGCAATTGGCAATAGGAGTGCATTCAGCGTATGCTGGATGAACATCCTTAATCCAGATGTTCACCCAGCGCTGGTTTTCAATGTACCCCTTGCTCAGACTCAGAAGTTTTTCCGAGAAAAAAGTAAAAGTTATAGCGGGTTACACAAACACAAACAGCACCAAAATTTACCACGTGTGTGTGTGTGTGTGTGTGTGTTTGTGTGTGTGTGTGTGTGTTTGTGAGTGTGCGTGCATGTCCGTGGGTGTGCGTGTGTAGGAGTAGTAAGTACGCCGGTATAAGGTATTAGAGCGGCTCCCCTCGCCGTCTCGCCGTCCCGCCAGGAGATAGTGGAGGTGCTGCTGAGCTGGGAGCGGCCGGTGGCGGCGGTGGGCGCACTGCGCGCGGCGGCGGCGGCGGCGCCCGCGCAGGCGCAGCCCCGCGCCCCGCCGCGCAAGCTGCTGGCGGCGGCGAGCGCGCACTCGCCCTCCGCCGTCGCGGGCGTCGCGCACGCGCTCATGGCGGCCAACGAGCGGCTGCGCGGCGCGCCCGACTTCCTCAAGGGTAAGTAGTAAGTAAGTAGGTCCCACGTCGCCGGAAGTGGACGAGTTTAGGGCCGCTATGATGATGATGCTGATGTTTATAGGATCAACTAGCTCCGGGGTTTCACCCGCGTTAATTTCGGAATTCCCAATGTGACTACCGTTTGTTAACCTCAATAAATTAAAAAAAAACCCCGCAGGAACTATTTTTTTTTTTAATATAATTAGTTGCCTAAGATACTCTTTATAACATCAGCTATAGTGAAAGTCTCTTCAAATCGGTCCAGCTGTGACAGAGATTAGTCGGAACAAACTGACAAATAGACAGACAGACAAATATTAAAAAAGTTGTTATTTTTATGTAAGTACCTGCCGTATTTACTTTCATATGGATGCATTTAGTGAAACGCTGTTAATTTTGAATTACTAGCAAAAGGGTACTTGCATGATTTTTTTTTCAGTCTATTTCAAAGATATATGGCCTACTTAAACAAAGCAAGAAAAAGAAAAAAAATATTTGCATAAATTAATTAAATAGAGCGTTTCAAAGTTCCTACTTTAGACTTTACCGCCGAAACGCGGGATGACGTCACTAGGACGACATTACGCCTTATTAATCTTTGATAGAAATGTCCCTGTCGTATTGACAGGGTCATGTGACACTGACAGACAGATAACTTCAATATCCAAAAGCGAAATTAAGGTTAAACTGTGTCGGAATACTTCCAAAAGTTCCAGTAAATAATCGAAATGCATCTTACCGATGCATTTTAGAGTAAAAAAACTTCAGAAAATATAAATATATGTGTTGACTGTATGCGCTTAGTTTCTTTTGCCTTTTCTGGAAGAGGTAAATGTTTCCTAAAAAAATAAAAGTGACGTCATGTGTTTCGTTGCAACGTTCCGTTTCACAAAATTAAAAGTTGAATATTTTGGAAACTATTGAATTTTTTTTAGTAAATCTTTCACGACAACGCTTTTCTAAGGCTCTATTTTTGAAATATTGACACAATTTCTTATAATAAATTTCATGCAAGTACCCTATTAATAACAAACACTTCAATTTTATATTTTATCTGTAGGCTCCGACGAAATCTGAGTCTGTAGGTATAATATACATCTATCATAAATACGTACCTACTTTATTTACTTCAATCGTTGACCTTGGTACGAAATATTGTTCTGTTCAAGTAGGTAAGTATACACGCATTGCGTTACATAACGTATATATTTACATATCGACAACGATAGTACATAGTGGGTAATTAATTAATTATTCATGAAATGAAATGATACCAATATACGAAATGAGTACATTTTTTTATCGATACCCGATAACTCATAGGTTTTCGAGTTCATCTTATCATTATAACATATTACAGCAGCGTGCGCTTGAGATAGCAATGTGACTGGAAATTGACTCGTCACGACCCACGAAGTCCGTCGTGTGACGGTGGCAGTTATCACGTTCACATTCTGTCACCGTGCCAGAACATTCCATTTATCAATGAATTACCTAATGTTTTTAGATTTTCGCGTTTTGAGCACATTATATTATGTAAAATTACGCGGGACTTGACTCAGCCGAAACGTCAGGCAAAAAAGGTAATAAAAAACATCGCGTTCAAGTCCCGCGTAATTTTACATAATATAATGAATTACCTAGCCGTTCCCCGCGGTTTCATCCGCGTTAATTTTGGGAATCCCGCAGAAATTCCGCGATAAAAGTCGCCCTACATACTTTTCTGTATGGTACCCCTGATCACGAGTAGTATGCACTGTAGTATCACCCGCGTTTTGTAGAGTTCCCGCAGGAATTCCGCGAAAAAAGTAGTTACCCTATGTCCTTCGCTGTACCCCTGACAACGTGTATGCAAAATTTCATGATGATCGGCTGACCATTTAAGGCGTGAAAGCGTAACAAACAAACAAACTTACTTTCGCATTTATAAATAGTAAAGATTAAATAAGTGATATTGTAATACGTACGGTATTTTGTGAAATAGTATAGCCCTGACACGCGCGTGAATTTATAATATGTGATAGTATATAATATCTGTGATTTCGGTATTCCTTCTAAAAATCTTTTTAATAGTAGGTACCTACCTATGTAGGTAGTTGGTCTGCATGTTAATCCCTACCATTATTCTATCTGTATGCCAAACTTCATCCAAATTCGTTAATCAGTTTATAAGTACTCAAAATTTAAAAAATCCAACGATCCAAACGTTCTCATTTTTAATAATAATTAATTGTTTTTTTTTTATATTTTAGCATAATTGGACATAGATAAGCAATAGTGTGTTAATCCACACTGGAGAAATTTTGAGTAAATTAAAGTTTTAAAATTATAGCGCCATTTTGTTTCAACATTTTTATGTTCAATATTTAGTTACATATTTAAAAAATGTAATAAGGTAAACACATAATTAAAAAACGTTCTCTAACTCTCAATAAATCGTTCTGAATCAATAACTTCGCTTTGTGGGTTAACATGTTATTGCTTATCTGCGTCCAATTATCTGAACATGTTAAATTCCTGCAACGCCATTGAACGTCGACGTTCAAGAACATGGACTGAATACTCATAGAAATTGATACTTATTTGATACTAGCTGTTCCCCGCGGTTTCACCCGCGTTAATTTCGGGGATCCCGCGGGAATTCCGGGATAAAAAGTACCTACCCTATGTCCTTCTCTGTACCCCTGACAACGCGTATGCAAAATTTCAATAATTTCATAATGATCGGTTGAGCCATCCAGGCGTGAAAGCGTAACAGACAGACAGACAAAGTTACTTTCACATTAATTATAATATTATATAGTAGGGATTGAAAAGCAAAAGTGAACCAAACAATATCTCGCCACTAAACTACCCACACAATGCTTTGTTTACAGGTGAACACTGCGATACTTATATGGAGTATTATAAACAAATCATGGACACCGCCTGAATGCGCCGGAGCGAAGTGTTCATTAGGTAACTGATGCCCGCGGTACCGCTCGCGCTCGCACGGTGTCGCATCCATACATCTATCTGTCTGTCTTCTGTCTTTCTATAAACCGATTGCGATGAGACAAAGCCGACAGACTATAAAAATTAAGTACCTAACTGAGAAAAATTGTACCTACCAATTATTCTAGTTTAATTATTATTATCTATTGTGTTAAAATTTATAAAATCATTATTTACGTATTGTTAATAAAAGCAAATATCAAAAACTTGTAAACATTTTATTTTAACAGTGATGCTATGGGATCGCGTGATAATACAGTCATGTCATGTCTTATTTTTTCCAAATCAATGGGTTCGATTCCCGGCGAAGAATATTATTGGAAACAAAATCTGCGTAGCTACCAGACAGTTTTAGTTGTTATCAAAATCGACCCCGAGATTCGCTTTCCGTATTCCTTGTAGATACTTTCGGATAACTTGAAAGCCAGTTCTCATCGCCATTGCAGGTCGGCAACGCACCTGCAAGCCTTCTGACCATCAGGTGTACCACTTGCCCGTTTGCCCCCTATGACATAAAAAATAAGTTTCGGATAAGGTCATGGCCACGTACATGTACATGTGGAAACCTGATTTATACATTCAGCTGTTGTTGTCGTCAACGAGTTACGTAACTACGGATATACAAGACTACATTAGAGACACGTCCGTCCCTAACTTTTCTTGACCCATTACACTTTGTGATAATAGAAGTAAAGTTTTAGGATCTGAAACTTTTGATACTCCTGAACCAACTTTTTTAAATTATTTTCAGTGACACTATCCTTGAGTGTTGTAGCCTATAGGATACATTTTAAACTACATTAACTACCTAGATTTGGAGAGCTAGATGTCTAGCTCTCTATCAGAACTAGACTGAACTGACTAGCTGTTCCTGCAGTATCACCCACAGTAACTTCGGAGTTCCCGCGGGAATTCCGGGATAAGACTTCTTATCCCGGAATTCCCTATAACACATTCAGGAACACTGGCATTCTATTGGTAAAAGAATTTTCACAATCAGTTCAGTAGATCTAGAGATTACTCCCTATAACCTCAAAAACTTTACCTTTTTATAATATCTTCTTCTTTAATAATGGCGTCTATAATTATAATTTGCCAATGACAATGTTTCTTATTGTAAAAATCTCTTCATCCACTTAGTATAGATGGAAGAAAATTTTCAATTTGTAGACAATAATATAATTATTATGAAAAAACTCATTTTGATATAACAATATTGTTTATTTGGTGTTGTAAACTTACAATTAGTAACAGTTTTAAACATTTCAACTCTTATTGCAACAATAGTGAAGGTCCACAACTGTCAAAAGGACTAGCTTTTTTTGATGCTGACCTCACCATGCTTATAGGGTTAGTACAAAAAAATAAATGCTCTCAAAAATCTTTAAAAATAAGTGTGATTGTGACTCTGCAGTCTAGAAATGAACAACACCGCGAATAGACTGGCCTGTGTGCATCAAATGGAACGCCTCATTGATCTCGTCTAGTTTAACATTGTGTGTGACAAATTCATCTAATGGCAACTTCTTGCTCAAATACTCATTGACCAGCAGAGGCACATTGTCGCGGCTCTTATATCCTCCAAAAGCAGTTCCTTTCCATGTACGACCCGTGACAAGCTGGAAGGGACGAGTGCTGATCTCTTCACCGGCTGCTGCTACTCCAATGATAACAGACACACCCCAACCTTTATGACAAGCCTCTAAAGCAGCTCGCATAGTGTTAACATTTCCGATACATTCAAACGTGTAGTCCAACCCACCATCAGTCAAATCCACAAGCACCTGCTGAATAGGTTTGTCATAGTCTTTTGGATTGACAAACTCATTGATGCCAAACTTCTTTCCAACTTCATACTTGTTGGGGTTGATGTCGACACCAATGATGCGTTTAGCCCCAGCAGCTTTGCATCCCAGAGCCACAGCTAGGCCTACTGCACCCAGGCCGAAGATGGCGCAGTTGGAGCCTGCCTCTACTTTAGCCGTATTCAATGCAGCTCCATAGCCAGTGGGCACTCCACACCCGAGCAGGCACACCTTATCTAATGCGGCTTCATCGGCCACTTTGCACAGAGAGATTTCCAACACAACAGTATACTCACTGAACGTCGAACAACCCATGAAATGATACAACTCTTTGCCTTTGCAGCGAAAACGCTTGGTACCATCAGGCATCACACCTTGGCCCTGAGTTACCCTGACTTTTTGGCATAAATTGGTTTTAGGGTTAAGGCAGAACTTGCAGGTTTTGCACTGTGGCACGTAGAGAGGAATGACGTGGTCTCCCGGCTTCACAGATGTGACACCCTCGCCGACGCTTTCGACGATGCCGCCGCCCTCGTGTCCCAGAACGACGGGGAATACGCCTTCAGGGTCTTTCCCGGACAAAGTGTAAGCATCGGTATGACAGACTCCGGTGGCAATAATTTTTACTCGCACCTCGCCGGCTTTTGGAGGGTCCACCTCGATTTCTTCGATGGAGAGTGGCTTGCCGGCCTCCCACGCCACGGCCGCGCGGCACTTGATGACTTTACCGGTAGTAGTGGACATGGCAGCAAAAGGAACACGAGCGAACACACCCGATGTTAAAATTTTAATGAATAAGTTGGGATCGAATCGAAAGATCTCTAAACCGGCTGATAAAACGTCATAGTTCAAACCACAAATAAAGTAGAATTTAGTTATCCGACTCTTTGACTGTACCAGACTGTACCACAAATTAACTAGATTTCTTTTTTCCCCTATATCTATATTAATACTAGCTGTCCCCCGCGATTTCATCCGCGGTAATTTCAGAGTTCCCGCGGAGGTTGCGGGAAAAAAGTACTCTATGTCCTTCAGTTCCCGAGGGAATTCCGGGATAAAAACTATCCTATCTTTTAAGTTGGACCATATTATGAATGGTTGCAAAATTTTATCAACATAATGTCTAGTTAATTTGTGGATTTCATCCGCGGTAATTTCAGAGTCAGAGTTCCCGCGGGAATTCCGGGATAAAAACTATCCTATCATTTAAGTTGGATCATATTATAAATGGTTACAAAATTTTATCAAAATCCGTTCAGTAGTTTCGGAGACCATCGCGGACAAACAACGTGACACGTGATTTATATATATTAAGATAAGATAAAATTATTAGGATTATTATATTTTGAAATAAATTATAAAGAAATGTTACTAATGGGATTAATACGCTGATAAAATATTCAGTCAATAAGACACGTGGTTTGTATATATAAGAACTAGCTGTCGGCCGCGGTTTCACCCGCGGTGATTTTGGAGTTCCCGCGGGAATTCAAATTAATTTTCACTCGAATACAAATTTTATAAATTCACTCGAGTCACTCGAATAAAAAACGACTCGAGTCGCATCACTAGGGTCAGTTACCTACCTTCATAATTACCTTCTCTCTGTTCATAACTTTATTCAGGAATAAAGGTGTTTGTTTTTTGTATCTACGGTAAGTAAATGAAGTTGACTACTCTGCGGCCTGCACTGGCAAGGCAGAGGCATCTTTTATCATGGATTTTCAAAATCGACCTGGTGGCAAAACGGGAGGCGGAGGCGTAGCGTCATGGTCCGAAAGCAACAGAGACCGGCGGGAACGCCTTCGACAACTCGCGTTGGAAACAATCGATCTAAACAAGGATCCCTATTTTATGAAAAACCATTTAGGTAAGTTGAACCTAGTCTAACAAGGTAGGCACTACAAGTTATGAAATGTTAGGTTATGAGCTTCAGTCATCAGACTGATTTGACTGTTAATTAGCACTAGCAGAGCTAATGTGGAAATCAGGAAGAGTAGTGAATAGGCATAAAACACCATAACTTTAAAGCTGAACTTCATACTCCATATATCTACATTGCACAGTCACTGAATGAGATTAATCGATTTCAGGACTGAATATATTTGTTTTCAGTGCTAGAAATCTCAATATTGTAATCTCATGTGTGTGAACTTGTCAAAATCTCAATTAACTACAGGGCTGGCAGTCTCCACAATATTTTGACAACATTATCGTATCAATTGTTAACTAGGGACCCAAAAGTCATAACGATCAACATCATTACAGTAACCAACATTACATTAAATGCAAGCCTCGACTCAAAACTTGCAATTCACGTAATGTTGGTTACTGTTATCATGTTTATAGATATGATTTTTGGTCCCTAGTTAATGATCGATACAATAATGTTGTTGAGACTGCCGGCCCAGGAATCATTTTGCTCTTGGTTATGTTACAAGTGTTCTTAATTTTTTATTTCATTTTAGGATCATACGAGTGTAAACTTTGTTTGACACTTCACAACAATGAAGGAAGCTATTTAGCCCATACTCAAGGGAAAAAGCATCAGGCAAATTTGGCTCGCAGAGCAGCAAAAGAAGCAAAGGAATCTCCTCAGCAACTAGCACCTGAAAAACCAAGAATAGAGCCAAAAAAGTTTGTTAAAATTGGAAGACCCGGCTACAGAGTCACCAAACAGAAGGATCCTGAAAGTGGACAACAAAGTTTACTGTTCCAAGTTGATTATCCTGGTAAGGATCTAAACATAATTACAAAAGTACACATAAATTATCAAAATTTGCCAACTATACACTTTTACAATGGTGCAATTTAGTTGCATACTTCAAGTGCTTGAAGGTGTAGATAGAGAATGTGGATCTTTACATGTTCATTACACAAAGTCCATCCCCACCAAGAATCTAATCCGCAACCTCTTGATTAGCGGACAGGCATGGTGGCCTGCATCATCGTTAATTGCTCTTGATGTTAGCCTCAAAAATTCAAACAGTAATCCAGATTATACAGTTTGTCAGAGTCAGACCAGTAGGCAAATAGGTAAATGTCAAACCAGTCATTGTATTTAACCAGATAGAGCAACTTAAGTGTAAGCAAAATTATACTAGGTATTTTAAAATTTGCCAAGTTCCCAGATTTTAATTTTATTATTTATCTTTTAGAAATCGCTGAAGGTGTCCAACCAAGACATCGTTTTATGTCAGCATACGAACAAAAGATTGAACCTCCAGATCGCAGATGGCAGTACTTACTGTTTGCAGCTGAACCTTATGAAACTATTGCATTCAAGGTGCCCAGCAGGGAAGTTGAGAAACATGATTCGAAATTTTGGACTCACTGGAATAAAGATACCAAGCAGTTCTTTTTGCAGTTTGCATTTAAGATGGAGACATTGCGCATGCCACCTCCACCCAAAATGTGGGAGAACCATGGAATGCGGCTTCCTCCTCCTCCCGGCACGCCCCTCATGGGGGTTCCCCCACCGCCCCCATTATTACCGGTCCCTCCACCGCCACCAATGTAAATCTTTTTTCAAAATAAATTGCTTTTCAATACATTCGTGTATCTATTATTTGCTACCCTCCATTAGCAGGATATTGGTGTGGAAAAATTTCTTTTATTTTGAATTTTTTTATCATTATTGTCATTCTGGATCATCAATGGTTGTAAATGTAAAATATTTTACGTTTAAATTTTAATGTAAGTAATCCTACTAATATTATAAATGTGAAAGTGTGGATGTTTGGATGTTTGTTACTCAATCACGGAAAAACGGCTGAAGTGCTGAACGGATTTGGATGAAATTTGGCATGCACGTTTTCAGGGGTGCAGAGACGGACAAAGGGTACTTTTTATCCCGGAATTCCCGCGGGAACTCCGAAATTACCGCGGGTGAAACCGCGGGGCACAGCTAGTTGAAATATAAAAAAATCACGCGCATAAGAGATTGGAGAATCACTGAAACGGCTGGACCGATTTTAACGGAACTTTCACTGGCAGATAGTTGATGTTATAGGGAGTAACCTAGGCTACTTTTATTTTAGAAAAAAATAGTTCCTGTGGAAATTCCGAAACTCACGCGGGTGAAACCGCGGGGCACAGCTAGTTATTTATAAACTTTTTAATAGGTAATATTTTATTTAGGGGTAAATATTTTCGAGAATTGGTAACACTGGGTAGATACAACCCAGTGACCCAAAATTTTTCAAACCGTTTTAAATTCATAAGAAATACAGTAAATATCTACGTACTAAAGGCTCCAAAGGGTGCGTATTGCGTACCCAGGGTCGTAAAATTATTAAAAAAGAAAAAAAAAAACCCTCTGGTGGTAGGCAGAGAGAAGGTAATCACTACGTTTTACGGTGGCAGGTATCTACCGTAGACGGTCTACGGCGTCTACGGTATCTACCTTGCGCCATCCGTCTACGATTTGCGCCTAATGGAGAGACTTTTGGCGGGATTTTTAGCAAAAAGTACGTCAGTTTTATTTTTTTGTTTTGCAAATTAGTTTAACGTAATTAATATTGTGTGAATGTAGTGGATTTTGCATAATAGTGATCCATTAGTGATGAACAGTGTGCGGCACAAATTAACTAGACTTATGTCTAAAGAATGCGGAAAGTGTGCGGCAACAGTGAAATAAGATGAAATAGGGAGTTCATAGGGAGGTTTTCGTTTTACTAAACAACTTCCCAGGGAGCATCCTATTATTATAGTTCAACTGCGAAGATTTGCTGCCAAAAGTTCCGGTAAAGCATTGAAATGCATCTCACCAATGCATTTCGATGTCATTAACTTCAGAAGAAATATACCACTGACTTGGCTATATGGACTAAGTTTCCTTCTGCCCTCTCCGAAAAGAGGCAACTAGAGGTGGGTCGTCGTCTCATTTTCAACGACGAAACGAGACTTTCCGATCGTCGTCATCGACTAGTCGTTCCACTAGTTAAATTCGACGACTAGTCGTTGGCCGTTACAGCGACGGGGGCCGTCTCACCTCACTCAACTTCGTGACGAGCGAGGACGAGACGTCAGTTATGGAGGACGTACTCAGGCCTCGTTCGTCGCGAAGTCGCCCTGCGAGTCGATGATAGACACTAGACAGTAGATTTAAGTACTTATCAGCCATCGCCACGTTAATTTTAAATGAAATTTCATAAATTGAATGTTTTTATTAGTAAACTGATTGAAATTAGTTAAATACCTACTGATGTTAATTATGTTTGATATACCTAATAAATTATAATTATAAATTACTCCCCAAACATTATCCATATAATCTGTATTATATTACTATTACTATAAAAGGGGATAAGTTTAAGTGTAGTCTTCCTAATAATAATTAACATATCCGGCCCACTCAAATAAAAACTTTGACCAGTTGAATTAGAATTCAAATTTCGATCTATGATAATATCATTTCAACAGACTAATGTAATGAAATGAAATGAAATGAAATTTTATTGTGAACATAGGTAATACAGAGTTCTAAAATATCTTAATATGCAGTAGGACCACTATGTTCTGCCTATGGGGGCATACAATATATTTACAAGAAATAACATTATCAGAATTAACATTATACCAAAAAATTACTATGTAACAAATCATTAGAATTATATTAATTACCATACATACTAAACTTTAGATATTATAAATACACATACGACCCGTTTAGGGAAATTATATTGACCAGTGCTGTGGACATGGTATTACCATACATTATATATTACGAAGTCAACATTAACCTTAATATCAATATCAATATTACGGAAAATAATAAAATTCATGTACAGAATGTACTTGTATATGATATCCACTATTAAAGTATAAACCAACTATGTTTAAGCGTCATGCGTCGTCAACTCGTCAACAAGTTTCGCCCGTTGCCGTAAACTTCTCCGTTTAGCCGTCTTCGAATTCTACTAGTCGGCTAAGTAACGATCGCGACTTGCGTCGTCAACGTTTCGCCCGTTGCACTCGTCGCTCGTCGCGGCCAACCGTCCGTTCGTAGATCGTACGGCGACGGTCGATGTAGTGCGTCCGTACAACGTCCACCGCTAAGGTAAACTATCTCTAAGTTGTTTGTGGGTAAACTTCACAAAAAAAAAATTATGCCTAGTGGTGGGTGTCTTGTGATTTCCACGTTATTTTTGTGATTTTTTAAATTCTTGTATAAATTTACAATGACTGAATTGCATAGTTATTACGCTTTGTGTCCACTGATAGAACAGAAAAGTTTTTTGGGGGTATCTCAGGATAAAGACGAAGAACGTGTAATAGTGACGTTGGGAAGGAATGTAGTCAATATATACAAGGTAAAGTATTGAGAATGCGCTTTTAATTCTGTATTATTCCTACTTTTTAAACCAGCATTTACTATGAAATGTTTCAATTGTAGCTTTCAGATCAAAAACAAATAGGTGGTTGGACATCGAGAGATCACATAACCTCAAATGTTATCTACGATACCGATCTGCATAGTTACGTTGGTGTGTTTAATAATAAAACAATCAAATTGTGGAAAGAAAACTCTGAAAATTTGGACAAAATAAAAAAATACAAGGTGAGCGGTGTTTTGTAGTAATAATATTGTGTTGAATAGATTTTTTCTAATAAACATTTGTTGTATGATTGTATTTGTTGTTTGCAGTTTCCACTTCACATTCATAAAGTGCTACCTGAGAAAGACCATCCCTCAACCATCATATTCTCGAATGGCAATTGTGCCTCGCTACCATACGCATTGGATCATCATAAAACGATTGGTGATTCGAAGCCGCTACTAAAAGACACAGATGTGATAGTAGACGCGCAACGCTTCAACACAAATAACGTCCCGTACATATGTTACATTGTTAAGAACAATAAAAATGTGTATGCGATAATCACTTGTCGCCTGCGAGAAGAGTTTGGTGATTTAGAAAGAACCGTTATAGTTAAAGAGAAATTAACAAGGGATGAAAATGTTCATGTGGTTGGTAAACTTATAGATATAGCACAGGTACCATCTGTCTTCATATTGTGTAAGTAAACAATATTTTTGTCGTGTACCAATATTAAAAAAACTGCCTCTTTGATAAGTTCTCAAGAGTGAACTGCTTTGTTTATTATTTCAATTTGATGAGTATGAGGATAAATACAGCTCGAACCCTGGAGAAAGCTACAAGCTATGTTTTAGAGATTCTAATGAAATCCATAAATTCATGCATAACAAATTACAAACAATGAGTTTTAAATGAACAAAAGATTATAGGGGTTCCAAGTTCTTATTTATGAATATTGTAAAGGAGAATGGGCACACTTCATGACATTTTAAAGAGCTTAACAAGTTAAAAAAAAATTATATTAGAAAAGCTTGATAGCTATTGTACCTTTTTGTAATGATATTTATACTGGAATCTAGCTATAAAAAAATAATTTGTTTGTACATTTGTCTTCCAGGGAGTGATTGTAAGATGAGAGTGTATGACTTGCTCAAGAAGACTTGGCGAAATTTCAGCACATTTATCCCATTAATATCAACATTTCCTAGCGTCTCCATGGCTTCAATGGGAGATGACCATCTAGTTTTTTTTGGTAACAATAAAGAGCAAGATGGAGCTATGATTGTTATATATAATACGTTCCTTGATGTTGAATTCTGCAAATATCCCATGAAAATGTATCCTGAAGATGCAAAACTATATTGTTACAACAGCTACATAATATTAGAAACAACTAACCACATCGGTATGTTGTTTTACACACTGGACCATGTCAAATCCTTGGAGAAAAAAATTCCTGAAGTCGTGTCTCCAATCAATGAGTATACAATATATGATTGGACAACTGATGAAACTACATCAAATTCTCCAACATGCACCGAAGTTAAAAAAGCTTTGGAACTACAACAAGAAAAAGCTAAATGCCCTGAAGATATACTACAGTTACTTGAAATAAATGATTACAGTAGTGTGTTGCAAGTCATCAAGGAATTCAGTGATATCAAGGCACCAGTTATGGTACGTTTAATAAAATATGCTATTAAATTAGTCAATCCAGATGAAATTGATGTAACTGATCATGAGGGATTTTTAAACCTCTGCTCCTGTAACAGATTTAATTTCAGTAAAGAAAAAATCAGAAAAGAAAAATTTGAATTCTTAGATTATATTTTGCAAATAACGTTTACTTCTGTACCACATGTAATAAATGGTTTAACATTTGATGAAGTGTTATTCCTATTAAATTACATAGCATATATGTTAGATATTAATGAAGAAATTAGTGCAATAAATGAGGCAAAATTACTTGATTACTGTTCATCATTGATTGATGGGTTCTTCCAGCAGTATTTGGCAAATAAAAGTGATAAAGTATTGTATGTGTTAGATAGAGTTCATGATGTTGTTTTGAGACTTCTTCAAATATTTAATATTGCTAATGATTTAAAGCCTTTAATAAACAAATTGTTTGATAGTAATGCAGATGAAGAATCTGAAGATACTCTGTCCTATTCTATTAAGTTGATGGAAATATAAATACATTGTAAATAGTTTTTTTTTCATTTGACTTCTTATTCTGTTTTACCAAGTCATGTTTCTAGCCAACAATTTAGAATTTTACGCTTTAAGCAAAGCAAAACACTTAAATTACGAAGCTCAAAAGTGCAAGCACACATCTGATCTCTTTATTGGTAAAAGGGAAATTGGTTTTATTTTGAAAAGATAGATTTTTCTAAAGCCAGGTATTCTGAAAAAGTGGCAATTAATACCTGATCATTTTGGTTTGGCCAAGATAAAGACAAAGCTAAGACAGGGGAGTTTGAAAATCGCAAAAATACTCATACTACATATATAATTCCTTTAGGTGTCATCCATAAAGTACGTCACACTAATTTTGTGATTTTTTGACCCCTCCCCCATCCTGGGCACATTTGTGAGACCCCCTCGGCCCCCACCCTAAAGTGAAATTGCAATTTTACATCTAGAAATTATTAAACCAACAAAACAATTTTAACTATGCCCATACAGATAAGAGTTATGTATGTTATATATTTTTATTTATGTTTGATTTGTCAAAGTTTGTGCACTGAATAAAAAATATTGCTGTATGTTCCCTATTGGTGTGATGTTAGTATGAAATTTACCCTAAAAGATGAGGACAACAAACTCTTATTTTTTGCTCTAAACTTATTTCTTATTTTATTTGAATTTATATTTCGATTAAATAAATAAATAATACATTTTTTGTCGTTTACCATTTGAATTTATTAAGAAATTGCAGATCAACATGCTAACCAAGAAGGAAGGGATGTTAACAACGCCAAAAGAGCCTTTCAGGAACCTCAAAACAACCTGTTCATTCAGCTATTTCACAGTATTTCTTCTTTTGTGATGTTTAGTCAATGGATTTTTTATTAGCAGCCCTAGCAAATTGCACAATCATTGGCTTATCTTTTAAGATGAATCCGTTTGTTTCATTCAAAGCTTTTTCAGATATTTTTACAGATGGAAACGTAACGAAGGCTTGGCCCTTCATTCTTCCTTCTTGCATCACTCTAACATCAAAACCTATCTGTTGTTCATCTGTGAGATCTTCTATGTAACGTCTGTAAATTCTCTTAACATCCTGCTCGGTTACAGTTTTGGATAAATTTTTAATATACAGTCTCATTGAGGGCTGGCCAGGGTGGTAGTTTTTAAATATTGGTAACATTTTCATTTCTCTGTAAGATATTCGATTCTGCATAAGTTCTTTTTTAGTAATGGTTGGCTGTTCAAGCTCTACTGGTTGTTCATCGGTTACAACTAATTTCTCCTCTTTTTGGAACTTGCCCAGTTCACCTACTACTTCTGACTCTTCAGATTGCTTTTGCAACATATCCTGATGTACAATTAGAGATATTTTCTTAGGTTCCTGTATAGGTGTTGTATTTTCGAATATTTCATGTTGGCTCACAGCAACTCTTTTGGCTTTAGGCAATGTGGCTGTTGATAATACAGCTGCAGCACGTTTTCGCATCTTGGGCAGTGTATGTTTTCTTTTGACAATCATTGGTAATGCCTCTCTCGGCTGTTCTGTTTCATCACTTGACAACTCTGATTCTGCCTCACTTTCAGGTGGAAGTATAAGGCCAATTTCATCAATAAAGAATTCTCTAAATGTATTTTTGAAAAACTCAATAGCCTTTTCATTTTCACTGAAAGGTGTTTCTATAGACATTTTATTCATTAAATGTAGAACTTGTGTATAAAATGGTTTGTGTGAAAATAAAGCGTAAACAATATTTACAATAGTTTTTGGTGTTACTTCAGGATAACAGTATTTGAGATGTACCGGTGGCGGTTGGTGGAAGTCTACTGAAGGATTCCAAGCGTTCAATTGTCTTAGAAACTCTTTTACTTGTTGTGAGTTCAATGAATTGTGCTCAATAATTTTTTTTTTATTGAGTGGTTCTTTTTGGAAGCAATATTCGACGACTAACCTCCTCTGACCGATCTCAAGCTGATGAAGCCTGGCCAGGGACAACTTAGCAATGTCCACGTTAGCAAACGATGCGAACACATAGTTACGCTTCGAGGAAGTTTCCCAAACTTTTTCAGCACCGAAATGTTTTAGAAGTTTTTCTTTGTCCTCTAGAGTAAGTGCCGCCGGTAAATGGCGTATCATTAGTACTTTAGACATTGCGTTTCACCAGTTTATTATTTTTGTGATATTGGCTGATAACAACGAATACAGTATATATACATATAATAACTTGATATACGAAGCAGTTTTAGAAGAAACTTAACTGTTTACTCCAAAGAGTATATTAACTAGTTTACTCTTAGTGTACCTGCATTACAAAATAAATAATCAGTCTATTTTATGTTTCACTAATTCTCAGATTAACTAGACATAGCACAACCAAAGTGAAAACTGAAAAGCAACTGAAAAGTGAAAACCGAGAGAAGGTAATCACTACGCGGTGAAAATATACTCTAACTTTGATGAAAACTCTAACAACTAAAACTCGCGTACGAGCAACGAGGCGAACCACGCGGCGAGCCCCGAGCGACTGTTTACATTCGCGCTTCGTCGCTCGCCGCGTGGTTCGCCTCGCCGCTCGTGCCGCTCGCGTCCCCCGGAGCGGCTTTTTTGTCACGAGTCAAAGGGACGAAAAAGGAGCAAGAGGCGCGGGGCGAGGGACGAGGCGCGAGTGTGAACAGACGCTAGGGGCTCGCCGCGTTCCTCGCCTCGTCACTTGCACCGCTCGCTTCCGGAGCGGTTTTTTGGTCACGAGTCAAAGGACCTCGCGTCAAAGCGAGCGTGGTGTTTACACTCGCGTTCTCGCTTCAGTCGGGTTTCAACTTTGGGCCGCGATGGTTGTGTGCTTTTAAACTGCATGCATAATTGGATTGGTTGTAACTTGCAACAAGAAACGTTTTGGTTTCTAGAATTATTTTAAAAGAAACCGATAATTTGGGATCCCAAACATAGATTCCACAAAAATAACCAAAAAGTAAACGTTATATGGACTAGATTTTATTAAGAAACTAGCTGTGCCCCGCGGTTTCACCCGCGTGAAAAGTTTTTATGTAACAACTTTTTTTTCTTGACATCCGATTTGAATGAAACAAAGCCTATAATTATGTAGATCCAGGCTAAGCTTAATCTACCTGCGAAAACCGCATGACAATCCGTTCATTAGATTCAGAGATTATCGCGAACTGACAGACAGACAGACAGACAGAAAATATTTTTTAAAAACCCTTTTTTATGGTTGGTTACTCTTCGTTTACCTGTCCCTGTCAATTTTTGTTAAAAATATTCAATGTACAGAATCGCGGATTCTACTCTTTTATTATATTAGTACTAGCTGTGCCCCGCGGTTTCACCCGCGCGAAAAGTTTCTATACAACAACTTTTTATACAACAACTTCTTTTCCCGACATCCGATTTCAATGAAACAAAGCCTATGTAACTCCAGGTTAAGCTTAATCCTAAACCGCATGACAATCCGTTCAGTAGATTCGGAGATTATCGTGAACAGACAGAAAGACAGAAAAGATTTTTAAAAACCCTTTTTTTGTGCTTGGTTACTCTTCCCCCCCCCCGTCCGTCTGCTCCGTTCCGTCCCCTGTCAGTTTTTGTTAAAAATATTCAATGTACAGAATCGCGGATTCTTTCTATCTTTTATAGATAGATAGATAGATATGTAGACCTCCAACCGCACTAAACAATAAACCTTTCGACAGCATCTCCTGCGCAAAAAACAGTCGATGACACCCGGCGCAGAAGAAGATGATATTGACAATTTTATTTATTTAATTTTTTTAAATTATTTATTTAAAGTTTAATTATTTATTTAATTTATTTATTTTACTAGCTATTATATTCTAGCGTTTCCCCGCGGTGACATCCGCGTTAATTTTAAAGATCCTGCGGGAATTCCGGGATAAAAAGTACCCTATCTGTTATTCTGAATTGCTTCTACTTGAAGCAAGATCAAAATATTAGCCTATACATGCATTTAATTTTCGACGTTTACAAAATAATGGTTAACGACATCTCTTGATTATTTCAGGAATAAATGAAATTTTAACCGTCGAGAACCTGTATCACGCACATACAGGCACAGGACAGTTCAAATTTCAAAAAACTTTTGGTAGCAATACATAGATGGCGCAATATTAATACAATAATTATTAGCCAAGCTTGGTAAAAAATCCTATAGAGCAGATAGCAGACAGTAGATATATAATATGATACTTAATAGGAATCTATAGCTATTATTATTATTTTTTGATATTTTTATAGCTGTTTTATTGTAAAGTTTCAAATATTGTAAAGTTGAAATCCATTCAGTAGTTTTTGCGTGAAAACGTAACAAACATCCATACAATCCATACAAACTTTATAATATAAAGATTTTTAGAATAATAAGTAAGGATTTCATTTATTAAAATTAATCGAGTAGTAGTAAAAGCTCAGTAAGCAAAGTCGTCTTGTTGCCGCTAACACTTCGACATCCTCCCTTGTTGCTAGCTCAAAGACAACTGAACTGAACGCACTGCAGGCCGCAGCTCTTTTGTCTCTTTTCCATCGATCGTGCGGTCGCGGTCGCACGCACGAGCGACGGGACGAGGCAGCGTTTACACTCGCACCTCGTACCCCACCACGAAACGAAGCACAAGACGAGGAACAAGGTGCGAGTGTAAACGCCGATAAAACAGCGTTTACACTCGCGCCTCGTACCTGGCCACAAGACGAACCACGAGGCGAGGAACGAGGCGCGAGTGTAAATCCCGTATAAAGTTTTATTCTTCTGAGTACCCAGTACTGTTTGACGTTTGTTTTGTTTGTTTATGAATTAGGGATGCCCGGATGTGTAAACAATATCGATATTTTTTCAGAAAATAATCGATATCGGTCATCGATATTTTAATCCTTGTGTTAAATTCGATATTTTTTAAGAGCTCAGTACATTCATCTGCTGTAATCACATCACAATCACCGAGATTTGAAAAAACTAGTTAAGCTGCATAGCACTCGAGCCTCTTGAATGTCACGGCGAGCTTATTAACGTACCCAGGGGCGTAAAAAATTATTTAGGTAATACTATACTAGTACATGAGTGACAAAGATATGGATGACAGTATACTGGACTGAGCTGCGGCCTGCGTTCCGTTCTAAACTACCTACTGGTACCTACTGGTAGACAGGTAACAAGTTACACTACAGTGACGACATACCTTAGTGCTTTCAGTGTTTACTGTTTACTGAACATACCCAAAAATGATCAACCGTCAAAACGTAGACAGATCTACGTGTCAAAAGTATCAAAACCTCAATCACTGATTGTAGGGATGCAACATCGCTCATAAAAAACATCGATGTTAGAACATCAATTTTTTGAAAAATGAAACATCGATGTTAGAAACATCGATGTTTATGAACGATATATAGATGTTTTTTTTGCAGAAATAAGACACTATTTATTTTCAAAATTTATTTTAAAGAATTATCTTTATTTTAACAAAAAACTATTTTATTAATTCTGTGATATTTATTTTTTTAATACAGAATTTAAAAATAATAATTTTGACAACCTGGTGCCCAGTAAGCGGTTTCTCTCCTGGGCATGGAATTATTAAGTACTTATTAATTCCATGCTCCTGGGTGATTGTAGCTCCAGTTTCAGAGAATAACCGCTCACTGGGTACCGAAGTTGCCACGATAGGCAAATAAGTCATGGCTAAATTATGGAGCCTGAGAAATAGCCCCTTCAAGTCATCCAACGCATTTCTCTGTATAAGAGTAACAGTAGATGACATGAACATATGAAATTCTATTTCTGCCTTAGTTTTATCTTTCGTATTTTTTTTCAGACTCTAATATTGAAATAATAATAATTAGTACCTAATAAAAGAGAATAATAAATAAATATAAGAAGCAAAAAACCTCAAGAAATACCCCTAAAAATAACACCCTAAAAAAATCCCACCGCATTAATTTACCATTAAGATGTTTGTGTGTAGCTGACATTGTTCATAATGGTTTAGGTTTCGACATCGATGTTAAAACATCGATGTTTTTCAAACATCGATGTTTTTCAAACATCGATGTATCGTTTGCATCCCTATCAATCAGTCAATCAAAACCATCAAAACCAATGAAAAAATAAATAAAAATAATGTGTTCGTCTGTGGAAAATGCCGACAAATGGCAATGCCGAAAACGATTTAATCTAAGCTCAGAGTAAATAATATACATCTAAGTAATCACTAAAATGAAAAGTCTAAATACCGCGCCCGGAAAATAAGTCTAGTTAATTTGTGACGAAAATGTTTGTTGTCCGATGTCCTTTTTACTTGTGAGTTGTGATACGTTTTAGCTACAAGCTACCAATCTCTAAGTAGTTTGTGCAAGCTACAACAGATCGTTAACATGATAGAAGTAACTGGTAGGAAATCGGCAAAAGTAGTAGTATTAGGAGACATTGGCCGAAGTCCACGCATGCAATATCATGCCTTATCACTTGCAAATAACGGGCTCTCGGTGAATATAATCGCCTACGTCGACACTGCGCCTTTGCGAGAGGTTTTAGAGAATAAAAATATTAGCATCACTAAGCTATATCCGTTAGTTTTCAATAAAGGTCCGAAACTCATTCAGTACTCCGTCAAGGCGCTATGGCAGTCTATAAGCCTATTTTTATCCCTGCTCATAAGCGGTAACTGCGACTACTTGCTGTGTCAGAACCCTCCTGCTATACCTACGTTACCGATATGTCGGTTCTACTGCTTGGTAACCAGAACAAAATTTCTAATTGATTGGCACAATTATGCATATTCAATAATGTCACTATCTTTGCCAACCGACAGCTTTTTACTAAGTATTTCTAAGAATATAGAGCATTATTTTGGTCAGTCGTCTAACCACAATCTTTGTGTGACATATGCTATGAAGGATGATCTATTACAGAAATGGAACATAGAGTAAGTCTCTTCCTATATTTTGGTTTTTAACATGAATAGAATTGTTTTTCTTTTTTAAAGCATATTTAAACCAAAAAATTGTGTGTAATGACTATGTTTTCAGAGCCACAGTTTTGTATGACAGACCACCAAAAATATTCCATCCAATAACATTGGAAGAGAAACATGTCTTTCTGCTGAAGATGAGCCAGCAGTATCCTGAATTTGGATGCCTAAGCCAAGAACGATGCAATGAACACCCAAGTGAGACCATTAATCAGACAGCATTCACTCAAGTTGTTGACAGTAAAGTTGAGCTTAGAACAGACAGGCCAGGCTTATTGTTCAGTAGCACCAGTTGGACACAAGATGAAGACTTTGGCATATTGATGGAGGCTTTGCAAGGTAAATATTTGTTTGTTCGTTATAAATATTCAATCTGAGATCTGGCTAGACTAGAGCATATTAAAAATAATAAGGCGCACAGAATGCTGCAAGGCATTAAGTTCGCCATTTGTACTTTTTTTTTTTAATTTATTATCAATAGGACCACAGACAGGTTAACAATGTTGTATAACATAAATGAGCACTTTAAGAACTAAATAATTGCTAACCCTACTTCGATGGTCTCAGTATTATTAATTACTTTATTGTGGAAGAAGAATAAAAAAATAAATAAATTGCCGCTCATATAATATTCAATGGGCATGTTGACTAATTTTTATTTTTTAGTCCGTCTTGTAGATTATTAAAAAATATTGGACACGTATTTTTTTTTTTATGTAATCAAAAAATAACGGCGATATATTGAGTTGAAATTTCACGTGACGTCACTATTCTGACAGTTTGTATGGCGGTTTTGCGGTTAGTGACGTCACGACCTCCTCATCCTAAACTTTAATGCCCTTTATCTCTGTATATTTTAATTTATTTAAAAAAGCAAAAAATACGTGTCTATTGTTTTTTTTATTTTCTAACTGAAGGACTAATTAGAATTTTGATTTTCAATAGTAGTCAACATCCCTATTGTAGAAAGTGGAAAGTGCCGATAACTTTTAAATTATGGGTAGTCTCTCTTTCTTGTTATCATGTGAAATATATGTGCCTCTGAAATATGTGGTCTAAATTATGCAACCCTATTTATCTTTTTGAAGATTCTCATACTAAATAAATAATAACTTCGTGTCTATATACTATTCAAAGTGATGCTGATGTTGGGTGGTCAGAGCAAGCAATTAACCACCACAGCTAAAATATAGGAAAGCCTTTACTTGATAAAAAATTAGTTGATAATTTATTTTTTCAGTATATGAAACTACCTACACACTGACAAAGAAACTACCAAAACTGCTATGTGTAATCACAGGCAAAGGTCCAATGAAGCAGCATTACATTCAGCTAATAGCCTCCAAAAGTTGGCAACATGTGACGGTAGTGACACCCTGGTTGGAGGCTTGTGATTATCCAACTATGGTGGCTAGTGCTGACTTGGGAGTCTGTCTCCATACTAGCTCATCAGGGCTTGATTTACCAATGAAAGTTGTTGATATGTTTGGTGCTGGTTTGCCAGTGTTAGCCTTTAGCTTTCAATGGTAAGTGTTTTTATAGATTTTATAAGGGTTTAAGTAGTTTTATGCATGATAAAACTGCACTGAACCAACACCACATTTTGAATAGTGATTACTTAAAGTATAGATGTAAAAACAAAACAAATAATTAATACTTTCCTAAAAATGAGACCTTTATCTTGAATTTGGCATTTTTAATTACTTCCCATTTGGCTTACCCTATTAAATGATGCAATTAGTCTTTTAAATAAAAAAAATCAATACAAGGGTACAAATCCCAGCTAGATTTGGCTCAGATTTGGCTATCCGCTATCCACACCCAGTTAGCCACCCCATTTTTCAAACCAAACCAAACTGTCATAAAATAATGTTTTAAAAAAATTTCAGTATAAACGAGTTGGTTGAAGATGGTGTCAATGGTTACACATTCAAGAACAGTGATGAATTGGCTAAACAAATAGTCAGATGGTTTGAAGGATATCCCAGGAACCATACTCAGAATGAGGTCAAAGTCAAGATGGAGAGGGAGCTCACCAAATTCCAAGAGTCCAGATGGGAAAGCAATTGGAACTTGAGAGCTAAAAAGTTCTTTGAATCATGATAAAGCTTAGTAAAGAGGAAAATGGATTCACATAATCTAGACTTTGAAATCAGAAAGTTTAGTTAGAAATAAAAAAGTTTGTAAGAATGTATGGATGGATGGATGGATGTTTGTTACTCTTTCACGCAAAAGCTACTGAATGGATATAAATGAAACTTTACAATAATATAGCTTATACATCAGATTAACACATAGGGTACTTTTTATCCCGGAATTCCCGCCGAAACTTTGAAATTTACGCGGGTGATACCGCGGGGCACTACTAGTATTAAATATTTTGTTAAATCTCATCTCACCAAAAGGCTCATACTGACTTGAACCTTATCCAACTCGGTATGAGGATGATAAGCAATAGCAAAATGGAGAGATTATTGGAAACTAGCTGTGCCCCGCGGTTTCACCCGCGGTAAAATCGGAGTTCCCGCGGGACTTCCGGGATAAAAAGTACCCTATGTGTTAATCTGATGTATAAGCTATATTATTGTAAAGTTTCATTAAAATCCATTCAGTAGTTTTTACATGAAAGAGAAACATCCATCCATCCAGCCATCCGTCTATACATACATACTTACAAACTTTCGCATTTATAATATTAAGTAGGATATCACATTTATTTGAAGAGCCCTTGATGAAATGTTTGCTATACATGTAAAATATAAATACTAACTGCCAGTGATTACAGTCAGTTTTAACTGTAGTTTAATATTGACTTTAAATATAAATAACCTTACCTTGGTTTTGTGGAGTTTTACCTTTGTTAAAACCAAAGTAAAAGGTTAAACTTTGGTTTTAATTTATGTATGATCATAGCGATCACGGGCGGCCGACGTATTATTAATTGTATATATTTTGTATGTAAAGGGGCGAAATACATATTTTATTTATATGACTTTTGTATATGCAAGATGGTAATTAAAGATGTTACATTCTGTTATCAATATCATTGGGTTTAATTCATTTCTATCTATAGCTTTTATTATGATTTGTGAATTGTGACTAATTAACACAAAACATCAGAGTTTTAAATTTCACTGAGAAAGTATATTTTAATTTATAATTTTATATCAATAAATCGAAACGTGTGTGTGTGATAAAAATCGTAAGGGTGCTTTTCTACCAGAGATGTGCTATGCAGCTATGCTGCGAAGATGTGAAATCTACGCTACGAAAATGTGTCCGTTTCCACCAAATACTACGCTAGGAAGTTGTGCGAGGAAGATGCGCTACGAAGATGCGCCGCCGCAAAGTAGCTGTGCGAGAAAGATGCGCATCTCGAGCCATGCTATGTATCGATAGTAGGGAAACTAGAACTAAAAAACTGCACTAACCTACACCACTCGCGATGGCCCATAGCAGGCATCTATAGCACGCATCCTTCCATATAAAAAAACATATCTAAGTTGAATCCATTTCCACCAGTGCTAAGTTATGTGCAGCAATGAATATGATTGGTGGATATCAATCGCATCCATAGCATCGTAGCATAGCACGTCTCTGGTGGAAAAGCACCCTAAAACCTGTACGACGCTCGCTGCGGAGTCACACTCGGCGCGCGCGTCGGCCGGCCGCGGCACTTTCTATGATCAACGTAAAAAGAGCTCGACTTTGCATACATTTTGTATAGCATCTGGAGCTCTTATATTTACTTAGGGCCGCTAGGGTCATGTTTGCACACGGGCGCTACATGGGCTAGGGACTCCTCTGGTGCCACCCATTATAACATAGGCTCAAACCGATCACAAAAATTTTAAGAATTAGGTTTTTGTTATGAGTACCTACCATTATATTTTTTCTGATTAGTAAAAAGCTGACATGACATTATAGACTAATTTTATTTGTATCATGTATGTAAGTATACATACAAAGTATAGATTGTAGTGTGGCGTTCTTTTTAAGATACGTAAATAATACCATAATACTCAATAACTCATTCCACATTAGAAATAAGTTTTAAGATGCACAAATATTTACACCACATTCACCAGTGAGTCTCTATTGAAGCCACAGTTTACGAGGGCTTCACATATTTATACTAGTTAGGTTTTTTGAACACATTGTTGTCATTGTTTTGGTGATTAGGGTGGTTCTGGTGATTCTGATGGTGCTGTTGGTTCGAAAGGAAGGCGAGGTGGCCTTTGGGACACTTGTTTGCGTAATGCCCCTTGGTGCCGCATTTGAAACAAGTGACCTCTTCTAGTGGCTTGTGCACCATACGCTGTGTCCTCGGCTGGCTTGGTTCTTCACTATCTGCTGGAGCTGATTTAACGTAGCCAAGGGCGCGATAGCGCGCTTCATCCTGCCGTTGTGCCACTTCCCTTTGCTGAAATTCAAGAGAGTCATGATTAAATAAAAAATAACTATGTCTGTTAACCTTTTAATGCCTTGTCTAATCAACTTTGAAGGAGCTTGAAGGCCTTACTCAAAATGTCAAATCATCATGAAAATAATTGCATATACATTGTCAAGGGTGATGAAAAGAGAGTACCTATTGAATTCCAAAAGCAGGGAACGGCTAGTTGTAAACAATTTAATTCATGTCATAACTATCTAAATGGAAAAGTTATTAAAAACAGACTGAACAAATAATAACAATTATTATTGTTAGGATTTATTTCTGTCTGTAGGTATGTATGTCAGTTTGTACCTCAAGCAGATATTATTGTACAGAACTGAGTTTTTGCTAGGTTGGACCTAAGTTTGTAAAAGTATAAAAATGTTACCTCTGGTGGCATCTTATTACAAGTAGATGCCTTGTGGCCCACTTCAGAGCAGTAGTGGCAGACAGGCAGGCGCTTCTGGTCCTTGGTCTGCTCAGTCGGCGCTGGAAGCTCGAACCGTGGGTGCATGTACTTGCATCCCGGCCCGTCAGGACACAGCCCTGCTAGATAATTGGTGCAGAGCACGCGGCGCACGTGCCGGTGCCGACAGTGTGGCCCATGACGGCAAAAACCACGGTCATACCTGGACACAACCAAATTACATTATAGTGACAAATTACATTATTTTCTTGTGTCTTAAATGTAACAAAGACAATTTAATAAAGAGATTTACAAGGGTGAAGGCAGGATTTTGTTGAAGGGGGCATGCGTAAAACCAAGAATATGTAGGTAAATGCTGTATAAAAAAACTAATCTAGATTTAATTATTTGTAGTACATACAATATTATAAAATTTGCCTGTTTTTATTTATTAAAGGCTACATACGTAATATTACTTTACGATTTGTGAGCAATGGAAATTTAACACATAATATTTAGACAATTGTGATAAGAGGCCTAATTGTTTTCTGTGTATTAAAAAAAAAAAATGAAACAGAAATTGGCAGAATATAATGAATATTTTAAATAATATATAAATAAATGATAATACTTAAACGCAATAATTTTTGCAATCCTTAGTATGGCACATCTCTTTTTTTTTGTTATGATGGAGAAACTTAACAAAACACCAGCCATACAAATAAATGTCTCTGATGTCTTCAACGTTACTTTTACACAACATACTTACCAAGGACAATCTTTTATCTTGCTCTCTGGATCTATGTGAAGAAACGGACATTCCTTATTGTGGCATGCATTGAATCTGGCATAGAAGTAGCATTCGGGCATTTTGGACATGTCATATTCATGGAGGAATTCACATTGGTCACCCTTCTTGCAAAGACCTCTCAGCCAATGCTTGCAAACAACGGTGCGATCCCCTCGAATGTGTCTGTAAGGGCACTGTGGTCCATTGGAGCAGCCACCGGATTGAGTGAAGAACTCGCATACTGCGGCCGTAGACTCTTGAATGTTAAAAAGGTGATGTTATTTCATTACTAACAAAATAAATGACACAAAAACGACGTGGTTAAAGCTGCGGATACAGCTAGCTACATTCATGCCAACACTTACTGTCCATCCCAGGGAAAGGCAAAGGCAAAGCTCCATATTGCTCTTCCAATGCAAAATCTATATCAAATTTTATGTGGTCAACGTTAGCAACAATAACCTCCATTTCCGATTGACGCTAGTTAGACGGTAAAAACACTATTAAATAGGTAGGTACAATTACAATTAACATTTAACAACAAGGATTACAAGGAAAACCAAAACAAATTTAATAATTTCAATTTAGAGCAAGAGAACAGAATCGAGAGTATTATTTTTTTTGCTAAGAACAGAAGTGAGAAACATTGTTTGTTACTCTATGGTGAGAAACGTCAAATTGCACTTTTTTTTTTTAGGTGAAGTTTACCCCTCTCGGGGAAGGCAGAAGGAAACTTAGTCCATATAGCCAATTCATTAGTATTTTTCTTCTGAAGTTATTTACATCGAAATGCATTGGTGAGATGCATTTCGATGCTTTACCAGAACTTTTGGCAGCAAATCTTCATAGTTGAACCTTAATAGGACGCTCTGTGGGAAGTTGTATAGTAAAACGCAAACCTTCCGATGAACGCCCTATTTCATCTTATCTGGGGGCACGGCAGTGCCCCCGCCAAGTCGAGCAACAAAAGCGGCACGGCCGTACTATCCTTTTCTCGAAGCAATTCAGGCCATTTTCGACCCCCTATAACTTCGTTGTGGATAGAACTAGAAGCCTGAATTTTTAGTAAACAAGCAGGTATTGTATAAAGACGGTATAATTGAAATTTCATTCGATTTGAACCAGTAGTTTAAGAATTATAACTAGTCAAAGTTTCTTAATTTTGTAGGTCACTCACTCACTCACTCACTCACTCACTCACTCACTCACTCACTCACTGACCGATCATCAAAACTCTAAGGCACTTCTAGCAGACATAGAAGTTTGAAATTTAGAATACAATTAGTGTTTATTGTATAAATCCAGGAAAAATTAAAATATTTTGCAATTTCGGTCCAGTTTTCTAGATACACCAACTGCATAAATAACTTTGTAATCCCATATAAATGTATGGAATTACAAAGTTATATATGCAGTTATATGTACCAACTGCACAAATAACTTTGTAATCCCATATAAATATATGAGACTAGCTGTTCCCCGCGGTTTTACCCGCGTTAATTTCGGAGATCCCGCGGGAATTCAGAGATGCAAAGTAGTTAGTACCCTATATCCCTAGGTTTTCTTTACCCCTGACAACGTGCATGCAAAATTTCATGACATTTCACCAGCGTTAATTTCGGAGATCCTTCGGGAATTCCGAGATAGAATTACCCTAATCTGAATGCTCCAACGATTTTCATGAAATTTTGTATACAGGGGATTTCGGGAGCCATAAATCGATCTAACTAGGATTCATTTCTGGAATTCCCGCGCGAACTCTAATATCAACGCGGGTGAATTAATTATTGCATACTACACGTTGTCAAGGGTACAGGAAAGGTCATAGGGTAGTACTTTTATCTCAGAATACCCGCGGGATCTCCGAAATTAACGTGGGTTAAACCGCGGGGAACAGCTATTTAAGCCGAGCGAAGCTCGGTTGCCCAGATATTAATAAATAATAATAATAAGTGTAGCTAGTTACCTAGGAGGAAGACCATTTACAAAAAGAAATGAGATCCCATCAAAAACAAACTTGTAAAAAAGTCCCAAGTCTCGCAACTCAGTTCTTCTACAGTAAAAAGTTGTGAGATCAATGTAATACCAAGTCATTTAATTTATTCAGTGCCTACTTAAGGGTCCTTCTGTCTAAAGTTATCACGTTATAAGCTAATCTAATAACATTTTATAGTGACCATATCAAATTTAAAAATCTTTTATGTTTTAAATAGATTGATTGGCTTGGCGATCACGTGAAAACACAATGTATCTCACAAGTGATACATATTATAATTAAATTAGATAGTTTAGAACCATAATTATGTATTACATCTGAGATATATTGTGTTTTCACGTGATCGCCAAGCCAATCAATCTATTTAAAACATAAAAGATTTTTAAATTTGATATGGTCACTATAAAATGTTATTAGATAAGCTTATAACGTGATAACTTTAGACAGAAGGACCCTTAAGTAGGCACTGAATAAATTAAATGACTTGGTATTACATTGATCTCACAACTTTTTACTGTAGAAGAACTGAGTTGCGAGACTTGGGACTTTTTTACAAGTTTGTTTTTGATGGGATTTCATTGTTTCCGCACACTGTTCGTCACTAATGGATCACTATTATGCAAAATCCACCATATTCACACAATATTAATCACGATAAACTAACTTGCAAAACAAAGAAATAAAACTGACGTCCACATAGCTTGCTTTGCCTTCCCCATTGGAGTAAATTTAACAAAAAAAAAAACAGGACACGACTTTGTTTGTTTGTCTTGTCAGTTGTCAGGTTTGACAACTTGGACAGTGTATGTATGTTTATACTCTTTAGTCTTTGGTGTATGTTCTCTTATTCGTCTGTGGTTGGAGTCATGTCGGCGTCTGATTTAAAACATAGTTTGAGAAAATTTGAATTTCCAGCATGTGCGAAAGAAGCTCTCGTTAGGATAGGTAAATGGGAATATTAATAATTATAAAAATTACAGTTTATACGTTCGCATATTGGCATTAAATAACCTTTTTACTGTGATCGTAGAACAGCTGTTAGCAGGCCGGACAGCGCCGTCAAGTAAACATGTAGACCTAGCGATGGATATCATATCGGAATTTGTGTTTTGTGAAGTCGACCGCCGTAGCGGCCGGCGGGGCTCCACCCTCAGCGCCACGCAGGAGCTGCACCTCAGCCAGATCATCTGCGACTATCTGTTAACGTGCAAAAATGAAACCATAAAAAACACTATCTTCCTTTCATTATTCGGAGGCAATGAATGCATGAAAAGATTAAAGATACTAAGCATACTGGCCAGCATCGCTGTGTCGGCTTCTAGCGCACCAGTAAGATAATGTTTCTTGTAGTTCATTTATTCATTACACCTCCAAGAACTGACATCAATAGTATGGTTATTACAGACCTTTATGTAGGCACTTATATTAATACTAGCTGAACTCCGCGGTTTCACCCGCAGTCATTTAATAATAATAATAATAAAAAGTAAACTTTTTTTTATTATTTTGGTAAAAATCTTAGTACTAGTTTAACATTTTTTTATACATTAATTTATACCAAAAAAGGTCTCCACTCAGCATTGTTGTGGCGCAAACCACAACGCTGGTCTTCTTCGGAGTTCCCGCGGCAACCTAAAAGTACTGTAGATCCTTTACTTTGCTCCTGACAGCATGCAGTATGCAAAATTTAATGCAGTTTCAGCTTTAATTTCACAGTTCCCATGGGAATTCCAGAATAAAAGTATCCTATATCCTCTGTATCCCTGAGAATGTGTATGCAAAAGTTCATGATGATCTGTTGAGGCATGAAAGCTTAACAAATAAACTCACTTTTTAAGGATTATGTATCCTGTGTAAGTTAAGAAGCAGGTTAATCAATGGTGTGGCATTGGTTAGCCAAAGACTCCACCTCATTTGGATAGTTACTTAAATTTAAAATGATTAATAATTTGCTACCGACCCTTCATTAGATACTAGCTGTTCCCCACCGTTTCACCCGTGTTCCAGGGATAGTGTAGCATTCTAATGGTAAAGGGATTTTGAACTCGGTCCAGTAGTTTTTGATTTAAATTGTAACAAACACAAATAAAAAAATTATCTTTCCCCTTTATAATATTAGTTTAGTTTAAATTTACAAGATATCAAAGATATAAAATTATTTAGTCCTGATGACAATATAGGCAGAAATATGCCATAATTTGTTGGCCACTTACAAGATCTTTAAAATTTAAAGCAAGGAGTAGTAATATATTAATACCAACATGAAAATTTTATCTAATTTCGAATTTTTCCTAAAGTAAGCCTTTCCTTCTTCCAGGCGTTGCTTGCAGTAGGTGTGTGGTTGCAACAGATGGGCTGCTCTTCCCCACAATCCTTGCAACTGGTGGAAAATATCATCCGTGACCATTTTTATCTCAACTGCTCAAACAAGATTGCTCTGCGGTCCTTAGCTAAGACAGCTCCACAATTCCTCGCCAACTTCATCACAGCTGTGACCGAGCTATATGTTCGGGAAATACATGGTGTTGTCAAAATGCCACCGTTGAATCTATTGGAAGCTATAACATCATGGGTAATTTTTACTGCTTCATTTTCCATGTTGACTGGCCCTGTTACTATATGACCAGTAGCATTCCATGCACATATTGCGCATGTCCGAAATAAAATCACAAACACTCTATGGCGAAAAAGAGGAATTGTATTTTATGAAATTGTATTTTTGTGAAGAGAAACTTTGAACCTTTTTTAAGTTCTACCAGCTTGAATATTTGCAGTCTATTTTTGGTTTTTTCACTTTAACATTTTATTGGAATTAGCAGTTCATTGATACACCTTTCCTTGTCAATATAGTGACAGAGGACAGACATGACAAAGTTTAAGGGGTTCCGTTTTTGCCAGTTAGCTACCCAACCTGTCTATTTTCCCACACATACCATGGTAGTATGAATCAATCCTACTAATATTATAAACGCGAAAGTTTATTTATTTATTTATTTATTTTATTGGCACACCAACTGCTTACAGGCAAAGCATTATATCAATAACTAATTATAGGTAAACTAAGACAAGCCTATTCGCTAATAATAGGTGTGAAACAACATTCGCAATTTAGTAGGTAAGAATGTGATTTGCAACATACTTTTTCCTTTACCATTTTTTTTTTTTTTTTTTTGAAAGTTTGTAAGAATGTATGGATGGATGGATGTTTGTTTCCCTTTCACACAAAAACTACTAAATGGATTTAAATGAAACTTTACAATAAAATGAAATGAAATGAAATGAAATGAAATATAGTTTATTCGTTACGACCAATATAACAATATGAATAACAAAAAGTATTCAACAAATAACAAATAATATAGTTTATACATCAGATTAACACATACACATAGGGTACTTTTTATCCCGGAATTCCCGCGGGAACTCTGAAATTAACGCGGGTGAATCCGCGGGGCACAACTAGTGTAAAATAATAGGACAATTACTTAACTACTTTGGTCTAAACAGATCACGTTAATATACAAAACGTTGCTTTCGTTTTGAATTAACATGGTAGGGAAAGTTGGCAAGTTGGATTGCTTGGACCCACGACCATGAGTTGCCCTGCACTAGATATTGTTACGTGCTAGGGTTCTTTATTCGGAGTTTAACACTAACTTTACAAAAACACTAGGTCTAGGGTACCTAGATCTAGGTATCACAACTTGAATCACTAAACGACTGAACTCGATGTCCAATAATCTCGCCAAGGTCGCAGGTATCGGCTATCGCTGATGATTCACTCGTACTCGTAGTTATCGCTTCGAAAGCTCAAACTGAACTGCCCGTCCGACGTAGGCCTTCTCTTGCAGAGGTTACTGCGTCGGGGCAGGGCCCCCTGCAGTGGGCAATCACTGCCCGTCCGGTTCGGTTGCGCTGTTTATGTACCCAACCGAACGGGGCTCTAGAATGTTTGAGTTATTCCCTCTTACTAGCTACTCGGCCGAACGTTTCTAGAATAGAATTTCTATCGAATTTGCTGCTCAAATGTGTTCGCTTTACATTGCGTGTTTTGTATGTATCGCGCGTTTTGTATACATTGCGCGCTATCGATTTAGCTCGACCGCGACAGTATTATTCACCACTCACTAGACACCTGGTCCAGTGAGGTAGGTACATGAACTTGGTCTCACGGCACTCTGCAGGCAATTATTACTATTATTCGAGCTACGTTAAGAAGGGAAACACCACTCCCCGCCGGCTTCGTGCTTCTGCACGCTCCGATACGACGTAACGGCGAAGCTAGTGCTGCAGCCCGGTGACACTCTATACAAATGAACTTGATTCAAGTACTTTCCCACAAGTAAAAATGACTGGCTTGTATACATGTGTGCACGTATTGTGTTACTGCTAAACCATGTCAAACATTCCTTGGTCATTATCAAGGTCATTTTCGAGGGGTATGAGGAGGCATGAAATTGGTGGGAGGCGGAGAGTGTCGCGTCTTTATACAATCTCTATTCCTTGCTAGAGGTGTCGGTGTGGCTGCTGTGTGTGTGTCGGATCTTATCACCTTGAATGTGTCCCCCCCCTCGCCGTCTGTGTACCCCCTCGGCGCCCGCCCGCGGCAGTGGTGGGGGTGCGACCGAGCCGTCACGTGTCGGCACTCGGCCGTCACGTGTCACGCGTCAGTAGGTACGGAGCGGCCGCACTCCGCAGGTGTGCTCGCTCCCGCCGCTGTGCATGTCGGCGCAGCTGAACCCGCCCGCGCTGCCCAGCGGCTCCATCCCCATGGCGGCCGTGACGCCGCTCGCCGGCCTCGTGCACTGGTGCGCGCTGGCGCCGCTCTACATCGACGAAGGTGCGCCACCGCCCACCGCCCACCGGCCACTCGCGCTGGCCTCACACAACGTGACGGCGAGCGACGGAGTTTGAGTTTGAAGTCTATACTAGTCCCGCGGGAATTCCACGATAAGCTATAGATATAAACCTTCCTCATGAATCACTCTATCTCTTGGTGAAAACTGTATGAAAATCCGTTCAGTAGTTTTTGGTTTTATCGCAGCGGAAGTGACTTCATTTTATACTATGTAAAGATAAAGAAGATCACTACAAAGTATAAAACAAAGTTGCTTCCCGCTGTCTGTCTGTCTCTATGTAAGCTTAGATTTTTAAAACGGATTTTTATGCGGTTTTCACCAATAGATAGAATGATTCATGAGGAAAGTTTATATCTATATTTTATCCTGGAATTACCGCGGGTAAAACTGCGGAGGACAGTTAGTTCTTACTGAATGTATCTGCGAAGAAGTCGCACTCAAGTTTGTGACATTGTAGGATGTAATATCTAGATCTACTGAACTGATTAAGAAAATTCTTCCACTTACAGGAAGCTACGGTAGGCCTGAGTGACATAAGGTGCTTTTTATTTCGAAATTCCCACGGGAACTACGAAATTACTGCGGGTGAAACCGCGGGGGACAGCTAGTTAAGAATAATAATTAACCACTGTATAACACACACACGGATCTATTAGATCCCACACTAAGCACAGCACACCACAGTAAGCTTGTGTCGTGGCATCCAAGGAACACGTGGTATATACTACATATTATTACATATACATATAAACACGCCCAGACCCGAAAGGGGAACCCTGTGTTCATCACACAAAGTCCACCTCCGCCGGGAATCGAACCCGGAACTTCTTGATTAGCGGGTAGGCATGGTGACCTATTGCGCCAATCGGGTATTCGCGCCAACCGGATCGTTTGTTGATATTGTCCGACACACACACACACACTCACTCACACACACACACTCACTCACAAGCACACACTCAAATACACTCACACACACACACACACACACAAACAAACACAGACACTCACACAAACCCACTCACACACACACACACTCACTCAAATACACTCACACACACAAACCCACTCACACACACACACACCTAGTAGTAGCTAGTAACAGAATATTTTCAGACTCGCAAATCGAAATGGAAGAGGTGATTCCGTTGAAGAAAATGAAGCTGGAAGACGAGAGTGTGACCGCGCCCGCGGAGCCGCCGCGCTGCACCCAGCGGGACCTCTACGTGAAGCTGCACCTGGGCGTGCTGCACAGCATGCGGGCCGGCCGCCGCGCGCAGGTCGGTGCCGGGCCCCGCGCCTACAGCTACCGCACTAGTTGTGGAAATTAATGCTGAAAATAATTTTAAAAGCATTGCATTCTTACCATGCCAGCTGCTAATGCTCCCTCACGATATGGTGAACAATACCTAAATATTGAGTGGTTTCAGCTTGAAGGAGGTAGTAGAAACAAACTTTTAGATTTATAATGCTAATATGAACTATTTTGATGCTATTGGTGTGCGACAACTTTTCTTTTGGTCATTTAGTTTTTTATATACTATTCCCAAGATTAGTATTGAAGAGAGAAGTTGAGGTCTCTGGTTATTGTGAAGCTATTGAGATTTATTTTGTTGGGATGGTGTTCCCGTCAGGGCCCCCCGACCGCGGTGAACGCGCAGCACATCGCGGCGGTGGCGCCCGCCGTGCAGGCGCGCGCGCTCGCCCTGCGCAGCCAGGCCCGCAGCGTGCAGGGGGACCACAGGCTGCAGGTAACCGTGGCGGGACCACAGGCTTCTGGTAATCCTGGTGGACTAAGGGCTGCAGGTAATCCTGGCGGGACCACAGGCTGCTGGTAACAATGGTGGGACCACGGGCTGCAGGTAACTGGTGGGACCACAGGCTTCTGGTAACCCTGGTGTAGGCTGCTGGTATGGTGGGTCCACACAAAAATGGACAAAAAAATTCTGCTTATCTCTAAATATTTTATTTGCTTACATAATCTTAAAACTCAGGTCTGCTCCTCTGTTTTTAAAGTTTGTTTGTTTGTTACACTTTCACGGCTGAACCACTTAACAGATCACGACGAAATTTTGCATACAAGTTGTCAGGGGTACAGAGAAGGACATAGGGTACATTTTATCCCAGAAATTAACGCGAACGAAACTACATTTTTGCATACTACCTACACGTTGTCAAGGGTAAGGTACAGAAAAAAATATCGCGTAGTACTTTTATCTCGGGATACCCGCGGGATCACCGAAATTAACGCGGGTGAAACCGCGGGGAAAAGCTAGTATACTATATTGTAGGTAATTTTTGTGTTCTTCTCCAGACAGGTAGACAAAGATTTAGATTAAGTTTGTACTGCAGGTATGTGATGAGGCCACAATGTCGAATATGCACTAACAATCAATGACTTTATGTATTGTTTGCAGACTTGCCTCGACAGATTGGGGCAGGCGGTGCAGCTGGCGCTCAGCAACGGCTGTGTTTATGGCAACATCAACAGTCTGCTGGCCAGTTTAGAATCTTTACCCGAGAACAGACTGCTCAGGATAGTGATCAAATCCGCCAGAGATAAGGGATATGCACAGTAGCTTATGGCAAAAGACAATTATTATTAATATTGTTATTGATGGAATATAGCAGTAAAAGTGGCACCATTCTCAAAAAAACTGTAGGTATCTTCCTAATAAATTGTAGATTGGGTGTCTGGACATGAAAAATGTGAATATGTGTTTGTTACCCTTTCACGCCTCAGCTACTCAAACCATCATGAAATTTTGCAAAAACATCAGTGTGAAAAGGACATAGGTATTTTTTATCCAGGAATTCTCGCGGGAATTCTGAAATTAATCCATTAACGCTGGAAACAGCTAATGTCATAAAAATCTCATTCAGTTGAGGTCATATTTACACAATAGTCAATATTCTTTGTGACCACAATGTGTCCCCAAGTAAATTCTGAAATTCCCGCAGATGGAACTGCAGGGAACAAGCAGTTTTAAAACATAATTAAAGAGATCCTTATTTCATAAATAATCTTGTTATATTTTTCTATATGCTGCCTGAAAATATGTAAAAACTTGATAAATGATTGATATCAATAAAAATACTGTGATGGAATATTTCTAAATAAATTTTATTTTAAAATGGCTTAAACCTACGACTTTGTTTGAGTTGCTCAATTTTCCTCTTGTCCTCTTCAAACTTCTGTCTCATGGTGACAATCTGTTTCATTTTCGACTCTCGTATTTGGAACCTGTAGAAGTTCTTCAGTTCTTTGCGTTTCTTATTCTTTTCTTCTTTAGCCATGATTTTGTCTTCCACGTTTTCAGAACGAGCAAAGCTCTGAACTTTACCTCGTTTTGTCACTGTGATCCATCCATCGTCATCTTCTTGTTCTAATTGTTTCTCTTTTTCTTCTAACATCTTTGTCTCAGAGTCATAAGTTTTCATAAATGTTTCCACTTTCTCTTTAAGATCTTTTGCTAGAAAGATTGAATTATTATGCTCATCTATCCATTTTGATAGGCCACATTTGGTTTTGTAATCTCCATAATTAAGTGGTCGTAACTCTGTTAACTGAAGAGCTTTATCTAAATGTGCAACTTTGGAAAATACTAAATACGCCACTCTAAAACTCGCTTTTACTACTTCTGGCATGAATCTTTTTACATTTGGTGCTTCACTTATGTTAGGTTTAGTGTAGAATTGCACGGATTTAATCTTTCCAGCGGCACTGAACGAGTTTTTGATGCCCTCTTCGTCGACGTAAGGCGGTATGTTGATCACGAACAAAGTTCTGCCAGATGGTTTGTCACTGGTGTGTTCTCTCACTACATGCTCTTTTATGTACACTGTGTGCGGCGAAACTGAATCTTCGTTTAGTTTCAGTACGAGCGCTAAAAGAAAATTTTTATTAATAACAGAGTTCAATAAAAATATTCAGTTATTATTTGATTAAAACTTACCCGTAAAATCAACGTGTGTGCTTTTTCTCTTGTACATTATGGTAGGTATTAGGAAAATCTTTACTTCTGTATATATTAATATCGTTTAGTAGAAAACACAATATGACTTGATACGGAATTCACATTTTACAATAAAAATTCAAAACAAACCAACATTGACAACATTCCGCAAAATTCAACAAATTTTTAGGTTAGTTTTTTATACATAGACAATTAGATATTTTTTATTGTTAAATGTACCGCAATGGGGAAGGCAAAGGAATCTTAGTCCATACAGCCAGTTCAGATAACTTTTCTCAAGTTATTTACTTAAATTGAAGTGCATCGGTGACATGCAGATGCATTGCGATGCTTTTCTGAGACTTCTGGAAGCAAATCTTCACAATTGCGATAACCTCCCAGCGAACACCCTATTTCTATTCTTATTTCCGTTTCCACACACAGTTCATCACTATCAAGCAAATTTCAACACGGTTACATAATATTAACCACGATAAACTAATTTGTGAAACAAATAAAAATGACGTCCATTTGCTGAAATTGCCGCCAAAAGTCCTCTCTCCAAAAGGAGTAAAAACAAAAAAAAAAATCTTTTGTCTGTCATCAAGTGGTCATGTCAATTTTTATTTTCTACATAGTTTGTGGTACAAACTTACACAAAGTGAAAACTGAAAACAGTCTGTTTTGCACATAATTTGTTGTGATTTTGTGGCCATGCGTTTTAATTGCGTGCTATATATGAGTTGTAGTGATGCTATCCACATCTATAAATAGTAAAGCAAGGGGCCCGAAGGGGTCTGAAGGCGTTGAAGCTTCTGATCGAGATGAAATCGACCACGAAAACTCAACGGATGATAAGGTCAGAGGTTATGTTGGGTCGTTCGATTCAACTTCGTCTTTCGGTGGGCCACAGCGGGATGGCCGTTTCCGTTCACGCGGGAGAGTTACGGAGTTCAGGCATTCTCGAGGCGGCCGAGGCAGTGGCAGAGGCCGCGGGGGTTTTCCAGCACGGGGCGACCGCGAACCAGCTGACAACTACAAGTATTACGAACCGATGAGCAATGTCGATAGCTGGTCGCAAGGCAACAGCAGCAACAAGTATGAGAGGTCGGAGCTCGTCGTGAATCTGCCCGAGGACCCTCGCATATCCAAACTTCTGCGTCGCTTATGTGCTGAAGTGGACGTAGAAAAGTCTCTTGTTATCTGCAGCAAGTTACAAGACGCTGTAATGTTGCCAGAAAATGCGCGGTACATCCGAAGATCGTATGACATATTAGTGGAGTCATTGCTTGATGTGTTTTATGATGCTCCAGGGCCAGAAACAAAGGAAAGTGCTGCTGTGGCACTAGGTAGAATTGGATATGCAATGGGCCCGGAATTTCGAAAACATCTCGACTGGATTGAATCTACATATTCAGCTAATAACACATCCATAAAACATTTGTTGATATTATCGTTCATTGAAACTTTCCAGTTAGATTTTCAAACCCCTGTTTTATCCGACTTTGCTGAACTGACACTGAATAAGCTGCAGCCTATCATAGAAGGCACTGATTCAGCTGATGTGTTCATGGCTGCAATTAATGCTATGATAGTAATGTCTAATTCTTATCCAGAACATTTTGCTAATAATTTTGTAGATACTGTTGACATTTTAGTAGGCTGGCATGTGGATAATGCTCAGTCGAAGAAAGTAAAAGATTTTGCACTTCAGGCATTGTTGAAATTAAGCCGTCATTGGCAGGCAAATGTTGGATTTTCAATCAATTTGCTCAATCAATTTGTAGAAGATATGGTTGTTTATTCAAATGATCTAGATAATGATGTGAATGAGAAAGATAGTGAGGAGAATGCACATGAAGATTGTTTGCAAAAAATCACATCTTTCCTCAATGTATTCAATGCAGTTGTCACAAGCTTAGGTACACTACTAAGCCCCCATGTTACTCAGACAGTATCATGGAATTTTTTGACTGAAGCAATGACAAAAATTGTACAAGTTTTTACTAGGACTTTGGATGAAGAATCTGCTGATGCAAATTTAATATTAGCTGGTAACGAATGTGTATGTTTACTACTGGAACACTTACAGAATAAATCAACATCTTGTTCTAGTGCACTTTTCACATTACTATCAAAAGAAATGGCTGATTACCTCCAAGCTGATGATCCCATATGTATCAGCATCATTAATCTTATGATAGATATCATCAAAGCTATATCTTCAAACCTAACTATTGACTTTATTGTCCAAACAATTGGACCTGATTCACCATTACGACAGTTACGATACTCTGAGAGCCCTCAGATTCTGCAAGGTGTAATGTCAGTGTACAGTAAATTGTTAAATTTAAAAAACATACCACTTTTACAAGAAACATATAAGTATGTTTTGAGTGATATACAAAACTCGTTTTGTGTTATTAATCCTGATATACATGTTATTGAACCTGACTATGATGAAGAAATGAACACAGATGATGCTGAAAAAAATTTAATATTTTGTTTGCAATGCCTCATGGAACTTGCTAATGCTAGCAATTCCATAATTGGTATGTGGGCATTGCAACCAAGTATACTGGAACTTTTAGCTATTAAAATGTGTCCTCATAATGAGAATTTGATTAATGAGAAACCAGCACTGCAATATTCAATATTGTATTTACTTTATTCACATTGCAAGAAAAATAACCATTTTATAGCATCAAGTGATTTGGTAACAAACACAAAGCAAAGAGCAAATGATATCTTTGGCTTGGCGAATCTCAGTTTGGGAGAAGTTACGAGTTCCAGCCCTACATCTGGTCATCTGGCAATTATCTTGAATTTATTGAGTATTATCCTTGAAAAGGACATACCTAAAGAAACTTTATTGCTTATTCTGCATTGGATATCAGATATATTTAGCCAATTGGACAAATATTTGGCCATAGTGAGCATGTCTAAGGGATTTCTTGTTTTAGTGACAAACATGTTATCCTTAGCACACAGCTTTGATGATGACACTGTGCTACTAGTGATGCAAAATTGTCAGCATCTATTGAAGAATAAAACATTGACTTGGAATGTTATCGTGCTGAAAACTATAGCTGAATTGTGTGTATTACATGTTGATAATCAAAACAAATTACTTTCAAGTATGTGTAAAGATGTTCTGTTCAAGTTGCCGTGGGATATTGTTCAAGCTGAACTAGATAGGCAACTTTACAAAGTATTCACAAGTCGTAAGACGACTCTAAGCGAGCTCAACAGTGATACCAAAGTAAACTCCTTCAAAGAATATTTAATGAAAGGATCGTTTACAATATTATCAAACCATCATTTCAAACCGATCATGAATTGTCTTCTTCAACTCACCTTTGATGAAAAAAATTATTTAACTGACGCGTTTTTGTCGTCATGGCCTTTACAGACCCAGGATTCAGATGAAAACAATTTATTGTTTTTTCGTCAATGTGCCACAAACTTTTCATCAATTTGCATTGGATGGACTCTTTCCGAATTGGCGCACACATGTGTCTCTCTGAAGTTGAGAACTGCTTTGGGAAAGCCACAAGAGACATTCATGAAAGTAGAAGGGGCTTTAAAAGGAGTGGCTCGGGAAATTTCATCACTGGAAACTAAATTCGTTGCTAATGATCGACAAAGACTACTAGACACAGTTGTGGCTGAACAGATAAGAACACGTTGGATCACGGAATTCATGATGTTTTTAGAAAAATATATTTACAATGCTGCTGATGGTACGGCCACTGTACTACCAGCTGTAGCGAAACCCGTCCGGACATTCTTCCACACAAATTGGCCCACTTGTCGAGAGTGGCTTACTCGTGTACGTCCAGCGGCACTCGCCGTCAGCTTATATTCGGGACATTATGGCGCTGCTATTTATCATGCGTCTATAGTTTTACAAACAGCTGCAAATTCTAACACCAATATTGATATTGAGGCTATCACAATAAGTGTTGCACGAGCTCTAATAAAAATTAAAGAACCAGAAGTTATTCATGGATTGTATGTTTGGATAAAACAAACTTTTGATAAGAAACTACTTTGGTTGAAAGGTGCAGCAGAACAGGCCAATTCAAAACATGAGTCAGCCATAGATTTTTACAAAAAGCTAAAGACTATGAAATCTCAAGATGATAAAAAAGATACTATCCCGATTGAGACAAGAGTTTTGAGATTTATTGATGAACAAGTTATGGAAAGTTACAAACATATTCAAAATTGGGAAGAAATGTTAGAATGGAAAGATATGTATGCACAAAGTAAACAACATTCTGTATGGGATTGCTATACTGATCTTAAGATATTTGAAGATAATAATGAAGTATCTACTCAATTAAGCAGTTGGAATATTCTTGATACAAATGCGTCGGAAATGTCCAAGAACTCTTCATCTTATCAAAGTATGTTGAATAAAATCGAGACTACTTTAGTTTACTCTGCCATTAACATTTTTATTCATAACGACTCAATTGAATATGATAGCATTTTAAAACACTGTGAGACCTTGCTTAATTCAAGCACAGAAGAATTCGCTCGGACAAGTGCTGTCCATTTTCTAAAAGATGTTGCAATTTTACAAATAGCAAATAACGGTTTAAAGAATGTAATAAGTCAAGAAAAAGGGATCACTAATCCATTTAAGCCTTCTGTTTTGAAAGAACATAAATTAGGAACAGAGATGGAAAACCTGAGCCGAATCCTTTGGTGGAACGAATACTTCACGAAATTGAATATGACTGAAGAAAATGAATTCTATTCAGAGTGCCTTCGTTTAGATGTTGTAAAAAGTTTCAGAAAGAGTGCTAACTTGAAAATGGCAAGAAAAGAACTTTTGAAACATTTCAAGCGTAATGCCGCGTTTCAAATGTATTTAGGTGACGTGGATAATTTAAATGATTTGAGTGATGTTCTTCTCATGTCCGATAACACCTACGATTTGGGAATATGGACTCTAAATAACGCTAGTGCTTTAGGAGAGCTTTGTAAAATTACTTACGCTAAAGAAGACACGAGAAAGAGAGCTGTGGATTTGTGCGCAAACATCTCATTGGGATTCTCGCAAAAGCTGGCGATGGGTGAACAAAGTTACGAATTGCGTGAAAAAGGCACTCGAATGCTGCTCACTCTCTCAAAATGGGTTCAAAATGAAAACGAAAATATTCTGGACGCTGATTCCCCTTTGATGAAACTCATATCAGCGCTACCTGAAATAGGTTTAGTTGACAATAATATATCCGAAAATGTTATTCCGCTATCAGATTCGGCAGTTGGTAAATTGCTGCAGTTTGGTGTAAACCAATGTCCCGGACTCGCTAAAGCTTGGGCAAGCTTCGCGGCGTGGTGCTTTAGATGGGGACGCAAGATGGTAGAGTTTAGCTCTAAAACTCGTGAACAATTGACTGATAACGACAAGATACAAATAGAAAGCGTGATGATTGGTTGCTCGCCACAAGACTTCGAGGCGGTATGTGAGATATTATCGAAGACCAAAGCAACATGTGATGATGAAGACATAGATTGGAATGAGATAAACACCTCAGAAATGATTGAAAATCAATTGCGATCAGTACCATCTTTAAGTAATGCTTTTCCAGAGCACATCGCTTTGCTAGTTGACATTTGGCGTCAGGCGCAGAAAAGAGTTTTCTCTTATTTCGAACTATCCGCTGATGCATATTTCAAATTTCTCCAACTTATTTGCGCTTCCGACTATATAAATCACAGCGGGGAAAATGCAGTTGTGAATGCTACTCTACGTCTCCTTCGTTTGATTGTGAAACATGCCATGGAGTTGCAAACTGTCCTTGAATCGGGGCTGGCAAATACACCGACACAGCCTTGGAAGGTGATAATTCCGCAGTTGTTCTCTAGGCTTAATCACCCTGAGACTTACGTAAGAAAATGCGTTTCTGACTTACTGTGCAGATTAGCTGAAGACACGCCACATCTTATCACATTTCCAGCTGTAGTTGGTGCTTTTGAAAATGAGCAAAAAACCTTGACAGAACTGAATTTGAGTAGGTCCTTCGCAATTAACGATGAAGAAATTGATGACGATAACTTGGATTCTGATGACGCTGCCAGTGACAAGGTATTTTTTTAAATAACTTTATTGTAATAGTAAAACATTATATATTTGAATTGTGACTAATATTATTCGCTTTATATTTACAGGTTATCAATAACGAATTGAATTCATGCTTCTCTGACATGGTTGAAACATTGACAAAACAAGCGCCAAAGACAATATCAGAGGTGAAGTTGCTTGTTAAGGAATTACAAAGAATCACTTTACTCTGGGATGAGTTATGGCTCGGCACTTTAGTGCAGCATCATTCTGAATTCAACAAGAGGCTCACTCAGCTGGAAACTGAAGTCGTAAGAGTGAGAAATAATGTTAATTTGACTGCTGAAGAAAAGGAAAGGTTGATCAAAGAAAAGCATAGGATTATATTCGAACCAGTTATTTATGTCCTAGAACAGCTTAATAACGTAACATCCGCTAAGCCAGAAACACCACACGAGGTCTCATTTCAAGTAAAATTTCAGACTTTGATAAATGACGTAATAGATAAATTGAAAAACCCTCTCAATCCGGAAAAACCGCAAGAATCCTGGGCGCCTCTGAAACAGTTACAGATTAAGCTGCAGCAGAAGGTGAATAAGAGAACCTCTTATATTTTGAGAATGTCGGACATAAGTCCTATCTTAGCGGAGCTGAAAAATACAGTAATAACCATGCCCGGCGTGCACACACACCAGAGAGCTGTCAGAGTAACTATCAGATCCGTCGAAAACAACGTCGCCATACTACCTACTAAAACGAGACCGAAGAAACTAGTTTTCTATGGCACAGACGGGAAGGCATATACATACCTGTTCAAAGGCCTCGAAGATTTGCACTTAGACGAAAGGATAATGCAGTTGCTTTCAATAACAAACACTATGATGGCGCGCGACACTGAAAACAATGACAACCAGACGTATCGGGCGCGGCACTACTCGGTCATACCGCTGGGGCCTCGCTCCGGCCTCATCAGTTGGGTCGACAACGTGACCCCGCTGTTCGCTCTGTACAAGCGCTGGCAAAACCGCGAAGCGGCCATCCAGTCGGCCAAGACCAACAGAACGGTGAGCGTGCTGCGCCCGTCCGAACTGTTCTACAACAAGCTGAACCCGTTGCTGAAGGAGGCCGGCGTTTCGACGGAGAACAGGAAGGAATGGCCCGTGTCGATACTGAAACAGGTGATGCAGGAGCTGGCCGCGGAGACGCCCAAAGACTTGCTGTGGAGGGAGCTGTGGTGCAGCAGCGTGTCGCCCGAGCAGTGGTGGCGGATGACGCGCCGGTACAGCTACTCGGTGGCGGTCATGAGCACCATAGGGTACATCATCGGCTTGGGCGACCGCCACTTGGACAATGTGTTAGTGGACTTGACGTCCGGTGAAGTGGTGCACATAGACTACAACGTGTGTTTCGAGAAGGGCAAGACGCTGCGGGTGCCCGAGAAGGTGCCGTTCAGGATGACCCCGAATTTGGTGACCGCGCTCGGGATGACTGGCGTAGAGGTGAGTCACTCGATCATATTTTTTTAATACAGTTGCTCAAAAAGTGGCGTATTGCAGGGACGTTTAGCGTTCGGGATGTGGACTATTACATACTCGAGCTTTTTGTTTACCTTTCCCGAACTCGTGCGTTCTCTTTGCCAACTGTCAAAAATGGCGACACGACTTTGACACACTTGTTGCATTGCGAAACGTAGGTTTCGCATTACTAATACGACTAGCGCCATCTCTTGATCACAGTTGGAACTTAGTTGAGTTTGTTGTGTTTTTGATATTTTATTAAATTGCTTAATTTTTTCGCAACTGTATTAAAAATAGTTGTTCAGTACACGTGTGGAACTGTCATTGCAAAGAGTTCCGACTGTCAACCCTCACCTTCGGCTGCGCCTCGGCTCGGGTAGACATTTGTCGGAACTTTTTGCAATGACAGGCTTTCCGCAATTGTAATGAAATATACTATTGTTACGACACGCGACGGCGACAGCTCGGCGACTAGACGCGACGACAGAGCCGCGGCCTACAATTTTCATATATTTTGTTCAAAGCTCCGCACGCTTAGCGTCAGTCGCTGAGTCGCAACGACAAGCTAGGGGAGTCGGAGTGCGCTCGTTCGGTCGCAGTGAAATCGCGGCGACAAGACGCAGAGCTGTCGCTTGCGTCGACGACAAGTCGCTTAGTGTGTGCAGGCACTTAGTACTTACTCTTTGCGTTCTGGTTTTTCAATGGATTTTACACTAACTTCAGGTCCGTCAATTCTTTAGGTTCCATCCTTACATACATATAAAACAAAGTCCTCCGCCGCGTCTGTCTGTCTGTCTGTTCGCGATAAACTCAAAAACTAGTAAACGGATTTTCATGCGGTTTTCACCAATAGATAGTGTAATTCATTAGGAAGGTTTATATAAATAACTAGCTGTCCCCCGCGGTTTCACCCGCGGTAATTTCGGAGTTCCTGAGGGAATTCCGGGATAAAAACTATCCTAGTTTTAAGTTGGACCATATTATAAATGGTTACAAAATTTTATCAGAATCCGTTCATTAGTTTCGGTTAGAATTAATTGCGATTAGAAAGCAGTGCCATCTATGGAGAACGACGAAAACATACTGGGCGAAATCTAACATGGACTTGATTTTGCACCATAGGGTACTTGTCTTATTTTTACTTACTTGTCGTCTGTGTTAACTTAGAATAAGGCTAGATGCCGCTAGCTGGTTATCTGACTTCTGTGATATTATGTAAATTATTAAACTAAGTTATTATATTTAAATAAACTCGAATTACACAGCGAATTAGATTTGCCTACATTTAAAAAAAATCAGTCGCCTGTATAGATGAGCAATCAACCTTAGTATATTCAAATTTAGTATATTCAAGGTACACAAGTCATAGCAGTGCCATAATTGCATAAAATATATTTTGGCCTTCACAAAGATATAATTATATCTTCTTAACAAATAAGAGGAAAAAAATTAAGTTCAACACCTAAGTTAAATATTTTTATTTTTACATTGAACAATTTTAGCTATTTTATTGTTTAAACATTATTATTTCTTCTCATATTTGACAAATTCTCTTTTAATATTTAATAAGTAAGTACTTATTTTACAATTTATATTTTCATTATTATTACATTACAAGAATTTCATAATGGCAGGAAACTCATTAGAATCTCACAATTATACAATTCAACAGTAAAGCTTTTAATACTTGAGCGTAGAGTTTGAACAGGTACCTAGTGCGAATAGAGGGTACCACGGTCACTAATAAATCTATTATGTTTAGTCATATTATTTACGATCTAGAAGCGTTTCTTATTTTCCCACAATACGTTGGTCAACGTTCATTTGTTGATTAGCACTAAACCGCGTCTTGGGCCCGGTTCGTGGGCCTGTGCACTGGGGTGGGGCCGTCCGGGGCGTACGACGGGTTCGTATCGCCCTTCTCGGCGTCTACGTACCCCGCGTTCTCGATTATACGACACCTGGCCGTATCCGTTTCCTTCTCCACGTAGAGCAGTTTGGCGGGCCTGCCCCGCAGGCTGGGCAGGCCGCTGGGGGTGGTCGAGCGCGTTATGGAGCCTTCCCGCAGGGCCACCGAGCCTCGTTTCCTCTCGGGGGCCGGTGATCCCCGATACTCGGAGGTGTCGGGCCGTTTGCACCGCAGCAGTTTCGCGAAGGCCGCCCGGAAGCCGGCGTTCTTCCACGCGTATATGATGGGGTTGATGCCGGAGTTGGACATGGCCAGCGAGGATGTGAGGCGGTACGCGATGGAGTTGCGCAGCCGGACGATAGGCAGCGTCTGCGCACACGCCACCACTACGAACGGCATCCAGCATATGGAGAAGGAGCCGAGTACTAATAGGACCACCTGGAATTTAGAAAGAAACGTGTTAAACTTTTCAGATTCGTTGGGAGCGTGTTTTTAAATATTGAAAATGTACATTGCAGTCTTGATTTATTAGTATTTCGTAGAACAAAAGAATGCTTGTTTTCAATTATCATTTGATCATTATTAGATTAAGCTTTTTTTTATGTGAAACGTGCAGGTGATAATAACTAATCTGGACATAATGACGCTCCTGTCTCTGACCGTTGATAAGATATTAATTATATTCAGTTCAATCTGGCAATAACGAAAACCTCCGTCATCGGTAGTTTGGTTTTTTCCAGTCATTGTCAGGTATTGATTTCAAAATGAACCCTTTTGCAAAACTCAATTTTCGCCCACTCGGCCACGCTCCTTTAGCCTAAAATAGGCATTATGACCTCAGTTTGAACTCAAAAACTGAAATGTCATTGTCATATTTGACATTTCTACTGTTGTTATTTGCTTTAAGCCGGTGAAAGTGCTTCGTTAGCCCCAATATAATGTGCGTGGTTCGAACGTGTAGCTTAAGCCCTGAACATTGATGTAAACTGAAACATCTGTGGCTCATTACTCTTTACTTGAGACTGTCATCAAATTTAAAAGCCGCCTCACCTGTATGCTCTTCCAGTCGTTGGCCCCGGTGGAGCAGCACGTGTTGGCTCGCATCCGCTTGGCGTGGCACGCCGCCTCCCTCCATATCCGCCAGTACAGTATGAACATCACCATCCATATCAGCGAGAACATCGGCGCTAGGATACTCGTCGTGTATGTCTTGGGCACCACCTGAAAAGTGAAAATCATTCTTAAAGTTTACACGTTATACTTTAAATTGACAGATACGTCTATTGGATATTGATCTTAGCAGTCATCCATTGTCATTTGCTCGGTTTGTTGTAGGCACTCTGATTTCTCGCCATCGGGACCTTTGGTGGATTACCCACATATTCGCCATGTTAGCCTGCAAATTTCCGTAGGAAAAGTCAATGTTCCCCGTTCTGCTTAAATTTAAATGCAGTTTCAATTACCGTCCATCGTCAACCAATATTCATCCATCATTTTCGTCGTGGTTGAGCATGTTTCGACATAACGTAAGGCATCAGTTCACTCGGTTGGTAGCAAACAGCTAATGAATAGTTCAGAATCTTACAATATTCATCTCGCACGCGACGCCCTCCTCCCAGTCGTTCCAGAAGATGGGTATGCAGCTGATGCAGACGGCGACCGACCAGGTGGCGCTCATGAGCAGCCTAGTCACCAGTTTGGTCATGTATCGGCTGTAATGCAGCGGGTGCACTATTGCTATGTACCTGCAAATATTAAGCGATCAATAGCAATTCTCGGTTCTGCAATAATCATATATTCTACGGCAGGGCAATTATGTAACTTTTGTTATTATCGTGTTGGTGGTTTTTGACACATACAGTTTCTGGCAATGTATCCAAAAAGCTAGCTGTAAAATGGCTAGCTCGTTTTGACAATTTGACCCGAAGGGCAATCTCTACGGTCAAATTGCCAAATAATTTGCTGAATGTAGTTATATTTTGCCACATGCGATTATGCTATTTCTACAGTAACTTATTTGACATAGCTGCGACCCTCAATTTTCTGTGTGTTGTGAGGTGGATTAATATTATTATTATTTCTTGGGGGAACCCCGGACTTTAGGAATTCCGTCTCTAATGTACCAAAAAAGGTATCCAATGACATTTTCCAACAGCATTCCTACTATTTATCTCCAACGTCGTCCCATTGACTCGTGAAAGAAGAATTTATTTATTTATTTATTTATTTATTCTTCTTGCACAAAATAGTACAAATGGCGAACTTAATGCCTTGCGGCATTCTCTGACAGTTAACCATTGGGTTGACAGAAGAATTACGTATAAAAATCAAATACAAAGTTTCTAGTGTGTTCATTTGATAAAATCATATTATATTTCTGTCAGCAACATAGCTAGCGAGATAATATTAAATTGTGAACATGAAAGGTGATGTAGGTTTCACAATAAGTAGGCCATAAAGGCACAAGGGCGAATAAAATTGTCTCAAAGGTTGTCGTGACATAACCTACTTTTTCTTTCGTCGATTTTCACAACATTTTCAATATTTTAATGATATTTATTTGCTGTGTAATGTTATCTAACAAGACCGAGATATACTTGAGCCTAGTGAATTTGCAATCATAAATATCATATTATGTTAATGTGAACCCTAAAAATATACATCGAAAGACGAAAATAAAATGAGGAGTTCGAATTTCATGATCGCGTTCCGTGTTTCCATAGCGTGTTATGAAACTTGGTCGCCTTCTATTTATAGCGACACTGGTGCATCTGGCGTCTTTGAGTTGTGATCGTCGTTATGCTGTCACATGAATGGTATGACGCTCAGTACGACCAACTCGTACCCACGATGCGACGTACCTGTCAACGGCTATCGCGATGATGTTGTAAATGGAAGCGAGGCACGCCAGTATGATCAGGATAAACCGCATGAGGCACGACCACTTGATCTTGCCGAAGTCGTTGTCGATATAGAATACCAGGTGGTAGGGCAGCGTCAGCCCCACCATCAGATCCGATACAGCTAGATTGAGCACAAACTGATTGGAGACCAGCGACGACAGTCGCCTGCTCAGCGTGACGGCTAGTATGGTCAGCGTGTTCCCGCTGACGATGAGCAGCATCAGGGCGCCGTCGATGATGCTCCAGGCCCAGTAGTTGTACAGGTCCTGGATGGTCTCTTCCGTGGCGTTCCACCCCCCTTCGCTGCCGTTACCCAGTACAACGTCCATACCATCGCTGGCCGCGGTCGCCAGCGCCCCCCACTCGGAATAGTTCGACGTCGTGGTCGACTCTCACAACGCAACCATCGCCTTAACTGTTACCGTCACTTGTCACTAGCGTTTCGTTAGCACTGGTTGTAAATGTCTTATGTCGAATGGGTTGTTCGCACATTTTTTTCCTTTTCAAAACTGCACCGTTCTCTTTTCACCTGAAACAAATCAAAACGTTTGTAGGTATATTTGTAGAAATTATGCGGTAGCTGAATGTGATTTAGGACGCGACTGTCCTTGAAAGACTCGGTGCTGTTCATAGCGGTGTGCACGAATAGTGCAAGAGGGGTGTGGGTTGAGACTCATTAGGTATGTATGTAGGGGTGCATCTCACCCGCAAATAACTTCGCAGGCACCCTCCTCCCTGGCTAGTTAGGTTCTCTCCTCGCGTATCTGGATCGCAATAAAAATATTTTCAAAGAATCTAAAACGACTTCCAAAGTCGGGTGGGAAATTATACGACCCTAGGTTCGTTGTTGAATTATTTATGTTCGACAATATTTAGTGTTAAAAAAAGCCTAGCCGGGTCTGATAATATCAATGTATTAGCTACTGTAAATATGTTATTTCCAGACGTCGAAGGTCGCACGGCGAAGAATAAAGTTAGTATCGATTGTTCAATAATGGACTTACGAATTCTCGTGTTCAAAGAGGATCTTATTTAGTACTAGCTGTGCCCCGCGGTTTCACCCGCGTGAGTTTCGGGATTCCCGCAGGAACTCCAATGCAGTCTAATGTACTCCTTATAACAGCTAATTAGCAGTGAAAGTCCCGTCAATATCGGTCCAACCGTTTCGGAGATTCGCCCGCGTGAGTTTCGGAATTCCCGCAGGAACTTCTTTTATATAAACCTTGTCCTGACAATAACGAACACAAAAAAAAAAACAATTTTCCAATTTGGTGCAGTCGTTTGTAAGTTATGCGCTTACCAACACATTTGGCGATTCATTTTTATTATATAGATTTCGGTTCAAACTTGCGGTTCTGTTGTAGACTACAACGGCTTTACTGCGACCGCGATTTGCTTGGTCACAGAATTAGTACCTCCATTTTGTCTTTCGTGACATAACAGTATACATTCTCCATTACGTTGTGTAAATGCGTGTATAGTTATTTCTGTATCATCCCCCGTAATAGCAGTGTCTTGTCCTCCGTTGATATATTCGGGAGCATATTGTTTACGTCTCTACCGCTGAAACTGACAATTAGGAGCGACACGCGCCGTCGGAAGTCGACCTCAATCTACATTTCAAATCGGCGCTCATCGGTGAACGCGTCGACGGATTCATTAATATTGTTTTGGCCTAATAGCTCAGTACAGGGACATTACTGGCTCAATTAAAACGTTTATTTTATGGATGACGATTGACGATCGTACAGAGCTGGTTGTCGGTTTTGCTGCTACAACTGTATAAATTCCATCGTATATATATACGACATTGTTCACCGGATATTTAATGGAAATAAATTGATATTTTTCTGATATCCGTTCCGCCTCTTGAACCTTATATCCGTTCGGTGAATGAGCTTCAAACACATAACCACTTTTTCTTGTTACTTTCTTAGTTTATATTTGTTCATAAATAAGTCCTCATCGTCGCGGCGTTATGAACTTAAATATTCCATTAGATACGAAGAACAAGTTGTCTAAGTTACGTATAAGAAGAACCGCAAACTAATGAATAAATCACCGAGGAAATATTATGAAGCTATGTTGTATAGAGTATTCGTTACTCTAGAGTCTAGAGAGTCTATTGTAAGAGGTATTTATTCCACACAGATAATAGAGTTAAGACGTAAACAAAATGTTTACGGACGCGGTTGGCGAAACAAAAACATCTCACTATGGTATCTTAATCATGAGTTTACTTTCGCTCGACGTGTGCGTACGTGAGGTACATTTATCGCAAAAAATGCCACTTCCGTTTTACCTAAATTCAGGAAATCAAACGAGATTTGAAATTAAGTGGATCGTAGTCTATTCCGATCAATTAAATATTATTAGCGATTGAATGATCAAAATTTTTCTGTTTTCCCAAAACCGGCATTTAAAATTTTGGTTTATTTTATTTTGTTTTATATTGTGGCACTACTCTGTGTGCAGGTTGTTTTCACTTCGAGAAGGTTATACACTGGTTTAAAAATTGTGATATAAGATTGAGAAGCTACTTCATATCAATCAAATAAAATTTAAATGTCTGTTTGTAATTCCAAATTAAAAGCATTTCACTAAAACGCATATGAAAGTATTTACGGTAGGTCATAAAAAAGTCAATTTACAAAAATATTCTCTGACCAATTTCGACGGGACTTTCACCGCTAATTATTAGCTGATGAGTAAATTAGACTATTTTGGAGTTCCTGCACGAATTCCGAAATTCGTGCGAGTGAAACCTCGGGGCACAGCTAGTTAATATTAGATATAATTGTTATTGCCTAGGCGCGTCTCCTATTCCTTTAATGGCTTAAACCATTAAACAGATTTTGATGAAGTTCAATATTAGTTTAGGTGCGCAGCTTTCACGGTTGCAAAACCGCGAAAAATTACCTCAATAACAACCACTGTCATTTCTTTAGACTTTTTGTCAATAAGTCAATTAAGGTCTGTGAGATCGTTAGCATGCACTTATCCAACGGAAATTATAACGGAAAGATCAATGGATTCGCCGCTATTCCATAACGATTATAATATCGCAAAATAAGCGATGTTGTCGCCAAAAGTAATAACAATGAAACGTGCTACCGTATACGACTCGAGTGTTATCAGCCACTCGATACGGAAGCTATCGAATATCGATTCGCCCCTAGCAAGGACCACCGCGGACGGAACTCGAATGGCACCAAACTTTTCAGACAACCCCACATACCACTGCACAATCATTCTTATATTAATATAAGGTAGCTTTGTTTTATTAAGCCCACTGCAGGTAATAATATTTGAAATGAAATGAGATGAAAATGAAATGATATTAACAGTTAACCGATCAACACGTGATTTTGCATACAATCTGTCAGAGGAATAGTAAAGGACATAGAGTACCTTTTATCCAGAGAAATAAAAAATTGGATAAGTTAAACTTTCAATTTATAAAAATCAATAAAAAGTATCTCAAAAGACCCCTGAAGTCCGAACCGGTATAGGCTTCGCCAAAGCAATCAAAAATCGCTCGCCTTACCATTCGACTGTAACTGCTTTATAGGTAGGTACGTATATCGTTACGAATTTTATGCTCATAGCGAAAGAAATAGTACAGCAACATAAAAATAATCATATCTTTAATAAAAATGTTGTAATAGATTTGGTTTGTTATTAAACTCGAATTACCTACACTTTCTGCTGGAGCCTTTACATTTTGTTTGGACTTATTATGTTTGTTTTGAATAGCAACGGAATTGGCTCTATGAGCTTTTGAAGTATTAGCATAATTATTACCATAATTTTATAAAATAACTTAGTATTCTACTTTTAACAACAATAATAATAATAATATAAATGTTCAAACACAACTGTGAACCACAAGTGCTAGAAGATTTTCAAAATTTCATTAACTTTCGTTTACCTATAAGTTACCTTATTTATACACTTTTATTCATTTTATCATATCCATAAATATCAGCGTACAATCTAATCAAAATAAATATAGATTAAGATAATATGATACATAATCATGTTTTACGAGTAGGCGGCTACGAGCAAGAATTTACATAATGCGTCGTACCTAATAAGTTACCGAAGAAAGCAAACAAAAATAAAAAGAAAAGTATACAATACAGTTTATACAAATGTATCACGGCAGCACAAACATGACAAAAAATACATTATAATGATAAACCCAAGTTGTGTGCTGACATCAATTATACGAAAACGATAGAGTACTTATTTATAATTTGCAAAGTCGTAGTGGTAGAAAATATCTCTCATGTACATATAAACCGGTCAAGTCACTATAATGAATAAAGTATCATGATTTAATCTCACACCTGTCTCTCAGGGGCGTGAACAGAGACTAGGCTTTGCTCGCCGCAGTCCTTGCACACCTGACCTCATCGGTGGGGGTTCAAGGGGAAAGAACGTCGGTACACTGAGCACGTCAGGGCAAATGCAAAATTAACCGTAAACATGCTACGAGGAAGGAAAATGGCCAAAAAACGATCATGCGTGATAGCTATCATACTCGATTATACGAGTTTGATAACCTCTTAAAAGTCAACCAGGACATCGACATTAAAGCGCGGTCGTGTCTCCAGTTTTATTATTGTCTCTGAAATATTCAAACGGTGCTCTTTTGTCGACACGTGTTTTTTACAAATTACTGACAAACAATCGGTCGGTCAGGTCGGCGCGAAATTTAATTGATCGGAAAATTGTTAGCTCCATTGTTTATTTTAGAAGTATTTGTTTTAAAACGGAAATTTTATAAAAGATTGCTTTTTTAACAGACAATAGTTAATTAAAAGGGATTCTAAATTAAATGATAATTATCTAAATCTAATATGATGTGTAAGAGGTACATGTAAGTTAGAGATTGGTGTGAGCAGATGGAAGTGTTATCGATCTACAACTCTACAATCTTTATGTCCCTAGGAGCTTTGCTTTGTATGCAATGTACTAAGTTACCTAAGTTTTCAATTTTATATATTGAGTAAGTACTTAAGCAGGTACTAACCCAATGATGTTCGCATGAGGTGCCGTGACATCCAAGATCCATTCATTAAAATGCAACGCACGGGCAGTCCTAGTGAATGAAATGTCAAATTTCGCGTCGAAATTAGGATGTTATTTACAATACTCCAGCTAACTCGAGGGTTGCCAAAAGTTTCCTTTCTCTACGAAAAATTGTTTATGCTAAAGAATGTCAGTGAGCCGTCGTTGGAGGACGTGTCGGTTAGTTAGGTTATGGCAATGATATTATTATTAAAATATGATTGGGTCAAGAGGAGGATGTTGCCGAAAGACTTATGTACTCGTAAAGTCTGGTAGATATGTTTGTGGAATTATGGATCCGGAACAATCAAGAGCATGCAAGAAACGCATGGTCAGGTCTATAAAAAGTTAGCCCTTCCTTAAAAATCCATATAAAAATTGGTAAAGTACCTGAACCAAGACCTTCAAAACTTTTATTTTACTTAGAACCAGTTACATATAAATACAGAGTATCGGCATTATACCTATTCGTATCACTATTAAATTCCACTTCTAAGCCCATTTTGTCCGACAGCTGAATTCTCAGTACTCAAACCGTCTTCTTAGTCACCGCACGACTGATCGAGGTCTTACTGTGTGAGAAAAAATTATGTACGAGAAAATGACCAAATGATTTTATTAATGCTTTCAAAAATTTGTATCAATGTGGTTTCGTTGGCTTTGTGACGTCATTCATTAAGCGCATCAAACAATAGGTAGGTTTTAATGATTTCGGGTTTTATTGTGCAGTTTTGACAACCCTGTTTTCTATAGAGCGGGTAGAAAAGTGTTCGAACATGCGATTATTTATTCATTAGACACAACAATATAATACATAGTGACACTGTGTACACATAATATGGTGCATTTTGTATCATCAATTTGTCAATCATATTCTACAACTGAATTTAGCTTCTCAAAAACCTTTAGTAATTCATTCACTTGTCTTCTGCACTGACTGGCAAAGTTTAGGTTGACAGCTAAAGGTCTATTCCTAGCACACCTTCGCCTCTTCTACTTCGCAAACGTACGTGTCGCTTTCATACTAGCTTCCTAAGAATATTTTTGATGGGATATGTTTTATTTATATTGTATTTTAATAATACTAGTTGTTTATTATCAATTTTTCTATCACTGCCAAGTTGGAAAGTGTACCCGAATTAAATACTGCAACGATAACACGCGAACGTTGTTTGCGTTCAGGTGTTACCGGCACAATCTATTTCAATTACTATACGAATCGACCCTAGACAGTTGATTCAATTCGAATTAGAAACTCTGCTCACATGGGTACTGTACTAATACTGAACTAGACTCGATTTATCTTAGTAATCGCGTTTGGGTACTATTATATTGGAACTTGGTAGTTCATGAATCGTGTGTCGAAAGCTAACCTTCTTTTTCGGTTCAATCTATACAATTGGTTTCTGACAAAGTTTTTTAATTAGGTCATTTTAATGGAATTTTGTCTTCAAATTACTACGTAATATTATAGTATTACCTACAGGATAAAATACCCGGTCACTTAGTTTTGAACTGATTCAAATTATAGCGATCAGGAAATACGAAGTTGCAATGGCGGTACGCATTATGAAGAAAAAAGCATAACACTTCGTACTTTATGAACGGAAACTCAATGAAAGGTGGAAGTATTGGAAGGGGTCATAACCTAAAGAATAGGACGTCTCCTACATTAAATATATGTGTTTGTATATATAATGTGTATATGTCACTCAGTAAGGCGCCAAGTATATAATATAGTATAGAATTTGCTACCACCGTGAGAATTTTAGATAATACCAACCTTCAAAGATACAAATAAAGACATGAGGATAAGAATAGAGAAATGAATGAATCGTCTCAACCGATATATTCTGATAGAAGTGTGATTAAATACCGTATTGGCAATTTATCTGACGTTGATGGGGAAGTCAATGGAATGGAGTTGAATAGCGATGATTAAGCTGTATTTGATGCGATAAGGTGGAGCGGTTACGGAAAATAATGAAAATATACACAATATACATATCTAAATAAAAGTCAATAAAAGAATTATGTAAAACTGTGGTATAAAGCCGTATTGAAATTTTTCTTAAAAAAAAAAAACCACTATTTTTTACGTATAGTGCGCGTTGTCACTTGATTAGACACAGCAACAGGTGAATGATGGTGTAAACACTATAGTCTACATTTATATTTTAACCTCAAAAGAAAATGTGAGTTCAGCATCTAATTAACGGTAGGTACATAAAGTTGGTATAAGGCTTGAGCCCAGCAGTGGGCTGAATAAAATGTGAACATTGATCTCGCTGATGTTTCCAGATTTAATTTATAATACTAGCTCTTTGATATATTAAATGGAAACTGAACGGATTAATTAGTATATAGAAACTGAAAACCGGAAGAGCTGAAGTTGCTTTTAACGTGAGCGACTAGGGTTTGCAGTTTGCACTGATGCATCACATTCTAAGCACGAATCGTTGCAATCAAGTAGGTTGAGACCTAACATTCCGGTCGCATACACCTCTATTGCACAAATAGGGTTAGCCGGCGTGCCCTTTGCGCTTCTCGCATGTAATAATACGGTCCAATGACACGACTGTGATTAACATGCGATGCCCGTATTCAGCCTTTGATATTAACCAGGAAACTATAATATTATATATGTATATTGTATATACACCGTCCATACATTTTAGATTTATCAAATAACGACGTTTTAGAGGTTTTAGATTTTCGGAGACAAATTATTGGACCCCTAAAGACTGAATTTTACACACCGTCGCGCGTCGTTTCGTGTTGCTCTTGAATGTTGATGTTTCCCTTCCTAAGGTCATCCTTTGACTGGACCCTATCTAATAACGATACGGTTGCTAATTATAATAATTTAATCACGGAAAATTCTCAAAATTTTAGAATTGTAATTAACTGACTTTTGAACATTTAATTTTTTTTATTTATCCGAGGTTTACAGGCGTTACAATGTAAATTGTAGGTAGGTACTGTACATTTCGATAATTACCGGTACCTATGACCTTTTTTAACAAATTTGTCGGATTGTAATGTTTATTAGATAGAGCTCACGTCGCTAAATGTTCTCGGACGACTTATTCTGAATTTCCGACCCCCTGAAGTCCCCTCGCTGTCTGACAATTCTATATATTGTAGGTACTTTATTAGTATTCCTTTCTACCTTTTAGTATAGTCTTCTGAGCATTCCATTATTGATTTCATAGTTATCACAAAGTTGATTTAAAAAGCTTACAATTCGTACAAAACTTATTGGTAAATTATGACTACATTTCAAAACTATACGGATTAGGAGTGACATAGTCGCCAACTCGTGGGAATAAAAACGTGTGTGATGTCATACAACAATAATATTCAAAGATAACATTTTATTATGTAGATGTAGGTATTATGATAAAACATGACGCTCGTGTGTAAGTATATTTTCATAAAATTTCGGCATTATAATAATTTTGGTAAGCGTTACAAAAATATTATAATAACTAGTAGTAGTCGGTGGCGTGTGATTTGTTATAACACAATCGGACCGCAACTAATTTGTTTTATTGTGCTTATGTTTCGTTTGACCTGTGCCGTTTGTAGCAGAAATTAGGTTAGTTGCTCTACATACGCGACTATTAATTAATTATTTGTTTCGGAACCTAATATTTCAATCAGAAATTTAAAATCGCTGCGTGTCACAACAATGCCATGATAGTCCATATTTTGTGTGTCAACCGATATCGGTAATTCTTTCGAGTGATCTGTACTCATAATATGAGGATATAGACACGACTTAAGAGAGTTTTAAATCCAATTTTTTTTTATATTATATAATATCCTAAATAAGTAACAGATTATATTGGTTCAGTAGATTGTATCAGCGTAAATTTTAAAAATAAACTATACTGCTAAAAACCTTCTTAAAAAAAATATAAATAATAGTGAAAGACGAGCTTAGTGGACACACTAAGTGCCGGTAGCGACTTTGTTTTATATTATTTAAGAAGATGCTACATTTATGTTGTAGCCAGCAAAACATCAACGTAGGTACATTTGCGGTTAAGTCGATAAGGCGGGCTGAGCTGCGATGGATAGATAAGTTCTCGAATGACTCGCCGGCAAATGATCTGCGGCAGATATTTGAAACTGATTGGAAACGTGAACACGGCTAGGTGTGCGATGCCCTGGGTACGGGGGGAGATGCGGAAACACATACATAAATAGCAAACGGAATACGTGAAGTAAAAAATGGGTGAGAAATTTCTTTTCAACTCACGAATGGAGAGAGAGAGAGAGCAGAGACGAAAAGTATATTAAAATAATTAAAAAATACCTCGACAATCTATACCCAATTGGGCTGCGTCCTTTGATTGATAGGTTCAATGAAAACCTTTTGCTTTAAATCGTATGAAGTTGTCAAGATAGAGAAAAAAACGTATCCATTATTATTTGTAAAATATTTAAATTGTAAAAAATTCAGATAAATGGCTACTGGAGAGAGTTTCGAGTATTTTTTTTTAAGAAATTAGTGAAAGTGGTTGAAAGCTATGAAAATGCGATGAGAAAAAAAGGTGAATTACTTAATAATATCCCGTATAAATCTGCCAAAACGATCAGTCGGTTCAGTGCTGTGTTGAAGAGTGATGTAATTATGTTGAATGCATTTTTTATTGTCCAGCACAAAGTGCTTTTAAATTGTAGCGTGACTAGGTCCAATACCAATATTGATGTTGGGTCCATAAAAATATTCTGATAGTATCTTTTGACCTGTGAGTTTGATTCCTAGTGGGGACTTACTTGGTGTTTCCATTTCCATTCAAATACATATAAATCTACTTATATAGTATACTAGCTAGCCGCGATTTCATCCGCGGTAATTTCGGAGTTCCCGCGGAGGTTGCGGGAAAAAAGTACTCTATGTCCTTCAGTTCCCGAGGGAATTTCGGGATAAAAACTATCCTATCTTTTAAGTTGGACCATATTATAAATGGTTGCAAAATTTTATCAAAATCCGTTAGTAGTTTCGGAGTCCATCGCGGACAAACAACGTGACACGTGATTTATATATATTAGATAGATTAGATAAGATTAAGATTGTAAGTAATCATTGGAAGAGGAGGAAACTAAAGCTTCGTTTTGGTGTAAATAAACGCATTTCCTGTTGACTCACTACAATAAGAATAAGGAAATCTTTATTTTAATCAGAGTCATATATTTGATAATTATTATAAATTTTTGAATTTACCGCCAACGCAACGTCAACCGATAAGCTGGTGTTTGTTCCGGTTGTATCCGGTTCCGTTTCGAGTGGCATTAAATTACATAGTTAATGGAAGAATGGAAACGTCGCCAGTTGAGGTTACGCGCTTGGCTCATTGAAAACTTTGTACTCTTGGTTAAATATGTATATTGTTAGTCAAATTCCGTTGTTTAATACAGCATGTCATAATTTGTATGGGCATAATGACAAGGTATAAAAATCAAAATTCTATTCAGTCCGTCAGTTAGATAGTTAGTAAAAAAATTAATATATTTTGCCTTTTCAAATTATTGAAAAAATACTTAGATAAAATGCATTAAACTTTAGGAGTGGGAGGTTGCGACGCGACGTCATCAATAAGTAGAAAGTGTAGGTACCTAGGTGTGACGTCACACGGAATTTCAACTCAATGTATCGCCGTTATTTTTTTGAATAAGTACCTACGTAAAAATAGGAAAAATACGTGTCAATATTTTTTATTAAGTAATCTACATTAAAATTTAGTCATTTTAAGTGCCCCCGCGCATTAGGCGGCCAGGTCGCGCGGCCAGGTCGCTGCGGCCAACTATTTCTTCGCTGGCCGCTGGTCGCCTAGTGCGCGCACATGCATATGTCACCGAAGAAATAGTTGGCCGCAGCGACCTGGCCGCGCGACCTGGCCGCCTAATGCGCGGGGGCACTAAAAGGTGCTATTTATTTATTTTTTGCATAGGTACTACCACAGAAATTTTAAATCAAAGTAACAATAAAAAGTTATGACTTATCACCACAACTGTTGTTAATTGAAGTGCTTCCAAAGAATAAAATCAATAGTTGGTCTTATTAACCTATTAATCCTATTTTAAAGAACCAACATTTTTTTAATGGAATATCTTAAAAGACCGCTGAATATATTAGCGGTGAGGTCTACAATCACGCTATTCTGCTAAGACAGCGCCTTTTTCAGCATCGCATCACAACCTGTTGTTTTTTTTTTTGTTTGTTGTTTTTTCTAAATATTGGGTAATATGGATTTTTAAAGAAGTGACGGCACTTTTGGTGCAGTAATCTTGCGTGACCGTAGAAGAATTGATGTGAGGAAATGATTCGTGTATATCTCAGACAGTATCGTATAGAGATTCGAGACTTATCCAGCCACCGCCGTCGTGTTTAGCATTCACTGCCGCGTAAACCCAAAACATACATAAATGACTGTGTTTGTTTATCGATGCGTTAAAATGGAGAGAAACATCGATTTCCGCGCTCGGATCGATTCGTCGACGAGCCTCGTTAGCCCTCGAATCGGAATATGTCACCGGTGTGTTTGTGTGGATGCTTCTTCATTTATTTCTTCTGGTCCATCGAACTTTCGTTATTGCTATAATAATTCGTTGAGCTACAATATAATTAATCGTTCGATCCCTATTTTTATGTCCTTCACTGAATACACAAGGGTCGTATATTTTCAATACACTGATTGTATAATATACTTCATTAATCCTACTTATATTATAAATGTGAAAGTGTGGATGTTTGGATGTTTGGATGTTTAGATATTTGTTACTCAATCACGCAAAAACGGCTGAACAGATTTGGATGAAATTTGACATGCACGTTTTCAGGAGTACAGAGAAGGACATAGGATATTTTTTATCCCGGAATTCCTGCGAGAACTCCGAAATTACCGCGGGTGAAACCGCGGCGCACAGCTAGTGAATAATAATTGCAACTATAGCTTGACAGTTCCTTAGCCAGTTATTAAACTTTCGCTCAATAAATACTGTACATTTTATTTTATAGAATACAACTCGACTCAACACGAAATGATAACAAATGAAAGAAATCTTATATCTACTTTATAAATAAAAATGAATGGTTGTATGTTTGTCCTCTATGCGTATCTAAACCATTGATCCGATTGTGATGGGACTTTGGCGGGTTATTCTGCCTACTCCGCAAAGGTTCCTGATATAAAAAGATCCTGCGGGAACTCCGAAACTCACGCGGAACAGTTGAATCTCCGAAACAGTTGGACCAATTTTGACGGGACTTCCACTGCTGATGTTATAAGGAGTAAATAAGGCTACTTTGGAGTTCTTGCGGGAATTTCGAAAATCACGCGGATGAAACCGCGGGGCACAGCTAGTTTAAAACAAAATTAAAAATCTTTATAATTTACTAAATTTAAGTACTCTATTTTGGGAATCGCTGCCCAGAGACTTTAAACATTAGCGACATAATAAGTCTAAAACCTAATTGAAGTTGGGCATGGCGAAATAACAAATGTTAACGACAATTTGGCTGTTTGCGCAACACCGCCTCTAAATGGACTGTAATTAGAAATACGACACCGACCGACTACCGGCCAGCTGTGGTTGGTTGTAATTCAATATACAAAGCCGACTAAGATTATCCGTCACGACCGTGATCTCACCCGTCGATGCACATCACACGGTACCCGCGCTTTGAGTAAATTTTTTAATTGGAATCACTTAACACTGCTAGTCGGCAGCGTCCATTTTGCTTTTTATTCCTAGCTAAAGCTTCCGTTTAAATATCCGAAGTTTTTACTCCACGAAACCGCGTACACTTCAGGTTTTTTATCGATTTTTCCATCGGATGTTGATGTGCTGATTCGATTTGCACACTGCACTTTCAGCGAGTTGATTCGATGCATCCCTGGTCGCGGACCGGAATTTGGTCGAGTTCTTATTTTCCTTTTACCAGTTGAATTTATGTAGACGATTCGGTTGCAGACGAATCTACGACAATTATATTTTCATATTGTTACGTTGTTTGTGTCTAATTACCAAATTTCAATTCAATAACTTGCAAAGTAATTTACCTCATGATGTGGTAGTGGAATTTGGCTTTGTTCAGATAAGTTATTTGTCTAATTACTCAAAGATTTGTATTCATATCTTGGTCATAGCATGCCTCAGAAGTCAGAACCAAGTTGAAAGGGTCATCAAGCGCTAGGTTAATTTTCGCCTGGTGCTACCCGCTGGGCTGTAACGATATCGCTTAAAGATTCATATCGCGGACCGGAGACTCTACATCAATAGCTGAAGGTCGAAGCGACTCGTCATTTATCATGACAAAGTCAAAGGGGACCCATTGCTCAGTTACAGTGCAGATTACTTTGTTGCCTAGTCACCTGGATCGTGGTTGAAAATTAAACATTCAACGTCTGGTTATCCCGCCCTATTATTCCGCTGTCACGAAAATAGGCAAAATGGAAGCTTTGCGGCTTATCTTAGTTTAAAATTGGCCTGACTTAACTAGTAGACTTGTGATATAGCTTCAGTTATATCGGCCCTTATCTGTTCCAAGTTTGAGAACTATTTATCCACTTAAACCCAATGTGAATTTATAGATAGTTAAAACAAAAGCTTTGTAATTTATCGAGATTTCACTCAGCGTTCGACGTTTTAAAACCCATCCCTTACTTTAAAACTTGAAAATGAACCTCGCTAATGTTTCTCGCGTGGTAAATATGATTTCCCTATTATCCTTCTGGTGACATTAAAAGCAATTTGGATATTATTATATTTGCCAGCAAAACCACTCGCACTATAATGCTAAAGTTTTAGCGAAATTTGTTATGAATTCTATTAAATTTAGGACCGCTATTAATTAACTTAATGTTACGAACAATGCGTTAAAAGTTTTATTATGAAAACTAGCTGTTTTCCGGGATTTTGCCCGCATTTTCGGTCATAATTTCGAGATATAATAAAAAGTATTACCTACTGTATGTCAACAAAACATCCGATCAGTCTTTCATTCAAGTTTGCTTAGCCGCTTATGTGCGATTGAGTTATAAAAATCGAAACATGTTTTCAAACTTCTACATTTATTATATTAGTAGTAGCGTACAAAATTTGCAAAGTTTCTTTTATCCTTTTTGTTTTGAAGTTATATTTTTCCTGTAGCAGAAAGTTCTATAAAATGGACAGGTATTTTTTTGTAGTCAAGGATATATCCGCCTTATTACAATAGATAATATATTTTAGTCTATGGCTTTATTATTGTTTGTTTTAATGAGATACATATTTAACGTAGACTTAACTGCACCCCTGAGGAAGAAGTTTTATTTAATTTTGCGACTTTGCTTGAGTTTAATCACCATTAAGCTTCGGGGAAAATATGTAACCCTGTCTTTGTTATACTCGTTGAAAAGTTATTCAATTAGCATTTTTGGTTCCAGCCTTTACAGATTCGAACCAATTTGGATGTAGTTTAAATGTTAGATTTGAATTACAAATCTGGTTTTAATGATTGGATGTACAAGAAATTTAATGATTTTTGTCACCGCCGCTGTTGCTATTTTAATAATGGTAAAGCGGATTAGCCTCGCTTCACATCAGTTGTCAAGACTCTACGGATGTAATTGCATTGTCAAAGCAGTTCGTTGACAAACAACACAAGAAATGAAAATAAAACTGATTGACATTAGATTGATACAACCATATTTACATGTCTCTTGACCATAAATGATGTTTCCTTAACTACCGTCTGACCTCCCTGACCGCTCAGGTCATAAAGCGTTGGCACACACTCGAGAGAAGTAATGTGTACATTGCCCCGTGCGAAAACAAAATACCCTTACGGTGTTAAATCGTGTCGGAAGACGTAGCAAATAAAAGCAATTTCTGGTTTGTTTATTATTCGATACACGTGCTTATCATGGACTAGCTGTTCCCGGCGGTTTCACCCACGTTAATTTCGGAGATCCCCCGGGAATTCTGGAATAAAATTAGGTACCTTATATCCTTTTCTGGGCCCCTCGCAAGGTACAGTAGGTATGCAAAATTGAATTCAGTCTCACCCGCGTTTTTTCAGAGTTCCCGCGGGAATTCCAGGGTAAACAGTACCCTATGTTCTTTATCAAATTTAATGATGGTCCGTTGAGTCCGCAGTCCGCGTGAAAGCGTAACAAACAAACAAACTCACTTTCGCACTTATAATAGTAAGGATTTAACTTTGTGCTTTAATACAGAATTATACATACATATTCAACAAACCAAGAATTTATCATCCTGGGGATTCAAGTAGTTAGTAGGATTCGTTTATCTAATTATCTCATATGTTTTCTTGTTTGCTTTTCTACAGTAGGTAAACACTAAAAGTTTGTTGAAGTTTATTTAGTTCATGAAATTGTTTGTTGTAATAATTGCGTCATTATTGATTTACATTTATTGTTGAGCGGATCCCATACATAATTGTTTGATTTCCATTATCTGAATTATTGTTTGTTCATGTTTTATAGAATTCAAATTTTAGATATAACTTTGCTCGGTAATTATTTGAACACGTCTCGAGTGTTCGAACCATATGTTTATTTTATCTTTTACGTCTTTTTTGAAGTGTTTTGATTTTATCTTCTACATTTTTACTCATGACAGTTAATTGTTATACTCTAAATCTTGGATATAAACCTTATTGGTTTAAAAGTAATTACTAGAATCATTGAAAAATTTACCTTATTTTAATCTTTGCGACTTGCGGTGTATGATTTTGAATTCTATTTCCCACTTTATGATAAATGTTCCTAAAAGGTGATTTGATTGTCCCTTTCAGTGAACAATCACTTAATGAATATGTTCAAGAAGTAAAATACAATATTTCCAATACTGTACAATGATAATTTAATATTATGTATCTTTTGATACCCTAAGAGCTAAATGCCATTGTGTTTCTAATTCAATCGGACTATTTAACACTGTAATTTATCGGGAACTTACCTGTATTTATATTTATTTATTTATTTAATCCTTTATTGCACATAAAATAACAATGTTACAGTAACCTAAAGAAAAAGGAGAAAGCAAAATAGTGAAATGTATACAAATAAATAAATAAAGTGCCCGGAGGCATGAGCGTTCGAATATTACCTATGTTAAGGTTTGATGATATTTTTCTCTGATCTATAATACAATACTTACACGACTCCGCCATACAGAATCGGAAAAGTTGTGAAAGATTTTATTTTATTGAGTTTACGTGCGACCCCAACAAAATACGACGTCGAATATTGAAATATACGGAATGCCGTTCCTCGAATCCAAAGTGGCTATACTTCTTTGCCTAAATATATTCATAAGTTCCGTTTATCACCATAATATTATCATGAAAACACTCTTAGGTACTCTCAACTTCAGTCTCCGGACATTATTGTCATCGACATATACATAACTACCGAAGAATGTTAATGAAACGAAAGCTTTCCCATATAAACGGTAGAGGAAGGTCTAAATAGCCAAATTGGATGTGGGCTCATGATTTCCCGGGGTAATTCAGCGGAACAGTTCTCGTGGGTAGGAACGTTTCAGGCAATTTTATCAGACGGTACCCATACATTGATTTAATGGAAATGCCTCGTGATATTAATATTTATTTAATGCTATTGGAAATTGGCTAAGCTCAGCTCATACACTTATAATAATTGTTTTAGGTCTCGCAAGGGTAGACAGAGATTATGGTATTACTTCTCAGACGGATCTCTATCTGTACCAATTGAGATTCATACATATATTTATTTTTGCTTTTAACAATCGATATAACGACGACGCTCAGTGCAATAACTTCCCCCTGGGAAAGTTGCTTATATCATCATCTGTTGAGTAGCCGAGACGAAAAAAATCTCATGTAAGGTAATAACTTTAAAAGTCATCATTTAAAATGTAAATTACATTCATAACCTAAGTCTTGAATTTCTGAGAAGTTGACAAACACTCTGTTGCCTATAGTCTTAGATATTTAACTCTTCTACATGCTGAAGTTTTTGTATTCACGCTCGTGATAATTTTTTTTCATTGACCTCTTATAGCGTATCGTCTTTGTTGCTGATGCTTCTACATACCTACATTAACTACATATAATTTATTTGTTATTATCATCCATACTTTTCACAAACCTGATTACCTAAACCAAAGTGTTATTCTTTCTATTCTAGTTCCCATATTGATCATATTACACCACGGCCTGTTATTGATTGTAGCCACCTCTTGCCGATATCACACCGCTGACCGTACATCTGTACATCTTTCACGCTCCGCTAGAAACGTACTTCCTTTAACTTTAGCTGGTTTAGTAAAGTAAACAAACAAAACTTTTAGAACCAATGAAGATGGCAGCTAATTTGCTTTCACCGATTTCAAGAGAGTCGACTTAATAGTGACTTGAAACTTGTATGAACACAGGCCTCTATTTACACCGCAGTTAATATGTTATGAATATAAAAGTATGAATTACCTATATATATATTTTTTTTCAATTCCAACATATTGATTTGTTTGTTAGTTTATGGTAAAGAATACTTATTTCAGTTATTTCCTAGTGAGTTAGTTTCTACGGATGGGTATGATTGTGTCCGGGTCAATTTAATTTGTCATTATTATTTGATAAAACAAGTCTGCCTGTACACTTCTTAAGTGCTGAAGTTTCTGAGAACTAATAAGTTTCTCGACGACTAATGGACTCTCTTAAGGGAGTGATATGTTTTCTTAGGACTCAACTTTGCTTGTCCTTAACTGTTTTGGGAATGGCTTGTGTTAGTTTACTTTTTAATTTTGCTGTTCTTGATTATTACTTATTATTATCTTCAGTTCATTAAAGCTCAGTGTTTGCGAGAGGTCTTGTAGTAACAAGACCCTGTTTTAATAGAATTAATTAGAAAATTTTATTTATAACGGTCTTCAAATAACCGAGGAGTTGTCCAATCATTATAGATGTAGGTCTAATAATTGAAGTTTAGTTAAGATCTGTCTAAAAATTGGAAGTCGGTTTTTACTTTTTGCACCAAAAAATTTATTAGGTAAGTTCTTGTTCTCTGTTTTTAAATTTGAAATCAGGCTCGTCGTATCTTGTAGAGTTCTAAGTTCGCCTCTTAAATTATAAATGTAGGTGTTATTCTATATTCAAATTTGGAACCAGGCTCGTCGAGTCTTGTAGTGTTCTAAGTTCGGCACCGACCTCGCCATAAATGTGAAAGTCCATATTATGCCATTACATAAGCCCAATGGGGAATTACTATTGAAAATCAAAATTCGAATTAGTCCGTCAGTTAGAAAATAAAAAAGCAATAGACACGTATTTTTTACTTTTTCAAATGAATTAAAATATACAGAGATAAAGTGCATTAAAGTTAGGGTGAGGGGCTCGTGACGTCACTAACCGCTAAAACCGCCATACAAACTGTCAGAATAGTGACGTCACGAGAAATTTCAAGTCGATATATCGCCGTTATTTTTTGATTACGTAAAAAAAGAAAAAATACGTGTCCAATATTTTTTAATAATCTACAAGACGGACTAAAAAATAAAAATTAGTCAACATGCCCATTAAATCTAAATTTGAACAGCGTCACTAGTGCCTATTGTGTGCTGTTCACGAAACTTCGCTCACACTTTGTGTGTTAACGCGACCTCAGCGCACGAAGCGTTAATAATATATAGAAAACAGGAACCTCGTGTGTGCTTTTAATGTTTAATGCTGGATACCAAGGTCGGCCCGCGTCGGCGCCGGCGGGAGCGGCGCGCGGCGGCCGCCCTGCAGACCGACACGTAGATATACACCAGCAAAGTTGGACGCGATTTGTGGAAATGGAGAGAGTGAATTGAAAGGAAATCGATAAATAAAGGTCTCAACTCCGTAAATAATGTCCGACGGAAGTGTCGGAAGTCGAATGTTTTTCATGATTTCGAAACCTACAGCAGCAGAACCTTTCTCCTCTACCGTTTCCGTTACGTCGAATTAGATTCCCTTGCATTGTGATCTCTTTTATACTTAATAGACTGAAGTGGATATCCTCTACCGTTCCAATCTTGAAAACAACTGTTTCCAGTTGTTTATTATTTACTAGGATCGTACGTTTAATTTCTATTTCTGTCCCCGCATTTACATATGAATTATCATACAAATTTGGTTTCAGTGTAAATAACAACAAATAACGAAAATGGGGTTAATAAACAAGATTATTGTGGACTAAATTCCTTTCTAGTAATTACTCGTCTCGCTGGAGCTCGGGAGCGTCGTGATTCACGAGCGAAACTGCGGCACATAATTAACTTCCAACTGGCGTGGTCGATGCAGAGCCATAGATTAATCGTAGTTATTAGATGCCCCAACGATCGCTCTGTGAATCGGACATTTGCCAAACATGCATTTACCTAGCCATTTCCTATAAGTATCTATCTATTCAGACGTGTAGGTAAGGGAATTGCGTACAGCTGCACACAGAATTCCTTTTGCGTTTGCATCGGTGAGTGAGTTCGTAAAATTTTATCGACGTCTATTTATAAAGCTTTTGAAATGATAGCATCTTGATAATAATATTAATTCAGTGGAAATATACGTACATCGTCGGTTATGTTATTCATGTTAGTTGTTGTTGTTATTGGTGAAGTGTTATGCTTTTTGTGTATATTTTAATATGTTTATATTCACATTTTATATTTTAGATCAGATCAAAACGGAAGCGATATGATAATTTTTCTAAATGTTGTCGATAATAGATCGCGTATTCCGACAAACAGATTCAATGTCTCCTTAAATAGAATCCGTGCGGGATGAAATGGAAGTGAAATCGGTTGGTTACATAAGCAGCAGCGGGCAGCGGGCAGGGTCGAAGGCGCAGGGGTAGCCCGCTCGGGTAGCTTACGTAAGCTCATCTAGATTGTGCTGTGAAATATTTTAATGTCTGTTTAGGCCAAGAGGCACGTTCTGTACGGCTTCGATATAGACTTTGAACAACTCCAATTTGCATATTGTCACCGACACCCTTTTCGCCGCCGCTTAACAACCGCCCGAATTCCAAACACCGAGCAATTAACAAAATTATGTTGGTATTGCGAACACTTTTGAGTTTTGCATAACTTCGTTTGCTCGCGCTTTCTCTTTTTTTTTTTTTCATTTCTCCCGCCGATTTTAACTCTCGTCGCTCCGTGCACTTACTGTTTTATTACGGTTTTTTTTACCTCTAATAACCGTTACATTACGATTTATAAGACGTTGAATTGCGAACGTGCAATTTTATTTTGCCCTAATAAAAAAGCCGGACGACCGATTGCGGTTAAGGTTCTATAAAAGAAGTGTAAAATGGGTTAATGATGCACGGCGGCTCATAAAAGTGAGTCCCTCTAGGGATGGTTCTTGTGGAAACGGTGATAATTGTATGAAAACAGTCGCTCTGCGAGTAGTGTTGTGTGCACTATTGTACATACAATAGCTCGGCCGACGGCACGCGTCCCCTCGTTTGTGATTCACTGTCAATATTTACCTCAGTCGCAATCCCTGCGTTCGCGCTAAGGTGCAACCATCACAGTTTCCCGCTGAAAACGCAACTTAAACACAAAATATGTATTACATCGTACAAACAACACTCTCGTCCAACGTGAAAAACGAGTGACGCGCTCGCATCAAACTTTCGAACACTCGACTTTACTTTTCCGAGTTCAGAGTGACGATTTTTCCACGGAAATTGCGCGGACCACCAACACGGGGCGCGTTAGCACTGTTCGGCTGTCGGAGCGCTACTGACGCTGCCGGTGCCGGCGACGTCGACGAAATTCGAATTTGGAATCCCCTATGGTCGTGAGCGGACGAGTGCGGAGTGGCGCTCGCTAGTCGCTACACCGCCCTCAAACTTTACCGGTTGTTAAGTTATGCTCGTAACGCGTACTTTATTATAGTTGCACGTTCAATTAACGCGTGCGAATCGTAGCGATGAGTTCTATACTATGTACGAGTGTCGTTTGACGGGTGAGTGTATACCTACACAAACACGGGTACAACCCACTTATTGCATTCGTTGACTAACGGCGAATGGATTTTGTTCAAAGTAACTAAAGGGTGGTTACTGTTTGTTGGTAATTTATATCATAAAATGTACGAGTAATTCTGATGAAAAGCTTATTAATGCTCATCGTAGCTTGTTGTTTTGTGCCTTAAGGCGAATCGAACCGTATTGTTTTAACAAATAGGTATCGTACGAGCTTTGCGCGGTTATTAATTAATAATAATAATTAGGTTATGATGGGTTATCTATTGAATACCTACATCATTTGACTTCTTTTCCAGCCAAAGGCTCTTTGAATCTTTTCTTAAAATTCGCAAATATTTGGTTTTTATTTTTTCTAAAAAGGTTTCGTGTTTTATTATAAGTAATGATTTTATACAATTTAATACTATTGCGTTAAATATTAAATTCGGCATTAGAATAATTATTTAAATAAAAAGAAAACGTGACGTCATCACATGTCAAACAATTATAAAATACAATACGCATGTCCAATGTAAAAGTAAATGTACAAAGTTCAAATACAAAACAAACTGCCTTATGAAATTCAAACTTAGACAAATGATCAATGCGCGCGTGATCGACTATGCTATGATCTATGATCGACAGGCTGGTTACAAAAAAATATAAATATTTGTTCACACAACACTATTGAAAAAAAAAAAATTAACCACACGCAACGTCAAACACAAAAGGAGCGATCAAACATGGAATACAAATGTTACGTCGACGTAAAATACATACTTACTCGCGCATGCAAACAATCTGCCCATAATGCCAGCCTATATATCATGTTTTGCAGTTAATTGGGTGAAATTATAATGGGTATACCTACTAAAATCTTTTTTTTGTTTGTTTGTTACGCTTTCAATGGTCAACTACTTTATTGTATTTTATTGTTCTGAATTTCAAACATTTCGAAGCATAGACAAGAAAAAAATAAAAACTTATTTCAAAGTTAATCTATGATTTACATTATCCTACTTTCTACTAATATTATAAATGTGAAAGTTTGGATGTTTGTTACTCAATCACGCAAAAATGGCTGAACGGATTTGTATGAAATTTGGCATGAACGTTGTCAGGGGTGCAGAGAAGGACATAGGGTACTTTTTATCCCGGAATTCCCGCGGGAACTCCGAAATTACTGCGGGTAAAACTGCGGGGCACAGCTAGTAAAATATAATTAATTCTTTCCATCACATGCATAGGTATATTTATAATGACTGAAAGGAGGTATAGCGTGAAGGAGAGGAGAGTCAAAGAAGAAGGGAGGAATGAGTGACACATGAGACTTCACATGAGTGTGAAGGAATTGTACGCAGAGTATATGAGTAAAATGTCGACGGGATGAACGTAGAAAAAGGTATTAATTGCACCGACACCTCAAGAATTTAGGAGCAGGGTAGATGAATTTATGACTCACAGAAGGGGTTTGTCACTCTATTTCGATTGATGTTGCGGCGATGAGCAAAATTCCCTTGATTTCTATCTATGAGTGTACGTACCTACTACCTCGATGGTTTACTGCACGTACATCATTGGGTGCGCATTAAAAATACTGTCATGACGTGTTGTCAAATGTTTATGACTCTTGATAGTAAAAAACTAGTTCTCCTATCTTAGATTCCGAGATTGATATTTAAATTGTAAAGACTACGAAAAATCTATATGTTTTATTGTTAAGAAGTTATTAACCGAAAACGATTGATAAGCAGTCGTTATGTATGTCGAGACTGGCCGCCCCAGGTGTACCTACACGAAGTTATGAATCTCTGGTCTGGACTCAGTTTCGTTCTATTCCCGCTTCCATTATTCACATCGGGGCGCTCTTCGGTTGTTTTTTTTTGTCTATTTGTACTCTTACCTCGGCCCGCTTGATTGCGTTTCATTTATTCATTTGCGAGTCGATTGTCACTTGCACAGTGTCTCATTGTGTTGCTTTTTATTACCGACTCGCTGTGCCCCGCGGTAATTTCGGAGTTCCCATGAGAATTTTGGGATTAAAAGTAGCCTATGCCACTCAGGACTACCGTAACTTCCTATAAGTGAAAGAATATTCAAAATCGGTTCTGTAGATCCAGAGATTACCCCCTACAACGTCACAAACTCACAAACTTTATCTATGTATAATATTAGTATAGAACAGCTAAAGCCGCGACTCCGCTCTTGTGTAGTGTCATTAATGCGATCGTTCTACTGTTGCCCTATTATACTAATTTGTGCATTCATTCTCTTTACCGGAATCTTTTTACCGGCACTAACGGCGCTAAATAACTAGCTGTGCCCACGTGAGTTTCGGAATTCCCGCAGGAACTCCAAAGTAGCGTCAAACCTTCCCTGAACTTCCACAAATATTTCAACATCAAAATTACTCAAATAGGTCCAGCCATTCTCGAGTTTTAGCGAGACAAACGAACAGTAATTCGTTTATTATTAATTTGAATCCGATATTAGGGGGGGGGGGGGGGGGGGTGAAATCGCGGTGGGATCAGCTATTTGGTGTATAGAGTAGTTAAGGTCTTGGAGTTTAAGACTTGCGGTAATGTAAAACCGCGCAGACACGCTAAATCTAAAGTTTTAATATAGTTAATGTACTTGTAGAAAGATGTTATGTCTTAATATCTCCAACATTCTAAAGAAGATAATAATAAATGTACGGAACATTGGATATTTTTCGCGAAAGTTTTCCAGCTGCACGGACTCGTTGACAATCGTACAAATTGAATTCTTTGAACAACCCTCTGTCCTTGCATTAAAGTTTAACGGCAGATTCTCATTATATGTTCTCATAGTGTGTTTGTGTTTGTGTGTGTCTGTCTGTGTACTGTGTACGTCCGTGAAGAGGGAAAATGACAACGCTAGAGGTTCAAAAACGCTAAAAATCTACTTCATAATAAAATGTTGCACTCAAAAGTCCAACGTCTATATTGTCTGTGACGAAACTTTTTACACTTTCTAGTAAATAGGGTATTTTACACCATGTACCTAAGAAAAAATATAAAAATGCATGTATAAAATAGATTTCGAAAAAAGTAAACGAGAAACATTAATATTTATTCATAATAATGCAATGTGAATTTTATAATTCATTTTTTTAAATCGTCTTTTTTAATCTGTTTTACTAATGTTAAAAACGCCATTCGCCTTATTGGTGACGTCAATCCGTTAGTAAACAATATCTAGGGTGTGTTCCGATAGCGTTTCCGCGCGATAATTCAAAATCATAAATAAGAAATCGTTTTTAAAGCATTTTTCAAATTTTATTCAATAAAAACAAAAATTCCACTGGTTCATTAGGATCTCAGGTTTAAAAGACTTTTTAAAAAAGATGTAATACCCTATTGTTGTATTTGAACTATGGAAGGGCATTCAACCGTGTTTGTACCCAGTGCATAGTTGGTTCAAATTATAGTTTTGACGAAACACATTCAACATTCCAATCTCTAGCGGTACGCATAATGAAAGAGGAAACTAATCGTGTCGTATACTGAAAAGCGTAATATACTATACATAATTATGTAGTATCAAAGAATAGAGATTTATAAAGAAGCGACACTCTCCGCCCCCCACCAATTTCATGCCTCCTCATACCCCGCGAAGTTTCTTGGAAATTCCTAGGATAGTTTGACATAGGTAGAATCTACATATGACAATTATTTACTGACAGCTGACAGTTACTGTCAGCTCGCTGTCAACCCCACACACACACACGCACACGGCACAACAGTGTACCTATGCACAAACCGGCCGTCTTTACTTGTGGGAAAGTACTGTATGGAGTGTCCCCGGGCTGATAGTGTAAGTATAATATAATAGGAATTGAAGCCTACCGATGTTTTCTTCTTTTATGTCATATGGGGGCAACGGGCAGGTGGGACACCTGATGGTAAGTGTTTACCGCCGCCCATGGACATCTGCAACACCAGAAGGCATGCAGGTACATTGCCGACCTGGAACGGGGATGGGAACTGGCTTCAAGTGGGGCTGCCGGAACATACCGTTAGGCGCTTGGCGACAGATTTGCAACTTGAAGGTGGTAGCTAGCCAGCCAGGCACTAGAGAGCGCCCTACCACCGTGCTATGGTTTCCTCACGACGTTTTCCTTCACCGACAGCTCAAGCTCATTGTTAGGGTTTTAACCTACGCTTTGCGGCGTTCGATCCGAACGTACCAACCACTGAGCTGTCATCATGGATAAGGCTAGAGTTTCTTGCGTTATATGTGTGTTTGTCTATGTCTCGCAGTGACCGTTTTTAGTTTCTCGTGTCGCACGGAATTACCAAATTAGCATCGCTGCCGGCGCTGTCCGGCCGTTACACGGTGAGCCGCACTCGTGTTATCGCGCCCGATAACGCAACGTTATCCTGCTATTATTCCCATCCAGCGTTATTGCACCGTTATTGAGCCAGCCGAGCCGGCGCGGCGCGTATCTATGTACGTAAACACTCAAAAACACTATTTATTGTGTTACTCCGTGCGCCTACTAACAGATTAATTGAATAAAACAGATTAATTGGACATAGATAAGCCGTAGTGTGTTGACCCACACTGGAGAAACTTTGAGTAAATCGTGTTTTGAAATTATAACGCCATTTTGTGTAATTTTTTTTTTATTTAACATTTTATTGGTATTTAAACAGTGTAATAAGGTAAACACATAAAAAACGTTCTTTAACTGGGAGTTAAACCGTTCTGTATCAAATAAGTTAATTTTGTAGGTTAACATGATATTGCTTATCGGCGTCCAATTAAAAAACGCCTACTATTTTTGTAGTTAGAAAAAATATGATATTTCAGCCCTCTTAACCAACCAACAATCTGTAATAATCGTTAACCCATAGAAAACTTAGGATGGCGGTAGGGCGCTCTCTAGTGCCCGGCTGGCTAGCTACCATCATCGCCAAGCGCCTGACGGTGTGTTCCGGCAGCCCCACTTGAAAGCCAGTTGCCGTCCCCATTGCAGGTCGGCAACGCACCTGCATGCCTTCTGGTGTCGCAGATGTCCATGGGCGGCGGTAATCACTTACCATAACACGGCGCGTTAACATAACAATTATTATTACAATTATTAATTAATTAACAGAGCGATGATAGCTCAGTGGTTGGGGCGTTGGGATCAAACGCCGCAAGGCGTAGGTTCAAACCCCAACAATGAGCTTGAGATGTCGATTAAGGGCAAACATCGTGAGGAAACCATAGCATGGTGGTAGGGCACTTTCTAGGGCCCGGCTGGCTAGCTACCACCTTCAAGTTGAAAATCTGTCGCCAAGTACCTAACAGTGTGTTCCGGCAGCCCCACTTGAAAGCCAGTTCCCATGCCCATTCCAGGTCGGCAACGCACCTGCATGCCTTCTGGTGTTGCAGATGTCTATGGGCGGCGGTAATCACTTACCATCAGGTGTACCACTTGCCCGTTTGCCCCCTAGGACATAACCTACCCAAATTTGCCCTGTACAACATAAAAAAAGATAGCAAATGGTCTTTCCCTCGTGCTCAAAGTTCGTGCTGAAAAAAAAAAAAAAAAACATTTACAACGCGTTTTATAGCATACAAAATAATAATTTCTGCTATTTTGGCATCTGGACCGTTTGGAATGGTGATTTTGCGACACGCGTTTATGAGCAAGGAATGTTGTTGGTCATAATGAATGAGGGTCCTGATTTGTTGGTTCTGTACCAGTCTCATCCAATGGTTGAGGGTTATTCATCACTCAGACGAGTTCTTTGCATGTTCCATCAATCGCGGTCGATCCCTGTCTGCCGTTCGTTTTCTTGCAAAACCATCATATTTTATTCGGTTCCACATAATACAACGTGTTAATGAATTAACTGAAAACTAGAAAGTAGTTTGCTCAGAATCGACTAGCGAATCGATCGCACTATATTTTAATATAGGTTATATTTTTTCATTTTTACTAGCCCATGTCTAAATTATTTATAATACAATATTTGGCGCGTACGCCGCCCGCAGCAAAAAAAATCGAACCGGTAGGCGCGGGCGTAGCGCTTGGAATTTCGTAGATAGGTCACCTCCAAACTAATGTTGAATAACTTTTAAAGTATAAATTTTTTCGACATAAAAAATATTTTAATCATATTATTGTGTATTTTTTTAAATGGGGCGTATCAGGCTTTCAGTTAATTCATTAAGACGTTGTATAATTCGCGAACCAAACCTCCGGACACGAAGTTTAATAAAATATCTGTTCCGAGTGGGTGAGCGTATAATAATTAACAATGAGTAGTAAAACAACTCATTACAAAACACAGCCAACACATTTGCCCAAATTGGATCTAAGTAATCTGGCAAGGCAGACGATTTACGGGCCAATACCGCGCTATAATGTGCCATAATGTGGATGTGTGTTTATTTATAGCACACCTGTTAGGAATATTCCACGATTATATACATTACCATCTTCTAATATATATAAATCACGTGTCACGTTGTTTGTCCGCGACGGACTCCGAAACTACTGAACGGATTTTGATAAAATCTTGTAACCATTCATAAAATGGTCCAACTTAAAAGATAGGATAGTTTTTATCCCGGAATTCCCTCGAGAACTGGAGGACATAGAGTACTTTTTTCCCGCAACCTCCGCGGGAACTCCGAAATTACCGCGGATGAAATCGCGGGGGACAGCTAGTGTATATGTACAATACGATTGCCACCACAGACTCATACAGAATAGACCATGTACATACGTGATACGTTGCCCCTTCAAGCATATCGCAATTAAGCTTAATAGCACCACCATTAGCTATTCCAGTCCGCTTTCAAATATGGCTGAGAAAGATCGTGGTCACAGAAACGAAAAAAAAAAACTATTTAATTCTACCAGTTGTGAGAGTTTTAAGCAGAGTGAATTACTTCACACAATTGAGTTACCGTTAACACCAAGTTGTAGCACCTTTTATTTCATTTTTACGTTATTGCCTTATTTACTCCAATCTATATCTGCGTTTCTACCGCTTTCTCAGTCGAAATCTTTTTCTACCTTAAACACTGTCTGTTGAATTGTTTTCGATGAAATATGAAGAGTTTTGTCTCAGATTTTATCGTTTGTTTTTATTTTTCTTTCTAAATATATTTATAACTATTGTTTTTCACCCGCGTCAGTTTTGGAATCACCTCGAGAGGCTCGGGAGCTGTTTGTATTGGGATGGAAACTACTCCTTATATCCTCATACATAAACCCGAATTATTCTTAAATTACTCCATACCATGTTTGTCTCGGTTCCATCCGTGTGTAATTACGGGACTGTTTCAGAATGTCTAAGTAACTTTAATTGCTCAGAAATACTGTGACTTCCTTTCAGTGATAGAGTTTTTAGGATCCGTTCATTAGTTCCAGAGATTATACCCTACTCTACCAAAACCAAATGTGTTTCTTTATAATATTTGTTGTGTAGACTTTGGATAGATAAATATAATCAGTAAAAAATATATGTGGCAAAATTTATCGCGGTGTATCCTGCGATAGACGCAATTGAAGACGTAGAGATCACCGTATCTGATTTCTGGGATTATTCTTCGATTTGACTCGTTCCCCTCACGGGTCCCGCTCTTAATCACGGCGTTCCTTTATTGGGAGTCCGATCTTTATTGGCCAAGGTTCCCCCTTCTTGATATAAATCGTGCACGTTCATTATTCAGACCATCATTACTCCGTGTTCGATTAGCGGTAACACGGACAGGACGCTCTGTGGGGTTCAATATTGACGTGTCCTAAATCTAGTTGGCTGTGAACTTAACACGTGTATCAAAATGATAAATCCTACTAATATCTATTATAAATGTGAAAGTGTGGATGTTTGGATGTTTAGATGTTCGGATGTTTGTTGCCCGATCACGCAAAAACGGCTGAACGGATTTAGATGAAATTTGGCATGCACGTTGTCAGGGGTACAGAGAAAGACATAGGGTACTTTTTATCCCGGAATTCCAGCGGGAACTCCGAAATTACCGTGGGTGAAACCGCGGGGTAGAGCTAGTAAATAATAATACGTACACGTAATAGCAACACTTCACAACACTGATCCATCGTGGAAACCAAGCGAACGTGACATTATACCTACTACATATCTTTACATAGTATCAAATGAAGTCGCTTCCGCTGTCTGTTCGCATTTCGCAATAAACGCAAAAACTACTGAAGGGATTTTCATGCGGTTTTCACCAGTAGATAGAGTGATGCAAGAGGAAGGTTTATGTCTATAGTTTATCCTGGAATTCCCATTGATGAAACAGCGGGGGGCGGCTAGTTATTACGTACATGTTATACTAATGACGTGTAAACACGCCCAGACGGCAAATGGCTTGGCTGTCTGCTACGCTGTTCGCTAACCACAAACATCGCTGTGTTGTAAAAATTCCAAGTATGGAATGCATTAGTGTCAAATTATTATTATATGTAGTTTCGCTTATCACGCCAAGCTCGCATGCAACAGTGCTGCTATCAGTCTCGCTTATCTCCATAGTTCACCGGCCGCTGGCCTTCTGCCAGCTTCTGGATACTTGGCAATGCCATGGCCGCTCCTCGCACTGTTTAATATCACCTGGACTGGTAGACTTGGGTGTTGGCTTGAATTCAAGTCTTTCAAATGCTACCTAGTAAATAGTAGTAGCAAAGAATAGAGATTATATTTTAAAGAAGCGACACTCCGCCCCCCACCAATTTCATGCCTCCTCATACCCCGCGAAAATGACCGAGGAAAGTTCGACACATGTAGAATCCACACGTGATAATTATTCACTGACAGCTGACAGTTACTGTCAGCTCGCTGTCAACCATACGATACGCACACAACATGTGTATACGTGTACTAGCCGACCGTCTTTACTTGAATCAGTTCATTTGTATGGAGTGTCATCGGGCTGGTAGTAGTACGTAATGCTTCTTTGGTTAAACATAGTATGTCAGCGTATAATTGGGTAAACCGCTAGTTTATAAACTGACGGTAATGTTGTGTAATGCTTAGGATACATATTGCGTAGTGATAGATGTTGGCACATGAAATACGGGTGGCTATGGGCACCCTTTTACTCCTTTGTGGTCACAGTTCGAAAGTGACCTAACGTAGCGAGTCGGGGGGCGCGCTAATACCTCGGCAATGTCAACCCTTTACAATCCAAAAGTTTTCAATTATAGTGATACCTATATTGTGCCGAAGTATTTTAACTAAGTACCTGAAATTACAAAGGAGTTAATTTTACAACGTATGTACCTATGTATAATAGTGCCAGTCTCAAACGTGAGTCTAGTGGTTGGTTGGTATACCTGATTGCTACGCAAGGTTGCGCGGGATCTATTATCTACAAAGACAATTTATATGTTGATTATCTAGGGTAAACATTCATTTTTAGAACGAAGTTTCTTTATCGCACGGTACGGATGGGAGTGAAAATTCATTTTCCGTCACGGCGTCATACGGAAAACTAAGTAACTGTAATTTTTCTCGGAATGGGTTTTTTGTGCTTTTACCTACATATCTTCACGTAAAACGGACATAGCGGACTCAGTTTAATACGGTAAAAACTTCGTTCTTACCAGGCGCTCCACGGCACTCGCGCATTTTTTAAAATTATTTATTTATGAAATGCCCGCCATGAAAATTCCCTCAGGATATCTATTCATACTGAAATCAAAATTCTACCTTTCGGCGATCTCTGAACTCCTTTGTAACGTCAAAGTAGGACCAAACAAAACAAACTTTCGCATTGGTAATAATGTGAGTAAAGATATCGAATTCTTTTCGTTTAATTAAATCTGTTCTTTTTTTGTTCCAGGTAAGTCGAGTTTCGTTATGACGTATTCCGCTTCGGGCGTAGTCGGAACAGACGTCTTGAATAAGGCATGTAAGGTATATTATATATTATTTTTATAATATTTTTGCCCTCTTCATAAAAAAATAACTTCCAAAACAATAATATTTTAGTTTCAGCTATACCTACTAAGTTATTGTTTATTACGCAGTAATCGTATCTTCTATAATAGCAATCTTATCTATCTAAACTATAAAAAAAAGAAACCGCGTGTCTAAACAATGAACATTTGCTATTATAAAAATTAAAATGGGGCAGTAAAAGAAGAGTATAACATTAACAAAAGCAATTTAATGAATATTTGTCTATCTGTTCAAGCATACTCTGCTACTGAACGGATTTCCATGCAGATTTCGCAGCTAGAGGTCTTTAGCGAAATTTAATTTACCCAGCTCTTAAGTAAGTAAAAAACTGTTTGAATAGTTGTAGCATTTTTGTTCTATACGTCATTGAAAATATCTAATCTTTTTCGCAGCAACTTCCATGGTTGTAAAACAAATACTCTAAAACTGGTTTTAGTATATGTTGTTACAATTTGTCACAAGTGTTCATAGATAAGTTAACGTACTCGAGAAATTCCCGCACTGGAGAAATTTTGGGTAAATCGTCTTTTAAAATTATAGCGCCATTTTGTGTATTTTTTTTTGTATTTAACATTTTGTTCGTATTTAACCAATAAGGTAAACTCGTAATAGGCTATGACTTTTTTTTTTTAGCCCGTCGTGTAAATTCATAAATAATATTAGACACAATATATTTTTTTCTTTTTTCACGTAAGCAAAAAATAAAGGCGATACGTTGAGTCGCGTGACGTCACAAGCAGGCGCAGTTTTTAGCTGCGTACGACGTTACGAGCCCCCACTCCCAAATATTAATGCGCTTTATCCAGGTATATTTTCATTAATATAAAAAAGGAAAAAGGACGTGTCCATTATTTTTTTATTATCTAACCGACGGACTAAATAGAATTTAGAAAAATAAAACAGTAGTCAAATAGCCTATTAAAAAACGTTCTTTAACTCCCAATAGTGAATAGAGCGTTCTAATCTGTATTAATAACTTAACTTTGTGGGTTAACATGTTATTGCTTATCTGTTTTCGAGTAACAACCAAGCGGAGGGAAACATTAAACCCACATGTCCGCCGACCGCTGAAAACTATGGCGGGGGAGCCTCACAAGTCAGACATCGTTTAATTTTATCGTCGCGCAAACAACAAACGACTTTGGGGTTTGACACCCACTGTTTAGGGGTGCAAGTTGCTCAGCTGGGGAGGGGGCGGTGTAATAGAGAGCTCGTGGCCGGCTGGGCGACCTGGTGGGTTGCCATGGTGCCAACGATTGGCACCTCGCCAAGCGCGAGCCCCAATGTCAATGGCACGTGTTGCCAATGTGTTGTTTGCTTTCCCTTTTTCTTTTCGATTCGAAAATTCGAAAGTCTCGTTGCGCTACTCGTAAAATGCATTTTGAAATCGTAAAAAGTTTTTTATTCGCTAAGTTTAGATTATGGACGCAGGGAACTTTGCATTTAGAATCTTTGGAACAACTGTACCGATTCTTTTACTGTCAGGTAACTCGAACTCGTGAGTGATATAGGATAATTCAATCTTGTTTCATAGAGATCCCGGGGAATTCCGAAATTGACACGGGTGAAACCGCGAGCAAACAGATAGTTTTATATAGGTAAAGCAGTTGTCTTCGAGTGCTAGTTGAATTAAATTGGGGCTAGTGAACGTTGCAGCGCCGCGCGCGTCACTGTTTTCTTGAAAACTTTTTATTGTTTTTTCTTTTTAATTGAATGTATTTTAAGCGCGAGGGTAGTTTTCTTTTAAAAAGTGCCCTAGTGTACCATTGATAGGCTTCTTAATGAGATAAAAAAATATGCGATCATCTTTGCACTCGATCAGACAGAACCGGTTCTTGGTTTGGAAAATCCAAGGCAACTCTTAAGCTGCTGTTTCGGCAGATTTTTTTTCCATTCTAATAGTTTTCGGCTTCGTAAAGCAACCGGGTTAACCTAATTTCATATTGCTTTAGTTTCATTTCGACGGCTATCCGAGCAAGTTCACAGTTATCGATTCCTCAATATCGGTCAGCCAGTCATGCTGCTGGTACGGTCATTTTCAAAAGTCCGTGTACAATTTCCCACCTGCCATCGAAGTCTCGCTTTGTCAAAAGTTTGTCTGATAGAGACCGCCTTTTCAAAGGCGGACTTCAATAAAATCAAAAATACTTTCATGCACGTGCCACATAAATGTTTTGAACTAATTGAAAATTGTTGGATTAGAGTTGTGACAGTAAATGCATTTTTGTACTGTGCCAAAATATAACTTTAGCCTCTTTTTCAAGCCTAATATGTCACAATAACGCCATTCTTAAAAATAATCATATCTTCTAGGTTTATTTATTAAAAAAAAACGATGGAAATGGAAAATAGTATTTAACGACTTTTCTAAACGCCTGTACATAATAAAACCGTTGGTGAGTAGGTATACTCGTATACTACGTTCTGTAGTTTATGACTACTTTGCAGCCGAACAAAACTTGTTTAGTTTTATTCAGTTTTGTTTTGTTTAGTTCGAAATATATTGTGTATTTTTTCTTTATCTTGGTCAAAAAAAGGACATGATAACATTAGGATAAGAATGGGTTTGAGACCTGTGTCCTAAATTAAGCTAACATGACCATTCACACCACTCAACTCTTCGCACCATCAGGATAAAAGTAGTCTACGCCATAATATCCTGATCATATCTGTCTGCCAAATTCATCAGAATCCTATCAGTTAAACACGTAAAATTTTCCATTTATAATGTAGTAGGATAATATGACATGATTAGTTATTAGTTTTTCAAGAAATGGAAAATTCGTAAAAGAAGTAAGTAATAAAAATGCAGTCTCGTAATTGGGTTCTCTGGTATTATAAATTATGATAAAAAAATGAGAACAAGATGAAGGAAGGTACATGATTATTTTTATACTTTCTTTCTTTTATGTTGGCCTTGTGTGCATTAATTGTTAAATAAATAAAGTTTTTTTACTGTTTGTATTGTTTGTCTATGAATAAAACATCGAGATAACCACAGAACAGAAAATAACAGATAGAAGGGACATCAACTTAGTTTAGTATGAAAACAGATGAAAACCAGTGTCGCCGGGTGATTTTCGCACACAAAACAATTCATCATGCTGTAAAACATTCATGAACGTAAAGAAATGTATTAAACTCTTTATAGTTATGTTTTTACTTAGTCACGATTTTCAAAATTCATCGTTTTGGGAATATTGTGGTAAATATACTTGGGATGGCAGCAAAAGAAGTTTTGGGCAAGTTAGAGCATTTGCTCTAACTTCCTTAGCAACGGTAGCGCGCCTGTCACGCCTACATGTCCTCTCTAGTTAATTTATTAACTCTGTGGAGATAACTGTCTCCTATCAAGCTCAGAACTAAAACCAAACATTGCACCGATGATCGCAAAAAAATAAAACTGTTTGTCAAGGTAATCCCGAAATTTGCGCATATGCAACCGCTGGTAATAAATAGTCTGGTTACATAATAAATTGTTAAAGTATATAAAATTACGGAAGTGAACCGACGTTACATAGAGAGGAGTATGTGGGTCAGGGTCGCGGGTTCAATGCCGCGGGCCGAAGCTGCACTAGACGGCCACATGCGAACGCGAATTGCATTTTGTATTTTACTCGTTCCTACAAACTAACAATGCCGTGTTAGGTTGTAAGCCGTTTGCTCGTTTACATTTGAATTAAAAAAAAAAAACGTGGCGCGTGTATAGGAAATGAAACTTTATTAAAAAAAAAACAACAAAAAGTCGTTTAGACACAGACCGGGACTCGAACCGACTAACAAGTTGTCATAACTGCTTATAATAACGTTACGAAAAACTTATCACGTATGAAATCCAGTTACGTAGGCGGCCGAAGCGAAGGGATAGCTGGTCGTAACGAAAATTGCTTCCCACCGCACCCAAATAAGTTTCACTTCGAATAGATTTTCTCCGGAAGTTAGCGAGTTGAGAAATATTACGAATTTTATTTATTAATTTTTTAAGGATGGTACAACTAATGCTTCAAACGCTTGACTATTTTTTCTGTTTTGCTCTTGAAGGACTCCGTATAGAGTAAAATTTTTCAACTGGACAAAGTATTAGTTAAATTGTGTTCGTTTAAAAACGCGTTTAACTCTTTATTAGGAACATCTAGCTTTTGTAAAACAAAAAAAAATCTGATATTTTTTGGAATTAGTCATTTGTTTTTTATTTGATCACTCACTAGCTGTGCCCGCGGTTTCACCCGCGCGAGTTCGAAAAAGAATGTTGAAATTGGAATAGCCATTTTCGAGTTTTTGCAAGCCTAATGCACGAAATTAGATTTTTATTTGTAAGATAGATTATAGTTTTGCTTCAAAAAGTTGATCAAGGGTAAATGTTTTTTATAGGCATCAGGTACCCACCGCCGTCGCGTCATATCTTTACTGCTCCCTCCCATCGCGACAATGTCGTAAAACATTCGATAATGGCTGCCCCATAATCTATACACCTACACCAGTATTGTAAAGAGCAAAGACTTGTCTTTTTGTATGGGATGTTTGTATTGGATAAACTCAAAAAGTACAAAAGTGATTCTAAAAATTCTTTCACTCATAGCAAGCTGCAGTGTTCCTGAGAGAAATAGGGTACTTTTTATCTCAGAATTCCTGAGGGAACTCCGAAATTAAGGCAAATGAAACCGTGGCGGATCGACTTGTATAAGGAGATACGTATATGTATATCGATTTTTATAAACGTATAAAATTGAAATGAAAATGAAAAATGCGTTTATTTGGTTAGATAAAGGTTCTTAACCTATGCCTACCTAGACCTTAATGTACTCTAAATCTAATGCGCAAAACATTGCAACACAACAAAGGTAGGATAGGAATGAGTTGGTGACCTGGGTTCTAAACTAAGTAGACTTGTATCATAGAACCCAGGGAGCCTTCACTCCTATTGCAGACAATTTAATAGAGACCCATCACCCACATATTACTAGCCAAAGCATATGCATGACTTAAATTAAATTAAATATCCAAACATCTTAAGCACTTACCGCCGCACTCAGAGTGGACTTTAATGATTACTTAATTAAGTCTAGATTTTTAAAACAAAACTGCCGCAATCAGACAAGTTAAATAAATTAATGTTAATTGGCATTTAACTAATTAAGCTACATCTCGTTAAATGCCAACTAACATTAATTTACTGAACGTCTCTGATTGCGGCACTTTTGTTTTAAAAATCTATACTTAACTAAGTAATCATTAAAGTCGACTCTGAGTGCGGCCGTTAAACTATTAAAGAGACAGATGTAACTATTAGCTAACCAATTTTGGAGGCTGGTTAATTCGTAGTATTTACTTACTTTTTGCAGTAAAAGTGAGTTATATTGAGTAACTCTATGTGTTCTGTCGCCCGCCCTGTATTTGTTGTTTTAATAACGATGCGCTTGTCCGCGCGTAGCTCCGTACGCCGGATCACTCCGGCGCTCCCGGTTGCAAACAAAATTGGTTTCGCCCCCGGCTTGATTGAGGTCGTTGGCGGTATCTAGTTGTACATATTAGTATAACAGGTCGCGCTTAAACAAGGTTATAATCAGGCGGTGTTAAATGATGAATTTGTGACTTTTTGGTATGAGTAACCGTGACATTTACGCTTGACATTTTTCGTTAAAATTGTCATGACATTACTATTGAATTTGGGCATAGATAAGCGTGGTTTTTCAGTTAGTTATTTATTGGCAAATACTAGTATAGATACCTACGTATGTTTTTTGTATAATTTATAAAGTTGTTGGTTGTATATTGTTGTTTGGTTGGGTGTGTAGATATTTTTAATTGCTTAGTTCTTTATTTTTCTTTATTTCAAAATATATCGTGTTTTTTTTTTACTTCAATCGCGTTGCTTTGTCTACTATCGAGTCACACATTGTTATTGGCACAATTATTTAAAAGTTGCCATATAATAAAAAAGAAGAAGAAGAAGAAGCAATAGTGTGTTAACCCGCACTGGAGAAATTTTGAGTACATCGTGTTTTAAAATTAAAGCGTCATTTTGTGTCAACATTTTTTAATGTTCAACGTTTTGTTACATATTTAAACAATGTAATAAGCTAAACACATAATTAAAAACGTTCTCTAACTCTCAATAAAGCGTTCTGTATCAATAACCTAATTTTGTGGGTAACATGTTATTGCTGCTTAATCTGCGTCCATTTGTATCATAATATTATATTGACAGTTATGTGAATTTATTAAATTTTATCATAAAACAAGTGTAATTTTTAAAGAAAACGCTATCTATTATATTTCATCAACTAGCTTACTCATCAACTAGCTAAGCCCCCTAACCCTGCCCCCTGTCTCTGCTTGCGTATGTAGTACATGTCAAACGCTTTTAAACTCTTGTTTCCTGTTATTTCTGTTTTGTGGATGCAGCCTAAAACGATAGGATATTTTTTTTAAAATTATGTAATTAGTTATGCACAAAGACCATATTATTCTTACGAAATCAAAACTCGTGCTACGTGCAGCTATAATAACAGACTTAAACAGAACAAATACACAATACACACCTACATTCTACAATATAATACAGTAGGTATTGTGAAATGATTATTATTTTTTCATATTACATAATTATCTCCTATTTTTTTTTTCATTTCAAACTATTCTACTTGTAAATAAGTTTACTAAACTAACAAAATTCATCATACACTTTTTTCCAATAGCCATTTCGATTGCGAATCGCGTTGGACTGCCCACTCCAAATATCTCTCACGTTTCAATTCCGCTATCAACAAAATTTACTAGCGTTAATAGAAATGTTGCAAACGAGAACAAAGAGATCCGTTTCCGATTCTATTCCTAACATTCCGGACCGAATCTTTCGATTTTAAATCATTCGAATCGAAGCATTTCTATCAATTACTAGCTGTGCCCTGAGGTTTCACCAGGGTGAAGATCGGAATTCCTGCAGGAACTCCAAAGTAGCCTGATTCACTCCGTATAACATTAGCTAATTAGCAGTGAAAGTCCCGCGTTAAAATCGGTCCAACGTTTTCGGAGATGAGGCGTGAGTTTCGGAATTCCCTTAGGAATTCCAAACTTATTTTAATGAAATGAAATGAAGTTTATTCGTTACGACTACAATTAAATAAAATGGGTTAACAAAAAGCAGGACAAACTGTCGCAACAAAAAGGCAACCAGCTCAGCATGAGCCGGGAACCATTAGGGGCCCGACGCTGGTCTTCCGCTGGAGCCGCGTGTGGCGTCACGGGTGTGGGCGCACAGTGAAAAAAATTAAATAATTTTTGTATTAGTTAAAAAAAAATCTAAATAAATAGACTAGGGTAACATATATACATAAACCACAATATTAAGAACCTGCGTAAAAATACAATAACATATTATTTATTTTACACCTAAAAATAATTAGCGAAATCAAGTGAAATAGGGATTCATTTTTATATATATAGATAGTTGAACACTATAAAGAGCTTGATTAATACTCAATACTCAAATCATTTATTCAAATTAGGCCCATAATGTGGCTCTTTTTGACGTCAATAAAATTACAGTTTACAGTAGACAGCACCCATAAAATATCCACCCTTCACAGCTTCCTAGTGCTATGGCTGAAGAGAAGAAGCTGCGCAACAAACTCTACAGCAGCACGCTGTCAATTTAAAATTATAATATATATTTTATAATATTAGTGGTAACCCAACTTTAATTATGTGAGAATAATGAGCCGTAACCAGCAATAAACTACATGCGGCAGGTACAGCTAACTATAGAGACATTAGGATTAAGCATCTATACCTAATAGTAGACCAGACATGACCAGTACCAACTGACGGCACCCGTTCACGAGTATGACGTGCTCGTAAGCCCCGCCCCGCTCAACCATATTAGAGGGAACCGAGCGACCCGACTCACACGCCACCGCCAGCGGGACATTTGAGTGAGCATGACATAATCTAGCCACTATCGTGTCAATGAAATTAATTCTTAATTTAATCAATATGTAAGGCCGGTAATGGCTACGTTGTTCGCACACATCACATCAAATAAAAATAAAAGATAAAAAATAGAAAAGAGCAATTCATCACCAAACGTTTGTATCATTCAAATAATCCTTTACGCTATAATAGGCTTTATCGCACAAAATGCGTTTAATTAAGCTTTTAAATTTATTAATTGACAAATTAACTACATCGTTCGGTAGTTTGTTGTAAAAGCGTATACATTGTCCCTTGAAAGAATTAGAAATTTTATGGAGCCTAGTAGTGGGCACAGCAAGTTTGTCTTTATTTCTTAAGTTTATATTATGCAAATCACTGTTTTTCTTAAAGTTGCCTAAGTTTTTGTGAACATACAATTTGTATACCTACCTTAACTAGCTGTTCTTCCCGCAGTTTCGGCCGCGCCTAATTCGGTATTCTTAATATCGCGATGGAAAAATTCTATCTCGTATTTTAATACCTAAATAACTTGTAACACTAGATACCTGTTCCTCGGCGGTTTCATCGACCAGAATGTATTTGGGTATTCCCTCGGAAACTAATTGTTCCGAGACAAAAAGTATCCAAATATGTCATTTGGGGATACTGTAGTTGCCTACAGTACTGTAGGTTCAGTAAGTAGTTCAGAAGATTGGCCTCTACATCGCAACTCACAAACTTTACACTAACGTGGAAAATCCTTTTGAGAATCTACGTGATTCGCAAGGGTCATCGATCAATCAATTTATCAGATCTATCACCCTTAATAATATAAATAATACATTCTATTTTCAAGTCTTCTCCTCACTTTTATGATATACTAGCTGACCCCCGCGGTTTCACCCGCGATAATAAAGAAATAAAAAGTGCCCCCTATGTCACTCAGGATCACTTTAAATTCCTATAAGTGAAAGAATTTTCAAAATTGGTTCAGTAGGTCCAGAGATTACAAGCTTACAAACTCTGGAGTTCCCGCGGGGATTCCGGGATAAAAAGTACCCCATGTCACTCACTGTAGCTGTAAGTGAAAGAATTTTCAAAATCAGTTCAGTAGATCCAGAGATAGCTTTTCCCCGTAGTTTTACCCGCAGGAAATTCGGAATTCCCGGGGGAATTCCGGAATAAAAAATACCCTATCACACTCAGGATCACTGTAGCTGTAAGTGAAAGAATTTTCAAAATCGGTTCAGTAGATCCAGAGACTACCCCCTACAACGTCACAAACTCGCAAACTTGCTCTTTATAATATCAGTATAGATATTCTAATACTGTGGGAAATCGAATCGATTTTTACTTGCACATAAAGGCTGCATAATTTACGTTGGCGGCCACCCTCGATATGCCCGAACGAGTTGAATGTTAAGCGTCGTCGTGCACCAACCAAAAGTTAGGGCAGAGGTTTACTGGGAAATGAAAGCCAACCGTATATTGATGGTAACGTTGGTATAGCGGTTAACGAACTTCACTGCTATGTATTTATTTATTTAAGCTTATTGCACAACATGGTACAAAAGGCGGACTTAATGCCACAGTGGCATTCTCTACCAGTCAACCTTCACGGTGTTCAAAAAGTGTGCTTGGTGGTGCTTGAGAGGAACTAAATATAATTTCCTAGTTCAATACAAAATACATACATAATATATAAATTATGTATGTTAGTTTGTAGGTTCGAGCTTCGCGTCACGGCAAACGTTTATGTGACGAAATTTTTCGTTTACTCTGAGTCTGGGCGTTTGTAAATAAAAGTATATACTTACTAGCGGGATAAAAAGTACCCCATGTCTTCCTCTGTACCCCTGACAAAATGTATGCAACATTTCATGATCGGTTCTGTAGTTAAGCCGTGAAAGCGGAACAAACTCACATTCGTCATTCGCATTTTAGTCAGGTAGGTAATGTCAGTCGTCTGGTATCTATTCTTATAGCTCTTATTTGGACGCAGATAAGCAATAACATGTTAACCCACAAAATTAAGTTACTGATTCAGAACGTTTTATTGAGAGTTAGGAAACGTTTTTTAATTATGTGTTTACCTTATTACATTGCTTAAATATGTAACTAAATATTGAACATAAAAAATGTTGATACAAAATGGCGCTCCTACTTTTAAAACACGATTTACTCAAAATTTCTCCTGTGTGGGTTAACACACTATTGCTTATCTATGTCCAGTTGTTGTATTTGGTTTGGAACCAGGTGATCTGTGTGTAGATATACCTATAGGCTTGTGTGATAATGTACAAGCGTATCTATGTATATACATAATAGGTACATAAGCGAAAGGTCACCGATCCACTAACCAAACACGAAATCTATATCTCGATTCCGCGGGAACTCCCAAATTAGCGCAAGTGGCACCGCAAAGAACAGCTAGTTGTATGTAGCCTAAGTTAAAATTCAGTGTTAATGAGATTCATCTCTCTCTGCTTAACTAAGACTTGTTTAGCTTTGACTGAAATGCGTCGAATTACCATTCGGAGTAACTAACTCGGCATATTAAATACGTACTCTATATGTATTTATTTAATTTTGACATAAAATGTAAATATAATTTTTAAAGAGAAAATAAAATCTATCTATGAAAATAAATCCCTATTTCCCTTGGTCACACGTGAACGGCTGGACCTTTGACATAGGCTATTTGACTAATTTTTTTAGTCCATCTTGTAGAATAATAAAAAATATTGGACACGTATTTTTTCTTTTTTTACGTAATCAAAAAGTAACAGCCATACATTGAGTTGAAATTTCGCGTGACGTCACTAACTAGTGCAGTTTGTATGGCGGCTTGTAGCGGTAAGTGACGTCACGAGCCCCCACCCTAAACTTTAATGCGCCTTATCTGTGTGTATTTTCATTTATTTGAAAAATAAAAAAATACGTATCTAATGATTTTTAATTTTCTAAATGACGGACTAATTACAATTTTGATTTTCAAAAGTTATCAACATCCCTATTTCGTTAGTTCTTTTCTTGTTGATTTTTTTTTTGTAAAGAAAAAAGAGAGAGAGACTGAGCATTTCCCTAAATTACTTATTAATGCACTCTAGAGTCCTTGAATGTCGAGACGGGAGTAGTCATCCTTACTATTATAAATTCGAGTATGTGTTCATTTGTTTGCTACGCATGTCAGACAAGAAAACAGATAGATTTGTATCCCGGAATTCTTCCCGTTCTTCGAAATTAACGCGGGTAAAACCGCGAGGAATAGCTAGTTTGATAACAATATCTCAATATGCCACGAGCCTTACGTCCCCGGTGCTGCCACGCCAAACCCGTGCACTCCAACAATCCGTGCTCCCCCGGAATTTACGCTACACTAGCCGCTGTTGATATGCGATTGCCGCCCTGGCTTTCGTTTCGCTTAACAGTCAACCTGTGTATGGAACACGACATTTCACAGGGTTCCGTGCCTTCGTCTGCGGTATTACGGAATCACGGCCCCCTAAAAGCGTCATTTGACTGTCTGGTCCGCTAGACTATTTTGTGGGAAGTATCATAATATTAACTCAATGTAAACCACCACACTATAACTATAGAACACACAACACAACACAACACGCAACTACAGATGGGCAATCGAACCCGATAAAAGCCAGCCTTTTATAAAACACTTTTAGTACTCGCTTGCAGTAAATATACCAATAGACGTAGAGATGTATATGTCATCGTAAAATTGTAAATTCCGTTAGATTGTAAGCGATTGGCATTGAAGAGGTATTTATATGCACCCCGACATACTATAGGTTAGGTTAGGTTTGAACTGTGGCCACAAAACAGTCAACGAAGACGGTACCGATCAACTAACGGTATTTACAATAGGGATGTGGACTACTTTTGAAAATCAAAATTCTAATTAGTCCGTCAGTTAGAAAATAAAAAAACAATAGACACGTATTTTTTGCTTTTTCAAATAAATTGAAATATACAGAGATAAAGCGCTTTAAAGGTTAGGATGAGGAGGTCGTGACGTCACTAACCGCAAAACCGCCATACAAACTGTCAGAATAGTGACGTCACGCGAAATTTCAACTCAATATATCGCCGTTATTTTTTAATTACGTAAAAAAAGAAAAAATTCGTGTCCAATATTTTTTAATAATCTACAAGACGGACTAAAAAATAAAAATTAATCAACATGCCTATTAGGTACAGGAATTCGGTGCGATGAAGTTGTTTGATACTTTTCGTAGTTTTGAAATTTGTCCCGTAGAGTATGATTTGATTTGCGGTTTCTTTCTAACAGCGTTCTCGTGACCTTATGCTTTAAAGTTTGTCCCCGGGGTACCACTGAGATTCACAGTAACGTACCGGTACGAAACCCTCATGGCGGGAGTTCTGCTCGCACTTGGCCGTCTTTTTATGGATATGGCCTCGCTTCTTTACATTCAGTGGCGCGACCTCCCTCGCCCAGGTGGTTGTACCGTGCACTAACCTCGTGTGTAAAACCTATATTGCCCCCCTTAAACAGGTTAATTTTAACCGCACGATAGTTACTCTACACTTCATAAATTCACCAAACTATGGTAGAGTTCGTTAATTCAAAATTAAGATGACTACATCACCTAACGATTTAATCTCAAAGTGACGTCAACTTATTAAAAATATCCTATATAAAACATAAGAAAGGATTTTTGAAATTACACTCTTAAGAAGGTGAAATCAAGAGATATATACATAGGTAGGTATTGACAATAAAATCAAGAAAGGGTGCACGAATTGCTTGTCAGTATAAACCTATATATACATACTTGACTCTCTTGGATTAAAGGACTGGTAAAATGATGGCAATTGTTAATGGTTCGAGGTTTTATTCTAAAAGCTTTAGTTAAGCCCCTACAGTCTACATGTGCTTCCATTCAAAGTTACTCGTGCCGTTTCCCAGTTTTAAAACCGCTTACATTCCCTTTTTTCATTAAAATATTCATGTTTTTCCAGTCGGGACTGTGTCATCCGTGTGTCTGCATGAAGAGCGTTGCTACCTTGCTACCTAGTACCTAGGCTTTCATTTGTTCCTTTTTAACCGACTTCCAAAAAGGAGGAGGTTCTATGTTCGATTGTATGGATGTTATTTGTTTTTTTTTTTTTTTATTTTTTTTATGTATGTTCACCGATTACTCGAAGACGGTTGGACCGATTTGAAAAATTCTTTTTTTGTTTGAAAGGGTATACTCCCAATTAGGTCCCATTGTCACCAAGTCGGGATCTGATGATGGGATCTTGGAGAAATCGAGGGAACTCTTCAAAAATTATAGGCACACCTATAGCGATTTGGGTATTTTTGATAGTAAATCGTTCATTTGCTTTCGGAAAGCAAAATTTGAAGAAGTGGAACTGATGATGAAGACCACAGGTGGTCATCGGAACAACTCAAAAATAATACGTATTTCACGGGTTCCGATTGAAGCGATTTCGAAAATTGTTTTTTGTTTGAAAGGGGATACTCTCAAATCAATTCCATTGTCACCAAGTCGAGATCTGATGATGGAATCTTGGAGTAATCGAGGGAACTCTTCAAAAATTATGAGAACAGTTATGGCGATTTTTGTATTTTTTATAGTAAAACGTTTCTTTGCTTTTGGAAAGCAAAATTTGAAGAAGAGGAACTGATGATGAAGACCACAGATGGTCATCGGAACTACTCAATAATAGGTATTTCACGGGTTCCGAATCGTTAACTTTAATATCATTTCCAAACAATTTATGTCCGTCACAATGTATATGGTGAAGTGGAACTGATGGTGATGTACTAGGAGAACTCCTCAACAATTAACGTCCCTGCGTCGGGAAAAGCAATATTTTGTAAAAGGTGATGAGCAGTTGACATTAGGCTTAGAGAACTTAGAGAAATTACGAACTAAGTCACTTAAAAGCGAGAAATAAACAAAATTTTAACAAAAAAATTAAAACCGACTTCCAAAAACACAAAACTAAAAAACTAAAAATAAAAAGCTAAAAATAACAAAATACCGATTTAATCCAAAAGACAAAAACACACGTAATATTATTATTGGTTTGTGCTACCACTGATCGGTATGAAGTCGGTGACAAGCCAAATATGGAGGGGGAAGATGGGCTAAGTCGACTCCCGCCACCAGCTCTTCGTGAGCAGAACAACCCAAGTGGGCAGACACCAGCGGGCTTGTCACCGAATTCAAACCGATCAGTGATAGCACAAACCAATAATAATATTACGTGTGTTTTTGTCTTTTGGATTAAATCGGTATTTTGTTATTTTTAGCTTTTTATTTTTAGTTTTTTAGTTTTGTGTTTTTGGAAGTCGGTTTTAATTTTCCTCAATCCACTTTGGTTATACTCGTGCGCTAAAGCTAATCCTATCTGTCTACGCCAAAGACGTAGACAATAGCTGTCATACTGTCATCGTACGTCGGGTGTGACATTTTTGTTATGTCATGTTGTAAAACGTCAGATACAAATTAGCGGTTAAAAGAGGTAACGGCAAAAAAGGGAATTAAAATAGGTGTTCAACTGTAAAAAGAGTTTTTATTGCACGGAAAAATCCCTGAAAGCTAATAGGAGCTACAACGGCGAGGCACATAGACATATTTTGGCGACCGTGATCATCGAGCTACGAGTTGCGTGAAACTTACGCTGCGCGACTACACAGCAAGTACGTTCCTGTATATCGGAGGAGAAGAACGGAATCCAGTGCGGCGTGGGAGCCAAGGGTGCTGGCAGTAAGCCTGACGTCTCAACAAGAGAGGTTTGCCCGTTCCTACACTCACATTATATTCCTGTAGCATACCTACCTTTGTCTGAACAATTATTGTTGTAAAGTAAGCTAGCTTATATTGCTGCACATATTTGCATTATTTTCGTTCTAGCGTCGTTGCAGCTCGAGTAGCTTGAACAATAAGTGTCATTTTTGGTAGTTTTGAAAAACTAGTATAATTGAAAATTGCTACACTCATGTAGGTAGAAAGTCTAAAAATCACATACCTACCTACAAATTTGCCATTGCTTTGCTAATTAATACAATATTGTAAAAAAATTTAACTACCTACTTAGTAAAATAAATTCACAGATTGTTAAAAAAACGGCCGAATAATTTCAGGGTACCGACAAACAACAAGTAACGCGACCGGCGGTCGAGTCGCACGTCTCGTCGCTGGCGTTGCAAGCTCAACAAACAGGTGAATCGTACAGTCGCTTGGGCGATAAGGTATATAACATTATAATTATACTAATTTGAATCACACACAATGCCTGATACAGAACTAAAAGAGCTCAGAGTGACTAGAGCTTCAATTAAAGGTCGACTGACCGTTTTTAGAAATTATTTAGCCGAATATTCAAATTATAAAGAAGTAAGTAAACAACATGTAAGCGAACTAAAGGTTAGGTTAAAAAAGGTTGAAGCTTTATTCAATGAATACGACTCAATACAAACTGCAATCGAAATCAAAGAGGCTCCAACCGATAACCATGATGACAAAACAGATTTAGCCACCACGGAAAGAGTCACTACTGAAAAGTTGTTTTATGCTGCAATTAGTACGGCTCAAGATTTAGTTGATAGGTATTCAGACTTTCAGTCGGAGAGTGGCAGGGTTGAGCACGGCAACGCCACATTTCATAATAGTTCTCACTGTTGTATGCCAAACTCGCATGTAAAGTTGCCGACGCTCACCGCGCCAACCTTTGATGGTGCGTCTGACAATTGGTTAGAATACAGAGATTCTTTCATTGCCACCATTCACAACAATAAGCAGATTTCAGACGTAAACAAGTTTCAATATTTAAAGCGATCATTAATCGGCGGAGCGGCTTCAGTGATCGAATCCTTGCAAATTTCAGAAGCAACTTATGAAATCGCCTGGAAACTTGTATGTGAGCGATTCGATAATAAAAAAAGACTAGTTTACAATCATTTAAAATCACTGTTTAATATGACATCTGTTGGCAAGGAGGCAGAATCACTGAGGTCTCTGGTGGATCATATTTCGAAACATCTAAGAGCGTTAAACAGCTTGGAGGAACCCACCGATAACTGGGATACGCTCATAATTTTTGTGTTCTCTGCAAAACTAGATAGCTCGATTAGCGCTAAATGGGAAGAACACAAAAATAAAATACAGGATCGCGTTGTGCTTGAGGATTTTTATAAATTTCTAAGAGAATGGGCAAATATCTTGGAAATGATGAGCGTTAGCACCAGCGACAGCCCTGAAAGGACAGAACAAAAACAAGTAAATGAATCAAAATTTAAACATATGAATAAACAACAGAAGGCTTTCGTCGCTGTTGCTAGCGATTCCAAGACAAATAACCAATCAAATCGGTCAGCATGTAAAGTTTGCGGAGGTGATCATTTGATTTATTTTTGTGAAAGATTCACGAAGATGTCAGTGGAAGACAGAAACAAGGAAGTATCCAAATTGCGTTTATGTATAAACTGTCTTCACACTGGACATTTCGCTCACCAATGCAAACATGGGCCTTGTAAAATGTGTCACCGAAAGCACAATACGCTTCTGCACAAAACTAAAACGCCTGCACAAAATGTTGAAGCAAATGCGGTAGTTACAAATCCGATTTCGTTATCGACATGTATTGCTAATCAAGTTTTACTATCGACTGCAATAATCAATATTTTAATTAATAAACAGTCAGGAACCGGAGGCAATGACAAGCGAAAAGGTCATGAGGCGCGCTGTCTGCTAGACTGTGGCAGCCAGTCGTCCTTCATAACCGAGGCATTGATGCAAAGATTAGGTATACAATGCCATGATGTTGAATCAGTCTGCGTAACAGGCATCAACAACATGTCATTCAAGGCACTGCAATATTGTACTGTAACAATACAATCACGATCTAATAAGCACACAAAAAAGGTGAAAGCATTTGTAATTCCCAAAATAACGAGTAACTTGCCGGGTCAAGAGGTAGATGTAAATGAATTGAACATTCCACAAAACATATCACTGGCAGACCCTAGTTATCATCGACCCGCGCAGGTGGACTTATTGTTGGGTGCAGATGTTTTTTGGGATGTTATTTGTAATGAACAGCTAAAATTAGGCGTCAACAAGCCAGTCCTGCAAAATTCAATCTTTGGATGGCTGGTTGTTGGGCCTATTATGCAAAAGAGCGCTACGAGGTCTGTGCACTGTAATTTCAGTCAAGAAATTCAAAATCAACTCGCAAGGTTCTGGGAGCTGGAAGAACTGCCAGATAGACCTGCACTGACTACCGAAGAAGCGGCGTGTGAAGAACATTTTGTGAAGCACACACGTCGCCTGGCGGACGGTAGGTTTTGCGTCAGATTGCCTTTAAAGGTGAATGCGGATCAATTAGGCAATTCATATAACGTGGCGATAAAACGTTTTAAATCTTTAGAAGCGCGATTCAGAAGGCAACCTGACGTAAAAACACAATACGTGACCTTCATTAAAGAATACGAAGAGCTGGGTCATTTGTCACGTGTTGACAAACCTGAAATAGCCAATTACTTGCCACACCATCCTATCCTCAAGGAGAAAAGTGAATCGACCAAATGTCGCGTCGTTTTTGACGCGTCGGCAAAGACAAGTTCAGGTTTGTCATTAAATGATATAATGATGACGGGTCCCACCATACAGGACGACATTTTCTCTATACTGATCAGATTTCGACAGCATACGTACATATTTACGGGCGATATAGAGAAAATGTATCGTCAAATTTTGGTTGAACCGTCCCAAAGATACCTGCAAACAATATTGTGGCGTGAAGATGAGAAGCAGTCGATGAAATACTGGCAACTCAACACTGTAACATACGGTACGTCATCGGCTCCTTTTCTTAGCACGAGATGTATTTTTCAATTAGGTCAAGAATGCAATGATAAATTGATAAAAGAAATAATGACACACGATTTCATGGTAGATGACCTCATTACGGGTTCTGATGATAAAACTCAGCTTAACTCGATTTATCAGTGCATTACGAAGCAGCTAGAATCTGCTAAGCTTAATTTACGTAAAATTAAAAGTAACTGTAAAGAGTTTTTAAGCATGTTTGAGAGCACCAATGCAGGTCATAATGAAAATTTAAAATTATCGGCGGTGAGCAATACGTTGGGTATTGAATGGAATCCCGACACAGATTGTATAGTAATGCCAACATCTAAGATCCTAAACTATAGTGAAAATTTTCCATTTACCAAGCGTATTGTTCTCTCGGTCGCGTCAACTATTTTTGACCCATTGGGATTGCTAACCTTAACTATTGTAAAATGTAAAATGATACTGCAGCTGTTGTGGGCACAAAAGACAGGCTGGGATGATGTCATTCCAGAACCAATTAACTTGATGTGGCGTAAATTTATTGACAAAATACATTGTTTACAAACTATCAACATACCACGTCATGCAAGTTGTAGAAATGCAGTACAACTCGAGCTCCATGCGTTTTCAGATGCATCTCTGAAGGCCTATGCAGCGTGTATATATACTAAAACCACGGACACTTTGGGTAACTGTACGGTGCGTCTTTTGCGTGCAAAAACAAGGGTCGCGCCTGTGAAGTCGACTACCATACCGAGACTCGAGCTATGTGGCTCGGTGTTGGTGGCGCGCCTATGCAAAAAGGTAATGCAATCACTGCGAGCGCAGGTTGAGCGCCGTACTTACTGGACTGATTCTCAAATTGTGCTGGGATGGTTAAACTCGACATCTAACAAGTTGGGAGCGTTTGTGTCTCATCGTGTGATCGAAATCAACGAGCTTTCAAAAAGCTGCAGGTGGCTGTATGTTCCCTCATCACAGAATCCCGCGGATCTCGCATCGAGGGGCGTGTATCCGGACGAGGTAAAATCATTATCATTGTGGTGGGAGGGACCCTCGTTTCTAATGCAGAGTGAGGGCGAGTGGCCGGCGCAGCGCGCTGAGGCACGAACGGACGCAACTGAAACTATAATTCAGCTACAGGCGTCATGCACTGTTGCGGCACAAAGTCAAGCGATTGACATGTCCAAGTATTCTAGTTTTACCAAATTGTGCCGCATCACTGCATACGTGTATCGCTTTATCAATAACTGTAAAAGTTTGAGCAATAAAAACACGGAATCACTAACTGTAGATGAAATTGAACTAGCAGAAAATAAATTAGTACATATAGCACAACGGGAGAGCTTCCCTGAATTTTGTACGGGCAAAGGGAAAGTCAGAGAAGCCCTGTTGAGTTTAAATCCATTTATAGATAAAATTAATCCGATCCGTGTGGGCGGCAGGTTAGACGACTCGAACTATAATTATGATAAGCGGCATCCAATCATAATAGACTCGAAACACCATTTTGCCAGGCTACTGTTTCAACATTACCATGTTAAATTGATGCATGCTGGTCCGCAGTTGCTTCTTTCAGTCATTAGAGAGCGATATTGGCCAATCAACGGGAGACTATTAGCCAGACGCGTATACAAGGACTGCATACGATGTAAGAGAGTGAAGGGAGCAGTTGCGAAGCAGATCATGGGAAACCTGCCGGCTCAGAGAGTAAGCCCGGGCTTTCCCTTTGAGGTGGCAGGAACCGATTATGCTGGACCCTTCCTGATAATTAATAAGAAAGGTCGTGGCGCGAAACTAAGTAAATGTTATTTATGTATATTTGTTTGCTTTAAGGTTAAAGCCGTACACCTTGAACTGGTGAGTGACCTCACCACTGAGGCATTCATTTTAGCGTTGAGGCGCTTTATCGCCCGTCGTGGAAAACCTCGCGAGATTTTTAGCGATAATGGTAAAAATTTTGTAGGGGCGAGTCGGGCATTAGGTTTATTTTTAGAAACAAACAACAGTTCTGTATCAGAGTCATTGGTGGCTGAAGGCATTAGGTTCAAATTTTCTCCAGCCTATTCTCCGAATTTTGGAGGACTGTACGAGGCAGCTGTAAAGTCGGCAAAGTATCACATGAAAAGAGTGTTAGGTAATGCACACATGACATTTGAAGAGCTTGCAACTTTATTTGTTCAAATTGAAGGTATACTCAATTCCCGACCCCTGTCTCCCTTGTCTTCAGATTCCAATGATTTAGATCCCCTGACTCCTGGGCATTTCCTCATCGGGAGACCGCTAACTTCTCTGCCTGCTCCAGATTTGACGGATGTTAACCCCAATCACCTGCACAGATATGCGCGGATAGAACAGGCACGTCAACATTTTTGGGCCCGATGGACTCAGGAGTACATCTGCGAGATGCAACAGCGCACGAAGTGGCAAAAGAAGCATCCAAGTCTGCAGCCGGGTCAGCTGGTATTAATTAAAGAGGAATCCTCACCACCGTTACGATGGCCTCTCGGAAGAATAGAGCGAGTATTTCCGGGCACAGACGAAGCATGCAGGGTCGCTGATGTAAAGACGGCGAAGGGCGTTGTAAGGCGAGCCATAAGCAGGATCTGCCCCCTTCAAGAAGCCTGAAAGCTGCACTTTCAAGAGAGGGGAGGTTGTCTACGCCAAAGACGTAGACAATAGCTGTCATACTGTCATCGTACGTCGGGTGTGACATTTTTGTTATGTCATGTTGTAAAACGTCAGATACAAATTAGCGGTTAAAAGAGGTAACGGCAAAAAAGGGAATTAAAATAGGTGTTCAACTGTAAAAAGAGTTTTTATTGCACGGAAAAATCCCTGAAAGCTAATAGGAGCTACAACGGCGAGGCACATAGACACTATCAAAAACAAACTTGTAAAAAAGTCCAAGTCTCGCAACTTACTTCTTCTACAGTAAAAAGTTGTGAGATCAATGTAATACCAAGTCGGTTAATTTATTCAGTGCCTACTTAAGGGTCCTTCTGTCTAAAGTTATCATGTTATAAGCTAATCTAATAACATTTTATAGTGACCATATCAAATTTAAAAACCTTTTATGTTTTAAATAGATTGATTGGCTTGGCGATCACGTGAAAACACAATATATCTCACATGTAATACATAATTATGGTTCTAAACAATCTAATTTAATTATAATATGTATTACTTGTGAGATACATTTTGTTTTCACGTGATCGCCAATCTATTTAAAACATAAAAGGTTTTTAAATTTGATATGGTCACTATAAAATGTTATTAGATTAGCTTATAACATGATAAATTTAGACAGAAGGGCCCTTAAGTAGGCACTGAATAAATTAACCGACTTGGTATTACATTGATCTCACAACTTTTTACTGTAGAAGAAGTAAGTTGCGAGACTTGGACTTTTTTACAAGTTTGTTTTTGATAGGATCTCATTTCTTTTTGTAAATGGTCTTCCTCCTTTGAGCAATTTAGTCTACTTTAATAACTTGAAAGATTTTGGTACAACTTTATAATATATATAAACACATGCCCCATTCTTGCTTTTTCATTCCGTTGACCATTGTACCTTTGAACATAATTATGTCTAGGTAACTATGTATCTACACTTAATATCTAGGTAGGTAACTATAGCTACACTAATTATTATTATTTATTAATATCTGGGCAACGGCTTAAATAGCTGTTCCCCGCGGTTTAACCCACGTTAATTTCGGAGATCCCGCGGGTATTCTGAGATAAAAGTACTACCCTATGACCTTTCCTGTGCCCTTGACAACGTGTAGTATGCAATAATTAATTCCATGCGTTGATATCAGAGTTCGCGCGGGAATTCCAGAAATGAATCCTAGCTAGATCGATTTATGGCCCCCGAAATCCCCTGTATACAAAATTTCATGAAAATCGTTGGAGCATTCAGATTAGGGTAATTTTATCTCGGAATTCCCGAAGGATCTCCGAAATTAACGCTGGTGAAATCTCATGAAATTTTGCATGCACGTTGTCAGGGGTAAAGAAAACCTAGGGATATAGGGTACTAACTACTTTGCATCTCTGAATTCCCGCGGGATCTCCGAAATTAACGCGGTTGAAACCGCGGGGAACAGCTAGTCTCATATATTTATATGGGATTACAAAGTTATTTGTGCAGTTGGTACATAAAACTGCATATATAACTTTGTAATTCCATACATTTATATGGGATTACAAAGTTATTTATGCAGTTAGTGTATCTAGAAAACTGGACCGAAATTGCTAAATATTTTAATTTTTCCTTGATTTATACAATAAACACTAATTGTATTCTAAATTTCAAACTTCTATGTCTGCTAGAAGTGCCTTAGAATTTTGATGATCGGTCAGTGAGTGAGTGAGTGAGTGAGTGAGTGAGTGAGTGAGTGAGTGAGTGAGTGAGTGAGTGACCTACAAAATTAAGAAACTTTGACTAGTTATAATTCTTAAACTACTGGTTCAAATCGAATGAAATTTAAATTATACCGTCTTTATACAATACCTGCTTGTTTACTAAAAATTCAGGCTTCTAGTTTTATCCACAACGAAGTTATAGGGGGTCGAAAATGGCCTGAATTGCTTCGAGAAAAGGATAGTACGGCCGTGCCGCTTTTGTTGCTCGACTTGGCGGGGGCACTGCCGTGCCCCCAGATGCCAGATATTGAAATTTTGTGTGAGGTCGTAAATTTCATTTCATCTGGCAGACGGTTTAGAAGTGAAACTTCGCTGGGCGGGATGCAACTAAAATTAGCAGACAGCGGAAGTGATGCTAACGGCGCACAGTAAACGAAAATTCAGCAGTTTAATTTAAAATTCAATTCAGAAAAATATTGAGTATACCAGATAGACGATCGGTGAACTTAAGTCAGAATTCCTGATATGAAAATGAGACCCGATACGCCTTCTTTTAGTCGAATAATCACATATCCCATCCCCATTTCAGGTCGACAACGCACCTGCATGCCTTCTGGTGCTGCAGATGTCTATGGGCGGCGGTAATCACTTACCATCGGTGTACCATTTACCCGTTTGCCCTATAACATAAAAAAAACAAAATAAATTGCGTGTGTACTCTTTTGAACTTCAGTGTTACCTATACACAGAGAGAAGAGTAATAATTGTATTAAAGTGAAAGTTTTTAAATGGCTTATAAATGAAGTTAAGCGAAGCTTCAGAAAACCCAGACACGTCAGGTATCGATCGACACGTTAGTTAGCTTCAGTTCAGTTATATAATTTTGAACCACCTGACGGCGTCCAATTTAACCGTAATATATTTTTTCCTGATATAAGAACCCTCTCAGATCAGAAGGTGGCTTATTTTTTTGCACAAAATTGGTTTCAGCCGGGTCATTTTTAAGAAAATGTCGCTTTGTCCGTGTTTTCAGGAAATGAAAGATGAGTGTTTGGTACTGCTTTTCTACTAAATAACAGATGGCGCTACGAGCGAAGCTCGGTCGCCCAGATATTTACCTTCAACGGTGATATAGGAGGCAGATCTAATGCAATGTTGGCATTCTCTTCCAGTAACCCCCTGATCTCTGAATAAGACTGTCAATATTGCGATGAATTCCGATAACATGACTGTATTAAGTTTTTCTTTCAGTTTCAACTTCAAGATCGCTTGATGATTGCTTTCACGTCTCTCTTTTTGTTAACCTTCCAGGCTTGAGGTGTGTCTTATGAATAATATATGTTGCGTAGGTAAGTAGGTACGTTCGAAGACTGTGCGGGATTATCTTATTGAACTTACACTGCGCCCTACCACGAGTTGAAGGAGTAAGTGAAAACGTAACAAAAATATACCTGAATATATGTGAAACACGGTGACTAATTTCTTCTAATGCTGAGTTGGTGACCCTTTCGGCAGGACATGCAAGATATATTATAATATGTCTACAAATTTAGATTAGATTGATAGATATCTCTTTTTCACAATTTCGGATCTTAGCCGAACGTTACGCACGATGACAAAGACACTACACACCAAGGACATATATGACGTATCTATGAATTTGCTCTTGTGCATCTGGCCGGTGCTGTCGGGATTGCTCGTCGAATTGATAAACATTATGTTTTCGAGCGGCGTGTATCCCGGCGTGCTTAAGAGCACAAGAGTGTGTCCAGTGTATAAAGGTAAGGGTGAAAAGACCTCTGCAGACAATTATAGGCCAATAACGATAGTGCCCAATATATCAAAAATTATTGAATCGATTTTATCGAACTACCTAATGCGCCATCTCGAAAACAATGACCTACTAACAGACAAACAGTTTGCTTATAGAAAAAATATGTCCACCACAACAGCTGCATACAGGGTATATAACTGTATCGCTACAGCACTCGACGATAAATACAAGGTAGCAGGTATATTCTGCGACCTTTCGAAAGCGTTTGATGTAATAAATTATGAGCTGTTACTGGAAAAACTTAAACACTATGGTGTCAAACGTAACGCCCACAAACTGTTCACATCATTTTTATGTGACAGGTACCAGACCGTTGAGGTGAAAATTGAAGGCAGTAAAGTGCGTTCTAGGGCAGGAGCCGTACGGGTCGGAATTCCACAGGGATCGGCGTTAGGAAATACATTGTTCCTCACGTTCATAAACGACCTACCGACTTGTATCTCTGACGGTTTGATGGTCTTGTTTGCGGACGACACCACAGTCATAGTTAGTGCGCCAACACACGAACACCTTGAGAGTAGGATCACAACCACCTGTGAGCAGTTGCAAAGATGGTTTACGATGAACGGTCTTATTCTCAACGTTACCAAGTCCAACGTGATGTTATTCTCAGCTCGAAATTCCACTATGTCTCCTACCATACAAACTCCGATGCCAATTTCCGTGACCAGCAGGTTTCTTGGCTTTCAAATAGACATTAACCTAAACTGGAAACATCACGTTGAGATTCTTTGCGAAAAACTAAGTGGTGCCGTGTTTGCGATGAGGAAGCTCAGACCGATAATCTCCTCGGACGCACTACTGCAAATTTATCATGCATATTTTCATTCCATCTTATCATATGGCATAATCCTCTGGGGAAACTCCACGGACTCGGACAGGGTGCTTATTATGCAAAAACGAGCTGTGCGCATATTGGCAGGTGTTAAACCAGGTCACTCGTGCAGAGATCTATTCACAAAATATAAGATAATGACATTGTATTCACAGTACGTATTTGACATAATAATTTTCACACGACGCAACTTACATGATTTTGAGCGGATTGATATCCCTGGCAGAGTAACCCGACAGACTGGGCGACTTAAGGTGGTACCACGACGATTGGCACTAATGGACAAAAATCCGCGTGTCATTGGTCCTTCGCTCTACGAGGAACTACCTGTATACATTAAAAACGAAACCTCGGACGAGACGTTTGTGCGCCGACTGAAAAACTTTTTATTGGATAAATCATTGTACTCTGTAAAAGAGTACCCATGACATTATTTATTATTAAGGTGACATTTATTTAATAATAAATTGTTTATCTATTTCTTTATTTTGAAAAGCTTACATTTTTCGTTACAAAAATGTTATCAAGTATTATTATTTAAAAATTTTTATTTTATTGACAATCTCTTTAGTGAATTTATTTAATTTTGACATCAAATTTAAATGTAATTTTTAAAGAGAAATAAATTATCTAATCTAATCTATTGTAAACCAAAATAAAAAAAAAGTGTTTAAAATTTTTCTTAATTTTAACTTAAAGGTATACAAAAGCCTTATCGCTTAAAGCGAATAGGCACTGTATAATATGTTTTCATTACTCATACTCGGAAAGTAGGTCTGAAGTTGCCTGAGAAGCGGGTTGAAAGTAACCCTTTTCAGCCTTAGGGAGAATCGCTTTCAACTGACAACTGTCAAATTATTAAAAAAAAACTAGGTGTATTTTCACATTTCTATTGAACCATGTTTCAACTTTCTATACAGCCAGCGCGATGTAAAATTGAAATAATGTAAAGTTTAAGTAGGTATTAATTAAAATAAAATTCACTCACTTTTTCTTAAGCTAATTCCTATTTATATTTTTTTATTTTCTTTAATTAATACTTAATAATTAAAGAAAATATTTTTTTTAGGTCGCCACAATGTAAATAAAAAATACTGGCTGAATAGCTAGCCGGCCAAAGAAAAAGAAATAGGTGGGAAAGTGTCAAGCGACTATCCGATCTTCACTCATTTTTTCTTTAGCTAATTCCTATTTTTATTTTGACTTTCCTTGCATTCGTAATGAAAAGCACAGTGTAACCCTCGGGAGAAAGACTTATTTAGTCCCTCGATCTATTGGCGCCCTCGCTACGCTCGGGCGCCAAACCCCGTCTCGGGACTAAATAAGTTACTTTCACCCCTAGGATAACAATGTACTATTGTTTCTTTTTCTTGTGTGTTGTGCTGAAATAAATGTATTTTCTTTCTTTCTTTTTTCGCGAACCAGCGAACGAATAGAACCATAGTGACCGCTCTCGATACGAACTACCCGTCTATCATTTTTAATTTTTAATGTACGTAGTTCGAAGTTTCTCCGTTCACCGAACTAAAAACTATTACAGCACAGCGCTCATCAACTTAAAGAGTTTCATGGATGATTGGTTTAGTTTTTTTTTATGTGGTGTGGTCACTATAGCTTTACGGGTTTTTGCCACGCGTGTTTCTTTCAACTCACGGGAGACCCAAAAGTTGAACTTTTATCACACACTTAGTATCCAGGTCTTGAACTCGTGTTGTGCTTAACTCAAATATTTTGAGACATGTATGTACGTGGAACAAGAACTTAAAGTGTTGTTAGAGAACAAACTTATAGGAGAAACGAGTTGATGTTGTTACATACATGAAGTCGCATTTAGTGCGATACTAGTTGTTCCCCGCGATTTCACCCGCGTTAATTTCAAATTTCCTGCACGAATTCTGAGATGAAAAGTACCCTATGTCCTTCACTGTCCTAATTACGTGTATGCAAAATTTTACTGTGATCGGTTGAATAGTTAAAGCGTGAAAGCGTAACAAACAAACTCCCATTCGCATTTATAGTAAGGATTATGTGAAAATCTACGTTTTCTGGTGAGCTGAGGCTCATTTGAATTCACAACTCCTATTAAAAAAATCTTACATAGATTAGATTCATTTATTTCACACTAGCTGTCCCCGCGGTTTCACCCGCGGTAATTTCGGAGTTCCCGCGAGAATTCCGGTTTACAATATAGCCTATGTCACTCAGGGATAATGTAGCTTTCTAATGGTGAAGGAATTTTATTAATCGCTTCAGTAGTTTTTGAGTTAAATCGTAACAAACAAACAAAAATCAAATCTTTCCTTCTTATAATATTAGTATAGATTATCAAATTCAAAATTACACTGCATAATATGTCAAAGGATAACGTGATCGTCATAAAATTAAATGTCAATATAATACTAGTAAATGTCAGAATAAATAGGTATCTTCTATACACATAATATGCTTCGTCCTGAATGACTGATGGATCAACGCACAGCCTAAACCGCTGATCGTAGAGACCTGAAACTTGGACGGTGTGTTCTTTGTATGACTTAAGCATCCGATAAGAAAGGACTTTTTAAAATTCAACCCCTAAGGGGATGAAAGGGGGTTGCAACGTTTGTATGGAACAATTCCGCAGGAACTTCGAAATTATCGCGGGTGAAACCGCGCGTGACAGCCAGTACCTATATAACATCGTGGTTGAATGGTTGACTTGGTTTAAGTTCGTACCTTTTTGGATTTCACGAAGTTGCCAATAACTTAAGCTCTTTCTTCACTGCAGGCTGACGGACATCCTTCGATCGATATGGTTCTAGATTTTTTTATTAACACTGAAAGAGTGGCGCACTCGACGCTCATCGATATTTCGCTTCCCATATGAAAGCTTTCACCACCTGTGAGCTTATTTTCGCGCCGAATACACCGTATGATAATGGAGCCGACTTCCTTGTATGACACGTATATCATATATCTACGTGAAAGTATATGTGTGATTCCCTTTATAATTACGAGTATTTTACGGTACTGCCGGCAAAGGAATTTTAATTTTTAAAATCTTATTCAATTATGTTTAAATAATAATAAAAAAAAATATAACGGATGTTGTAGTGACACTACATATTTGTGTAACCACGCCACCTGTTTATAACAAAATGTGTTAATTATATGAAAACTGAAGAATATTTAAATTGTATTACAACGCCATCTGTTAGCAAACAGAACTACTGCGGAACACAACTATTCACCTCGATAGCGAGAAATTAGTAAAAAATTGTATAAATTACCAATGCTCTTTCTAAATTCAAAGTTTAGGCAAAATTCATGGAGTGAGAGCAAATGGTTTTTGCATAGGTTCGATGCTACAAAGTCGTGCTTTTTGAGATAATTTATATATCTTTCAAGTAATTGTTTATGCTGACTTTACCTACATCTACGCGGAGCGGCGTCCCTACAATGAAGGCTATTTATCTTCTTCCGTCGTTATGTACATATGTAGGTACTGTAGTTAATTCGTTTTTATTGTTGCGTCACAAAATCGTTCCTGTCGTTAGAGATCCTTGCTTGCAGACACAAGCAATTTTATATACAATATTATGTGCATTTTGTATTAGAAAAAGTGTGTGTCAATTAAGGAATTAAATGCGGACAAGTACGACTCGCCTCGATGATTGAATTCGTATCTTGTTTTTATAAAATCTTTTATAAGCCTGTAAGCCCTTGTAGTAAAGACGATATTCCTCGCCAAATTTCCTACATAGTTGTAGTCAACGGAAAGTAAGTAATTGTAATGTCGAAATATACCTACGTTTTTGCGGCATAAACGACCGTATCTTTTTTTTTAGGTTAATTTAGAAGTTCGCTTTTTTCACAGCTACAAATAAATATCTGTACACCTGAGTACCTACCTGTATGATTTTGATTTCAACTCGATACCTCCACGCGTTCTCGAGATGAAAGGTCTCGACAGGCAAACCGAAGGTGACAGAAGGTGTTCATGTATCAGATTCTCGGTCTCAAATGTTTAAAAAAACAAAGTTTATTTTTGACGTAGAAAAAGAATATAGACGAAAACTGAATGCATAAGTTGCCGACGCGCAGACGGATGGTACCCTAAGGGCGGCGCCCAGTCTCGGCATTAGGCCACAGCTATCACAGCTCGCGCCACTGATAGCTGTGGCAACTTCGTATGTTGTCTACCATTTGTTTTTGCCGCCGCCGCTGCCGCCACTGCCGCTGCGGAGACTGTGGCCAAGGGGTAGGCGTGCGTTGTAGCGACGTAATATTTTCTAACCATACTCAAATCGGGCGTGATAACAATGGAAGAATGGATCCGTGAATAACATGAATTCGGATTGTAAACGTGCTATTTCTATATTGTATATTCTCTAAAAATACAATTCTGTTGCCTCTAAAAATATCTGCACAAGTTTTCATTGAAGTGTAATTGTAAAATAACAAGACTGAGGAGCTCGCTTTAATTGGAAGTTATAATAATACAAATATTATGAAAAGAACCCCATTTACATAAATACTATATTTATAGCCTTTTTTCCTATATACTAGTTTTAAAGCTTTTATTTCATTGATGAATATTTTAAATTCGTTTTTTATTAAATCCCTACTAATATTAGTAACTTTAATAAAGTAACTCTGTCTGTCTGTCTGTTACACTTTCACGCCTTAACGACTTAATCGATCGTCATGAAATTTTGCATACACAATATCATTTTCAAGGGTACAGAGAAGGGGTACTTTTTATCCCGGAATTCCCGCGGATTTCCGAAACTAACGCGGGTGAAACAGCGGGGAACAGGTAAAAAACAATATATATTAAACTAGCTGTGCCCCGCGGTTACACCCGCGGTAATTTTAAAATTCCCGCGGGTGACAACGTGCATGCCAAATTTCATCCAAATCCGTTCGGCCGTTTTTGCGTGATTGAGTAACAAACATTCAAACATCCAAACATCCACATTTTCACATTTATAATATTAAGTAGGATTTACTGCTCTTAAACTTATCCGACAATTGATCCCTGATAGGGGTCGATAGTTTTTTTTGTGCAGCTGAATGAACTCACTCGATGATCGCCTACACTGCGCGCCCCGGTGTCCTTCGGTCGGTGCATATTCAGGCAGGCGTACAATGGCACTTTTATTTTCGCACGTGAATTATTCAACGATTCCCCGAGCTCTTTAAATGCATTTAAATGTATAAATATATAACGTCGTCTGTACAGATAGACAGGCAGACAGACACTCGTCCATGGAGAGTCAGTGCTTTCGATTGATATGTAAATCGAGACGTAAAGTTCCTTCGAGGATCGTTGTCATTGTCCTGAGCGACCGTGCTTTGTCTAGATTTAGAATTCTTTGTATCATCAGATCGATCGATGTCTCACGTTTTATCCCATTATGAGGAAGATAACATTGTCTAAGAGTCACTCGACTTTCTAGCGTAGCAATGGGAATGATGACAAGGTGTAAAAATCAAAATTTTATTTAGTCCGTCAGTTACATGGTAAAAAAATAATAGACACGTATTTTTAAGCTTTTTCGAATTTTTGAAAAAATACTTAGATAGAACGCATTACAGTTTAGGAGTGGGAGGTCGCGACGTCATCGCTAAGTATAAAGTGTACCTAGGTGTGACGTCACACGGAATTTGAAGTCAATTATTTTTTGATTAGGTACGTAAAAAAAGGAAAAATACGTGTTCAATATTTTCAATTATAAAACAAGACAGACTAAAAATTAAAATTTAGTCATCATGCCCATTTATCAGTTGCGATGTAACTTCTTACAAATTTCATATCTACTTTGAAGGTCGATCGCGCTAGTTTTGAACGATTAATATTACCAAAACAAAATCGTAAAATTTCACATACCTAACTATTATTTGTTTTTCAATTTCTTAACATCCTGATGCTTGTTCAAGTTCAGTCTAAGCTAAACCGACATTATCTTCTAAACAAGAGTTCAAAGATCATCTTGAAAATAATCAGCGTTAAACCAAAGTATTTTAAATATTATTTTAATATTTAAAGGTTCTGTTTCTTCTTCTTCTTCTTTAATGATGGCGTCAAATATCACTACATAGTATAAAACAAAGTCGCTTCCCGCTGTCTGCCTGTCCCTATGTATGTTTAGATCTTTAAAACTATATACGCAACGGATTTTCATGCGGTTTTCACCAAAAGATAGTGATTAATGAGGAAGGTTTTTATCTATATTTTTATCCTGAAATTCCCGCGGGAACTCCGAAATTATGCTGCTGAATGGTGACCGAAATAACGGATGCGCGTGTCTTCGGTAGCTTTCACCTGCCAACAACCGCTTTTGTGAAACAGCACCTTCGGTATTCTTCTTCTTCTTCTTTAATAATGGCGTCTATAATTATAATTTGCCAATGACAACGTTTCTTAGTGATAAAAATTTCTTCATCTACTTCTTGAATTATGGCGAAACGCCAATGACAATGTTAGATTGTTCCCCAAGTTAAAACATGGCTCTCTTCAAAGCCAGTTTCCTGCTCGGGGTCCAAAATAGATGCTGAAAAGTGACTGAAATAACGAAGACTTCACGTGACACGCGTGTGTTCGCTACGGCTTTCACCCTTCAACAACCCACCTTCGGTCTCCAAAGTGTACGTTTATAATTTGTCACACACACACGCTCGTCGACTCAAGTCACTGGCATGTGCGTGTCAAACGCGTGTCAGTGTCACTTGCTTGTCATTCCGCTGTGCAGCGCGTTACTTCGAATAAACGTCAGTCTGTGTTTACTGCGAGCGTTTCTCTTGTGTGTACAGCCAGCAGCACCAGTATGAAAAACTTTGGACAGTTAGACACTTTAGGGATCAGTGTTTGAACCAGGCCAGCGACACTCCCTTGAAGCATCTTTACATATCATTACAGATCGTTTCATATCATTGCATTATAGCACAACACGGAAACTTACTTAAAAATACAATACAGTAGAGTCATGCACATTGCACACACGCAAGCTTACATGTACAATCTGCAAACCTGTATGTATAAAATTAAAATTATTTTACTTAACTGTTGGATAAAGAGGAGCGGAGCTTCCCAACACAAGCAATTGTTGCTTAAAGGGAGACTCCAAACTCTAGTAATTTTACTGTAACTTATTGTTAAAGAAATAAAGATTTTTCATATTTTTTTTTAAGCAAAAGTTACTATGGATTTATGCGCGAACTTCTTTACCAACTTGTGAATGCTTAACCAAATTTCCATGACCGCGTCATACATTGCATTTGTACGGTTGGCACAAAATGCTATCATAGGTGGGTTTAGCGATTAGTATGGAAGTGCCGACTCTTAAAACGTAGTGATTATTTGCTCAGTGGTTTGAACTTTATTGCTATTGCAATAAGATTCAATGACTGTCGAAAGTGGTTACATGTTTCTGCTGCTTACTGTATGTACCTCACTTACCCACATCGGGTGTGTTTAATAAAGATATTTTCGAGGACGTCCTCGATTTGTGAAAACTTCAGTAAGTCAAGTCCTATAGGTGAACCTATAAGAATACTAGCTCTGATTTTATAAATCTCTGTAAATATTTTTTTTCCCCGTTTAAGTAGCCAAAGATACGAATGGTTAAGTCTGCAAACGCGGATTTAATTCAAAACTCCAGCTATAGTACTAAGACAAGTGTAATTAAATTTTGAAAGTTATTCCACAAACAAATAAATTTTATAATTTAAACCACTCGTTCAGCGTCACTAACTCCATGTTCAATTCCGAGTTGTTTATGTGGAGCACTTAAAATTATTATAACCCAAGTTTTCGTACACGCGCATAACTCACGGTGACTTTGTTGTTACGAAGGTCGCGGGTTCGGCGCCGGCGTGTTCGATATCGTAAAGTATGAAATTATTTCGCGTAGAATTTTGTGTGTACAAATGGCGTATTGTTTTTATAATAGTTTATCTCCTATACTGTTCTTGGAATACCATTCAATTCAATTCAATTCGATTCGCAATAAACATAGTTACCATGAGAGAAAACTAGGGGCTCGTTAGGTTCAGTTCGCGACCGAAAAGTTTCCCGCCGAAGATTGGTCAACACATACGTGTACAGTGGTATCATCATCATCATCACATTAGTCCAACATGTTTCGGCCCTATTGGACGTGCAAATTTTAATGTACATTTAATATTTTATTACATTTGGGTCTTAATTAAAGTTATATACCTATAGTAATTTGACCATTTACTATCAAACACTCTTCTCCCGGAATTCCCGCGGGAACTCCTAAATAACCGCGGGTGAAACCGCGGGGTCAGCTTGTATAATATAATAATAGAGAATTGATAACAATGTTATGTTATGAATTATGATAATATTTTGTTCCAACTACATAAAATTGCCGCCGGCGAATTCTGCGTGTACCTTGTTTACGTGCTACGGCCTACGTCGTAGCAGTGCTACGCTGCCTAGCAATGCTACGCAAACTTTAAATGAGATATTGTGATCTCAGCTGCTGCCTTCTGCTACACGAAGGCTCACGCACGGCTCACGCGTTTCAGTTGAAAGCTATGAAGTTAATTAATTTTATCATTTTCATAAATTCACAATGTATTTGCTTTTACTAACGAGTAGACGTGCTGCGTCGTTTAATACTGACTGATACGCTCTCACCATATTATTACTAAGTTCGTCATATTATTATACCTACTGTTTAAATAATATTATTTTATTCGAATGATGATTACTTACGGCAAATTGTATTTGTACCTATATTTTGTTTCTCAAAATTAAATAAATGTATGTCCTTTTGAATCCCACAAATGAGTCGAGTGAATCGGGTTGACATTGGCCTAATTTTTAAAAGGTCTATATACTTTCCTGGCCTGTTCTTTATAACATTTTTGTTAAAGAAATACGTAAAGAATAGAATCAAAGGTATACTCAGACAATAATATTATTATGTTTGCTTACATGAGCTAAGACTATGGGAGCTTCCGCCGGAAGATAGTGCTAGCGGATTTCTTCTCCGTCCCTTAAGAGAGGCTCGGTCGGCAAAGAGAACTGTTTTATAAGATACAAGTTGCTGCCCGTGGCTTCGCTCGCGTTAGTGCAAACTTTTTAAAACAATTTTCTATCCTTCGGCAACAGTACTTTTTAACATGGTGAGATAACAAACTTACTTCACATTTGTAATATGTACTAGTTAGGACTAGCTGTTCGCTCAGAAGTATATATAGAAAGGGACTGTCACGCTTAAAATATCAATTTTTTATATTTCCTCTTTCGATTGTCTGTTATTGTCTGGTGCCCACAGTGCAAGCTCTGCTTCATTTAGCACGTAGTGGCGCCGCGTGACAATGCCCAAGCTTACTTTAATATTAAATTATTTCATTGTTATCTTAAATTGGAGTTTTTTTTTTACAATCTCTTAATATGTAATATATATTTTAATCGATCTTCCAAGGTATTTTTTTTTAAAGAATGCCATAAATACTTTTTAGTTAGTTGTTAGACACACACATGACACATTGTACCTACACTTGATCGCAATGAATATTTGATTTATTTCCGACAGATATTATATAGAAACATACAAAATTAACCTCCTTACTGTAGTTTAAGTGCAGATAATGATGTAGTAGTAATATTACACGATTCTTGTATGTTGTGCTGAAATAAGTGTATTTTCTTTCTTTCTTTCTTATAGTTTCGATGAAACACGTTAATACTATAATTGGACATAGATAAGCAATAGTGTGTTAACCCACACTGGAGAAATTTTGAGTAAAATAAAATTTTAAAAATTTTAGCACCATTTTGTTTCAACATTTTTATGTTCAATATTTACTTACATATTTAAGTAATGTAATAAGTTAAACACATAATTAAAAAACTTTCTCCAACTCTCAATAAATCGTTCTGAATCAATAACTTCGATTTGTGGGTTAAAATGTTATTGCTTATCTGCGTCCAATTATGAAGTACAAACATTTAATCCAAAGAGCGCTTTTGCTTGTTTGATCGGTTCACCGTTCACCAAAGCCAGTGGTACTTACAAATGAGCTGCAATTTCGGATACGTGGTCGTCGCGGCTACCATCAACATCTAACTGCCCCATTACAACCAGGAAATGAACGAGCAACGAGCTTTATTGCACAAGCCGCGAGACCTTGGTACGTCCATGCGTTCGCAATCTATCCGTTGGGTATTTACATTATATCATGCTCGGAGCCGCTTTAATGTGCGGGGCGCTCGGGGAAACAGGGCGGAGTTGTCAATGGATGGAGTAATCTCATCCAGTTCTCTTTAGGGGCGCTCACATTCATATAGTTATAGGTTATTATTGTATCGCAACGGAAGACAATCAAGGGCACACTATGCCTATCCCATATGATAAGGTTCCCAAGCTTTCGAATTACCATTTCTGACATTCGACTTGGATTTTGTCTCGTTTGCTTGCTAGAAGAAGAAAAAATAGTATACTTAGATACCAAAATTTTAAGAATATTTACGTTTTAAAAAGAAATATTTCTTAAATGGAGCAATTAGAGAGAGTCATAACTCCTTTTTGCTTCGTCGTTGCCTGGTATAAATAGAAAACCATGCAAACTGCTTTGAATCCAAATTACCGGCATCATTTTGACACAAAAACTTGAAACACTGTTGTCTTAAGTTTTTTGTTCGAAGTCAGTTCGAAGCTATATGGTTGAGGTTCCATTGCACGTACGATATACGCGAAAAATCGATTCTATTTCTTCGGATTTTAATGTCGGTGTATTATTTATTAGTAGGTAAATTCGAGAACAACCAGGTAAAATTTACGTCGTATTATTTTCTAGCGCGAAATGCAAGTGCCATGTTAGTTCATCAAGTGAACTTCAAAGTTTTATGTTAGAATATGTGATCTACGTAGCTTAGCTCTGAACTTGACGCATTCTTTCTTCTTCAGGGTTGTCTCGCTGTTTATTGTAGGTATGTCGTTACTTATTTTATAAATGCGAATTTGAGCTTGTTCGTTTGTTTGTAATGCTTTCACGTCTCACCTGATCGTTATGGAATCTTACGTATGCGATGTCAGCGGTAGGTACAGAAAAGGATATAGGATGGTTTTCATCACGTAACTCCCGCGAGAACGCCATAATTAACACGAGTGAAACCGTGACGAACAGCTAGTATGTTAAACGCTGTTATTGTCATCAGTGTATTGATACATTATTCAGAAACGCAGCTGAAAACAATTTTATATCTATTACACTACCTCCTACACCAGAGATTCTCAAACTTATTTCTTTTACCGCCCCCTTTGAAAATTAATAATTTCTCAGCGCCCCCATTTTTTATACACTCCTAAAACTTGAAAAAAAAAAACGATTTCATCACTTATATAATTTAGTTATAGTTTGCTATATTAGTCGGTGCTGGTGTTTAAACTTACATTCTAAACTAGACATTTTTACCAGTGATAGCAATTAAAACGCATTTTATAATATTTAGAATATATTTTTATCAAATTAAAAAACCAATATAGATAGGTAATGAATTTTAGTTTCAACAAAACTAATCTAATGAGATGGATGGATTTGATGATTTTTAACAAGTTTGTTGAAATCAGGTTCGATTTTACTCAAAAATAGTCGTAAGACGCCGCTGCGTTCGGTAACATGCTCTTTTTAGTAAGCAGCTAAATAATAACTAATTAGTCGATTTTGAGTAGGTTTTCATTTTAGTGAATTTTAAAATATAAAGTAAATGAAATTACAAATCAACCATCGCCCCCCTAAACTACGCCGACGCCCCCATTTTTATCTGAGCCTCTTAACGCCCCCCTCTAGGTCTCCAACGCCCACAAGGGGCGTTATCGCCCACTTCGAGAAAGACTGTCCTACACTTTGACAACAGAGTAAATAAGTGAGCGAAAAAAAAAATGGATGGCAATTTAATTAACTACTTATGCAGCTGATAGCGAGATGAGTGGGCAGCGGTGGACAACACGCGATAACGGTGATCGATAGATCGATGACACGCTCAGGTATCGATTACGACGCCGTGGGTCATCGCCAACAACTCAGCGGTTCTCTCACTCACATTCGCATCTATCTTCTTCTAATATATATAAATCACGTGTCACGTTGTTTGTCCGCGATGGACTCCGAAACTACTGAACGGATTTTGATAATATTTTGTAACCGTTTATAATATGGTCCAACTTAAAAGGTAGGATAGTTTTTATCACGGAATTCCCGCGAGAACTCCGGCACTGATGCGGGGAACAGCTAGCCACCGTAAACTACTGTCAGGGGTACAAAGAAGGACATAGAGTACTTTTTCCCGGAATTCCCCGCGGGAACTCCGAAATTACCGCGAATGAAATTGCGGGGGACAGCTAGTATATGTATAAAAATGAATCCCTATTTCCCTTGGTCACGGCATCACGCGTGAACGGCTGGCCCGATTTCGCTAATTCTTTTTTTTTGTTGTATTTGTTATTGTAAGGAGAAGAAGAATAAAAGAAGTTTAGAATTCCTGCGGGAATTTAGTATCTCATGCGGCCCGCGGGCGAATCTCCGAAACGGTTGGACCGATTTTGACAGGACTTTACTGCTAATTAGCTGATGTTATAAGGAGTGAATTAGGCTACTTTGGGAGTTCCTGCGGGAATTCGGAAACTCACGCTAGTGATACGGTGGACCACAGCTAGTTTATAAATAATAGGAAGGATTGAATATCCTACTAATATTATAAACGAGAAAGTTTGTAAGAATGTATGGATGGATGGATGTATGTTACTCTTTCAATTGAACTTTACAATAATATAGCTTATACCTACATCAGATTAACACATAGGGTACTTTTTATCCCGGAATTCCCGCGGGAACTATGAAATTAACGCGGGTGCAACCGCGTTGTACAACTAATATATATACTATAATTTCAACTTTGACAGTAGAAGTCTATCCGTAAGTTGGATGTCAAAGGAGAAGCTCGCAAATATCCAGTGTAGCACGATATTATGTAACAGGGTGTGTTCGTGTCGTTCATAACACATGCGGGCCGCGCGCCGGGCGGGTGTGCGCGTACAGGCGGCACTACTAGTGTCGGACCTCCGCACATTCAAACTCAAACTCGAAAAAATTATCGATTTCGTTAAGTTACATCATAAAATTCTAATTTATTCAAAATCTTATACTTCTATCAATATTAATCCTTACTACTATCCTTATGATAAATGCAAATGTGTGTTTGTTTGTTACGCTTTCACACCTTACCGGCTGAATCGATTATCATGAAATTTCGCATACACATTGCCAGAGGTACAGAAAAGGGCATGGGTAGTGGGGTACATTTTATCCAGGAATTCCTGCGAGCACTCCCGAATTAACGCGGAACAGCTAGTTGTATAATAAAGAGGTTAAGTTTGTACTTAAACAATAATACAATACCTAAGTTACGGTTAAACAAAGTTAAAATTACTGCTTCGATTGCAATACAGTGAAAAAATATCTCACAGAAATGTAAACTCCGCATCCCAATTCGATTCCAGTCACTCGAGTCGCGCGGCGATGCGATCATCGATGCAGTCCCATCACTAGATTCGGGTGAGCCTGAGCTACGTGACCCAGGGTACAGTCAGGAGCAGAAATATTTTGACACGTTTGACAGTCATTGAATCTTATTGCAATAGTAATAGAGTTCAAATACTGACCAAAATGTTTTCGCATTCGTGCAGCTGACTGCTGACTGTGCGTACTGGCACACTCGTGCGTTGCGACCAAAGTAAATTATTTACGTGATATCGCTCTCACTGCTTGCTCGCTATGCCGACCCAATGCTTATTATTGACAAATTAACTGTTACGCATTGTATACCTACGATTATTGTGCCTCTATTTTGGGTACTGTGTTTTTGTTCGTTTTCCTCAATAGGCTGTTTGATAAATTTTTGGTCAAAACTCTTTTTAGTCCATCGTTGATAATTAAAAAAAAAAATAAGACGTACTCTTTTGCTTTTTCAAATTAATGAAAATATACTTGGATAAAGAGCATTAAAGTTTAAAAGTGTGACGTCATATGCATGTATACTTTGGTTGTGAGGTCACGCGACATTTTGATTCAACGTTTCTCCGTTATTTTTTGATTACGTAAAAAAAGAAAAAAATATGTAATATTTTTATAGGAGATTTAAAAGATCCTATTATCCTATATATTTTATAGGGAATTTAAAAGATAGTAAGCAATATTTCAAGATGATCGATATTGAGTAGTTAAAACGAGTTACTGTATTAGCCTGGACCAGTGGGGCTAAGATGCGCAACACGATAAAATTTTATCGAGCCATTCTATCGATTCTCGTCGATAAAGCCATACAATATGTCGACGAGAATCGACAAAATGGCTCGATAAAATTTTATCGTGTTGCGCATCTTAGCCCGGCAGGCCAGCCATTGGTGGTTATCCTACACCAGTAACCATCTCATAGGGTTTTTTTTTTGTCTGACCCATGGACCAGTTTAATTGATCCGTGGTCTGACAGTAAGAAACAATAGATGGATAGTCTTCGATTGCAGTCGGAGACCGGAGTCGAAATCTGAGTGGATTCGACTTGTATGTAAAACTAAATCTTTGAAATGTAACAGTTTTTCAAATGAAGAAATATTATGTAGCTTCTAGAAAAGGCCGATGGAGTAAGAAATTGCTATTAGATACATAATATTTTCATAATTTATATCCTTGTTTATATCTTATATTTTTACTGTATAAGAGTGAAAAATTTCACTCCAAAAATGTCAACATTAGTTTTCTACCGGACTAAGTGGACATAGCAAGTCATTAAAATGTAAATTATAATTATTGCCTTGACTATAGAGTAGCGTCAAGCTCAGCACCTAGACGTTAGGTCGAGTCTCCGTAGGCAAGTATGTTTGTGTGTAAAAAAAAACATACATCGAATAATAGGGTACTTGCATGAATTTTTTTTCAGTCTATTTTAAAGATATATGACCTACTTAAACAAAGCAAGAAAAAGAAAAAAAATATATGCATAAATTAATTAAATAGAGCGTTTCAAAGTTCCTACTTTAGACCTTACCGCCGAAACGCGGAATGACGTCACTTGTTCAAAATTACGCCTTATTAATCTGTGATAGAAATGTCACTGTCATATTGACAGGATCATGTGACACTAACGGACAGATAACTTCAATACCCAAAAGCGAAATTAAGGTTGAACTGTGTCGATTTACTTCCAATAGTTCCAGTAAAGAATCGGAATGCATCTTACCGATGCATTTTAAAGTAAAAAACTTCAGAAAATGGAAAATATGCGTTGACTATATGCACTTAGTTTCTTTTGCCTTCTCTGAAAGAGGTAAATGTTTCCTAAAAAAATAAAAGTGACGTCATGTGTCAAGCTTGACTGTGAGTGGTGGTTCGTTGCAACGTTCCGTTTCACAAAATTAAAAGTTGAATATTTTGGAAACTATTGAAATTTTTTTAGTAAATCTTTCACGATAACGCTTTTCTAAGGCTCTATTTTTGAAATATTGACGCAATTTCTTATTATAAATTTCATGCAAGTACCCTATTGGGGCGCCTGCGGTGTGAGATAGTACGCTTACAAACTCTTCGTTCCGTTTACATAATATACGTATCATGTAGGTAGGTAAGCAAATATCAAGTAACTGGCTAGTAACCATTGACCACGGACGAGTACCATTTGTTATCAGACTAGCTGTTCCCAGCGGTCTCACCCGCAGTAATTTCGGAATTCCCGCGGGGATTCCGAGATAAAAAGTACCCTATGTCCTTCTCTGTGCCCGGACAACGTGTATGCAAAATTTCGTGGTGATCGGTTGAGCCGTTAAGCCGTGAAAGCGTAGCAAACAAACAAACTCACTTTCGCATTTATAATATTAGTTAGGATGAACATTTTAGAGCGTATTGTGTTTTTGTGTGTTTGTTTTGCAGTAATTATATTAGAAAATTTCAATTAGCTCGTTAACCGTTTGTATGTTATCTCAATATTGCCTTATTACTTTTTGATATACCTGCCATAGCTAACATCTCAAGGCTCGTCGCGGTATATTCGCTACTTGGCTGCGTCTTTGCCATTTTAAATATTTGATTCGTACAAGAAAATTTAGATTATTAGGGTGGATAATAAAAAAAACTAAACAACTTTGCATACCTAAAAGAAACTTTATTTAACATATAACTTAACCTAATTAAATGCTCAAAATATATTTTAAAAACAATAGAACACAAAAAAGGTTTTTGATATTAATAAATATGTGACACTAGCTGATCCCCATGATCTTACCCGCGTTTCATCCCCTTTCTTCATAAAATGGAAAACTGTCGTCAATCAATTCCGGTGTTCATAGTAAACTATCCAGTCATAGCTATTACCTGCGGCAATTTTTTAACTGCCTCAGAGTTTTTTGCATGAGAGGTGCCTTCTTGGGGAGTTTGCGAGACCTAATGGAGGTAGTGCCGGGTAGGATTGCGCTTGTGGTGCTGCTCGCCGAGGTAGTGCCGGGTAGAGCTACAGTCGTACTGCCGCTCGCCACACGAGACTCTTGGGACACCGTGGTGGGCGGTGGTAGGGCCGCTGCCGTGTGAGATGGTGCGTTCACAAAATCTTTTATTTTATTCACACGTGTAGCACATGGCAGCACCTGATAGAAAAAAACAAAATTATTTTACATAATATGAATGGAGTTGTCGTCATACTTATTGTAACTGAAACACCGATGTGAACTTACGGGCTTTGCAGCGATGATTTGGCGTGGCCTTCTAGAGATTACGTCTATCGTCTTGGTTTTCTTAACTGGCTCTGTCTTTGCTTTAGAATAGAATAGAATAGAATAGAATAAAATTTATTTCTGCAAAACACACAAGAATAATAAACAAACACTAAAGAAGTACTTAATCTAAAACCAAAACCCAAGTTTTCTTGCATGCTCTGCCGAAAGGGTCACCAACTCAGCATTAGCTAGGTGCGGGTACACCTAGCGCTGGTTTTCAGTTGGCAGCCCGTTGTCACGCACGGACGGGAGTAACAGCAGAAGAGGAAAACACAATCATATAAAAAACAAAAATAAAAAACAAATAGCTTAAAAAATAAAAACATTACATATAAAATATAACATAAATATTAAATACTTGTGACAAACAATTATAAATAAACTGAAATAAATAAATAAATGCATATCATAATAATAAAACACAGACAGAATAATAAATAATATAATATTTCCGTATTATTTCCGTATAATAACATATAATATAAAATAAAAAGACTGTCATCGACTACTTCGCCATCATCAGCACATTCAGCACAATGCGGCTGACGCCATTTTAATTTCTCCGCCGCGCGACTGTAAGACGGGCACATTTTCAAAATAATAGTTTTGGGGGTTCGCATGAAATTACGAGATATTGCGATCACAAAATATTGCGTGGGTTATCATGAAATTGTACACAATAGTGTAGGTATAAGAGATACACTTTAATACTTAGACCTATTCTGAGAAAAATAATGCTTTCTGACCAAGCCTTATTTTTTCTTTTAAATATTGTAACCTAGCCTCTTCTTCAGCATTGCATCTCTGTAATGAGTAAGTAAAATAAAGGTTTCAATTGTAAATAGACGCATTTATAAATATATTTGTTAATACATATTTTCAAAATATGTTATTGAAATATGGATGGATAAACATGGTACTTACAATAAACATTTCCTTCCAAGTTTCCAACGCTTGGCGTTGTTTGTTGCGGAATTTCACCTCGCAATGTTTTTTCCACAATTGGTCACTTTCTGCTATTAGATGTGGATTGAGCGATTCTATTCTATTTAGTTGCTCTGGTGTAGCTTTTTCAAGCACTGGCTGTAGTAATAGAAAAGGGACTTTTCCTATGAATCCAATATCTGGGAATAAAATTAATTTGATCATCAGTAACATTATTTTTAGTTTGTGTCGGTCTGAACAGAAGTCTTATTAGGTACCTAATTAAAATTTTCTATGTGAGATTATAAAACAGTCAAAGAGATGGCGGTGGGCCCCGGCTCGAAAATAAGCTTACCATCAATATTGTCTTGCAGTGATTGTATACATAATTTTAACAGACTTGGTATCGTTTTGTTTTTGTTGCTTCCGTTGAACACCTTCGTCCTAAAACCATAAAAACAAAATAAGTAAAATACTTTTCGCTGTTGCTATTATAGTTAACGAACATAAAATAGTCTTACTCCATATCGATTTGTACCTTTTATTTTTTGATGTAATGCCTGAGTTGAAAGCATCATTTCTCGCCTTTTCTGTAGATAGTGATATCCTAGACATGAATTCTAGGTGTTTCAACCAGCTTTCTCGTTCCATTTCCTCATTGGTTTGAGACGAGCCCTCGGTCTCAAATTTCTCATTATTGAAATTGTTCGCCATTATCGATATAAGTTTGTTCAAAAATTATTTCAAATTTGGAATCGCTGTCACAGCAACTTATTTATTTATTCAAATATATTCCACAGCACAAAATACAGTAACAAACAATATTGGAGGACTACTCTTGGATCAACAGGAACTATGCGTCAGTTAATAACACTGGTCATCAAGGAACTGAGTTATAACCACTGACCACCGACTATTTATACTAAATCTGTATACCTAGCTCTAACCTGTAGTCCTTTTTCCGTATCCTATCTTAAAATTAAGTATAGACCTTTTCAAATGATATGCAAATTTTACCTGCGAACAATAGCAGGTAAAAATCAGGCAATGTGATTTGAAAACAATACGATAAAAATGGCAATAGACTTTCTTTTGTTTTATCTCGTCTATTCTGTTCGAGTTATATTTTAAATCTAAATAATAAATGTTTGAAGCATTTGTTCTATTGCCGACTGCCACAAGATTAAACGCTTAGTCTTATGAACTAGTGTCTTTTACCGCACAACCTACGAGTAGTTCTTAGTAACTGATAATCTCTGACCCTATTTTGCTATTATAATTATCAACATTATACAGCAGGGATGCTGTGGTCTCAAGGGAATAAAATGGTTTGATAGCTATCTCAGTCACCGAGCCCAATACGTAGAAGTATCGACCGCTAGTGGATCAATTTTAGCCTCTAATATAGCTCTTGTAAACAAAGGAGTTCCACAGGGCTCCATTTTAGGTCAATCTTTATTCTCACTGTACAGCAGTGGCGAAGGTACCATAGAAGCCGATTCCCACCGGCTTCCCTTCAGACGAAATATCTCTCTCTACCGTAATTGATAACGTTTTCAGGGATACGGGGAAGGACTTTTTATACCGGAATTCCCGCGGGAACTCCGAACTTATCGCAGGTGAAACCGCGTCAATAGTTAATAGTTTAATAAATTGAAATAAAAGTAGATTTCCGGTTTCCCCCTCTCTATATTTCGCCCTTCGCCACTGCTGTACAGTGCTGATATAGTCCAAGTCATAGAAAACTGTCAATATCATGTATATGCTGACGACTTGCAGATATACATGTCCTTTAGACCACAAAACTATGAATCCGCAGTAACAGCTATTAATGAAGACCTTAAAAAAATTGTGCAGTGGTCGAAGCGAAACTCCCTTATCCTCAATCCCAGCAAAACTAAATACATGATTTTCGGTACCCGTGTACAATTGGAGAAAGTACAAACTGCAGCGTCCTCCTCTCTTGCTACAATAACCGTATCAGGAGAAAGTATTGAGCGTGTAAGTGAGGCGCGCAATCTAGGCTTGTTGATAGATCAGTCCCTAAGATTTGAAAATCATTTAGCGAATTGTGTGCAGAACTGCTTTTATAGACTAAAAGTACTGTATAAGATGCGCCCCTACCTTAGCCAACAGATGCGCATTCAGCTTGTAGACTCCATTATTTTGTCAAAATTAAATTATGGTGACGTGTTATATGGCCCTAGGCTGCTAGCTCGCACTGAGAAGATGCTACAGAGGGTGCAGAACGCGTGTGCTAGATTTTGTTTCAATATTCCACCAAGAAGTCACGTCACACCATTTTTTAATAAACATTTTATACTTAAGATGAAATTGCGTCGTAAACTGCACCTTGCCTGTCTTCTCTTTGGAGTTCTCACCACTGAGTGCCCCCCATACCTGTACTCGAAGATTTCGTGGGTAAAAAGTCACCATCAGCGTGAGGGTAGACGGTGCGCGAAAAAGCTGGCTACCCCTTCGCACCGATCTGCTTCATTTCGTGGTAGTTTCAGGTATGCGGCTTCAAAGATTTGGAACAATATTCCACCGCCAATAAAAGAAATGCAAAGTATTTATGGTTTTAGAACAAAATTAAAACAATTTCTTCTTTCAAAACAAATTTTCTTCGAATCTATCAATTTCAATTTGTCTGTCATTTAAGTCCTATTTAGTTTTTGGTTTTTCACATACTTTTACTACTTACCCTCATTATTTTCCTTGGTGTAAGTGGAATCGTCTTGATTATACTTATAATAAATCTTTATTTTTTAAAATTGATTATGTTTCTTATATTTATACTCGTACAATGTTTAAAATAAATCACCTTCACTTCCGTACTATCCCCAAAACAAAAATAAAAATTATTTTTTGTTTACAAAAGGTGCCCACCTTCATGCAGACGGAGATTTTAACCACAATGGCGTGTGTTGTTGTGGCGAGGTGGTCGTTAACAGTCTTTTTTTTTTATTTATTATATTTTTGTAATATTATTTAGTTCTGTGGTAATATTGGAAAATACTATTTTATTATTCTATTTATTTCTTAATTTAGTTTCATTGTATTAAAAGTATTGTATTATAATTATTGTATTATAAGTAGTGTATTACAGATCTTACAGTATTATATTGTTTAAGTACTTTGTATGTAATGTTTATTTCGGTAAGAACTATTTACTTGTATTTTTTAATATTATTTATCTTTTATATTTTTATATTTAGTTGGTGTACTTGTATTTATATGTATAGTATCATTTTTTCTATGCCTCGTCTTTTGTTACCCCCGTCCGTGCGCGACAAAGGGCTGCCAACTGAAAACGAGCGCTAGGTGTTCCCGCACCTAGCTAATGCTGAGTTGGTGACCCTTTCGGCAGAGCATGCAAGAGATATTTCTTTAGATTAGGCACTGTTGATGTTTGTTTCTTTTTCTTGTGTGTTGTGCTGAAATAAATGTATTTTCTTCTTCTTCTTCTTCTTTCTTCAAGGGAAATATGTAAAAGCTAGAGTGACCGATAGTCGCTTACCTCCACTTATTTCTGAGTATCTCTGGTACTAGCATCACAATATATTTCATGTGAATTGATACTACACATTATATCAAATGAAGATTTTTTAAATCATAATTGTTAGATGTGAATCATTAAGGTATCTTTTTCGTAGAGTCGTTATTTATTTACTTTAATCCACAGCACTTAAAAAGTAATTAACAGTACTTTTGTACATCACTTACTGCCAATTATGGATTTTGTAAACTAAAGACATAAAAAAATACCATTACAATTAGCTGACACCGAGTCAGAATACAAAGCCCCAAATTAAAACAGCATTACTATTTTACATGAATAGATAGAACACCATACCACTATTACTTATGCATGCATATTTCGTGTGAGTGTCTCTGTGTATGTGTGTACGTGTGTGTGTGTGTTATAGTGAACTAATTTGTGATAACTATCACCTGCGGTGATGTTTTAATTGCCGCACAGACATCTGCATGAGGGGCGTCTTGTGGAGTTTGGAGGACCCAGAATAGGTAGTGCCGGGTAGGGTCGCGGGCGTAAAGTGGTGGCCTGGTCTTATTTATCTTAGTGAATCTTGCGCCACTAACTATTCAAAGTTATCTCCTAAGAGCGATGCCTAGTTTCACTCCTGTATGCACCTTAAATATCCAATGTGTAAATAATAGCTCATCGTTGTTGCGTTGTTTTCGATATGACGTGAAAGACCAACGTGCAGGTGTGGTCGTGGTGATCATAATCTACTATCATTAAACGAGCAATTCTTGTATATAAATATTTTCGTGAAATTCAGTATTCGGGATTTCGGGGGCGATTAATCGATCCAGCTTGGTTTTATTTTTAGAAAACGTCGTTTTATCCGTGTTTTCAGGCAATGAAAAATGAGTGTTTGGTACTTGCTGTTCTACTCAACAACAGATAGCTCTACAAGCGAAGCTCGGTCGCCCAGGCCCCAGCTGATGTTGTTGTTGTAAAGAACTAAAGATTGATCTTGTGATGTCAATTTATAATCATTTATAGAAATTTTAAATAAACGGTTTTCTTAGGAAAAATGAGAATAAAATGTGCATAAGTCGAATTGTTGCCGTGTGAGATAGTACGTTCACAAACTCTTCGTTCCATTCACATATTATGTAGGAAGCTTAGGTAGGTAAGCAACTAGCAAGTAACTGGCTGGTTACCATTAACCACGTACGAGTACTATTTACTGTCAGATGAACATCTTAGAGAGTATTGTGTCTGTCTTGCAGTAATTAAATTATAATATTTCTATCATTTCTATTAGTTAACCCTTTGTATGTTATCTCAAAATTACCTAACTACTTTTTGATATACCATCGTTAACGGCTCAAGGCTCATGGTGTAATTCCTACTTGACTTGTCTTTGCTATTTTAAATATTTGACTCGTCCAAAAAGATTGTACATTATTTGGGGGGGGAGAATAAAAAAAAATAACTTTGTTTAACTAACTTTATTTAACTTAACCTTATTAAATGCTCAAAATATATTTTAATTTCAATAGAACATTAAAAAAGATTTTTGATACTAATACTAATAATAATGTGACACCAGCTGATCTTCGTGATGCTACCCGCGTTTGATGATGAGTTTTTCACTCACAGATGGATCACCTTCCAGCTTCTTCATAAGATATACATGAAAAACTGTTTTCAATCAAGTCCAGTGTTCATAGCGAACTAGCCAGGCATAGCTAGCACCTGTGGCAATTTTTTAACTGTCTTAGAGATTTCTGCATTAAAGGTGCCTTCTTGGGGAGTTTGCGTGACCTAATAGAGGTAGTGCTGGGTAGGGTTGCGCTTGTGGTTCTGCTCGCCGAGGTAGTGCCGAATAGAGCTGCAGTCGTACTGCCGCTTGCCACGCGAGACTCTTGGGACACCGTGGTGGGTGGTGGTGGGGCCGCTGCCGTGTGAGATGGTGCGTTCACAAAATCTTTTATTTTATTCACACGTGTAGCACATGGCAGCAACTGATAGAAAAAAACAAAATTGTTTTACATAATATGAAAGGAGTTGTCGTCATACTTCTTGTCACTGAAACACCGATGTGAACTTACGGGCTTTGTAGCGATGATTTGGCGTGGCCTTCTAGAGCTTACGTCTATCGTCTTGGTTTTCTTAATTGGCTCTGTCCTTGCTTTCTGACTAAGCCTTATTTTTTCTTTTAAATATTGTAACCTAGCCTCTTCTTCAGCATTGCATCTCTGTAATGAGTAAGTAAAATAAGGGTTTCAATTGTAAATAGACGCATTTATGTATAAATTTGTTAATACATATTTTCAAAATATGTTATTGAAATGTGGATGGATAAACATGGTACTTACAATAAACATTTCCTTCCAAGTTTCCAACGCTTGGCGTTGTTTGTTGCGGAATTTCACCTCGCAATGTTTTTTCCACAATTGGTCACTTTCTGCTATCAGATGTGGATTGAGCGATTCTATTCTATTTAGTTGCTCTGGTGTAGCTTTTTCAAGCACTGGCTGTAGTAATAGAAAAGGGACTTTTCCTATGAATCCAATATCTGGGAATAAAATTAATTTGATCATCAGTAACATTATTTTTAGTGTGGATCGGTCTGACCAGAAGTCTTATTAGGTACCTAATTTAAATTTTCTATGTGAGATTATAACATAGTAAAAGAGCTGATGGTGCCGCGGTGGGCCCCGGCTCGAAAATAAGCTTACCATCAATATTGTCTTGCAGTGATTGTATACATAATTTTAACAGACTTGGTATCGTTTTGTTTTTGTGGCTTCCGTTGAACACCTTCGTCCTAAAACCATAAAAAAGAATAAGTAAAATACTTTTCGCTATTGCTATTATAGTTAACGAACTTAAAATAGTCTTACTCCATATCGATTTGTACCTTTTATTTTTTGACGTAATGCCTGAGTTGAAAGCATCATTTTCCGCCTTTTCTGCGGATAGTGATATCCTAGACATGAATTCTAGGTGTTTCAGCCAGCTTTCTCGTTCCATTTCCTCATTGGTTTGAGACGAGCTCTCGGTCTCAAATTTCTCATTATTGAAATTGTTCGCCATTATCGATATAAGTTTGTTCAAAAATAATTTCAAATTTGGAATCGCTGTCACAGCAACTTATTTATTTATTCAAATATATTCCACTGCACAAAATACAGTGACAAACAATATTGGAGAACTACTCTTGGATCAACAGGAACTATGCGTCAGTTAATAGCACTGGTCATCAAGGAACTGAGTTATAACCACTGACCACCGACTATTTATACTAAATCTGTATACCTAGCTCTAACCTGTAGTCCTTTTTCCGTATCCTATCTTAAAATTAAGTATAGACCTTTTCAAATGATATGCAAATTTTACCTGCGAACAATAGCAGGTAAAAATCAGGCAATGTGATTTGAAAACAATACGATAAAAATGGCAATAGACTTTCTTTTGTTTTATCTCGTCTATTCTGTTCGAGTTATATTTTAAATCTAAATAATAAATGTTTGAAGCATTCTTTCTATTGCCGACTGCCACAAGATTAAACGCTTAGTCTTATGAACTAGTGTCTTTTACCGCACAACCTACGAGTAGTTCTTTTTAACTGATAATCTCTGACCCTATTTTGCTATTATAATTATTAACATTATACAGCAGGGATGCTGTGATCTCAAGGGAATAAAATGGTTTGATAGCTATCTCAGTCACCGAGCCCAATACGTAGAAGTATCGAACGCTAGTGGATCAATTTTAGCCTCTAATATAAAATAATAAAAATAATAAAAATAAAAAAGCCTTTTATTTCTTCCAGAGAATGCTAGTAATACAAGTTAGTTTGTTAGTGTTAAGAGAAAAAAATTTAGTGTTTTGGTTAGTTGATTAAGTATTATATACAGAGTTTTGAATATATTATTTGTCGTAGTTATAATATTATGACGTATAGGGTATAGTATATAGGTTTAAGGATTATATTATCTTTTTAAAAGTTATTCTGGAAGAACCCCTCTGCGGGTAAAGGCCTCCTCCAAGTTGAGCCAGTTTTCTCTGGATAATGCAGTTTGTGCCCAGTTTGGACCCGCTATGCGCTTGATTTCGTCCTCCCATCTGGTGGAAGGTCTCCCTATCTTTCTTTTGCCCACTGGCCCCCTCCATTCTGTCACTTTTTTTGTCCACCTTTGATCTTGCAGACGTGCTATGTGTCCGGCCCACTTCCGTTTTAATGCAAGAGCATGAGTTAAACCGTCTGTTGCTTCTGTGATGTTGCGTATTTTTGTATGCCTGATTTTATTTATTCTTTTTATGTTTAGCATACTCCGCTCCATTCCTCGTTGGCACGTTATAATTTTATTTTTAATATTTTTGTTAAACTTCCATGTCTGACAAGCATAGGTCAAGCATGGTATCAGGCAAGAATTCATAGCTTTTGTCTTCAGTTTGATTGGCATGTTGCTCTTAAATATTTCTTTAAGGCTCCAGTACTTGTTCCATGTTACCTGGGCTCTACGCTCTATCTCTTGGTAATTGTTTAGTCTGTCGAAGCTTATTTGCTTGCCTAGGTAAATGTATTTATCTGTGTATTGGAGAGGCTCGTTATCAACGAATATTTGTACCTTGGTGTTGTTGGTCATTACCATAGTTTTAGAGAGGTTCATCTCTAGCCCGGCAAGCTTGCTAGCTTTGTTTAGTGACTCTACCATGTACTGTAGTTCTTTTCCTTGCTCTGATATCAGCACCAAGTCATCAGCAAAACGTAGGTGGTTCAAATACTTATCTTTTACTTTAATTCCGTAATTATTCCAGTCAAGCTTATTTATTATCGATTCTAGTGTGGCTATAAATAGTATAGGTGAAAGCGGGTCTCCCTGTCTTACGCCTCTCCTTATAGGAAACCAGGGCCCAGCTGTTTCTAGTTTAACTCTGCTTTTGCTCTTCCTGTATATGCTTTTAATTACTCTTAAAAATTCATTTTCCAAATTTTGTGTTGTTAAAGTTTCCCAAATATAGTTGTGTGACACTGAATCGAATGCTTTTTTATAATCAATATATGCCAAGTACAGTGGTCTACTTCTCTCTTGATATTTCTCGATGAGAAGTTCGAGTGTGTGGATGTGATCGATGGTAGAGAAACCTTTCCTGAATCCTGCCTGTTCTACAGGTTGTCTTGTTTCTAGTGTAGAGCTAATTTTTTTGGTCAGGATTGTAGAAAATAGCTTATATGCACTCGACAGCAGACTTATGGGTCTGTAGTTCCCAATGTCATTTGGGTCGCCTTTTTTATATAATAGAATTATGTTGGATTCAGACCATTGGGTAGGCGTCTCTCCAGATTCCAAGATAGAGTTGAATAAATTTGTAAAGGGTGTGGCTAGTACTGGGGCAGATATCTTTAGGGTCTCGTTTGCTAGGTTGTCTGGGCCCGGACTTTTGTCTAATTTCAGTTTGTGCAATGCCTCTATGACGTCATTTTCTTCGATTTGGGGTCTTATTAGTATGTTACCGTCGTTGCTGTTATTTAGGTTCTCGTGGCTGGTGTCTTCTAGCTCTTTTGTGCTGTAGAGATCCCTATAGAACTCTGTCGCTATGCTAGTGATGTCGCCGCGATTGTTTTTTGTTAAATCGCCTTTTTTTAGTTTTTCGATCCAAGTTTTATTTGGTTTCAGCTCTTTGTATGCTTTTTTTGTACTGCCCGTTTGGCTTAAGTGTTTTTCAATAGTTCTATATCTGTAGTTGGCATAATCTTTTCTTATACATTTGCTGGCAAGCTTGTAAAGCGCTGATAATTCGTTTCTTGTTGCTCTGGTTTTATTTGAACTTTTTTGCAGGTCTTGTCTTCTTTTTAAAAGTTTCAGAGAACGCTCTGAAATTATTTTGTGGCCTTTCTTTGGGTTTTGTGCTACTCGGGCTTTTTGCAAGCTTAAGGTGATGATTTTGATTAAGTTGTCGTAATACTTCTGAACTGGGATAGTAGTCTCAGCGAACATTTGATCTTTTGATATGTAGGAGTTAAGGTATTCTTTGAACTTGATAATTTCTTCATCCCCTGTTATTGTGTTGCGTTGACAGTTACTAAACTTTGTTCTTTTTTTTTTTAAATGTGTGTCGTGAAATATTGTCGCTCTTACTGGCCTGTGATCCGAAGGGTAGTTAATGTTTAGTACCTCTATGTTTTTAAACAGACAAGGTCGGTTTGACATCACAAAGTCGATTTCATTTTTGTTGGATCCATCCGGTGATCGCCAGGTCCATTTATTTTTTGTTTTTTTTTTTAAAGAAAGTGTTCAAAATGGACAGTTTATTTTCGCTGACGTATTCGATTAGTCTTTGTCCTCTCTCATTTCTGATACCATATCCGTGCGCTTTCATAATTAGATGTTCCTCATTTTTTGGTATCCCAATTTTTGCATTTAGGTCGCCCATCAGTATATAGTCTTTATGTGCTAGTTCTATTGCTCTACTTATTGTCGCATAAAAGTTTTCGATTTCATCATCGCTTGCTTGTGCAGTAGGAGCATAGACTTGAATGATAGATAAGCTGGTATTTTCGAATTTCAGGTTCAATATGGCTACTCTTTCTGAAAGGCCAAGGTAGCCTTCTATATTATTTTTAAGATGGTATTTAACTATAAAACCAATGCCATGTCTTCCAGGTGTGTGGCCTGTATAGCAGAAAATGAAGTTTTCATACTCTTCAATTTTGTTTCCAGTGCGTCTCGTTTCAGCTAGTCCTAATATGTCATATTTAATTTCTTTGAGCGCTTCATTTAGCTCCAACAAACGATCATATGATGAAAGTGTTTTAACGTTATATGTCAGAATGTACAGCGTTTTTCGTGAGGTTTTTCCATTTTTCGGAGGGTTAGTTGGAGGGTTTTGGTCTTGATCTTCCACGGTGACCAGCCGGCTTGGAAGGAGAGTTTGGTGTTCTGATAGTGGTTGTTGTATGTTGACGTTGCGAGAGGGGGGCGGTAGTTGCTATATATTATCATTATTATTTTGCTGTAGATGTGTTGGGTTATTTGTGTTTCTATTAATCAGGTAATTCAGCATGCCCGGTTTTAAAATACCTTCCGATAGGCTTGAAGTTCTTCTTATTTGTGTTTGTGATTTATTTTTCTTGTATGCCTGTGTGTTTGTGTCGGCTCCTCTTGTGGTATTAATTTCAGGTGAAATCGAAAGTATTCTTTTGTTATTTCTAGCTGTTTTGTTTCTTTCGCTTATGACAAGCTTGTCGTATTTTATTTTTACCAGGTTTCCTTTTTCCCTTTCGATTTTTGCTTGCTCTTGAAGCTCTTTCCTCTTCTCTAGGATATTTTGTGGGAAATCTTCTGTTATGTAGTAACCGGTATTTTTTAGTGCACTTCTATTTTTAAACAAATTAATTTTTGTGCCCAGTGTGCAAAAAGTGACAATTATTGGTCGAGGTCTTTCCCCTTTCTTGCCTATTCTCCTAACTTCTTGAATATCCCTGCGGTCCAGATCTTGAGAGAAATGTTCTTTGATGAAGTTCACTAAGAGGCTTTCTAGGTTGGAATATGATGTTTCTGTTTCGTTTATTCCGAAAAAGACGATGTTGTTTTTTCGTACCTGTTTTTCTATAAAATATAGTCGTTTTTCTTGGTTTTCACATTTTTCCCTTAGCTGCTCATGTCTTTCATTGAATAGTTTAAAATTATCCTCGAGTATGCAGTTTATATTTTGTGTAACTTTTTCCGTCACTTTCTCTCCACTTTTTTCTATTGCGGTTTTCTGTTCATCTAAATCTTTCCGAATTTTACGAAGCTCCTGCATAATTTCCTCCATTTCTTATACTTTTCGGATTATTTGTGAAATTGTATAGTATTGAAGTGATTGTTGTGTTACTACTGGCGCCCTCTTGTGTTACTGTTGTTCCGACTCACTAAGTTTTAGCTCTTAACGAATCGATCGTAGATCGGAGATGGTGCAGACTTGTGTTAGTAGTACGGATAGCTTTCCACAGATGTCGCCACTATCCTTGTGCACTTCTCATTTAGTAATGCAAGTCATTTTTTATAATCAAGAAGTAGGGTTATTTATGACACTTAATTTTTAGAAAAAACGATTTCTGGGCTTGCAAAAGCGCACTATGCTTTAATTTTTGTAAGTCTTTCACTTCCAATACTTAATGTGTGTACGGTATGACTTATAAACACTCAATACGACTAATTCGCAGCCAAGACGTTTTCACTGATTATATAGTTTTCACTCGTTGTTAGATGTTAACCACAATGTATGATGTAAATCACTTGTTTATTTCTTCACTTTTGCCGTTTCCACTGAGTAAATGTCCTTCTTTTTTTTTTGGGATCACTAATAATACGGAGCCGAAGTTAACATTGGCACTGTAACGCCCTCTTTTTTCAGCCTCTAATATAGCTCTTGTAAACAAAGGAGTTCCACAGGGCTCCATTTTAGGTCCATCTTTATTCTCACTGTACACTGTACAGTGCTGATATAGCCCAAGTCATAGAGAACTGTCAATATCATGTATATGCTAACGACTTGCAGATATACATGTCCTTTAGACCACAAAACTATGAATCCGCAGTAACAGCTATTAATGAAGACCTTAAAAAAATTGTGCAGTGGTCGAAGCGAAACTCCCTTATCCTCAATCCCAGCAAAACTAAATACATGATTTTTGGTACCCGTGTACAATTGGAGAAAGTACAAACTGCAGCGTCCTCCTCTCTTGCTACAATAACCGTATCAGGAGAAAGTATTGAGCGTGTAAGTGAGGCGCGCAATCTAGGCTTGTTGATAGATCAGTTCCTAAGATTTGAAAATCATTTAGCGAATTGTGTGCAGAACTGCTTTTATAGACTAAAAGTACTGTATAAGATGCGCCCCTACCTTAGCCAATAGATGCGCATTCAGCTTGTAGACGCGCATCAGCGTGAGGGTAGACGGTGCGCGAAAAAGCTGGCTACCCCTTCGCACCGATCTGCTTCATTTCGTGGTAGTTTCAGGTATGCGGCTTCAAAGATTTGGAACAATATTCCACCGCCAATAAAAGAACTGCAAAGTATTTATGGTTTTAGAACAAAATTAAAACAATTTCTTCTTTCAAAACAAATTTTCTTCGAATCTATCAATTTCAATTTGTCCGTCATTTAAGTCCTATTTAGTTTTTCGTTTTTCACATACTTTTACTACTTACCCTCATTATTTTCCTTGGTGTAAGTGGAATCGTTTTGATTATACTTATAATAAATCTTGATTTTTTAAAATTGATTATGTTTCTTATATTTATACTCGTACAATGTTTAAAATAAATCACCTTCACTTCCGTACTATCCCCAAAACAAAAATAAAAATTATTTTTTGTTTACAAAAGGTGCCCACCTTCATGCAGACGGAGATTTTAATCACAATGGCGTGTGTTGTTGTGGCGAGGTGGTCGTTAACAGTCTTTTTTTTATTTATTATATTTTTGTAATATTATTTAGTTCTGTGGTAATATTGGAAAATACTATTTTATTATTCTATTTATTTCTTAATTTAGTTTCATTGTATTAAAAGTATTGTATTATAAGTAGTGTATTACAGATCTTACAGTATTTATATTGTTTAAGTACTTTGTATGTATATATATTTCGGTAAGAACTATTCACTTGTATTTTTTAATATTATTTATCTTTTATATTTTTATGTTTAGTTGGTGTACTTGTATTTATATGTATAGTATCATTTTTTCTATGCCTTGTCTTTTGTTACCCACGTCCGTGCGCGACAACGGGCTGCCAACTGAAAACCAGCGCTAGGTGTTCCCGCACCTAGCTAATGCTGAGTTGGTGACCCTTTCGGCAGAGCATGCAAGAGATATTTCTTTAGATTAGGCACTGTTGATGTTTGTTTCTTTTTCTTGTGTGTTGTGCTGAAATAAATGTATTTTCTTCTTCTTCTTCTTCTTCTTCTTTCTTCAAGGGAAATATGTAAAAGCTAGAGTGACCGATAGTCGCTTACCTCCACTTATTTCTGAGTATCTCTGGTACTAGCATCACAATATATTTCATGTGAATTGATACTACACATTATATCAAATGAAGATTTTTTAAATCATTATTGTTAGATGTGAATCATTAAGGTGTAGGAAATAATGATAAGAACATGAAACTGTAATAAGCAATTGCACCAACATAGTTATAGATAATACAGCATACCAGATATCCGTAGGGAACACGGAGCAGTGCCTGGGACTTGCGACCCAGGTGTAGGTTTAATGGGGCCCCTTTACAATGCATGAACGCTCACCTCCACTGCCCGTGCTCCCGACTTAAGCAAACCTCTGGAAACAATTAGATGACACAGCACACGTAATCACTATAGCCACGTAATCACTTGATACGACACTGATACGACACTATAACTGCACGGAACCGAACACAAAGTAACAATGACACGTGGCTAACGCTTACCCGCATTTATATCGAGTTCTAACAAAGACGAGTCGAGTCGGGCAATGGAGTGGAGCGGGGGAACGGACGACTACTATACGTCGGCGGGAAACGTTATTGATAACGAAACTACCCTCACGCCGACACGGCCATACTGACATGCGCACGTCCTCGTGCGCTTTAAGAACAGGAAGACATTTGAGAAAGACAACTAATGTTAACACTCGTTCATCCTGACATAAAACTTAACGTCAACCTTAATTGCAATGGTACAATTCAGCCATTCAAAAATTAAAGAGTATTAACGATTTCTCAGAATCTCAAACTGGTTTTTCACCATTGCCAGTCCGAACCGATTGTCCCTATGGCTACCGTAGCTCGACCGAACCAATTGTTTTGTTCCTGTAACTACAGTCACCATTGCTAGTCCGGACCCGTTGTCCCTATAGCGTAATAGCTAGTCCGAATCGATCTTTCCTCTAACTATTACCATCGCTAGTCCGAACCACATGTTCCTATAGCTACGTACAATCTCATTCGAGATAAATCACTCACATTTTTTATTTTTTAACAAAACTTTTTTTTTTTTTAGTTTCTTTTTGTTTTATCCTCATTCTTTTATTCTCATTCTTTTAGGTTTTTTTTTTCTTTTTTTCTTCTTCTCTTTTTGTTTGTCTTTATCTTTTGTTGATCTACGTTTTGTTCCTTTGTACTGAACTACATACTTTAATCTACCAACTCGCCGACACGCTATCCTCACTGTCGCAAACTGAACGTTAACTCATTAACTCAATACCGAGCACCGACCAACCTCAGAGTCTTACTCGTACTATTGTAAAACTTAACTGAAAATGCTACGAACCAGATTACTTATTTCACACATTAACAACCGAACAATTTCTGTCAAGCGGTAGTAAAAAGTCACAACTACCCTACAGAAACACTACACATGGAAGAAGAGAGAATCAACGGCATTCAGGACGTAGGTAATCGGTGATTACGAAAGATTCAATCTGATTTTCTAGAATTTACAGCCTTAAAACCTGAATAACGACGGCTGGGTACGTGGGTAGATTAAAAATTATCTCTTACACACAGAACAGAAGTTGAAACTCACTAGATTTCAACCCCGCGGTTGGAACGCGGTTGGAAATCCAGTAATGAGTTACGATCGAAACTTTTTAACAACTAGGTAGATATTATATATCACAAAACTTAATGGACAAAGGTATCGAAACCTTTGAAATGAAATCACAAAATCACGCTCTAGGCGATGACAATGCTCTTACGAAGACGAAACGTTGTCAGGATTTATGTAAAACATAATAATATTTGACCGAGAGAAACCGAACGTAGGAACCTTATCAGCAGTAATGTGGACGCAAGTAATATCCCAATTCTGATGTAGGGAATAAAGATATAGAGATAGGAATAGGAACTATAATAAGCAATTGCACCAACATAGTTATAGATAATACAGCATACCAGATATCCGTAGGGAACACGGAGCAGTGCCTGGGACTTGCGACCCAGGTGTAGGTTTAATGGGGCCCCTTTACAATGCATGAACGCTCACCTCCACTGCCCGTGCTCCCGACTTAAGCAAACCTCTGGAAACAATTAGATGACACAGCACACGTAATCACTATAGCCACGTAATCACTTGATACGACACTGATACGACACTATAACTGCACGGAACCGAACACAAAGTAACAATGACACGTGGCTAACGCTTACCCGCATTTATATCGAGTTCTAACAAAGACGAGTCGAGTCGGGCAATGGAGTGGAGCGGGGGAACGGACGACTACTATACGTCGGCGGGAAACGTTATTGATAACGAAACTACCCTCACGCCGACAAAGGTATCTTTTTCGTAGAGTCGTTATTTATTTATTTACTTTAATCCACAGCACTTAAAAAGTAATTAACAGTACTTTTGTACATCACTTACTGCCAATTATGGATTTTGTAAACTAAAGACATAAAAAAATACCATTACAATTAGCTGACACCGAGTCAGAATACAAAGCCCCAAATTAAAACAGCATTACTATTTTACATGAATAGATAGAACACCATACCACTATTACTTATGCATGCATATTGCGTGTGAGTGTCTCTGTGTATGTGTGTGTGTGTGTGTGTGTGTGTGTGTGTGTGTGTGTGTGTGTGTGTGTTATAGTGAACTAATTTGTGATAACTATCACCTGCGGTGATGTTTTAATTGCCGCACAGACATAAAAAAAAAAAAAAAAACTTTGTTTAACTAACTTTATTTAACTTTTAACTTAACCTTATTAAATGCTCAAAATATATTTTAAAAACAATAGAACATGAAACAGATTTTTGATACTTATAAATATGTGACACTTGCTCATCCCGGTGATCTTACCCGCGTTTTATCCCCTTTGATGATGAGTTTTTCACTCACAACTGAGTCACTCTCCAGCTTCTTCATAAGATGTGCATAGAAAATTGTCGTCAATCAAGTCCGGTGTTCATAGCGAACTAGCCAGTCACAGCTAGCTTCTGCGGCAATTTTTTAACTGCCTTAGAGATTTTTGCATTAGAGGTGCCTTCTTGGGGAGTTTGCGAGACCTAATAGAGGTAGTGCCGGGTAGGGTTACGCTTGTGGTGCTGCTCGCCGAGGTAGTGCCGGGTAGAGCTGCAGTCGTACTGCCGCTTGCCACGCGAGACTCTTGGGACACTGTGGTGGGTGGTGGTGGGGCCGCTGCCGTGTGAAATGGTGCGTTCACAAAATCTTTTATTTTATTCACATGTGTATTACATAGCAGCACCTGATAGAAAGAAACAAAATTGTTTTACATATTAATAATAATAATCCACATCACAACACACAGATCTACTTGATCCCACAGTAAGCTATTATTAGCTTGTGACGTGGAAACCAAGCAAACGTGGTATTATACTACATAGAATTACTTATATATTATACTATAGATACACACATCAAAAATGTCTAGGGATTAAGTGCATTTTAGAGAATTGCCGCTAATTGGGATTATTATTGTAACTTTTCTGGATCCTTTTTGAAATTTTTTATTGAATTTCACCATTTCAATAAAGAATTTTATTCAAATTTTGTTTAAACTTTTAAAAATAACTGTCATTAAAAATCCCTATAAAAGCGTGTGACGGCGGTTTTACAAAAACATTACAATTTCTGCATCGTAACTGAAAAAAATTGCATCGGTATGGAGCGATGACACCACTTGCCTAGACAAGAGATGCTGAGAGCCGTTGGAATGTTGGAAGCTGGCACCAGGCAACGCCCTATGGCTACTGCTGTTGGGACAAGGCAGAGCGTCATAAGCCGCCTATGGACACGCTATCGCATCATGGGCAGTGTGGCCGAGCGACATGGAGGGCGAACTCGTATCACCACTCGAAGACACGACCGGTATATCCAGAATACAGCGCGAAGAAATCGTACTATGACCGCCATGATGATAACTACGAGGCTCTACAGCGCTTCAGGCTTACTGATAAGCGATCAAACCATACGTAATCGTTTAAGAGAAGTGGGTCTGCGATCCTGAAGGCCTCTGAGAGTTCCACCAATAGCGCCCCGCAATCGTACAGCCCGTTTACAATGGGCTCGCGGAGACAGTAATTAGGAGGAAGAAGACTAGCGTGGTGTTTGCTTTTCCGAGGAATCTCGTTTCGGTATGAGGCCGGATACAAGACGTACATTAGTTTGGAGAAGCCCTGGACGTCAAGAACGATTGAAATTCTGTTAGGAAGTTCATCCATATGGAGGGGGAACAATGATGGTTTTAGCGGGTATTAAGATCGGTGGAAGAACCGATCTCATTTGGATCAGGGGCAACCTTAATGCTCGGATTTATGCGACAAGTATTGTATCAGATGTAATCATCCCTTTGCGAAGCCAGTTGGGTGATTCGTTTTAACTTATGCACGACAATGCACGTCCACACACTGCTGGAGTCGTAACACGCACTCTTGCCAATGCTGATATCAACGTCCTGCCGTGGCCTGCTCAATCACCAGACTTAAATCCTACTGAGCACGCATAGGTTATACTCCAAAGAAGAGTTCTGCCGAGTATGGACGCCTTAAATACCCCACAACAACTTTTTGACTTCTTACAAAGAACGCGGGTGGCCATTCCTTAAAGTGATTTTGATGAACTGATTTTAAGCATACCAAATCGCTGCGAATGTGTGATTCGTGTCAATGGAAGGAACACAGATTATTTTAATTTGTTTATTCATTACAATAAAAGTTTTAAAAAACCCCTGTTTTTGCCTTTTTTGCAATTTTATTGTCGACTTGGAATTGGTTCAATTTCTCACATCTTACAAAAAATGAATATTTTCTTAATTTATTCAAAATGTGGGGATTAGTTGTTAATTTAGATTTGGGAAATAAGGTAGGCAACAAGCCCAGAAGATTAGATTAGATTTAAATTAATTGGGTTTCTTTTTATAGCAAAAAATGCACTTGATCCCTAGACACTTTTGATGTGTGTATATAAACACACCCAGACTGGAAAATGGAACCCTGTGTTCATCACACCAAGTCCACCCCCACCGGGAATCGAACCCGGAACCCCTTGATTAGCGGGTAGGCATGGTGACCTCTGCGCCAAACGGGTCGTCACATAATATGAAAGGAGTTGTCGTCATACTTATTGTAACTGAAACACCGATGTGAACTTACGGGCTTTGTAGCGATGATTTGGCGTGGCCTTCTAGAACTTACGTCTATCGTCCTGGTTTTCTTAATTGGCTCTGTCTTTGCTTTCTGACTAAGCCTTATTTTTTCTTTTAAATATTGTAACCTAGCCTCTTCTTCAGCATTGCATCTCTGTAATAAGTAAAATAAGGGTTTCAATTGTAAATAGACGCATTTATGTATATATTTGTTAATACATATTTTCAAAATATGTTATTGAAATATGGATGGATAAACATGGTACTCACAATAAACATTTCCTTCCAAGTTTCCAACGCTTGGCGTTGTTTGTTACGGAATTTCGCCTCGCAATGTTTTTTCCACAATTGGTCACTTTCTGCTATTAGATGTGGATTAAGCGATTCTATTCTATTTAGTTGCTCTGGTGTAGCTTTTTCAAGCACTGGCTGTAGTAATAGAAAAGGGACTTTTCCTATGAATCCAATATCTGTGAATAAAATTAATTTGATCATCAGTAACATTATTTTTAGTGTGGATCGGTCTGACCAGAAGTCTTATTAGGTACCTAATTTAAATTTTCGATGTGAGATTATAACACAGTAAAAGAGATGATGGTGCCGCGGTGGGCCCCGGCTCGAAAATAAGCTTACCATCAATATTGTCTTGTAGTGATTGTACACATAATTTTAGCAGACTTGGTATCGTTTTGTTTTTGTGGCTTCCGTTGAACACCTTCGTCCTAAAACCATAAAAACAAAATAAGTAAAATACTTTTCGCTGTTGCTATTATAGTTAACGAACATAAAATAGTCTAACTCCATATCGATTTGTACCTTTTATTTTTTGACGTAATGCCTGCGTTGAAAGCATCATTCCCCGCCTTTTCTGTAGATAGTGATATCCTAGACATGAATTCTAGGTGCTTCAACCAGCTTTCTCGTTCCATTTCCTCATTGGTTCGGGACGAGCTCTCGGTCCCACATTTCTCATCATTGAAATTTATCTGTTTACAAAATATATTTGTGAAAATTAATTTTCCAATTATGAATGATAATATCACATATCGCTAATATAGTAGGTATTTCTTTAAAAGGAACATGTAAGAGATATGTGTCGTTAATGTAAACTATGTCCACTTACGTTTTGTTTGGATTCGTGTATTGTAATACACTGGCGCCATTGTTGATATAAGCTTGCTCAATAATAATTTCAAATCTTGAATCGCAGTCACAGCAACTTATTTATTTATTAGAAAATATATTCCACAGCACAAAATACAGTAACATACAATACTGGAGAACTACTCTTGGATCAACAGGAACTATGCGTCAGTTAATAGCACTGGTCATCAAGGAACTGAGTTATAATCACTGACCACCGACTATTTATACTAAATCTGTATACCTAGCTCTAACCTGTAGTCCTTTTTCCGTATCCTATCTTAAAATTAAGTATAGACCTTTTCAAATGATATGCAAATTTTAGCTGCGAACAATAGCAGGTAAAATTGAGTGCAAACATTTGCAGGCAAAATTTTGCGCGAACAATTGCAGGTAAAAATCAGGCAATGTGATTTGAAAACAATGTGATAAAAATGGCACTAGACTTTCTTTTGTTTTATCTTGTCTTTCCTGTTCGAGTTATCCTTTAAATCTAAATAATAAATGTTTGAAGCATTTGTTCTATTGCCGACTGCCACAAGATTAAACATTTAGTCTTATGAACTAGTGTCTTTTACAGCATAACCTACGAGTAGTTCCTTGTAAGTGATAATCTCTGACGATATTTTGTTATTATAATTATTAACATTATACAGCAGGGATGCTGTGGTCTCAAAGGAAATATGTAAAAGCTAGAGTGACCGATAGTCGCTTACCTCCACTTATTTCTGAGTATCTCTGGTACTAGCATCACAATATATTCATGTGAATTGATACTACACATTATATCAAATGAAGATTTTTAATACATTATGGCTAGATGTGAATCATTAAGGTATCTTTTTCGTAGAGTCGTTATTTATTTATTTATTTATTTATTTACTTTAATCCACAGAACTTAAAAAGTAACTAACAGTTTTTTTGTACATCACTTACTGCCTATTGTTGGGGCGCCTGCCGTGTGAGATAGTACGTTCACAAACTCTGCGTTCCGTCCACATATTATGTAGGTAACCTAGGTAGGTAAGCAACTAGCAAGTAACTGGCTGGTTACCATTAACCACGTACGAGTACTATTTGCTGTCAGATGAACATCTTAGAGAGTATTGTGTCTGTCTTGCAGTAATTAAATTATAATATTTCTATCATTTCTATTAGTTAACCCTTTGTATGTTATCTCAAAATTACCTAACTACTTTTTGATATACCATCGTTATCGGCTCAAAGCTCATGGTGTAATTCCTACTTGACTGCGTCTTTGCTATTTTAAATATTTGACTCGTCCAAAAAAGATGGTACATTATGTGGGGGGAGAATAAAAAAAATTAACTTTGTTTAACCGACTTTATTTAACTTTTAACTTAACCTTATTAAATGCTCAAAATATATTTTAATTTCAATAGAACATTAAAAAAGATTTTTGATACTAATACTAATAATAATGTGACACCAGCTGATCTTCGTGATCTTACCCGCGTTTCAACCCCTCTGATAATGAGTTTTTCACTCACAGATTGATCACCTTCCAGCTTTTTCATAAGATATACATGGAAAACTGTTTTCAATCAAGTCCAGTGTTCATAGCGAACTAGCCAGTCATAGCTATTACCTGCGGCAATTTTTTAACTGCCTCAGAGATTTTTGCATGAGAGGTGCCTTCTTGGGGGGTTTGCGAGACCTAATGGAGGTAGTGCCGGGTAGGGTTGCGCTTGTGGTGCTGCTCGCCGAGGTAGTGCCGGGTAGAGCTACAGTCGTACTGCCGCTCGCCACGCGAGACTCTTGGGACACCGTGGTGGGTGGTGGTGGGGCCGCTGCCGTGTGAGATGGTGCGTTCACAAAATCTTTTATTTTATTCACACGTGTAGCACATGGCAGCACCTGATAGAAAAAAACAAAATTGTTTTACATAATAAGAAAAGAGTTATCGTCATACTTATTGTAACTGAAACACCGATGTGAACTTACGAGCTTTGTAGCGATGATTTGGCGTGGCCTTCTAGAGCTTACGTCTATCGTCTTGGTTTTCTTAATTGGCTCTGTCCTTGCTTTCTGACCAAGCCTTATTTTTTCTTTTAAATATTGTAACCTAGCCTCTTCTTCAGCATTGCATCTCTGTAATGAGTAAGTAAAATAAAGGTTTCAATTGTAAATAGACGCATTTATGTATATATTTGTTAATACATATTTTCAAAATATGTTATTGAAATATGAATGGATAAACATGGCACTTACAATAAACATTTCCTTCCAAGTTTCCAACGCTTGGCGTTGTTTGTTGCGGAATTTCACCTCGCAATGTTTTTTCCACAATTGGTCACTTTCTGCTATCAGATGTGGATTGAGCGATTCTATTCTATTTAGTTGCTCTGGTGTAGCTTTTTCAAGCACTGGCTGTAGTAATAGAAAAGGGACTTTTCCTATGAATCCAATATCTGGGAATAAAATTAATTTGATCATCAGTAACATTATTTTTAGTTTGGATCGGTCTGAACAGAAGTCTTATTAGGTACCTAATTAAAATTTTCTATGTGAGATTATAACACAGTCAAAGAGATGGCGGTGGGCCCCGGCTCGAAAATAAGCTTACCATCAATATTGTCTTGCAGTGATTGTATACATAATTTTAACAGACTTGGTATCGTTTTGTTTTTGTTGCTTCCGTTGAACACCTTCGTCCTAAAACCATAAAAACAAAATAAGTAAAATACTTTTCGCTGTTGCTATTATAGTTAACGAACATAAAATAATCTTACTCCATATCGATTTGTACCTTTTATTTTTTGATGTAATGCCTGAGTTGAAAGCATCATTTCTCGCCTTTTCTGTAGATAGTGATATCCTAGACATGAATTCTAGGTGTTTCAACCAGCTTTCTCGTTCCATTTCCTCATTGGTTTGAGACGAGCCCTCGGTCTCAAATTTCTCATTATTGAAATTGTTCGCCATTATCGATATAAGTTTGTTCAAAAATAATTTCAAATTTGGAATCGCTGTCACAGCAACTTATTTATTTATTCAAATATATTCCACAGCACAAAATACAGTAACAAACAATATTGGAGAACTACTCTTGGATCAACAGGAACTATGCGTCAGTTAATAGCACTGGTCATCAAGGAACTGAGTTATAACCACTGACCACCGACTATTTATACTAAATCTGTATACCTAGCTCTAACCTGTAGTCCTTTTTCCGTATCCTAAAATGATATGCAAATTTTACCTGCGAACAATAGCAGGTAAAAATCAGGCAATGTGATTTGAAAACAATACGATAAAAATGGCAATAGACTTTCTTTTGTTTTATCTCGTCTATTCTGTTTGAGTTATATTTTAAATCTAAATTATAAATGATTGAAGCATTTTTTCTATTGCCGACTGCCACAAGATTAAAAGCTTAGTCTTATGAACTAGTGTCTTTTACCGCACAACCTACGAGTAGTTCTTAGTAACTGATAATCTCTGACCCTATTTTGCTATTATAATTATTAACATTATACAGCAGGGATGCTGTGGTCTCAAGGGAAATATGTAAAAGCTAAGGTGACCGATAGTCACTTACCTCCACTTATTTCTGAGTATCTCTGGTACTAGCATCACAATATATTTCATGTGAATTGATACTACACATTATATCAAATGAAGATTTTTTAAATCATTATTGTTAGATGTGAATCATTAAGGTATCTTTTTCGTAGAGTCGTTATTTATTTATTTATTTACTTTAATTCACAGCACTTAAAAAGTAATTAACAGTACTTTTGTACATCACTTACTGCCAATTATGGATTTTGTAAACTAAAGACATAAAAAAATACCATTACAATTAGCTTACACCGAGTCAGAATACAAAGCCCCAAACTAAAACAGCATTACTATTTTACATGAATAGATAAAACACCATACCACTATTACTTATGCATGCATATTGCGTGTGCGTGTCTCTGTGTATGTGTGTGTATGTGTGTGCGTGTGTGTGTGTTATAGCGAACTAATTTGTGATAACTATCACCTGCGGTGATGTTTTAATTGCCGCACAGACATCTGCATGAGGGGCGTCTTGTGGAGTTTGTAGGACCCAGAATAGGTAGTGCCGGGTAGGGTCGCGGGCGTAAAGTGGTGGCCTGGTCTTATTTATCTAAGTGAATCTTGCGCCACTAACTATTCAAAGTTATCTCCTAAGAGCGATGCCTAGTTTCACTCCTGTATGCACCTTAAATATCCAATGTGTTAATAAAAGCTCATCGTTGTTGCGTTGTTTTCGATATGACGTGAAAGACCAACATGCAGGTGTGGTCGTGGTGATCATAATCTACTATCATTAAACGAGCAATTCTTGTATATAAATATTTTCGTGAAATTCAGTATCCGGGATTTCGGGGGCGATTAATCGATCTAGCTAGGTTTTATTTTTAGAAAACGTCGTTTTATGCGTGTTTTCAGGCAATGAAAAATGAGTGTTTGGTACTTGCTTTTCTACTCAACAACAGATAGCTCTACAAGCGAAGCTCGGTCGCCCAAGCCCCAGCTGATATTGGTGTTGTGAAGAACTAAAGATTGATCTTGTGATGTGAATTTATGATCATTTATAGATATTTTAAACGGTTTTCTTAGGAAATATGAGAAAAAAAATGTGCATAAGTCGAATTGTTGAGGCGCCTGCCGTGTGAGATAGTACGTTCACAAACTCTTCGTTCCATTCACATATTTGTAGGTAGCCTAGGTAGGTAAGCAACTAGCAAGTAACTGGCTAGTTACCATTAACCACGTACGAGTACTATTTACTGTCAGATGAACATCTTAGAGAGTATTGTGTCTGTCTTTCAATAATTAAATTATAATATTTTTATTATTTCTATTAGTTAACCCTTTGTATGTTATCTCAAAATGACCTAACTACTTTTTGAAATATCATTAACGGCTCAAGGCTCATGGTGTAATGGTGTAATTCCTACTTGACTGCGTCTTTGCTATTTTAAATATTTGACTCGTCCAAAAAAGATTGTACATTATGTGGGGAGGGGGGGGGGGGGGGGGGAGGAAAATAAAAAAAATTAACTTTGTTGAATTAACTTTATTTAACTTTTAACTTAACCTTATTAAATACTCAAAATATATTTTAATTTCAATAGAACATTATAAAAGATTTTTAATACTAATACTAATAATAATGTGACACCAGCTGATCTTCGTGATCTTACCCGCGTTTCATCCCCTCTGATGATGAGTTTTTCACTCACAGCTGAGTCACTCTCCAGCTTCTTCATAAAATGGAAAATTGTCGTCAATCAAGTCCGGTGTTCATAGCGAACTAGCCAGTCACAGCTAGCTTCTGCGGCAATTTTTTAACTGCCTTAGAGATTTCTGCATTAAAGGTGCCTTCTTGGGGAGTTTGCGTGACCTAATAGAGGTAGTGCTGGGTAGGGTTGCGCTTGTGGTTCTGCTCGCCGAGGTAGTGCCGAATAGAGCTGTGGTCGTAGTGCCACTCGCTACGTGAGACTCTTGGGACACCGTGGTGGGTGGTGGTGGGGTCGCTGCCGTGTGAGATGATGCGTTCACAAAATGTTTTATTTTATTCACATGTGTATTACATGGCAGCACCTGATAGAAAAAAAAAAACAAAATTGTGTTACATAATATGAAAGGAGTTGTCGTAATACTTATTGTAACTGAAACACCGATGTGAACTTACGGGCTTTGCAGCGATGATTTGGCGTGGCCTTCCAGAGCTTACGTCTATAGTCTTGGTTTTCTTAATTGGCTCTGTCTTTGCTTTCTGACTAAGCCTTATTTTTTCTTTTAAATATTGTAACCTAGCCTCTTCTTCAGCATTGCATCTCTGTAATGAGTAATTAAAATAAGGGGTTTCAATTGTAAATAGACGCATTTATGTATATATTTGTTAATACATATTTGCAAAATATGTTATTGAAATATGGATGGATAAACATGGTACTTACAATAAACATTTCCTTCCAAGTTTCCAACGCTTGGCGTTGTTTGTTGCGGAATTTCACCTCGCAATGTTTTTTCCACAATTGGTCACTTTCTGCTATTAGATGTGGATTGAGCGATTCTATTCTATTTAGTTGCTCTGGTGTAGCTTTTTCAAGCACTGGCTGTAGTAATAGAAAAGGGACTTTTCCTATGAATCCAATATCTGGGAATAAAATTAATTTGATCATCAGTAACATTATTTTTAGTGTGGACCGGTCTGACCAGAAGTCTTATTAGGTACCTAATTTAAATTCTCGATGTGAGATTATAACACAGTAAAAGAGATGGTGGTGCCGCGGTGGGCCCCGGCTCGAAAATAAGCTTACCATCAATATTGTCTTGCAGTGATTGTACACATAATTTTAGCAGACTTGGTATCGTTTTGTTTTTGTGGCTTCCGTTGAACACCTTCGTCCTAAAACCATAAAAAAGAATAAGTAAAATACTTTTCGCTGTTGCTATTATAGTTAACGAACATAAAATAATCTTACTCCATATCGATTTGTACCTTTTATTTTTTGATGTAATGCCTGAGTTGAAAGCATCATTTCTCGCCTTTTCTGTGGATAGTGATATCCTAGACATGAATTCTAGGTGTTTCAACCAGCTTTCTCGTTCCATTTCCTCATTGGTTTGAGACGAGCTCTCGGTCTCAAATTTCTCATTATTGAAATTGTTCGCCATTATCGATATAAGTTTGTTCAAAAATAATTTCAAATTTGGAATCGCTGTCACAGCAACTTATTTATTTATTCAAATATATTCCACAGCACAAAATACAGTAACAAACAATATTGGAGAACTACTCTTGGATCAACAGGAACTATGCGTCAGCACTGGTCATCAAGGAACTGAGTTATAACCACTGACCACCGACTATTTATACTAAATCTGTATACCTAGCTCTAACCTGTAGTCCTTTTTCCGTATCCTATCTTAAAATAAAGTATAGACCTTTTCAAATGATATGCAAATTTTACCTGCGAACAATAGCAGGTAAAAATCAGGCAATGTGATTTGAAAACAATACGATAAAAATGGCAATAGACTTTCTTTTGTTTTATCTCGTCTATTCTGTTCAAGTTATATTTTAAATCTAAATAATAAATGTTTGAAGCATTTGTTCTATTGCCGACTGCCACAAAATTAAACGTTTAGTCTTATGAACTTGTGTGTTTTACCGCACAACCTACGAGTAGTTCCTTGTAACTGATAATCTCTGACCCTATTTTGTTATTATAATGCTCATATAATGCCCGCTGTGGTCTCAACGGAAATATGTAAAAACTAGAGTGACCGATAGTCGCTTACCTCCACTTATTTCTGAGTATCTCCACTGTATCTACAATATATTTCATGTGAATCGATACTACTTAATATATCAAATGAAGATTTTTTCAAATTATTAATGTTAGATGTGAATCATTCAGGTTTCTTTTTCGTAGAGTCGTTATAGTGAACTAATTTGTGACAACTGTCACCTGCGGTGATGTTTTAATTTTACTGACGCAGAGACTTCTGCATGAGTGGCGTCTTGTGGAGTTTGCAGTACCGGTAGTCCCGGGCTTGGTGCCCACTGCCAGCCCACGTACAGCTTTTTGGCACCGAGGTAGGCGGCCTAGTCTCGCTTGTGGCGTTGCCATGTCAGTTATTACTATATATTAAGGTATCTTTTTCGTAGAGTCGTTATTTATTTATTTATTTACTTTAATTCACAGCACTTAAAAAGTAATTAACAGTACTTTTGTACATCACTTACTGCCAATTAAGTATTTTGTAAACTAAAGACATAAAAAAATATGTACCATTACAATTAGCTGACACCGAGTCAGAATACAAAGCCCCAAACTAAAACAGCATTACTATTTTACATGAATAGATAAAACACCATACCACTATTACTTATGCATGCATATTGCGTGTGAGTGTCTCTTTGTGTGTGCGTGTGTGTGTGTGTGTGTTATAGCGAACTAATTTGTGATAACTATCACCTGCGGTGATGTTTTAATTGCCGCACAGACATCTGCATGAGGGGCGTCTTGTGGAGTTTGTAGGACCCAGAATAGGTAGTGCCGGGTAGGGTCGCGGGCGTAAAGTGGTGGCCTGGTCTTATTTATCTGAGTGAATCTTGCGCCACTAACTATTCAAAGTTATCTCCTAAGAGCGATGCCTAGTTTCACTCCTGTATGCACCTTAAATATCCAATGTGTAAATAATAGCTCATCGTTGTTGCGTTGTTTTCGATATGACGTGAAAGACCAACGTGCAGGTGTGGTCGTGATGATCATAATCTACTATCATTAAACGAGCAATTCTTGTATATAAATATTTTCAAGAAATTCAGTATTCGGGATTTCGGGGGCGATTAATCGATCTAGCTAGGTTTTATTTTTAGAAAACGTCGTTTTATCAATGTTTTCAGGCAATGAAAAATGAGTGTTCGGTACTTGCTTTTCTACTCAAAAACAGATAGCTCTACAAGCGAAGCTCCGTCGCCCAAGCCCCAGCTGATATTGTTGTTGTAAAGAACTAAAGATTGATCTTGTGATGTGAATTTATAATTATTTATAGATATTTTGAATAGACGGTTTTCTTAGGAAAAATGAGAAAAAATGTGCATAAGTCGGATTGTTGGGGTGCCTGCCGTGTGAGATAGTACGTTCACAAACTCTTCGTTCCATTCACATATTATGTAGGTAGCTTAGGTAGGTAAGCAACTAGCAAGTAACTGGCTAGTTACCATTAACCACGTACGAGTACTATTTACTGTCAGATGAACATCTTAGAGAGTATTGTGTCTGTCTTGCAGTAATTAAATTATAATATTTCTATAATTATTTTACTTTTTGATATACCATCGTTAACGGCTCAAGGCTCATGGTGTAATTCCTACTTGACTTGTCTTTGCTATTTTAAATATTTGACTCGTCCAAAAAAGATTGTACATTATTTGAGGGGGGAGAATAAAAAAAAAATAACTTTGTTTAACTAACTTTATTTAACTTTTAACTTAACCTTATTAAATGCTCAAAATATATTTTAAAAACAATAGAACATGAAACAGATTTTTGATACTTATAAATATGTGACACTTGCTCATCCCGGTGATCTTACCCGCGTTTTATCCCCTTTGTTGATGAGTTTTTCACTCACAGCTGAGTCACTCTCCAGCTTCTTCATAAGATGTGCATAGAAAATTGTCGTCAATCAAGTCCGGTGTTCATAGCGATCTAGCCAGTCACAGCTAGCTTCTGCGGCAATTTTTTAAGTGCCTTAGAGATTTCTGCATTAGAGGTGCCTTCTTGGGGAGTTTGCGAGACCTAATAGAGGTAGTGCCGGGTAGGGTTGCGCTTGTGGTGCTGCTCGCCGAGGTAGTGCCGGGTAGAGCTGAAGTCGTACTGCCGCTTGCCACGCGAGACTCTTGGGACACCGTGGTGGGTGGTGGTGGGGCCGCTGCCGTGTGAGATGGTGCGTTCACAAAATCTTTTATTTTATTCACATGTGTATTACATGGCAGCACCTGATAGAAAAAAAACAAAATTGTTTTACATAATATGAAAGGAGTTGTCGTCATACTTATTGTAACTGCAACACCGATGTGAACTTACGGGCTTTGTAGCGATGATTTGGCGTGGCCTTCTAGAGCTTACGTCTATCGTCTTGGTTTTCTTAATTGGCTCTGTCTTTGCTTTCTGACTAAGCCTTATTTTTTCTTTTAAATATTGTAACCTAGCCTCTTCTTCAGCTTTGCATCTCTGTAATGAGTAAGTAAAATAAGGATTTCAATTGTAAATAGACGCATTTATGAATATATTTGTTAATACATATTTTCAAAATATGTTATTAAAATATGGATGGATAAACATGGTACTTACAATAAACATTTCCTTCCAAGTTTCCAACGCTTGGCGTTGTTTGTTGCGGAATTTCACCTCGCAATGTTTTTTCCACAATTGGTCACTTTCTCCTATTAGATGTGGATTGAGCGATTCTATTCTATTTAGTTGCTCTGGTGTAGCTTTTTCAAGCACTGGCTGTAGTAATAGAAAAGGGACTTTTCCTATGGATCCAATATCTGGGAATAAAATTAATTTGATCATCAGTAACATAATTTTTAGTTTGGATAAGTCTGACCAGAAGTCTTATTAGGTACCTAATTTAAATTTTCTATGTGAGATTATAACACAGTCAATGAGATGGCGGTGGGCCCCGGCTCGAAAATAAGCTTACCATCAATATTGTCTTGTAGTGATTGTACACATAATTTTAGCAGACTTGGTATCGTTTTGTTTTTGTGGCTTCCGTTGAACACCTTCGTCCTAAAACCATAAAAACAAAATAAGTAAAATACTTTTCGCTGTTGCTATTATAGTTAACGAACATAAAATAGTCTAACTCCATATCGATTTGTACCTTTTATTTTTTGACGTAATGCCTGCGTTGAAAGCATCATTCCCCGCCTTTTCTGTAGATAGTGATATCCTAGACATGAATTCTAGGTGCTTCAACCAGCTTTCTCGTTCCATTTCCTCATTGGTTCGAGACGAGCTCTCGGTCCCAAATTTCTCATCATTGAAATTTATCTGTTAACAAAATATATTTGTGAAAATTAATTTTCCAATTATGAATGATAATATCGCATATCGCTAATATAGTAGGTATTTCTTAAAAAGGAACATGTAAGAGATATGTGTCGTTAGTGTAAACTATGTCCACTTACGTTTTGTTTGGATTCGTTACAATACACTGGCGCCATTGTCGATATAAGCTTGCTCAATAATCAAATCTTGAATCGCAGTCACAGCAACTTATTTATTTATTAGAAAATATATTCCACAGCACAAAATACAGTAACATACAATACTGGAGAACTACTCTTGGATCAACAGGAACTATGTGTCATTTAATAACACTGGTCATCAAGGAACTGAGTTATAACCACTGACCACCGACTATTTATACTAAATCTGTATACCTAGCTCTAACCTGTAGTCCTTTTTCCGTATCCTATCTTAAAATTAAGTATAGACCTTTTCAAATGATATGCAAATTTTACCTGCGAACAATAGCAGGTAAAAATCAGGCAATGTGATTTGAAAACAATACGATAAAAATGGCAATAGACTTTCTTTTGTTTTATCTCGTCTATTTTGTTCGAGTTATATTTTAAATCTAAATAATAAATGTTTGAAGCATTTTTTCTATTGCCGACTGCCACAAGATTAAACGCTTAGTCTTATGAACTAGTGTCTTTTACCGCACAACCTACGAGTAGTTCTTAGTAACTGATAATCTCTGACCCTATTTTGCTATTATAATTATTAACATTATACAGCAGGGATGCTGTGGTCTCAAGAGAAATATGTAAAAGCTAGAGTGACCGATAGTCGCTTACCTCCACTTATTTCTGAGTATCTCTGGTACTAGCATCACAGTATATTTCATGTGAATTGATACTACACATTATATCAAATGAAGATTTTTTAAATCATTATTGTTAGATGTGAATCATTAAGGTATCTTTTTCGTAGAGTCGTTATTTATTTATTTATTTACTTTAATCCACAGCACTTAAAAACTAATTAACAGTACTTTTGTACATCACTTACTGCCAATTGTTGGGGCGCCTGCCGTGTGAGATAGTACGTTCACAAACTCTGCGTTCCGTTCACATATTATGTAGGTAGCCTAGGTAGGTAAGCAACTAGCAAGTAACTGGCTAGTTACCATTAACCACGTACGAGTACTATTTACTGTCAGATGAACATCTTAGAGAGTATTGTGTCTGTCTTGATGTAATTAAATTATAATATTTTTATTATTTCTATTCGTTAACCCTTTGTATGTTATCTCAAAATTACCTTACTACTTTTTGATATACCATCGTTATCGGCTCAAAGCTCATGGTGTAATTACTACTTGACTGCGTCTTTGCTATTTTAAATACACACATCAAAAGTGTCTAGGGATCAAGTGCATTTTTTGCTATAAAAAGAAACCCAATTAATTTAAATCTAATCTTCTGGGCTTGTTGCCTACCTTATTTCCCAAATCTAAATTAACAACTAATCCCCACATTTTGAATAAATTAAGAAAATATTCATTTTTTGTAAGATGTGAGAAATTGAACCAATTCCAAGTCGACAATAAAATTGCAAAAAAGGCAAAGACAGGGGTTTTTGAAACTTTTATTGTAATGAATAAACAAATTAAAATAATCTGTGTTCCTTCCATTGACACGAATCACACATTCGCAGCGATTTGGTATGCTTAAAATCAGTTCATCAAAATCACTTTGAGGAATGGCCACCCACGTTCTTTGTAAGAAGTCAAAAAGTTGTTGTGGGGTATTTACGGCGTCCATACTCGGCAGAGCTCTTCTTTGGAGTATAACCCATGCGTGCTCAGTAGGATTTAAGTCTGGTGATTGAGCAGGCCACGGCAGGACGTTGATATCAGCATTGGCAAGAGTGCGTGTTACGACTCCAGCAGTGTGTGGACGTGCATTGTCGTGCATAAGTTGAAACGAATCACCCAACTGGCTTCGCAAAGGGATGATTACATCTGATACAATACTTGTCGCATAAATCCGAGCATTAAGGTTGCCCCTGATTTAAATGAGATCGGTTCTTCCACCGATCTTAATACCCGCTAAAACCATCATTGTTCCCCCTCCATATGGATGAACTTCCTAACAGAATTTCAATCGTTCTTGACGTCCAGGGCTTCTCCAAACTAATGTACGTCTTGCATCCGGCCTCATACCGAAACGAGATTCCTCGGAAAAGCAAACACCACGCTAGTCTTCTTCCTCCTAATTACTGTCTTCGCGAGCCCATTGTAAACGGGCTGTACGATTGCGGGGGACGCTATTGGTGGAACTCTCAGAGGCCTTCAGGATCGCAGACCCACTTCTCTTAAACGATTACGTATGGTTTGATCGCTTATCAGTAAGCCTGAAGCGCTGTGGAGCCTCGTAGTTATCATCATGGCGGTCATAGTACGATTTCTTCGCGCTGTATTCTGGATATACCGGTCGTGTCTTCGAGTGGTGATACGAGTTCGCCCTCCATGTCGCTCGGCCACACTGCCCGTGATGCGATAGCGTGTCCATAGGCGGCTTATGACGCTCTGCCTTGTCCCAACAGCAGTAGCCATAGGGCGTTGCCTGGTGCCAGCTTCCAACATTCCAACGGCTCTCAGCATCTCTTGTCTAGGCAAGTGGTGTCATCGCTCCATACCGATGCAATTTTTTTCAGTTACGATGCAGAAATTGTAATGTTTTTGTAAAACCGCCGTCACACGCTTTTATAGGGATTTTTAATGACAGTTATTTTTTAAAGTTTAAACAAAATTTGAATAAAATTCTTTATTGAAATGGTGAAATTCAATAAAAAATTTCAAAAAGGATCCAGAAAAGTTACAATAATAATCCCAACTGGCGGCAATTCTCTAAAATGCACTTGATCCCTAGACATTTTTGATGTGTGTATTTGACTCGTCCGAAAAAGATGGTACATTATGTGGGGGGAAAATAAAAAAAAATAACTTTGTTTAACCGACTTTATTTAACTTTTAACTTAACCTTATTAAATGCTCAAAATATATTTTAATTTCAATAGAACATTAAAAAAGATTTTTGATACTAATACTAATAATAATGTGACACCAGCTGATCTTCGTGATCTTGCCCGCGTTTCAACCCCTCTGATAATAAGTTTTTCACTCACAGATGGATCACCTTCCAGCTTTTTCATAAGATATACATGGAAAACTGTTTTCAATCAAGTCCAGTGTTCATAGCGAACTAGCCAGTCATAGCTATTACCTGCGGCAATTTTTTAACTGCCTCAGAGTTTTTTGCATGAGAGGTGCCTTCTTGGGGAGTTTGCGAGACCTAATGGAGGTAGTGCCGGGTAGGGTTGCGCTTGTGGTGCTGCTCGCCGAGGTAGTGCCGGGTAGAGCTACAGTCGTACTGCCGCTCGCCACGCGAGACTCTTGGGACACCGTGGTGGGTGGTGGTGGGGCCGCTGCCGTGTGAGATGGTGCGTTCACAAAATCATTTATTTTATTCACACGTTTAGCACATGGCAGCACCTGATAGAAAAAAAACAAAATTTTTTACATAATAAGAAAGGAGTTGTCGTCATACTTATTGTAACTGAAACACCGATGTGAACTTACGGGCTTTGTAGCGATGATTTGGCGTGGCCTTCTAGAGCTTACGTCTATCGTCTTGGTTTTCTTAATTGGCTCCGTCTTTGCTTTCTGACCAAGCCTTATTTTTTCTTTTAAATATTGTAACCTAGCCTCTTCTTCAGCATTGCATCTCTGTAATGAGTAAGTAAAATAAAGGTTTCAATTGTAAATAGACGCATTTATGTATATATTTGTTAATACATATTTTCAAAATATGTTATTGAAATATGAATGGATAAACATGGTACTTACAATAAATATTTCCTTCCAAGTTTCCAACGCTTGGCGTTGTTTGTTGCGGAATTTCGCCTCGCAATGTTTTTTCCACAATTGGTCACTTTCTACTATCAGATGTGGATTGAGCGATTCTATTCTATTTAGTTGCTCTGGTGTAGCTTTTTCAAGCACTGGCTGTAGTAATAGAAAAGGGACTTTTCCTATGAATCCAATATCTGGGAATAAAATTAATTTGATCATCAGTAACATTATTTTTAGTGTGGATCGGTCTGACCAGAAGTCTTATTAGGTACCTAATTTAAATTTTCGATGTGAGATTATAACACAGTAAAAGAGATGATGGTGCCGCGGTGGGCCCCGGCTCGAAAATAAGCTTACCATCAATATTGTCTTGTAGTGATTGTACACATAATTTTAGCAGACTTGGTATCGTTTTGTTTTTGTGGCTTCCGTTGAACACCTTCGTCCTAAAACCATAAAAAAGAATAAGTAAAATACTTTTCGCTGTTGCTATTATAGTTAACGAACATAAAATAGTCTTACTCCATATCGGTTTGTACCTTTTATTTTTTGATGTAATGCCTGAGTTGAAAGCATCATTTCTCGCCTTTTCTGTGGATAGTGATATCCTAGACATGAATTCTAGGTGTTTCAACCAGCTTTCTCGTTCCATTTCCTCATTGGTTTGAGACGAGCTCTCGGTCTCAAATTTCTCATCATTGAAATTGTTCGCCATTATCTATATAAGTTTGTTCAAAAATAATTTCAAATTTGGAAACGCTGTCACAGCAACTTATTTATTTATTCAAATATATTCCACAGCACAAAATACAGTAACAAACAATATTGGAGAACTACTCTTGGATCAACAGGAACTATGCGTCAGTTAATAGCACTGGTCATCAAGGAACTGAGTTATAACCACTGACCACCGACTATTTATACTAAATCTGTATATCTAGCTCTAACCTGTAGTCCTTTTTCCGTATCCTATCTTAAAATTAAGTATAGACCCTTTCAAATGATATGCAAATTTTACCTGCGAACAATAGCAGGTAAAATTGAGTGCAAACATTTGCAGGCAAAATTTTGCGCGAACAAGTGCAGGTAAAAATCAGGCAATGTGATTTGAAAACAATACGATAAAAATGGCAATAGACTTTCTTTTGTTTTATCTCGTCTATTCTGTTCGAGTTATATTTTAAATCTAAATAATATATGTTTGAAGCATTTGTTCTATTGCCGACTGCCACAAGATTAAGCGCTTAGTCTTATGAACTAGTGTCTTTTACCGCACAACCTACGAGTAGTTCTTAGTAACTGATAATCTCTGACCCTATTTTGTTATTATAATGAAGTCCCTGCTGTGGTCTCAAGGGAAATAAGTAAAAGCTAGAGTGACCGATAGTCACTTACCTCCACTTATTTCTGAGTATCTCAACTGTATCTATATTTCGTGTGAATTGATACTACATAATATATCAAATGAAGATTTTTTTAAATCATTAATGTTAGATGTGAATCATTCCGGTTTCTTTTTCGTAGAGTCGTTATAGTGAACTAATTTGTGACAACTGTCACCTGCGGTGATGTTTTAATTTTACTGGCGCAGAGACTTCTGCATGAGGAGCGTCTTGTGGAGTTTGCAGGACCGGTAGTGCCGGGTAGGGTCCCGGGCGTGGTGCCCACTGGCACGGAGGTAGGCGGCCTAGTCTTGCTTGTGGCGTTGCCATGTCCTTATATTTTTTCAGTGTCGGAAATCGCCTGCTAGAAACAAAAATTGGAAGCTTAACAATTTCACAAAGATGACGTGTTATGTCGTTGTATGGACTGGAAAAAGAGTGAATTTACGTGATTTTTTTTAAGTATCACTGGTTAGACTGCTTCTCTCCTGCCAACTTCTAGATTTTCAACGCTTGGCGTTGTTTGCTGAGGAATTTCATTTCGCAAGGTTTTTGTCAAAGTTGGCCTTTCGACCAAGTTATCAACGACTTATTTTTTAAGTAAAGTTTAGTTGCTGATACTTTACCAGCCCGACAATAAGCTAACTATCGATATATTAAGTTACGTAAAGAGTTTCGAAAGTTTTATGAATAAACGAGTTTATTCCGCCAAACAGCTAAAAGTCTTCTGACGGTTAAAGAGTATACTGGAAACCATATTTTGCATGAACACTGTAACGTAGTAAATACGTGAGGCAACGGGTAGCGGGGGTTGTTATTACCCATTTTTCGTCCGTGTCAAGGGTATAATTAATCCCCTACTGAAACACTCCGAGGGGATTCAGGACTGACCCCGTTTCCGTCTCTCTGGATTTTTAATCTAAAAAAAAAGAACTAGCTCATTCCGACGCCGCATTGCGATGATATGTGATAATTTTGAATATTTTGTTTTATTTTGAGCATTGCGTTTTATTTTGAACATTTTGTTTTATTTTGAACATCACAGCATAACTAGACTAGATTGAAAATGTGTGGAATGTGATAATTAAAATTAATTGTGTGCAACAGCTGCGTATTAATTATAACAAAAATTGACGATAGCAAAAAACAAAAGCTTTTGTTTTTCATAATAATATTATGTACTTATATGTATCTAAATAGTAAATTATGATAACAAAAATCAAATAAAAATAAAAATCGAAATATAGGATTTAATATGTGAACTCAGCTCTAAGTTGTCCGTAATAAATAAAATAAAATAATTTCTGCATGAAAAATGTTTTTCCGCGGTTTCACCTGCGTTTTCGGGACTACTTTGAGATCTTTTCGTTTCAGGATAAATTGTATCATCTACTGTGATTTCTTCAATTGTCCTACATCAAAGATCCTACCTTTTTAGCAAAATTATTGTTTGCCGTACCCTCTTGTAGCGCCATCTCTCGGTGGTTGGACGCAATTTAATTAGGAAACTTTTTTCGCATTTAACATTTTTTTTAACCGAGGTTTTATTGTCCCTAACTCCCTACTATGTCTTATTTTACTCGAAACTCGAAATAATAATTGTGACTCGCGTCGAGTCTGGTCCTTGTCCATTGAAGATATAATTAAAAGAAAATAATTTATAAACGCCACTCAAACATTCTGCACTCTGGAGTCTTTGTCTTTATTATTTTTCAGTGTCAATGAGCGAAACACTGAATAAACTTCATAATGTATCAACTATCAAGTAGCTTTCATAAATGCGGTCCTTTATACCACTAGTTGAACTTATTATTTAAGTCAAAACATCGGCTTTGTTTGATTGCATTTGGTTCAGTGAAAAAGTGGCTATGAAAAACTAAAACTGAAAACATACTCTACACAGTCTACACAGTGTAGGTATACTATAGCCGTGACAGTAAGGTAACTTCTAAATAGCGCGCGGAGCCGCCGTTAAAAGCTAGTAAAATATAATTATAAAATGACTAGTCATTAAACTTTGGGTCTTTCAGCCTAATTAGATTCCTAATTGCCCGTTTGTAACAACAATATCTCATTTCACTAATTTGTTTATAATACGGATGTTGACAACTTTTGAAAATCAAAATTTTAATTAGTCCGTCTTTTAGAAAATTAAAAATCATTAGACACGTATTTTTTATTTTCCAAATAAATGAAAATACACAGAGATAAAGCGCATTAAAGTTTAGGGTGGGGGCTCGTGACGTCACTTACCGCTACAAGCCGCCATACAAACTGCACTATTTAGTGACGTCACGCGAAATTTCAACTCAATGTATCTCTGTTATTTTTTGATTACGTAAAAAAAGCAAAAAATACGTGTCCAATATTTTTTATTAATCTACAAGACGGACTAAAAAAAAATAGTCAAATAGCCTATTAATGATGGATCTTAATTTTAACCGGCTTATATAATAAACAAAAAAAAAAACAATTTATTTTTTCTCTGGTATATTTGTATGTTGGAGATTTTTCAGAAACTGCACAACCTATCTCTATAAATAATTCTTTTCTGTAGGGACTTAAGATTTAGTTTATAATAAATAAGCATAATTAACTAGTTTTATCGGAATGTTATCAACTTATATAGCGTTGCTCACGAGGATACTGTAAAGTACAATACTTATACAATATACTTTATTGCACCAAAGATTTTTTCAGTAGGTATTTATGTAGATTACATACATGGCAAAAAGGCGGCGGTAGTTTTCTATCTGTGTAAGAATTTTTGAATTGATTCAATATATAGTTTGTCCGGCAATAAAATTAAGTGCCGTGTAAGAACACAGGACCTGGCAAGTGGCGACCCTAAGTGGGGAGGCGCTAAGTTGGCGGGGCGCGGGGAGTGTCGCTCGCTTATGTAGGAATAATTAATTTATTATTATTTGGTGTAACAAAGTTGACTCCCAATTTTATTGTTTCCCCAATGACACAACGCAATAAAACAACAACACTTCACAATCTCACATATTTACTCGATCCCACACTGAGCTTGTGTCGTTGAAACAAAGCAACACGTGATATATGGACATAGATAAGCAATCACTATTGCTTAACCCACACTGGAGAAATTTTTGAGTAAATCGTGTTTTAAAAGTAGGAGCGCCATTTTGTATCAACATTTTTTAAGTTCAATATTTAGTTACGTATTTAAGCAATGTAATAAGATAAACACATAATTAAAAAACGTTCCCTAACTCTCAATAAATCGTTCTGAATCAATAACTTAATTTTGTGGGTTAACATGTTATTGCTTATCTGCGTCCATATAATACTACATATTATTATTTATCACATATATTATAGTATAGATATAGTACAAACACGCCTAGACTGAAAAGTGGAACCTTGTATGCATCCGAGAATCGAACCCGGAAACCTCTTGATTTGCGAGTAGGTCTAGTGTCCTACTGCGTCAATCCGGTGGTACATGCGTCGTTATACATCTTTACATTGGATATTTACGAAGCTTAAAACGGTTACCCAAAGGGCTCCGCTCATAAATCGCTGGTAGCGGTGGATGACGTCACAGTTGCGGTCACCCGCGGGCGCTGCTGTAACTGCGTCGGTCACACGTTGTCGTCGACAATAAGCTGGAAGTATTATGAAGTTGACTATTTTTTTTAGTCCTTCTTGTAGAATGTAGATTATTAAAAAATATTGGACACGTATTTTTTCTTTTTTTACGTAATCAAAAAATAACGGCGATACATTGAGTTGAAGTTACGCGTGACGTCACTGACCAGTGCAGTTTGTCTGGCGGCTTGTAGCGGTAAGTGACGTCACGAGCCCCCACCCTAAACTTTAATGCGCTTTATCTCTGTGTATTTTCATTTATTTGAATGATAAAAAATACGTGTCTAATGATTTTTAGTTTTCTAAATGACGGACTAATAAGAATTTTGATTTTCAAAAGTCGTCAACATACCTTATTCCTGGTAACAAGCTGTCATAAAATGTGTACTGGGCATGAAGTTGTGCAATTAGCAATAGATGCACTTCTCATTTTTGACAAGTGTTAAAAAAACCAGCTGTTCGCCGCGGTTTCCCCTCGTGCTATATCCGGAATTTCCCCGGGAATTACATACATCCGTCAAGTAGGTATTTTGTTACAATTTTTGGACCAATTAGAGACGCGTACAGTGAAATATGCTGTTATTTTTTTTTATTTGTGATTCCAGAACACAGTATCGCCCCAAGGCTGTGTGTGACAGATAGAATTTAATAATCATAAAGGTTTCGGGCTTCGGCGAAGGCCACGTTACCCCTTGGCCACAGTCTTTGCGGCGAGCTGTGGCCTACTTCGTATGTTGTCTACCATTTGTTTTTGCCACTGCCGTCGCCGCCACCGCTGCCGCAAAGACTGTGGCGCCGCCCTTAGGCGTCGCTCACTCTATATATAGTCTGAAAAGTTATCCAGGAATTTTTGATTCGTTATTTTCTTAGTCTTAGCGTGTATTTTCATTTGCCCTCGGGCCTCGTCCCACGTCGCGACAGCTTCATAGTTCCCCGAAGAACTGCGTACTGGTTATGCTCAAATCGCTTCCAGAAGTCCCGCACCGTTGCGTCGTCGACACTTAGTCGATTCGTGGAAATTTTCTGATAGGGTTGCCTTGCGTGGGGAATTCTCCGAACCTCTGCGGCCTTGAAAGTGCCTATAGAGACTGTGCCAATGATTGCTTTTTATTTCAATTGGAGAACGTAAGAAGTGGAGCTTGTAACATACGTATAAGATAAAAAAGTTAGGGAAACAATGTGGTTCGAACCGGCGTGGCGCCCAAGTTGTTACTGACCGCATGTCTAAGGCGGGCGCGTCCATTAATTACGTTAGGGGAGCGGGGGTCGAGCCGAACCTCGCCCAATCTCACCCCTACGTGATGGGGCCTCGGCAGATATCACGTAGGTAATTTCTTTTCTGCAAAAAGTGTAAAACTGCGAGAAAACTGGGTTTAATTACAGAAGAAATGTTTCTCCACTAAAATATATTTTCTTCAAACAATATAGGTACCGATAAAATATAACCTCTTAAAGTACCTATGCATTTTGAAAAATCTCACGTGAGATTAGGGAAGGGGGGAGGGGTTCCAGCAAAATCTCATGACATCTCACCAGGAGAAGCACCTCACGTAATTAATGGATGCCCCCAAAACTTTATTCGAGTTTTGTCCATGTGCTTGTTTCATAGATATGTCGTAAAAAAACTTAATTGAGAAATGAAACTATAACGCCCCTGCTATAAAAATCAAATCTTCTTAGTTCTAACATATTTTACAAAAAAAAAATCGATTGCGGAATTCGATCTGTATCAATAGCACTCACTAGGTCTCCGCGGTGGCTTCACCCGCGGAAAAATCAGGAGTTCCCGAGGGAATTTCAGTATAAACTATACCTATAAACCTTCCTCTGGAATCACTCTATCTATCGGTAAAAACCGCATGAAAATCCGTTCAGTAGTTTTTGAGTTTATCGCGAACAGACAGATAGACGCTGCGAAAGACTCATTACACAATTTTTCACCCCCGGTGTCCGAACAAGTTTTTTATTTATTTTTTTGTTAGTTTCGAACTTATATTTGGTGGCCATTTCTACTGGGTATAATAACATTTCTGGGTTGATTATATTTTGTAAACTACCAACCCTGATCCTGCAACGGCGCTAGACACCGAAATGGACGTGACATGAATATTTGAGAGCCTTATTAAGGGGTCCTTTTGAAATTTTGATCAGGTGTTACGGTGATATTTTAATGACCGATGAATTCGAAATAATTCGAAAGTTGATTTTTTTCACCAATAAACAGCTATACAATATTCCTGAGTAACATAGAGTACTTTCTATCCTGGAATTCTCACGAGAGCTCCGAAATTAATCTTGGGTAATCGACTAGTAAATATTAAAAACTTACGCAACCGATGATAAAATGCATAAAGATAAGCAATTAAATTTTGAGTAAATCGTGTTTTTTTTTAAACTTAGCGGCGTTTTGTATCAACATTTTTCTATGTTCAACATTTTGTTGGTACTTAAACAATTTAATAAGGTAACCAAATTTTATTTTTTCGGCCGTCTTGTAGATTAATAAAAAAATCCGTTACTTTTTGATTGCTTAAAAAATGAAAAAAATGTGTGTCCAATATTTTTTTAGTAATCTCCAAGACGGACTTAATAGTATTTTGATTTTCATACCCCGGAAACAAGCCAAAACGTTTGATATCTCTCAATAAATTGTTCTGAATGTATAACTTTAATTTATAAATTCATTTATATCAAAGAGTGAAAAAAACCTACAGCGTATAAAAAATCATAAATAATAAACATAAATTACTTGCTAGCAAGTGGAAAGAATCTCTCTCTCAACATCTTTTTCTTGTCTGTTTCAGGTACGTGTCTAGTTTTGTTAAGAATCTAGATTATGTTTCGTAAGAAAGGTGAATGCAAATTGAAAATGGTAAGCTTTTCATATTACCAGCTGACCACTCGACACTTGCGACGGGAGAGGAAAAAAATAGGAGGTTAAATCCGTTTTTCCCTTTTCATTCTTTTTTAACCGACTTCCCAAAAAGGAAGTTCGCAATTCGTCTGAATGTTGTTTTTTTATATTTTTTTTTATTTTGTTGTATGTTTGTTATGCGATTACTCGAAGACGGTTGTACCGATTAGGATAATTTTTCTTTTGTTTGAAAGGGTATACTCCAACTTAGGTCCCATTGCCACCAAGTCGGGATCTGATGATGAGATCTTGGAGAAATCGAGGGAACTCGTCAAAAATTATAGGCACACCTATAGTGATTTGGGTATTGACAGCCAACCCACTAAAAAGCGAGAAATAAACAAAATTTTATCAAAAATATAAAAACTGACTTCCAAAAACACAAAACTAAAAATAACAAAAAACCGATTTAATACAAAAGACAAAAATACACGTAATATTATTATTGGTTTGTGCTAATACTGATCGGTTTGAAGTCGGTGACAAGCCAAATATGGAGTAGATGTGTAGATGGGCTAAGTCCATCCCCGCCACGAGCTCGTCGTGAGAAGAGCAACCTAAGTGGGCAGACACAAGCGAGCTTGGCACCGAATTCAAACCGATCAGTAGTAGCATAAACCAATAATAAAATTACGTGTATTTTGTCTTTTGGATTAAATCGATATTTTGTTATTTTTAGTTTTGTGTTTTTGGAAGTCGGTTTTTATTTTTTTGTTAAAATTTTGTTTTTTTTTTTTTACCAAAGAAGGAGTTCTAGTATCCAGCCAGCATTCGGACTTGTTCTGTGTTGAACCAAAGGCTAATGCAAATCTGTGAGTAGCGAGCAAATAACATGAGTACGTGTCCTATGTATCCTTATTATGAGCGCCGATAGCAAATCCTTTCGTATATTTATTTTCAATAATTCATGAACCTCGTTTCGCTTTGTGCTCGTATTTTGTGTTATGTTCACTCGTATATAGGCAAAGGTATGCCCAAGGACGTACGTTAATGCTTTTGTTACGTATTTTGTTGTGGTTAGCTGCGGAGTTTCCTTTTGTTTTATTTCTTAATTTCTATTGGAAGCACAGATCAGATAGACCAGATCAGATAGATAGATAGATAGATATATGTAGATCAGGGACCTTATTCACTATGAGACATAAAACGTCGCGTTAAGGCAAGACGCCCCAAAAACTGTCTTTCCCTCGTAATCAAAGAAGTTTTACTTCAAAAAAATACATTAACAACGTTTCTTATGACATAAAAAATAATAATAATTTCTAATATTTTGGCATCTAGAACGTTTGGAAATGCGTTTTTGGTACGCGCGCTATGGGCAAGGAATGTTGTTGGTCTTCTTCTTCTTCTTTTTTATTAAATGGCAACTTTTTAGTAATTGTGCCAATGACAATGTGTGACTTGATAGACAAAGCAACGCGATATAGAACATAATTAAGATATCTATCTATTTACGCCAAGTTTCTTTCAAATCTGTCGAGTAGTTTTTGCGTGATACTCGTTCATACTGACCGGCAAACATAAAAAGAAGAAAATTCACAAAATTATCGAAACTGAACTTTTCTTCAGTAAATAAGACGATAGAAGAGCGACACCCATGTATGTGTTCACGTCAAATAAGTTGGTATAATTTAACATTCTTGTAAAAAACATTGTAGACCTCAAAGATAAAGTGTGTATGACTTGTTACGGAGAATGTAAAGGTTTTCCACCCAGCGAGGGGTCACTGATTGCCATGACGCGTACAGGTCGTCCCACTTGCGCGATCAGTTGTTTGATAACGTAATGGCCACTGCTCATATATTTTTTTTTTATAATTTTTTTCATTCAACAAAATTCCACAGCACATGACAGTAATTACAAACAAATTTCATATAACTATATATAGACCATTACGGAATAGCACTATGTAACCCAATCTTATACACATTAGCAATAAGTATTATTATAATAAAGGATAAATAATTAAGACTAAAATAATTTTAATGTTGATTCGAATCGCAAATGTAAAAATGTGCCCAATGAGCAATCTGGGTCTCAACTGAATATTATGTAATGTTGTGTGTGTGTTTGTGTATAGTTGCATGTGAGTGTAGTTTATAATTTGAGTTTATAATTTGAAGAGAGGGTATTTATTTTTGTCGTATATGTATTAAGTATTGATTGTATTGTCTAGCGAAGTCTCCTTGTCTCTCCCGAGGGAGACATTGGCGGAGCCAGTTTTCAACGTATGTTTTCTAATGTATTCTTATATACTACTAGCTGTTCCTCGCGGTTTCGCCCGCGTTAATATCGGAGTTCCCGCGGGAATTCCGGGATAAAAGTACCCTATGTCCTTCTTTGTACCCCTGACAACGTGTACGCAAAATTCTCGCAGGAACTCCAAAGCATACTAGCAGCATACTGGCTAAAATTCAGCCCAACAATTGCGTGGTTTGTGAGTTTGTTTGCCTGTTTGTTACTAGACTTGTTCAGCGCCGACACCGCTCCAATCATTGTTGCACTAATTGGCCCAATTAAATTCGACTCGGCGAGAGCACCAGTGCTTATAGTTTGCGATCATCAATCAGAGGCTATGCCCCTGTGACGTCACTAGTGAGTCGTGTTGTGACGTCATGAGCCAGTCAGTAATTGTCGCGTGTGTTAATGTTTGTTATCTATCAACAATATTTCCTCATATTCACAGGTCTTTTAGTTTAGTGCATGAAACGACACACAGAATTAGAGTAAATTAAATAATGCAAGTGCCTAAAATTGTGGGAAATGAAACGCGGTAATTTCTTTGTAATGGTGACAATTTCTAAATCTTCTCAGATAAGAACTCTTGTAATATATAAAATACTAGCTGTGCCCCGTGGTTTCACCCGCGTGAGTGTCGGAATTCTTGCAGGAACTCCCAAAGTAAAATTTTGTAAAAAAAAATCTGGGCAGCCACCCTTATAACCTATGGGTATAAAAAAATGCCTATGACCTATTCTCAGGCCTACCAAATATACACAGAAAATTTCACCAAAATCGGTCAAGGCATTTCGGAGAGGTGCGATAACAAACGCTGCGACACGAGATTTTTTTGTAGTAGACTAGCTGTCCCGCGCGGTTTCACCCGCGATAATTTCGAAGTACCCGCGAAATTCTTCCATACCAACTTTGCAACCCCTTTTCATCCCCTTAGGGGTTGAATTTTCAAAAATACTTTCTTATCGGGTGCCTATGCCATACAAAGAACACACCCTCTAAGTTTCAGGTCTCTACGATCAGCGGTTTAGGCTGAGCGTTGATCCATCAGTCATTCAGAACAAAGCATTTTATATCTATAGATGGACGCAGATAAGCAACAACATACAACAACAAGATACAACAACAACAAAACGAAGTTATTGCTTCAGAACGATTTATTGAGAGTTACAGATCGTTTTTTAATTATGTGTTTAACTTATTACATTGTTTAAATATGTAATTAAATATTGAACATAAAAATATTGAAACAAAATGGCGCTATAATTTTAAGACTTCAATTTACTCAAAATTTCTCCAGTGTGGGTTAACACACTATTGCTTATCTATGTCCAGATATACATATTTACATGTCCCTGCATTAAAATTCTCTATACACAATTGATTTTTGTCTAACTTGTCAAATGCACTAGCTCTAAGCTTTTTTAAAGAAAAAAACTCAATTATCCACCAATTTATAACGCCCAAAATCGTGCACTGATTTTGTTCAGTGATCGCGCAATCAAATCACAGAATCCTTTCAGTGGATGGAAAATTATCGTCGAAAAATATTTTCTACACCGGCACCGGCACCGGCGTGGCAACAGATATGAAATTGCGGACAATATCAATAACGCGCGACAATTTCAAAGGTCACGGTCGCACAGCTCGTCCTTTGGGATATGAATGTGTTTGAGAACGAAATTTTTCATTGAAACTTCTTATACCAAGTTCATAGAAGTAGTAGAAATGTTGGCACATCAACAGACATATGTACATATTATCTTAAAGCTAAATGCGGGTCTGACATGAATCGGATATGCCATGGATCAAGCTGAATAGAGAACTTATGGGGATATAATTATGGTGGTTGTAAATGTACTGAAGATTAGTATGCCATGATCACGCTCGGATTAATGTTGCCAGGGTATAAAAATCAAATGGGGATGTTGACTACTTTTGAAAATTAAAATTCTAATTAGTCCGTCAGTTAGAAAAAAAAATATACACGTATTTATTGTTTTTTCAAATAAATTAAAATAAACAGAGATAAAGCGCATTAAAGTTTAGGATGAGAGGGCCGTGACGTCACTAACCGCTAAAACTGCCATACAAACTGTCCGGATAGTGACGTCACGCGAAATTTCAACTCAATGTATCGCCGTTATTTTTTGATTACGTAAAGAAAGAAAAAAAACGTATCCAATATTTTTTAATAATCTACTAGACAGACTAAAAAAAAATTAGTCAACATGCCCATTCTATGTAGTCCGACTAGTCCATTAGATAATAAAAAATTACGGACTTATATATTTTGCGTTTTAAATTATTGACAAAAATACTTAAAAGTCAAAAGTCAAAAGTCAAATCCTTTATTCAAATTTGGCCCATAATGTGGCTCTTTTTGACGTCAATATAACTACAGCTACCATGACAGCACCCATAAAATATCCACCCCTCACAGCTTCCTAGTGCTATGGCTGAAGAGAAGAAGCTGCGCAACAAACTCTTCAGCAGCACGCTGTCAGTTTAAAGTTACAATATAGATATATCTATAATATAATTAGTGGTAACTCAACTTGCAATTAATTATGTGAGAACAATGAGCCGTACCCAGCAATAAACTACCGTACAGATACAGATACATTAGGAGTTAAACTAGGATTATCTATAATAGTAGACCAGACATGACCAGCACCAACTGACGGCACCCGTTCACGAGTATGACGTGCTCGTAAGCCCCGCCCCGCTCAACCATATTAGAGGGAACCGAGCGACCCGACTCACACGCCACCGCCAGCGGTACATTTGAGTGAGCATGACATATCTAGTCACTATCGTGTCATTGAAATTGATTCTTAATTTAATAAACAGGTAAGGCCGGTAATGGCTACATAGTGCGCACACAACTTGTTAACAAATCAATTAATATGACAACTGTAGTCTAATATTGCCTGTCAAATAAAAATTCTATAAAATTAGTGTTCACTGATATTCCCATTATGTGAAAACAATGAGCCGCAGCCAGCAATAAACTATCGCACAGATACAGATACATTAGGATTTAAACTAGGATTATCTATAATAGTAGACCAGACATGACCAGCACCAACTGACAGCACCCGTTCACGAGTATGACGTGCTCGTAAGCCCCGCCCCGCTCAACCATATTTGAGGGAACCGAGCGACCCGACTCACACGCCACCGCCAGCGGTACATTTGAGTGAGCATGACATATCTAGTCACTATCGTGTCAATGAAATTGATTCTTAATTCAATAAACAGGTGAGGCCGCTAACGGCTACATAGTACGCACACAACTTTAGAAAAAATCATTCAACAAACGTATAATCTAAAATCTGACCTTGCGCGTCAAATGAAAAAGTAAAATAAAAATAGAAATGAGCAACTCATTACCAAACGTTTGTATCATTTAAATAATCTTTTACGCTATAATAGGCTTTATCGCACAAAGTGTGTTTAATCAAGCTCTTAAATTTATTAATTGACAAATCAAACACATCGTTTGGCAGTTTGTTGTAAAAGCGTATACATTGCCCTTTGAAAGAATTAGAAATTTTATGGAGCCTAGTAGTAGGCACAGCGAGTTTGTCTTTATTTCTTAAGTTATGATTATGTAAGTCACTGTTTTTCTTAAAGTTGGCTAAATTTTTGTGAACATATAATAAATTCTCGTATATGTACTGAGAGTATACAGTCATTATTTTAAACTCGCTGAATTTAGTTCTTAATGACTCCCGAGGGCCCAACTTATAGATGGCCCGAACAGCTCGTTTCTGCAACACGAATATAGACTCGATGTCTGTGGCATTACCCCACAGCAGTATACCGTATGACATAATGCTGTGAAAATAACTAAAATAAACTAGACGTGCAGTATTAATATCAGTTATTTGACGAATTTTCTTAACAGCAAAAGCAGCTGAGCTAAGTCTGCCCGATAGCTTTTCTATATGTGGGCCCCATTGTAATTTTGCGTCTAGTGTTATACCTAGAAAGACAGTTTCATCGACCAGTTCCAAATCGTCATTGTTAATTTTTACATTGGTTTTAACCTGTTTGACATTTTTTGTTACGAATCTAATACATTTAGTTTTACTGCGGTTTAGTAATAAATTATTAGCATTAAACCAGTGTACTATTTTAGAGAGAGCATTGTTCACATCGTCTACAGCCGATTGCTGTCTATTAACCTTAAATACTAAAGATGTATCATCTGCAAACAATACTATCTCATGGTTCTCCTTCACCAGATAGGGTAAGTCGTTTATATAGACAAGGAACAGGAATGGTCCTAATATAGATCCTTGCGGCACACCCATCATAACGGCAGATCCATTTGATCGCTTGCCGTTGACCTCAACCCTTTGGATCCTATCACTTAAATAGGAAGTAAGAAGATCCAAAGCCATGCCTCTTATTCCGTAGTAGTGTAGCTTCCTGACCAAAGTTGTATGCTCAACACAATCAAAGGCCTTGGATAAATCACAAAACACTCCATAAGCATCACGTGACTCCTCCCAGGCCTCAAAAATATTTTCAATTAATTTAATTCCTGCATCAGTTGTAGAGCGTCCACGAGTAAAACCGAACTGTTTATGATGCAGCAAGTCGTTTTTATTAAAGTATGCGAGTAGTTGGCTAAGTATAAGCTTTTCAAATATTTTACTAAATGTTGGTAGTACCGAAATTGGTCTAAAGTTATTAGGGTCCGATGTACTACCTGTTTTAAACAAAGGTGTTATTTTACTATACTTCATTAGGTCAGGAAACACACCACAGTCTATACATCTATTAAATATAATAACTAAATCTGGTGCAATAATTTCAATCAATGAATTTATAATCGTAACAGAAATCCCCCACAAATCGGCGGTTTTCTTAAGATTTATTGTCTTAAAAACCTTAAAAATATCAAATACACTTACATAGCTAAAATTAAATTCACTAGTACATTCTGGAACATTCGCCTTAAGAAGAGACTCCGAAATCGTGGTGGAAGAGCTTAAAGTGCTGGTTAAAGAAACTGGTATATTAGCGAAGAAGCTTTCAAACTCATTCGCGACTTCCAAATCTGACTTAATAACCTTTCCATTAACACATAACTTGAAAGTAGTATCATTAAATTTAGCTTTACCAGTTTCTTCATTAATTACTTTCCATATAGCCTTAATTTTATTATTACTATTTTTGATCTTAGAACTGATAAAATGCGATTTAGCCAACAAGCAAACGTTTTTGAAAATCTTTGAGTATGATTTTAAATACTCTTTAAACTCTTCACTATTGTTGAACTGTCTTTCGTAGTACAACTTGTATAACACTTGCCTACTTTTATGTATTCCTACCGTTGCCCAATCGCTAAACACTGGACTTTCAGTAACTGTAATCACTCTGGAACTAAATATTGTGTTAAACTGATTGGTGAATGAATGAAAGAATGAATTGTATAAAGAATTTGGATCTAAATTGGATTGTAAAAAAGGCAAGTTACTAATCAAATCAACTCTCATACGCTCCAAGCGATCAGCTGTTACCGGCACATAACTAATTTTTTTTTTAGCCAAAGGTTTTTTAATTATTTCAAAATTTATAAATTGACCAGAGTGATCAGAGTCTAATTTATTAATAATATTCTTGTACTTGGGAATTACATCACTATAAATATTATCTAAACATGTAGATGTGGTAGTGCATATCCTAGTAGGCTCCATAAATAAGTGCAAAAGATTATATGATTTGAATAAATTTAGGATATTAAATGATGTGGAGGTTTTTTCAAGAATATTAACATTAAAATCTCCACAAACAAACAGATTCTTACCACAGTTACTTAATTTGGATAAAGCAACATCCATAACTTCTGAAAAATAATTGTAGTCACCAGAAGGTCTATATACACAAACAATAATAAATCGCTCCAATTCTACACAAGCAAGCTCTATTACACATTCCACAGAGAGAGACACAATATCTTTTCGTTCTTTAAACTTAAGTTTTTTATTTAATAAAATTAGTGACCCTCCATGTATTGCATTCACCCTGCAAAATGAGCTGCCGGCCTGGTGATTACTGAAACTAAACATGAGTTGGTGCGCCTTTAACCAGTGTTCTGTAATACACATAATACTAATATTCTCCGAATTCATGAATAATTCCAGCTCCAGCTGCTTGCCTGCTGTCATACAATATATATTTTGATGCACAAGGTTAATACAACATTTATTTGAAATAGGTTTTTTGTTTCGGCTCTGTTCTAGATAATAATAATCATTGGATATGTCAGCTAAATTAGTTAAACTAGTGCCAGAGGACTTCTCTGTTGTCCTATTATTTAATTTAAATGATTTGGAATTGATTCCAATGTAATTAAGTTATTACTAAGAATGTCAACATTATTGGTGTGTTCCATGTCAATATAGTTGTCAGTATACTGCTCAATAGAGGCAGAGTTAGTAGCCAAGTTCTTGGCTGAAATATTTAAAAAATATGATAGCGAAAATGCTACCTGTCGCTTAAAACTCTGGGAAAGGTAATGCCTACCTTTTGTCAAATAATATACTTTATTACTAACAAAAGTGTTAGTGTCAATTACATGAAATTTTTCATTATACTTTGAGACAGTGTATAAACACTCATTCAGCTTATATCTAAGGTTATTTTCTGCTTCTGGCAATGTTTTACAGTAGGGGAATGTAAACAAAATTATCTTTTTTAAGTTTAGACTTGCCAAATAATCACAATATTTAATAAGATCTTTTTTGCATACATTTCCCCTATTTTGTACAAAAATAATTAAATTTGTGTAATCTTTAAGATTACTTTGCAATATTTTATTTAGAATATCATGAAAATCTGCTGAAGGTGAGCAGTTATTAAGGATAGAATGTCCCTTGAAATGAGAGTTTATAATAGAACCCATATTTCTTCCTATATCATCACTAAACATAAACGTTTTTTGCATAGAGTTTAATGACTGCTCAGAACAGACACTCAAACCTTCATGCATTGAGACATTAGAAGAGGAAGAGGGCCCACTCCCCCGCTGCGAATGACTTGAGCGAACAAAATTACTCCTGTGATTGTTTACCGATGAGTTCTGAGAGTCTGTATTACTGTTTGAAAGTTTTATAAGATCATTCACTGCACAAGAGTACTCCCTAATCACCACTTGAGATGTCTCATATTTTTTATTAATTGAATGTAAGGAATCTGTTAGTTGTTGGATTTGTAATTTTAATTGTTGAGTGTCAGCTTCAAACTGTAACCTACTACTTTGCAATTTATTTGTGCATCTTTCTAAATCATCCAACAATGTAATATTTTGTTTACTAGCCTTTGCACACAATGATATGGATTTTTGACTTTTTATTAATTTCTGAGTTTTTCTAATGTATCTATTAATTTTTATATATTTTTTAAGTTTGTTCCTGCTACAATGCAACAAATTTCTTGTAAGTTTGGTATTGATTGTTGACTCATCCTTTGTGAGGTCTATGGTCACAATTGGATTGATTTTTGTAGCAGAAACCAACTGCGGGGCAATCTCCACTAACTCGTGAAATAAACTTTCATTTTGCTGCACAGTGACATTTTGAGCAGCGTCTTCCAGGTCGGAGATGTGTAGATGGGCATCACGAAGCTCCCGCTCCAGTGTAGAAGTCTTTTTGAGGGCTTGCTCATACTCTTCACTGCACTGGTCAAACCTATCTACTATATTCTGGAGATGGTCCCGCTCCTCAACAATACAATTATATTTTGAATATAAAGCTGACATTTCTGATTTCAATTTACTATTGCTATTAATTAATTGTAAGAGTTCTCTTTCATTATCTTCTCTTTCACTTGAGAGTTGTGCACACAAGTCCTTGGAAACCTTTAATTCCTGTAAAACCAGTTGGAGTTTAGCCTCCTCCTTTAGATAAAGCGAATTAAAGTTTAAGAGTAGGGGCTCGTGACGTCATAGCTGCGTGCGTATAGGTACTAAGTCTAACAGGGCGTGACGTCACGCGACATTGCGACTCAATGTAACGCCGTTTCTTTGTGATTACATAAAAAATACGTGTCCGAATATCTTTTATATTAATCTTCATGAAGAAGAAGAAAAGAAGAAACTACATTTATTTGACGGACTAAATACTATAGTTTAGTTAACTCGCCTATTATAGCCACTTGGCTACATTGTTTTTCACTAGCAGCAGTGCTTTGCGCAAACATACTCCAATATAGGGTTGCCACCTGTTTTTGGAAAAAATATAGTATTTTTCCGAAAAAAGGTGAAAAAATATTGTACTTTTGGGAAATGCAAGGAAAAAATATAGCACATATTAATTTTGAATCAACATGACGTATCGGGCAGCATTCCTCTATAAATGATTGCTGGTTTGACAGTTGACATTTTGTTGCCAATTTGCCATGTATGCGTTTCGTTCTGAAATTCCCCGTGCTGCGCTCCTGATTAGTTCCAGGCCAGTCACATTAGGGATAAAAATATAGTATATTTAGTACTATATAATATTTTTCTATAATATATTGTACAATTGATATAGTACGGGTGGCGAACCTGCTCCAATGTCACGAGGGTCGATGTTACATAAGCTGGTAGAAGACAATCGATCAGGACACGCGGCCCGCCGACCTCGACCTCCTTGGCTTGCACCGTTCGGGTCGAGTGCTACAGACATATATGACTAGCTGACCCGCGCGGTTTCACCCGCGGTAATTTCAGAGTTCCTGTGGGAATTCCGGGATAAAAGTACCCTATGTCACTCAGGACCACTGTAGTTTCCTATAAGTGAAAGATTTTTCAAAATCGGTTTAGTAGATCCAGAGATAGCTGATCCCCCGTAGTTTTACCCGCGGCAAATTCGGAGTTTCCGAGGGAATTCCGAAATAAAAAGTACTCTATGACACTCAGGACCACTGTAGCTTCGTATAAGTGAAAGAATTTTCAAAATCGGTTCATTAGATCCAGAGATTACCCCCTGCAACGTCGCAAACTCGCAAACTCACAAACTTTTGCTCTTTATAATTATTAGTATTTTAAAAAAGGAATTCTGGTGACTTTATTCAATCAATCGTTTTAACAATCCAATCAATTTAACAAATCGGCGAGCGGCGGAGAGAGTTCCAAATTCAAGTTGATTAACGGCAGTCGCGAGGAACAGCTATTACAAAAAAACTAGCTATAGCGGTTTCACCCGCGGTAAAATCGGAGTTCCCGCGGGAATTCCGTGATAAAAAGTACCCTATGCATTAATCTGATGTATAAGCTATACTATCGTAAAGTTTCATTTAAATCCATTCAGTAGTTTTTGCGTGAAAGGGTAACAAACATCCATCCATCTATCCATCCATCCATCCACATACTTACAAACTTTCGCGTTTATAATATTAGTAGGATTTATAGCTATCGCCTGTCACTACTGGTTGCAGCATAAAAAAAAAACCGGTCAAGTGCGAGTCGGACTCGCGCACAAAAGTTTCGGTACCATTATCTATGAAAATTGCAAAAAATATTTGTTTTATTTTAATTAAATTATTTATTTTTAAAGTCAACATATGACTAGATATTCTGTGAATAGGTAGGTATTTCAAGCGTCTACTTGTTGCCGTTATCAATATCGAGCAATAACGATAAAAAAAATCACGTTTGTTGTATGGGACAGCCCCCTTGAATATTTATTTTATTTCGTTTTTTAGTATTTGTTGTTATAGCGGTAACAGAAATACATCATTTGTGTAAATTTCAACGGTCTAATTATCACGGTTCATGAGATACACCCTGGTGACAGACGTACAGATGGACGGACAGCGAAGTCTTAGTAACAGGGTCCCGTTTTACCCTTTGGGTACGGAACCCTATAAAAAGAAAATGAAAGGGTCGTGTCCGCTTCTCGCGCTGCAGCATCTGAGTTCATGTCGTAAGCTATCAAAGTTTTCCTTAGAAAGTATCAGCATTTATATATAGTATCATACGGTCCCCTACTTCCGCCCACCGTCGTAAAGATACTTGGGGGAAGCCTTTGTACTCCGATGGACGTCGCCATGGTAGTTGCGGGTGGTATTATACTATAAAAATACAGGGGTCTAAAGAAACTAAGCTTATACAACGTGTTAATGAATTAACTGAAAACTAGAAAGTAGTTTGCTCAGAATCGACTAGCGAATCGATCGCGCTATGTTTTAATATAGGTTATATATTTTTTTTTTACTAGCCCATGTCTTAATTATTTATAATGCAATATTTGCCGCGTACACTGCGCGCCGCCCGCAGCAAAAAAAAATAGAACCGGTAGATAGGCGCGGGCGTAGCGCTTGGAATTTTTTAGATAGGTTACCTCCAAACTAATGTTGAATAACTTTTAAAGTTTAAATTTTTTCGACATAAAATATATTTTAATCATATTATTGTTTATTTTTTTAAATGGGGTGTATCAGGTTTTCAGTTAATTCATTAACACGTTGTATAAGATTTCAATTTGTTCTCCCGAAAAATACCTCTGAAAGAAGCGAACCGAGTACGTTCAGTTCCAATAAATTCCGAAGTCTCCGTTGAAAAGGTAAAAGAGAAAGGTAAAGAATAATAAGAAGGGTACTGTTTAATAAATACTTTGAAAGTAAGACCGATCCGGGGGTAATAAATAAGGGGATATTAGCTGCGGCTAGTGTGGTGGGCGGATGTTCTGTGTATCGGGTCGAATGTTTGTTAACAGACATCCTGCAGAGCCAAGTTATGTACTTAGAGCGTTTGGAACAAGAGTAAGCAAAATATACAAAGCTTCTTACTACATAGTACTTACATACCTACATCCTATTTGTTGATGTCGTTGCCAAATCTATACTTCTATACTGATATTATAAAGAGGAAAGATTTGATTTTTTGTTTGTTTGTTACGATTTAACTCAAAAATTACTGGACCGATTTCAAAAAATATTTCACCATCAGAAAGCTACATTATCCCTGAGTAATATAGGCTATATTGTAATCCGGAATTCCCGCGGGAACTCCAAAATTATCGTGGGTGAAACCGCGCGGGACAACTAGTCTGTGTAGGTATATAAATAAACGGAGGAGACGGAGCATTCCGATTTGACTGATTTCTTTTTGTGGTGTCCGTAATTGTCAGGACAAGGAAAAGTCGCAAATTTGAATGGTATCTTTACACGAAATGTAGAGTTCCTGTGGTAATTTTGAAACTCACCCGGGTGAGTCACCGCGGTGAAGATTTAATCCTTGTTCACTCACTTTAAGTTTTCCATGTTTGAATTTCAATAAAGTAAATCAAGTCCTAAAAAATGACAAAAGTGTCTTGGTGTCTAACGTCTTGTAGAAAAAAGCGAAATGTATTTTTTCTCGTCGTGTAATGTCCCTTCCGAGTTGTCTGAGGATTTGACGAATCCTAAATATTGACCAAAAATAGCCTCGTCTAGTTAAATGTGAGGTTGGTATTAGGCAAAGGAGCGTTATTTAAATCCCAAACAGCTTATTCCCGTCCCTATGACAAAGCCAAGGGAAGGTATTATTCCCGTCGTAGACGTTTGAAAAAGCAATTTCAAAAAACACAATTTGAAATTGCCTTTTTTCTTCCAATGGGCATGTTGACTAATTTTTATTTTTTAGGCCGTCTTGTAGATTATTAAAAAATATTGGACACGTATTTTTTCTTTTTTTACGTAATCAAAAAATAACGGCGATATATTGAGTTGAAATTTCGCGTGACGTCACTATTCTGACCATTTGTATGGCGGTTTTGCGGTTAGTGACGTCACGACCTCCTTATCCTAAACTTTAATGCGCTTTATCTCTGTATATTTTAATTTATTTAAAAAAGCAAAAAATACGTGTCTATTATTTTTTTATTTTTCTAACTGACGGACTAATTAGAATTTTGATTTTCAATAGTAGTCAACATCCCTATTACACATTATTCACCAACTTTACGAATTGTTTTTTTTTTTTGGAAATGAAGTCAAAATTGTAGAAATGAAAATTTTGTTTTAATTATTTTACTGTCTCAGGAAATAAGTTTTGCGCCAATATGCGAAGTAGCTACAATTCTGTTCCGTAATTTGACGTGATGCGTATTCAAATCAACTTGTAGATAAACAGTTTTATATGTTTACTAGCTGTTCCTTCGGTAATTTCGGAGTTCCCGCGGGAATTCCGGTATAAAAAGTACCCTTTGTCCTTTTCTGTACCCCTGACAACGTGCATGCCAAATTTCATCCAAATCCGTTCAGCTGTTTTTGCGTGATTGAGTAACAAACATCCAAACATCCACACTTTCACATTTATAATATTAGTAGGATAGTAATGGGCATGTTGACTAATTTTTATTTTTTAGTCCGTCTTGTAGATTATTAAAAAATATTGGACACGTATTTTTTATTTTTTTACGTAATCAAAAAATAACGGCGATATATTGAGTTGAAATTTCGCGTGACGTCACTATTCTGACAGTTTGTATGGCGGTTTTAGGGGTTAGTGACGTCACGACCCCTTCACCCTAAATTTTAATGCGCTTTATCTCTGTATATTTAAATTTATTTGAAAAAGCAAAAAATACGTGTCTATTGTTTTTTTTATTTTCTAACTGACGGACTAATTAGAATTTTGATTTTCAAAAGTAGTCCACATCCCTATTGTTGATAGTATTTTGTACACAATATGCTTTGTAATTTCTGTCAGGTGGCAAATAAAGATTTTTCAGTTCAATTCGTGCACCCCGACACGCTGAGTTAGGTAATATTTCAACTGTGACCTCAACAGAGTCTTTTTAATCCTTTTTTATACGTGATTGTACCATTACCATAAAAAAGACAACCCTCCTGCTGAGTTTCTTGTCCGTTCTTGTCAGTAGTGAGCGCGTTTCGAACTTACATTAATTTCAACTTAATTTTAAGAATCGCTCGCTGACGATTATGAGTGATTGAACCGATTCTAAGTAATAAATATTTTCTCGATTTTGATTTCTGATATTGATAGATCGAACAACGTTTCATTGCGTCTGCTCTCTTACAATTTAGCTTTACGAAGGAATGAAGATTCTTCCGCCGTCAATTCCCGCTTGGCGAATGTCATTACGCGCGTCGCGCGTCGTGCTCTAGGAATTAAGGCGGATGTGTATTGTTCGATGTGACACTCCGCTTCAGGCGGGTGTCGCCGCCCTCCCGCAGCGGAGGGTCGTTCATTTCCTCCCTAAGAGTTATATCAGCAATCCGACATTGAAGACTCCCATCCCGAGAGCTGTTTCTATTGTTGTGTTTCACTCGCTTTATTGGACCACGATGATTTATGAATGTGAACAAGGCGAAAGGGTTCGGAAGTGTATTACAGTCCCCGTCTAGCCCTCTGGGAGACCGGCGTAAGCTTATTGATAAATGGACCCTTATTACCTAACGAAATACTTTGGCAGTGAGTACGTTATCATTTAAATGTATGTATCATAAGTGGAATGGCAATGTTAGGAGCCTGTTTGTATTCCAGTACGCACAGAACGTGACTTATTTCGATAACTGAGCTACGAAAAGGGACAATTTGCATTGAAGGGATTATATTACAGTAGGTACTTTGTCCTCAAAGGCTTCCTTTTTGGAGATGTATCTCTAGCAAATTTATTCATTATTTACCGTTTCAATTGCTTCTTTCGCTTTGCTCCTTTTGTTTTTTAGCCGTTGCCATTTGCTCCAGTTGTTTTAATGGTGAGTTACTAATTTTACGCCATATTGGTTTGCCCCCCGACTCGGGAATAAAGTAATAATTATTTCTTAAAACAAACGAAAGGATTTATGTAGATTTTGGATGATTTTTCTTTCAGGTGTTTTTTTTTTTTTTCGTTTTTTTTAGGGTTCCGTACCTCAAAAGGAAGAAGGAACTCTTATGTGGGATCACTTCGTTGACCGAGTTCCGTCTGTCTGTTAAAACTGTTTATCTGGAACGTTTGAAGGTATGACGTTGAAATTGGTACCAACTATTCTAGTTTAAGACTCACGCTTGTACTAATTTTATCTTTATGGTATCAAATAAACTTTTTTCTATTCAATAGAATAGAATAGAATACTATTCTATTCTATTCTAAATTAAAATCAAAAAAAACATGAAATTTTTTAAACTTCTAACAATCAAAAGATATGCGGGATAACTGACCGTCTACGAATCAAAATTTGTAAGGTAATTCCCGTTGGCCTAGATCATGAAATTTGGCCATCAGTCTTTATTAAGTAAAGGGAAAATCCAAAAATCATAAATTAATTAAAATTATTTTATCACCAGTTTCACCCGCGTGAGTTCGGAATTCCCGCAGGAACTCCAAAGTAAAGTTATTTCAAAAAAATAACAATAAAAAATTCCGGAGAGGGCTACCCTTATCAACTAGTATAAAAAATATTTTACGACCTATCCTCAGACCTACCAAATATACAAAAAAAAATCATAAAAATCGGTCAAGTCGTTTCGGAGGAGTTCGAGTAGTAAATCAGTGTAGTTCGACAATAAACACTGCGACACGAGATTTTTATATATTAGAAGATTTCTTGTTAGTTACGCCATTTGCTATGAGATTATGTTTCTTATCATAAGACGTAGGCGCCTTTTGATGAATATTCAGCACAGATCTGTTTTGTACACCTCTTTTAATATTTATTGCTGGATTACTACTTTGCTATCCAAAGGGCTTTGTGGAAATATGAATATGTTGAACTAACTTAACTATTCACGTTTAGTAAAGATAAATTATCCTCATCCTAATATTATATTATATTATATATACATATACATATATTATTATTATAAATGTGAAAGTGTGGATGTTTGGATGTTTGTTACTCAATCACGCAGAAACGGCTAAACGGATTTGGATGAAATTTGACATGCACGTTGTCAGGGGTACAGAGAAGGACATAGGGTACTTTTTATCTCGGAATTCCCGCGGGAACTCCGAAATTACCGCGGGTGAACCGCGGGGCACAGCCAGTTAAATTAATAATCACTACATAGCATAAAACAAAGTCGCTTTCTCTGTCCCTATATCCCTATGTATGCTTAAATCTTTAAAACTACGCAACGGATTTTGATGCGGTTTTCACCAATAGATAGAGTGATTCATGAGGAAGGTTTATAACTACTATATTTTATCCTGGAATTCCCGCGGGAACTCCGAAATTACCGCGGGTGAAACCGCGTGGGTCAGCTAGTTTAAGTATAATAATAATAATAATAAACTCTTTATTGAACACCACTTAAAAATAAACACTTACAAAAACAATTTTACTACAAGGTGGAACAATCGGCGGTCTTATCGCTCAGAGCAATCTCTTCCAGACAACCATAGGGTGCATAGGGAAAATTATAATCTAGAAGGAAGGCGGTGTTATAATATATAATAATACTCAGCATAAACACATCAACAATATATAAGTACCTACCCATATACCACACATATACATATATATACAAATAAAAACATACCTATATATAAAACGATACCTAAGTATAAATACGATAGAACGAGAGTAAGAAACAAACAGCAACTTATGTAGATATTGCCTATCTAGATTAAGACGGCATCCATACTTACATATTATAAAACAAACTCCTCCGTCTCATCCGTCTGGCTGTTAGCGATAAACTCAAAAACTACTGAACGGATTTTCATACGGTTTTCACCAATAGATAAAGTGATTAAAGAGGAAGGTCATACGTATAGTTTATCTGGAATTCCCGCGGTACTCCGAAATTACCGCGGGTGAAACCGCGGGGGAAAATTCTCAACTCGAGTCTCGGGTTCGATTTTGATAAAAACCGAAAGTGTACTCAACTTTTTTTAATAATAATTTTATCAGCTGGGTATAGAAACTGTACATTTGGAAAAAAGACACATCCTGTATTATTGCACCGACACGTGATGTGGAAGGATGAAATACTGGGCAAAATAAAGGAAAAGTCTCTTTTTTAATATATACAGAACTTTTTTCATGCAAGTATATAAGTTTCAAATCATAGTCAGATACCCAAAAGACAAGCTTTGCTTAGTTTGAGGTGCTAGCTGTGCCCGGCAGTTTCACTCACGGTAATTTCGGACTTCCCGCTGGAATTCCGGGATAAAAAGTACCCTATGTCCTTCTCTGTACCTCTGGCAACGTGCATGCCAAATTTCATCCAAATCCGTTCAGCTATTTTTCCGTGATTGAGTTACAAACATCCAAACATCCACACTTTCACATTTATAATATTACAAAATTTTGTTCGAAGAGTTTTAAATGACGTTATAACTTGATAATGATGGTTTCAACGAAATGTAAGTCCACAATTAGTGCGAAAGAAGTACGAGTAAAATGTCCAACTTCACATCCAACCGCGGCTCCGTAGGGCGGGCGGGCGGCCGGTCCTCGGGCGGGGGGCAACTTTAAATTAAAGTCCGCTCTCACGACTTAGAGATCGTTACGTCTCGGAGATTGTTATTTTAATGAGCTATGCACTCGCTGAGATTATTTCTTGCTTTTGAAAACTGAATTTATAGTATACTAGCTGTGCCCCGCGGTTTCGCCCGCGTTAATTTCGGAGTCCCCGCGGAAATTTCGGGTTAAAAAGTACCCTATGTCCTTCTCTGTACCCCTGACAACGTGTATGCAAAATTTCATGATGATCAGTTGAGACGTTAAGGCGTGAAAGCGTAACAGACAGACAGACAGACAGACAGTTACTTTCGCTTTTATAATATTATGTAGTAGGGACTAGCCATTCCCCGATGTTTTACCCGCATTAATTTCAGAGTTCCTGCGGGAGTTCTGGAATAAAAAGTACCCTGCTGTACCATTTTCGATTCCAGTGAAAACTTGTATGCCATGATGATCGGTTGAGTAGGTAAAATGTGAAAGCGTAATAATTAAACAAACAAATAAATTCGCTTTCGCATTATTTTGTTGTATTAGCTAGGATTAAGATATACCTTTATATTTTTAGAATGTTTCCAGTAGTACCAGAGATTATCCCTACAAACAAACCCTGCATGTAATCACAATATTTCACGAAGGAAGAAGGGATCCTTTCTCTGATTTAATCATATTAGTTGATTTTTTTTTTTTAAACTTAGGTACCTACATTAACACTTCCAATCTATACATATAAAATGATTTGTCCTGAATGACTGATGGATCAACGCATAGCCTGAATCTCCCACAAGCCTGAATCTCACACATAGTGTGAATTCCCGCGGGAACTCCGAAATTAACGCGGGTGAAACCGCGGGGCTTAAACAAAAACCTAAACTCGGGTGGGTCATTCACCTCTGTAAATAATAAAATGCGTCTACACCCTACACGACCCCCCAGTGTGGGTGGTAACATCATAAAGGTCAGGATTTCAATTAAAACTACAATCTACATAATGTTGCCAGGATTCTGTGGAGAAAAGAGAGCTGAGAGCCACCCTGGAAAAGGTTTCGTGCCTGGACGTTGTTAAAATAATACGCAAATCTAATTACCTTCGCTGGGCTACGTGTTGTATCGGTTCAAAAGAACTCTGAAAATTGCCCGAGAGAAAACAAATTAAAACCAAGATACATGGATCATATAAATTGGGTAATGTCTGTTACATTCATGCATAATATAATACTGGATCTTAGTTTATAAGATAACTAGCTGTTCCCCGTGTTTTAGGAGATCCTGCGGGTATTCCGAGATAAAAGTACTTACTACCCTATATTTTTTCTGCACCTATCCGTGCGGGTAGTATGCAAACGTCCTAACGTGTAGTTAGTATGCAAAATTTAATGTATGTAGTTTCTTCCGCGTCGATTTCGGAGTTCCCGTGGGAATTCCGTGATAAACAGTAGCCTATGTCCTTCTCTGTACCCCTGACAACGCGTATGCAAAATTTCGTGGTGATCGGTTGGGCCGTTTAGCCGCGAAATGGTAACAAACAAACAAACTCACTTTCGCATTTATAATACTTATTTGGTTTTTGCCTCGTCAATTTCGGAGTTCCAGCGGAAATTCCGCGATAAAAAAGTCTTTAAGGCCTTCACTGACAAAGTGCCTGACAACGTGCACGCGTTTCGTGATGATCGGTTGTTTTTCTTCTTTTTTATGGACTTTCGCATATTATGCATTTAGCCACTCACAAGTAAAACTAATTGGAACAATGTATTTTCTATTAAAATGCTTCGTTGTACGGTTTGAACTTGCAAGTCACACGGTACTATAGCTTGCAACAACTTTCTCGGAGCTCTTGGAGGAAACCGAAGAAATCAGCTCGAAATTTCATATGGACGTAGATAAGCAATAGTGTGTTAACCCACACTGGAGAATTTTGAGTAAATCATGTTTTAAAAGTTTAGCGCCATTTTGTATCAACATTTTTTATGTTAAATATTTAGTTACATATTTAAACAATGTAATAAGGTAAACACATAATTAAAAAACGTTTCCTAACTCTCAATGAATCGTTCTGAATCAATAACTTAAGTTTGTGGGTTAACATGTTATTGCTTATCTGCGTCCATATATCTTGTTGAGCACATAAAAAACCGTCACTGTGAAAATTATTGTCCAATACAGCACCTTATAACACAACAAAATCTATTCGTAACCATTTTTTATCGACATGAAAATAAATGACCGAGCCGCCATCTTTGATCCCCGCCAAAAAAACTCCCGATTGGCTGTTTATAATACTAGTTAGGATATCGAGGATTGTATTTGAAACGCCTGAATGAAATAGTACATTGTTATCCAAGGGGTGAAAGTAACTCATTTAGTGCCGAGACGGGGTTTGGCGCCCGAGCGTAGCGAGGGCGCCAATAGTTCGAGGCACTAAATAAGTTACTTTCTCCCGAGGGTAACACTGTGCTTTTCATTACGAATGCAAGGAAAGTCAAAATAAAAATAGGAATTAGCTAAAGAAAAAATGAGTGAAGATCGGATAGTCGCTTGACACTTTCCCACCTATTTCTTTTTCTTTGGCCGGCTAGCTATTCAGCCAGTATTTTTTATTTACATTGTGGCGACCTAAAAAAATATTTTCTTTAATTATTAAGTATTAATTAAAGAAAATAAAAAAATATAAATAGGAATTAGCTTAAGAAAAAAGTGAGTGAATTTTATTTTAATTAATACCTACTTAAACTTTACGTTATTTCAATTTTACATCGCGCTGGCTGTATAGAAAGTTGAAACATGGTTCAATAGAAATGTGAAAATAGACCTAGTTTTTTTTTAATAATTTGACAGTTGTCAGTTGAAAGCGATTCTCCCTAGGGCTGAAAAGGGCTACTTTCAACCCGCTTCTCAGGCAACTTCAGACCTACTTTCCGAGCATGAGTAATGAAAAAATAATTTATTTGTCCCCGACAGAAAAAATGTATTGTATTAAGTTGTTATTATATAAGACATAGTATATTTATCGATTACAAGTAATGAATATCACTTTCCACCGTCAAAACATCTATTAAATATTTTTCTTTCTTATTAGATCTAGCCTGGAGCTATGCCTGTGATTTTACGCGTGTGGGTTTTGGGATTTCCTCGTGAACTGAGTATATTTAACGAGATGAAATGTAGGTATGCTACGTACCTACCTGGACCATTAATGATGAATTTTTAAACACGGTTATTTACGGTTTTATATAATACTAGCTGTCCCACGCGGTTTCACCCGCGATAATTTCGAAGTTCCCGCGGAATTGTTCCATACAAACTTTCATCCCCTTAGGGGTTGAATTTTCAAAAATATTCGATATTATATAAAGACATTTCTTTATCTTTTGTTCACATAATCATGTATGTATGAAATGTGTATTTATATGTCGCTTACGTTTTCTGTTCGCGATAAACTCAAAAATTACTGAACGGATTTTCATGCGTTTTTCACCAATAGATAGGGTGGATTCACAAAAAAGATTAAAATTTATAGTTTATCTTTTGATTCCCGCGGGATCTTCAAAATTACCGTGGATGGAACCGCGGGGGTCAGCTCTTATAAGCAAAATATTATCAAAAATATAAGTCGTTATGATTTATCTATAATTGACATTTGATCCTTGGTGAAGTCACATTGAAATAGTTGTTTATTTTTTACTAAGTTAGATAGGAGTAACTATTTATGTTAGTTTTTCGCCGCACAAGACTTGCACTTGAAAACCGCTCACGGTTCAGCAATCGTTCAACGTATTCTTTTGCTCGCTCATTTTGCTCAAATACAAAGAAGAAAGATAATGGCAAACCATGTCGAAGCGTTTTTGAAAACTTAAAAAGTTTTGAGCCCTTTAAGCTCAAAGTGCGTTACGCCCATCTTTTTAGTTCAATGTTCTAACTTGGAAACTTTAGATCCATTACCTCTTGTGTTTAAATCTTAAATTAAAATCTACGTTTATGCATCAACTTTGAATACAGCTCCTTTCCACCATGCAACAACATTCAACTTGTGTGAAGTTACAAGTTTCGTAGAACGTCAACGGCGAACTTCGTCGTGTGCGAACCAAAGCCGCTCGCGCGGGCGTCACGAGATAAGAACGGCGCAGACTCGGCTTACTGTATGTCTATACTAATATTATAAATGCGGAAGTACCTCTGTTTGTCTGTTACCATTTCACGATCAACTACTCAAACGATCATCATTAAATTTTATAATACATACACGTTGTCAAGGGTAGAGAAAAGGACGCAGGGTACTTTTTATCCCGGAGTTCTCGCAACAACTCCGTCATCAAACCGCGGGGCTCAGCTAGTGTTTTACATATAACTAAAAAAAAAAAAAAAAACGGTAAAGGAAAAAGTATGTTGCAAATCACATTCTTACCTACTAAATTGCGAATGTTGTTTCATACCTATTATTAGCGAATAGGCTTGTCTTAGTTTACCTATAATTAGTTATTGATATAATGCTTTGCCTGTAAGCAGTTGGTGTGCCAATAAAATAAATAAATAACTAAATTCCATTCTAGTGCCTTGCAAACGCGTAAACAGGTCGCGTCATCCTCGCTACAAGTAATTAACAAGATGTTTGTTTGTCACTCGGCTTCTGTTGACGTGTAAGAGAGTCCGTTGTAGCCTACTTGCAAAATGGTAAGTTGTTTCTATATAAAGCTTACTATAATCTGAATGACCCCGTAAATGATGGGCAAACTTAGAACTGAGTTGTATGTATTAATTGCTTGAACCGTCGCAGGGTCTTTATTAAATACATTGCCTGAATTGGCTACTTGACGATTTTTTTTTAAATTCGTGTAAGTAAAACATATTGGACACGTATTTTTTCTTTTTTTACGTAATCAAAAAATAACGGCGATACATTGAGTTGTGATTTCTCGTGACGTCACAACCCGGTGCAGTTTGTATGGGGCTTATACTGAATATTGACATCGCGAGTCCCCCACCCTAAACTTTAATGCGCTTTATTTTCATTAATAAAGTTGTGTTGTGCAGCGTACTGAGGCGACAGCTTCTTCTCTCCGGTTATAGCACTAGCAAGCTGTGCAAGAGATTTTTTTGTCCGTGTTGTCGCATTGTAATCCAAATATTGTAATTTTAACTATCATCAAACTGTGATTAAAGATATTTCAACTTTGACATAACTCGATGACTTTGATATGGCGAAGACCCACTTTATTTAGTGTAGATTTTTATTCATAACGAAGGAAATACCTGAATTTATAAAGGACCTATACTGAAAATTATAGGAAATATACTGACAATTAACCGCGAGTAAGTCGCTATAGAAATTTTTCCTACTGAACTAAAGTAGAAAATGCTGTATTGCGTCAGTGACCTCGAAAAATACATTTGTAGTATGAAAAAAGCCTCTCTCATTTTTAGCAATTCTCTTTTCAGATAGTTCAAAGTTGAGCACGAGAGCCTCTTTGAAATGGCTGAAAGAATTCCTAGATTAAAATATCCTTTTTTTATGATTTGTTTTCCTTTTTACGTAATAAACAAAGACTGCAAAGATATAGTTTTTACTCGCGATCAAGACTAGTCCCAGTTGATAGTTATAGAGGATTACGTTTTAATATTAGGTATATGTAGTGGCTTGTTATTGGCTTTATTCGTCATGAAGCGCAACTAAGAGTATCTTGTTGTTGGAGTTTAGGTAATAAATGCCGTGTTGGGCGCCAATGTACTAAAATACCATTAGCGCGACATTTATGGCTGATGGCAGCATTAGTTCTTTCTCTATATGGATTAATAGCCTCTTGTATTTAGAGGAAAAGTAAATACGTTCCTTTGTAACATAAGTAATATTAGAGAGGTCCGGGATTTCTACGAACTTCTTTAATTAATTAATTTATTTGTTTTACATAATAGTTAATTATAACCTATTACAATAATTATAATAGAAGACACTCTTTCATACTTATTTACTCTCGCAAAAACCTCAGCATGCAGTCATAATCTCGAGATTTCGATGCCGCAACAGCGGCACGGTCGCCAGTAGGTACAAACCTAACCTTACCAAGAATGTACCTACGTCTACGCCCTGCCTAAAGTCAAAAAGTATTTGTAATCAGTTAATTATATGGCTGACTATTTAGTGAATTCAGGATTGATTTAGGAATCCTTTTTTAGCGGATGCCTACGACGTCATTACAACTATCTGTATGCCGAATTTCAGCGAAATCCGTTCAGTAGTTTCGGCTGTGCGTTGATAGATGAGTCAGTCAGGTTTGCCTTTTATATATTTAGATTTTCTCTGTGGTAAGTAATATGATCGTTTGAGTTCACGATAGACATGATCGATCTCCCCCACGACTCAATACACAACAGCAATGTTCGCCTGAAACCCCTGGGGTGTCCAATAGTATCGGTAACGATAAGCATGCATGAATTCAACACGTGTAAGCTCCGATTGCTTGTCAAAGCACGGTGCAGTATGCATTATTCAGCGAAGCCTGCGCCAAGGATAGTCGTAACTAGATCTTACAATTGCATTCTGTATGTGTGTCGCTGTCGGTTCGTCACATATCTTATGAACTCGTAAAAACATGCGAGTTCCAGTGTATCGATCGAGCCCGGCTTCTGTATCTGGGATCATATTCTATTTATGATTTGTGAAAGTTTAGATGTTTGCGATTCAATCACACATGAGGCTGAAAGGTTTCCGATGTCTCACAGAGTAGTTTACAAGATACATATATGGTTCACGAGGTAGAACTATAGAAGATCCATGTGGTTTTAGACCGCAAACAACAGCGGTATATTAAATAGCAAGGCATGTGATGGGTGTTTCGTTTTTTAATTAATTGTGCTATCAAATCCGCAAAGTACAAGCTAAATTCATAGAAATATTATATCCTTTTTATATCTCTTTCCTGACCGTTAATCTATACCGACGTTGAAAATGTAGTTTGGACTTCATTTTCGACGACCCGATTGGCGCAATGGTTACCATGCCTGCCCGCTAATCAAGAGGTTCCGGGTTCGATTCCCGGTGGGGGTGGACTTTGTGTGATGAACACAGGGTTCCATTTTCCAGTCTGGGTGTGTATATATATATATATATCTATAGTATAATATGTGAAGTATATACCACGTTTGCTTGATTTCCACGACACAAGCTTATAGCTTAGTGTGGGATCAAGTAGATCTGTGTGTTGTGAAGTGGATTATTATTATTATTATTCATACCTACTTTTAAAGAAATATTCCGATTACAAACACGTTTTTAATTACTTATTGAAGGAGAGAAAAAAAAAAGCGTCACCTTTCCAAACCTATTCTAAGTTATAACAGACTTTCGCTCGGCTGTCGAACTTCAATAACTTTCAAAAAAAAGTAGGTATAATTTCTTTTAGGAAAATTTCTTCACTTTTTTTTTTTATTCTCCCAATCCACCAGTTCGGAAGTTTCGACGCGACAACCAACGTCAGAACGAATATTTCGAAACGGTTCGCCTCCCTCCGGGCGGGTCTGCGGCGGGTCGTTATCAAATCTTAATTATTATGAGCCAGTTCACCGCCGCATCCATTCATTATTTAAAAAGCGACTGCGAAGTTGAGAACTGGAAGAGATCTTAGCCCTTTCGTATGCTCCTGAATGAATCCGGTCAAATATTCGATTAGACTTATTCTTGTCGTGTCTCGTCGGTAAGAAATCCGTTAACTTCATTACGGATGGATGAAAACCTTCCTTGCCCATAACGCGCGTCCCAAAAACGCATTTCCACACGTTCTAGATGCCAAGATATTAGAAATTATTATTCTTTACTAGTTGTGCCCCGAGGTTTCACCCGCGTTAATTTCAGAGTTCCCGCGGGAATCCCGGGATAAAAAGTACCCTATGTGTTAATCTGATGTATAAGCTATATTATTGTAAAGTTTCATTTAAATCCATCCAGTAGTTTTTGCGTGAAAGAGTAACAAACATCCATCCATCCATCCATACATACAAACTTTCGCGTTTATAATATTGGTAGGATGTCATAAGAAACGTTGTAAATGTATTTTTTGCTGTGAAATTTCTTTGATTACGAGGGAAAGACAGTTTTTGCGCCGTCTTATCTTAGCGCTGCGTGTTATGGTCATATAGTGAATAAGGATCCAGTACAAATGACTAAAAACTAATAAAAAACAGAAAGTATTAACTGGCTCCGAAGGGCGGCCTTATCACTATAAAGCGATCTCTCTGTCAATGTTGTTGGATTGGTAGAGCTTTGAAGTTGTGTATTTTGTTGGATCTATACTCAAAGTTTGCACTTTATATGCCATTCCCCGGCGATGTAACTGCGAGTGTTACTGCCTTGGATTTTATAACTCGACTATCTTTATTGAGCCATGCCTGTCTGGAGCTTAGGGTCTTTGACGCGACATGCCCTAAATATAATGACGATCGAAAAACAACTCGCTGTAATGATAGGGGAAATCTCGCTTTGTTCGAGATTAATGGCATTGTTATATTATGCTGCTTCTGTTATTTATTTAAGGGGCTATGCAGATCAATTATAAAACAGTGTTTGTGGTTTGTGATTCAATTCATCAAGTGAAATTCTGTGTGATTAAATTATGTCGCAAATTTCTGGGAATCACTGTTCACTTGCTTGCATATGCTCGCTTGTAACCACTGTTTATTTATTTATTTAATCCTTTATTCCACTTAAGATAACAATATTACAGTACCTAAAGAAAAGAAGAAAGCGAATGGCAGTCTTTTCGCATTGTTGCGATCTCTTACAGACAGCCAACCTGTTGTTTGGTTACAAGCATTCTACGATAAACACACATTATTTTCTATCGAAAAAAAAAAATTCGTAAACGTGTTTTGGCTTTAGTCAGAATCCTCAAAACACGGTGAAATTTTTCTATTGAAATTTACTCTGGAACGCTTTTTAGAGCCCGTCTTTAATAATACTATTTGTAACAGCCGCACTTAGAGTAGTTTTAATGATGAGGTACTTAATTTTAAGTAAAACTAGTTGTGCGCCGTGATTTCACCCGCCTTAATTTCAGAGTTCCCGCGGGAATTCCGGGATAAAAAGTACCCTATGTGTTAATCTGATGTATAAGCTGTATTATTGTAAAGTTTCATTTAAATCCATTCAGTAGTTTTTGCGTGAAAGTGTAACAAACATTCATCCATCCATCCATCCATCCATCCATGCATTCTTACAAACTTTCGCGTTTATAATATTAGTAGGATTAAAACAAAATTGCCGCAATCAGAGACGTTCATTAAGTTAATGTTAATTGGCATTTGACTAATTAAGTTAAATTTAGTAGACTCTGAGTGCGGCCGTAAACCGCGTAAGTATATACGTTCGAATACTGTGTTGTGAAGTGGATTAAAAAAAAAAATAACACACATGTACGTTCGAAAGTCAAAACTCCTAATCTTAAAACAACTTATCTGGGGCTGTTAAGAACCAATTTGTTTTGACATAGCCTCTTAAGCATCTCGAAAGCGATATGGAGTGAAGTAATCGGCTGGTCTTTGAGCGGTTCATGTTTCCTCGTAATTGCGCTTATGTAAAAGTAGGTCAGTCGACGTTTCGGATTTAGGTTAGTTGGTAAGTACATATGTGTACATACGAGTATATACTATAAAATATATTGTGTGTCTTTACACTGACCATTTATTTTAATTAACCTACTTAGGTTCTTTGTTGTTTTCATGTTGATTTTTATTCTATTCTAAAGACATTTCACAGCGACGATAGCTCAGTGGTTAGTGCGTTCGGATTAAACTCCGCAAGGTGTAGGTTCAAATCCTAACAATGAGCTTGAGCTGTCGGTGAAGGAATACATCGTGAGGAAACCATAGCAGAGAAACTAAAGTGATCCTGAGTGACATAGGATACTTTTTATCCCGGGATTCCCGCGGGAACTCCGGAGTTTTTGATGTTGTCTATGGATCTACTTATTATTATAGATAGGAAACTAAAGTGATCCTGAGTGACATGGGGTACTTTTTATCCCGGGATTCCCGCGGGAACTCCGGAGTTTTTGAGGTTGTCTATGGTTCTACTTATTATTATAGATAGGAAACTAAAGTGATCCTGAGTGACATGGGGTACTTTTTATCCCGGAATTCCCGCGAGCGCTCCGAAATTACCGCGGGTGAAACCGCGGGGCACAACTAGTTATACAATAATAGTAATGAGTTAAAATAAATTTTGGATCATCAGCCCAAAGACATCCACTGCTGGACATATAGGATCGCCCCAACGACCAGCTGTTTTACCCAACTTGTCAATTTGAGAGTTACCGTGGAAAGTCCGTCAAATCCTTTCTTAGCTGACTTCTACTCTCCATAAACTGCTTTAATTCGATTTACTAATTCTTCAGGTGTTAACAAAACGTTCTTTAAGTACTGTTGACTGTTAATTTTCCTCCCGAGTTCTGATCGGAGAGAGTCAAATTGCTTCACTTTGCCCTTTAGTAAACTTTTCAATAAGCACATCTTCCATATAATTAAAAAGCTCGTCTCTGTTTACGAGAAAGAGCGTTTCAAAAGAAATTACCTAATTAACTAGTGCCATCTGGGATTGTGTTTACTAAAGAGAAATTCTCTTAAAAAGGGAGGGGATGTTAAACAGTTTTTTTTTTTCACTTTGATCCCATCTTTGTATATCTTTATTGATTTGAAGGCGATTCTATAGAATTTTAATATCATTACATCATCCAATATACATATTTCCAAGTTAGTTCAATTATATCTTGCGATATTAAAAGAATATATAATAGATTATGTTTCACCGTTTTTGTATCGTTAATTTAGATTTTAGTTACGGATTTTTTTTTTTACATTTTTTATCGCTCAACAGGAGCCAGGAGGCGATCGTATGGCTAGATAGAGGACGCTTTGTTAGCTATATCGTCCAGCCAATAGTCAGATAGATCTGGTATAAAATAGATATTACATTCAATTAGTATTCAATCGAAGTGTTTACGCTCTGATTTTGTAATCTACGTAATGTATATGTCACTGTAAAATTGTAAAAACCGTTAGATTGTAAACGATTGGCATTAAAGAGGTATTTATATAGGTTAGGTTAGGTTTGAACTGTGACCACAACACAGTGAAATGGTACCGACGGTACGAATTTATCATGTGCGAGCACCCACCACCACGCATTTTATGTCCTCAGAATTACCGTTATTTTATAAACTAACCGTTTTTACAATTTTACGGTGACACATATAAATATGTAATCTGAATGAAACCGTTGAAGATAAATATAATCGAAATAATTTCTTAAACTTGACATAAGAATACCAACAACGACGGGGAAAAATAAATTGTTGCAAAATGCTTGAAGTATATAATATAACACAGCCGGTGGGGCCGGGCCACCTGTGTCCGCTCCCACACCCGCTACGGGCCCGCCCGTCTTACGTGTCTGTGACGGGAATTGTTATGAACTAGCTGTTCTTCCCGCGGTTTCATGCGTGACACGCGCCAGTTTCGCTATTACTACATGTTGAAAGTATACGGCCATTTTGCAACAACGCTTTTCTCATGGCTGCACACACTTCATTAGTCTATTTTATTGTATAACGAACTGGCCGTCCCGCGCGGTTCCACCCGCGATAATTTCGGAGTTCTCGCGGGAATTCCAGATTACAAAATAGCCTATGTTACTCAGACATAATGTAGCTTTCTAATGGTGAAAGAATTTTTGAAGTAGTTAGAGTTAAATTGTAACAAACAAACAAAAAATAAAATCTTTCTTTTTTATAATATCAATATAGATAAAGTTATTCCATCTTTCGAGGTATATTTCTAATTATTAACCGATTTCAAAAATAAGGTGGTTCCCAGTTTAACCTGTATGCATGTTTTTGTACGTTCGTGCACAATTACCTCGCGTTGGGCTAAACCGATTTTTATGCGGTTTTCAGGTAAGTATTCGTTATATTCTGGAAAAGGTTAAGTATAAAATTTTCTTAGCCGGATTTTTATAAAAATAATGAATTTAAGTAATCATTTTTGTTTGGGCTTTTTGTTTTGGTGTAAATTTTTTTCATATACTTTCTTATTTTATACTTTTTAGTGATTTTCATTCATTTTAGGTTTTCAGGTACAAAATTATGTCGATTAATAAGTATTGCAACTCAGTTTCTAATTATTCTTAATTTAAAAGTTATAAAAAAGAAAATCTCGACTTCTTTCCTTGATAAAAAGCTAGCTTACAGTATTTCCTAAGTAACATGGGTTAATCACGAAATCACATAAACTTCACAGCGTGGGCTTCGTATCGGGAATCGTAGTAGGTTTGAACGGTTTTATCCGTGGCGCGTTCGCGGTCTGTCGGTCGGTCGGTCGCTTGCTGAATGCGCGGTATTTGATGGTCGTGTTTAATGGTTTGATGGTACCGAACGATTTGTTTACGAGTTATATGGATGTACTCAGGCTCGAAACGTGCGAACGTCAGTACGGTCGTGAAAAGCTATTATTTCTAATGTCCGCCCACGTGAACTGTAGGTACCTATAGTTTAAAATTACTAAGTGCCCATGAATTTTTTCCAAACTAGTTACGTACGTAAACTAAGTAAAATTATTTGTAGCCGGGTTTTTTATAAACTTAAAACTATTTGGTGATCCTATACTAATATTATAAACGCAAAAGTTTGTAAGAATGTATGGATGGATGGATGGATGTTTGTTACTCTTTCACGCAAAAACTACTGGATGGATTTAAATGAAACTTTACAATAATATAGCTTTAACATCAGGTTAACACATAGGGTACTTTTTATCCCGGAATTCCCGCGGGAACTCTGAAATTAACGCGGGTGAAGCCGCGGGGCACAACTAGTAATGTATATTTAAGTCAGTCATTTAATTCAAAGAAATGCCTGTTCAATCCGTATTGCGAAATGGTACATATGTGGTGGTGGTGGTGGTGGAATCATATGGTAATGTTGGTGCTCAGTTATGTTCCTACTGTATTGGAACGGTACAGTGGGCCTTACTAAAGCGTAGCAACAAAGAGTACACAGTTGATAAACAATTTGTATCACCCTTCTTGTTTGTTACGTTTGATCGCCATAACCACTTAACGGATCATTGTGAAAGGGGTACAAAGAAGGACAAAAAATAGGTACTTTTTGTCCAGAAATTTCCGCGGGGACTCCAAAAATAAAAAAAAGTCATAAGATTCTATAACCTCAGTAGACAGTACAAATAAATTGCATGCAACTTGATACGGGAAACTCGAAAAGTTCCACAAAGGTCCAAGGTATTCACCTAATCCTGCCAACAAACACCGTCGAGGTACCAGTTTGGTGTTGGATTTATTTATTAGGTTTCAATATTAGTGCTTGTGCCGGTTATTACCTCGACCTAACTACGTATAAGTCTATAGGCAGGATAATAAAGCAACCGACCACTTTATATTCACTGTATTAGCTCAGAGTACACTAAACCTAAACATCACCTAGTTTGCACCTATTATTACATTTGACACGAGCTTCATTATTTCATTTAAAGATACCTTTATGTTTTCTGTTAAAACTGTGTCATGAAAGCTTTCTATGAAAGCTCGTTTAAAAGAGTTTCGATGTTTAATTTAATCCGGCGCTGCGGCCTGCGGCGGCCGAGCGGCCCCGTGTGGATTGCAAGTCATTTATTATGCAGGTAATTTAATAATCTCTACTCCGGGAACTCCCCAACCTGCGCGCACCGGTTGTGTTTAACCCAAGTCGATCCCCACGGTTTCACTCGAATTAATTTCGGGAGTTCACGTGGTAATTTCGGTATATAAAGTACCTACCCTATGTCACTCCGGAACTCTTTATTCTTACTAATATTATAAACGCGAAAGTTTGTATGAATGGATGTATGAATGTTTGTTACTCTTTCACGCTAAAATTTACTAAATGGATTTTAGTGAAACTTTACAATAATATAGCTTATGCATCAGAATAGCACATTATATGTTAGTTTTTATCCCGGAATTCCCGTGGGCTGCCTAAAATAACGCGGGCGAAACCGCGGGGAACAGCTAGTTTCCTATAAGTAAACGAAAGAATGTTTCAAAGATGCTTTTTTTCTTTGATTAACGTGTCACTCGGTAGCCGGAGGAAATCTACGAAGCCAAAGTTAATGAAAAAATTATCCTGTCGTCAAAAAGGTTTTCCCCAAAATATTTTCCCTAATTCCTATATCGAAGACCGCATATTACCTTGTTACCGTGTTCCTGCGCAAGACGGAGTAGGTACCTACTTGTCATACCGTAAGAAAGTGTTTTCTGGGTAACGAAGAAATGTATAAGCAGGTGAAACCGAGGGGAAACAGCTTTAGTTTCACCCGCGAGAGTTTCGGAGTTCTCGAGGGATTTATGAGATAAAAACTACCCTATGCCCTTCTCTGTGCCCCTGACAGCGTGTATGCGAAATTCATGATGATCGGTTGAGCCGTTGAGGCGTGAAAGTTTAACAAACAAAGAAACAAATAAACCCACTTTTACTTTTATAATAGGAAGGACTCGTAATACAATTGTTTTCGATTCTGCTTAAAAATTTATTAATTTCACATTAAATAATTGTAACGAATCCACTTTGAATGATGTTTTAGTATATCGTTATATAAGTTCTTAAACTGAAGAAATTAGCTGGCGGCTTATTATAAGTGCCATTATACTGCGTTCGTTACGTAAATTAAGTCATAAAAATTCTTCCTTTTGTGGCCGACTTCATGAATCTCCGGAGTGGCGAAGACAAATAGCTTATAGCTCTAAGGCTGCCATTCGCAGTGATTGTGAGCAGGTTAGGATAAACACTAAAATTATTCTATTTATAGATTAAAATTCGCTTTGAATGGGAGCGGCGGAAACGAATTAGTTGGTAGAGCGATCATTTTATCCTTTACCAAAAATGCAATTAATTTCTTCCAATAAATTCTAAATACCAGCCAAAACAGATGTGCTCACCAAATTGTGTTTCATGAAGTATTTTAGTTCAGTTCAAAAGAATTATATTTAGAATTAGTAATATTATATTATTTGACCGAAAATATGGTTGGGAGGCAGACGGCAGCCACGTCCTCGGAATTATTGTCGTATAACTAGGGTTGATCGCAGGGCGGTTATAACACTGATCGTACAAATGATGCATCGCAACTATTCAAACTTTTCTTAAAATCAAAAGTTAATTTATGTTCCTATGTACATCAGCGTCTGAAAAACAACGAAACATATTTTTTAGTTTAATTTAGCTTATGATTTGCTGGTGCCCGCGGCGCGGCGTGAGTCTCGGGATTCCCGTGGGAACTCGTATTTCCGTGATAACTGTACTGATACTACTCTGATACTACTTGTCAGATCATGATGTGTTGATGAATTGACCAATTATTGGATGTGGCCATGACGTCTACATAATACACTATCCTTCCTTCCTTTATTTCTTATTGCAAAAATATTAAATTGGTACGTTTCAATGTAACAGCTGGATAAACAAACATACCTGCATTTATGTGGATTATTATTATTTATAATAATAATTTAAATTTAATAGATATTAGATATACCTTTTTTTGCAAATGGCGCGACTTTGAAGCGCTTCTATTGGCATCTACTGCAGATCCATTGCGCTGCCCCATAAATCGTTGGAGCCGTTTCCGAGATTCAGATTACAAGAATTGCTCGTTTAAAGATAGTAGATAACTAAACTAGCTGCTCCCCACGGATTCACTAGCGTTAACTTCGGTGTTCCCGCGGGAATCCCGGGATAAAATGTACTCTATGTGCTTTTATATACCGCTTATATCGTGTATGCTTAATTTTATCATGATCGGTTGACTAAGACGTGAAAGCATAACAAACAAACATTCACATGCGTAGAGCATCTACGCAACTCGTAGACATAACTGCTACGTAACTCGTAGCCCGTAGTACATCTACGTCAATCGTAGTGAGCCTGTTTGTGTAAAGTAGTTCATAATAAGTTCTTGGTTTCTTTTTCTATTTATTACGTCTAATAATCTACAACACTAGATATAGTCGTATAAATCAAGCTTGAATGACGGTTATAAATTGAGAGATTTACGCCCAACCTAGCGACCGACAATTTGTGGCCAACAAGGAGCGAGGTGCGGACGCGTAGTAACAATAAAAACTGCCAAGTAAATTATGCACGTCGCTCATACGAGTTACATAATATTATAGCCCTCTGGTTCACGTTAACTCTCGTCAAATTGGGTATCGGGTTTTGTAATCCTCAATTAAACGCGACCTTTGTGTGTGCGCAAACGGAATGTTTTAATGAACGTTACTGCATGACCTTTTAAATCGTGCCGGTCATTTTAACGGATGAAACATATTTTTAACATTATAACCGCGCCTGTTATATGATGGAAAATGGGATGAAGTTTATTCAATTTATGCTTAGGCAGTTAGGCACTATAGGTTTATTTAGGCATAGCTTCATGCCCGCGGTCTCACCTGCAGTGATATCGGGATTCCCTTGTGAACTCCAGATTGGACAGTCAACATCAAAAGTTCATAAACACATTAGTGATTTGTTGATTTTATTTACGTATGATGCTGGTATCTATAAATCTATAAAGGTTGTCTGGGAGAGATCGCTTTAAGCGATAAGGCTGCCTTTTGTACACGTATTTTAAGTTAGTTCTAAGATTTGTAAATATTTTTATTATTTTTTGGTGTACAATAAAAAGTTTATCTATCTATATCTATCTTACGAGTTGACCTGAAACAGTACAGCTACATAGGTAGGTTTCCACGTGATGCGCGCATTCACGGGCATGTTACAGACAGACCAACAACCGCTTGACATATACCACCCATCGTTTCCACCATGATCATAATTTTCAATTAAAAAAAAAATCCATAGAGTGTATAAAGCCTTTTACCAGTTGTATAGATAGTATCCATGACAATGAGACATGTGTTCAAATATTTCGCCATCTATACGTACTCACTTCGACATACCTACGGAGTATAGAATTTAATTTCACTTAATTTCGAATTGAAACTGTAAATTGTAATGTATCTCGAAAGTTACTGACTCCTGGATGAATATTGCATTAGAGCCTCCCCGCTCCGCTCGCTCCCCCCCCCCCCTCCTGCGGGCCACTCACGGACCCCCTCCCCTCCCCCGCTGCAGCCCCTCGCCCGCCGTCGCCCTTCGGCAGGTTTGCAGCTCTCATTACTATTTCAACGTTCACCCAACGTCCCCGCTCCGAAGCTTTCATTGTGCACTTTAAAGGGGCACCTTTTGATTTAAACAGCATATTTTCTATTGTTTGTATGTGTAATATCATAAATAATATAATAATGTAGGTACGGGTGGTGAAGTAAGGGGTACGTCGGCATTTATTCAGGGTTTCACCCCCTTAGTTCTTTCAATTCAACTCAACTCAATCCATAGTGCGGGCGTTGAAGTTGAAACTCGAGCGAACTTATCGACTTCTTCACAGATAAATTTACGGTAATTTCTGAGTTCCTGTGTGAATTTCAGGACAAAATATAGATATAAACCTACCTTGCTCATGAATCATTATATCTATTGGTGAAAACCGCATGAAAATCCATTGCGTAGTTTTAAAGATCTAAGCATACATAGGGACAGACAGACAGCGGAAAGCGACTTTGTTTTATACTATGTAGTGAAGAAAGAAACTTGAAACATGTGTGGCGGCGAAACGAGACACAACAAAAAAAGAACTTAAAGAAAAACACATTTAATCGACTAAATGAGAGAATAACAAACCAAAACCTGCAATTTACGCCCGTTTACTGAAGGGCGTTTTAGTAACAGACTTGCACTTCAGATTAAATATTTATTTATTCAACCGCATGAATTTCATTTAACCGTGCGAATTTTGGTATTCCCGCGGGAACTTTTTTCCGAGATAAAAATTATCACTCAGGAATACTTCCTAGTTTCCTAGTTGAAATATTTTTTGGAATCGGTTCAGTGGTCACAGAGTTTACCTCCTACAACAAAATTTACAAGTTTTACCTCATAATAATACAATATTGGTGTAGATAACATCTTGATTTATTGATTTGGTTTCTGTTTTGAAAATTTCGATACTTCGATACAAACTTTATCAATTTAAATTTCCACTTGTTCTATTTGACAGACGGAAAGAGATCTCTTTATAAGCCTGAGAAGATTTATAAACATTAAGAAATTCAGGTCGTTGACGAGTGAAAGCCGTATCGAAAACACGCGTGTCACGTTTTTCGTTATTTCAGTCACTTTTCAGCATCTATTTTGGACCCTGAGCAGGAAACTGACTTTCAAAAGAGCCATGTTTTAACTTGGGGAACAATCTAACATTGTCATTGGCGATTCGCCATAATTGAAGAAGTAGATGAAGAGATTGTTATTATTAAGAAACATTGTCATTGGCAAATTATAATTATAGACGCCATTATTAAAGAAGAAAAAGAAGAAATTCAGAACATTACTTGATTAATTTTTCACTAACACAACAGGCGTACGTAACTACGTATGTATGTATGCACTGTGCTAAAGCTAGACGTCGCGTCGTTTATTTGAAATATGTATTTACTCTCCTGTAGCCAACGCAGACATATCTCGACTACAGTGCGGAGGCTGTGATGGAATGTAACGGGGTTAGCGCCCAAATTATCTCGACTAAGCGCGAGTAGCACAACCATCTCTTGAAAGTACTAGCTGGGGCCTCCATTCACACACGTGAAACTTAGCTTTAGGTTAAAAAACATCGCTGGTTCTATCTGTAGTTCCAGAGATTACCCCCGACCGACAAATAAACGAGATTACCTCTTTATAATATTACTAGCTGTTTCCCGCGGTTTCACCCGTGGCAATTTCGACATCAGCTGTCTGCCAGTGAAAGTCACCTTTAAATCGGTCCAGCCGTTTCAGAGATTAGCCGGAACAAACAGACAGAAAGACAGACAAAGAAAAAAAAAAATATGTAAGTGGGTACCGTTTATACTTTCATAATGTGCATTTAGTGAAAAGCTGTTAATTTGGATTTACAAACAGACACTTCAATTTTATTCAAATGTATAGATGTAGGTATAGAAAAGGATAGTATAATTTTACTATGCTATTGACTTTGAGAGGTTTTTTTAGACAGGGACTATATTAATTTGTCATCGAGATACGCAATGACTTCTCAGTGTTATTTAAACTGCGGAGCTTAATGAAGTCGCCTAAATCGTGTGTTTTGTCGCAAACAAAAGCCAATAATGCGAAAAAGTTGGCGATAATTTCCATCGCTGTATTTCGCGGTCTGCCTCCTCCATGGCCGCCGCCCTCGCCCGGTCGCGTAATAACAAAAGTTGTAACGAACGGTGCCCGAACTGTGGGTAGGTACATATTATAATTCCTTAGCATATCTCATATCTACGTAAAATGACTTTTTGTGACAAAAAGTGGCATGGGTATGTAATGTTTTTCCTACTGATTATAAGGCTCTTTATCAAGTTTTCCTTATTATTTATTTATTTGTACTTAATATCATAAAGAGAAAAGATTTGGTGTTTCGTACGTTTGTTTAACTACTGAATCGATTTTTATAAATTCTTACACTTATAGTAAGCCATAGTGTTCTTGAGTGAAATAGAGTACTTTTATCCCGGAATTCCTACGGAAACTCCGAAATTAACCTAGGAGGATAGGTAGAATAGACAAACATAACAATAACTTCCAATGTACTGTAGATCTTATAAAAATTGTGTTGAAAGTTCGAGATCTTTGGAATTTTTTTTTACATGTAACTGGCCGTAAAAACCGAATTTTCCACTAAAAAAAACTTAGTTTTTTATTTTTTATATGTACGGTTTATCTCGCCAATGTACGAACGTGTTTTATGACCTGCCGCATGTAGCCGCTGCAGCCGATAACTTTTAATGAACTCCCAGTATAGGGGCCGAGTGGTGGCAGAACGAATGCGGGCGTTAAGCTCACAACTCGAGCCGTAAGTCGCAAGACGTCGTCGTCTTGTTTGAGGACATTATCCACCGAAGGAGACAGCGACGGTCGACCAAATTGTCTAGGCACTTACTAGTATGTAAGTATACTATGTTCTTTATTTCGTATTTGAGGTATTTGTGCTCGGCAATGAAAAAAGAATGCTGCGAGCGAAACTCGGTCGCCCAGATATTGCTATTAAAACAAAAACGATCTGTGTACCTACTTATTTTAAAAGCACAGGAATCCTCGTCAAAAATCGCCACGTTCGGAAATTGTTAAAAACAGTTTGCGTTTGTCTTTTTTGTTATACTTGTGTAATTTGCTTGCCAGTGCGTCGCCGTACGTGCCCACATACGGTTAGCGATGTTGACACTCGGCGCTGGATTATACTCGGCGCGAGGCGACTGGCAACACTTCCAGTAAACTTGTTATATCCCACAATGTTGCGCTCAAACGTGTCGTCGCGGCTTTGGAAACTTTTTGTTTTAAAATATTATTGGTATTATTTTATACAGAATCCACATCGTTTCGAGAGTGACTACTCTTTAAAAGCTTATATGTGAACGCCGATATCAATCATTGAATCATCGGCTCTAAACTTATGAAATTTTCTATCTTTTGTAATCTTATTTAAAAATAATATATATAAAAATATCTATGGCGAAAATCTGGAACTTAAAAAAAAAATGTCTAATAATGAGGATACTAAAAATACGTCACTGTTAATTGGTATTTAACTAAGTTAAATTAAGTTAAACTTAAATGCCAATAAACATTAATTTGATGAACGTTTCTGAGTGCGGCAGTTTTGTTTTTGGAATCTTTACATAAAATTGAGTAATCATTAAAACGACTGTGAGTGCGGCCGTTAAAACTGTAAAATAATAGATTATAAAGCACAAAGAATATAAAATATTGATATTACGACGCCAAATTGCTTCCTTTAGAGCCCTTAAAAATAGGCTTTGATGTAGCCGCTCATAAAGGGACGGAATTTGCGCATTTGTCCGGGAGCCGCCCCTCCCCGCCCCGGGCTAGGTGCGAGCAACAAAGGCCGACATTGTTTCACCCCAAATATAATATTATTAAAACTAAATTACAGTTATTCAAGTAATTATGAACGCGATTAAACGATGCGTTGTTGAATTGTATAAAGGCTGGCGAGCGCTGTGTTTTGTTGTGTTGTGTTCGTTCGCTCTTTGTGGGGTTAATGAGTGATGGATAATGGGGATGTGGACTACTTTTGAAAATCAAAATTCTAATTAGTCCGTCAGTTAAAAAAAAAATAACAGACACGTATTTTTTGCTTTTTCAAATAAATTAAAATATGTATACAGAGATAAAGCGCATTAAAGTTTAGGGTGAGGGGGTCGTGACGTCACTAACCGTTAAAACCGCCATACAAACAGTCAGAATAGTGACGTCGCGCGAAATTTCAACTCAATATATCGCCGTTATTTTTTGATTACGTAAAAAAATAAAAAATACGTGTCCAATATTTTTTAATAATCTACAAGACGGACTAAAAAATAAAAATTAGTCAACACGCCCATTGTTTTCAACCTACGTCAAAAAGGTGGTTCTCAATGTTCAATTGTTTTTATATATACCTACGACTTGGCAAGGTGCAAAGCGGGTGGAGGGAGTAGCCTAAACGATCACAGCGCTCGCTGCGGCTAAAATTGACATTTTCGTCGCTGACTTGAGCTGTCAAATCCATATTGCAGTGAACACTTTCTAACCGTTTTTGAGATAAATTTAATTTGGTCTCAGTAAGATGTGTTATTGTGAATTGTAATAACACCAAGAAGATTTGCGACTGTAAATTTTACCAATTTTCAAGACCCTGGTGGAAACGAGATCAAAGAAATAAGTGGATAATTGCCGTAAGAAAAAAAAAGCCACAGTGGGCTCATTTCTCACTGAAAACAACAATTCTAATGTTATTGGCAAATACCATCGTCCAAAATACTGTAATATAGTAAAATAACACAAAAATTCATATTTTTTTTTCACAAATTTACTTACTTCTCGCTTGACAGCTGTGATAATATTGTCCATAATGGCCACATGACACGACGTGCGCTGTCGTTGCGCCCGGTCCCAATCGGTCAGTTGTTACATTTTTTTACATGGTTTTTAAATGGTATTATAATTTTTTGAAAAAAAAAATAACACATTTTTTATATCTTTCCAGCCATAAGTCAATAACTCATTATAATTTATGCAGAAAATGACTGGAAAGATTTTTGTATATTTATTTAGCGAATGAATTTGCATGCTAAATGGTATTGCTCATTGATTTATTGTTTTTTTTTAACAATCTATTAGCATATTGAAAACCAAGGAACGGATACGTCATGTCACGTGATCACGTAGAGTTTGTCCAATCGAAATTCCAGTTTTGCGTGACCTTGTGAAATAATAATAATAATAATAAACCATTTATTTCCAATCACAGTGACTTATACACTACAGCAACGGCTCCTTAGCTTTCTATGCGTTAGCGATTGTAGGTTCTCAAACTTGACTAAGGGGGCTTTAAACAAGCGTCTTGTTCGTTCCTTTCACCCAGTGAAGCGTGTGGCGACACTGCGGTGACCACACAGGTACACAAGCATTAACTTCCACCTTAACTCCTGTACGTTGCACTTAAATCGAATCCCGGTAGGTTACTATGAGTTTTCTGCGACATTTACCGTACACGACGTTGCTCTGAAATTCAATATTCTTTAACTTGCAACGAATAATTTTTAACCGACTTCATCCTACTAATATTATAAACGCGAAAGTTTGCAAGTATGTATGGATGGATGGATGGATGGATGGATGTTTGTTTGCTACTCTTTCACGCAAAAACTACTGGATGGATTTAAATTAAACTTTACAATGATATAGTTTATATATCAGATTAACACATAGGCTACTTTTTATCCCGGAATTCCCGCGGGAACTCCGAAATTACCGCGGGTGAAACCGCGGGGCACAGCTAGTACTAAATAAATTTCAGAATCAATTGCTGAACATAATGTACAACTTTTTTTATCGAGGCCATCAGTTCTACATTGGAGAGGAAAAAATAAATTAAGTATGTGATGCTACGGGCTGGCGGGTGCGCCGGGCCCGGGGGCATACAAAACGTTTCCTGAGGGTGAGGTTCCTAGCGTTCCCTAGCCACAAAATGAAACGAGCGGTGAGAGGGTACGAGAGCGAATACACACTTTATTCGTGACACACAATCATACGTAGGTACATTAAACACTTACTGCTATCTTACACGGTATAATACAATGCTTATCCACTACGCGGCTTACGGGCGGTACGGGGGTTACGAGAGCGAATACAAACACACAACCCTATACACTATACAGGCGACACAATACCGAGGCACTACGCGGTTTACGAGCGGTACGGGAGTTACGAGAGTGAATACAAACACACAACCCTACGTACAGCTTAGCGCGGCCCTAGCGGGGTTTGCTAGGGTCCCTATCCCACGGGTGCGGCGCGCGGTCGCGACGGGACGCGAAGCGGGCCGGGAAGCGGCGATGGGGCGTGGGATGGGGTCAGGACAGGCGGCGGCGGTCGGGTGTAATTGTGTAGTGGCGGCGGGACACTCCACGAGCCCCCGGCCTCGGCCTGAGCCCGGCGCGGGGCACACGCAGCCGTGCCCGTCGACTTGTATAGGTTAGTTCGGTGGCCGGCGTGACCACGGGCCCCCGGCCTCGGCCTGAGCCCGGCGCGGGGCACCCGCAGCTGGGCGCGGTGAGTTATGTATGGGTTAGTTCCTTCAGGACGCAACTACGAGTCCCCGGCCTCGGTCTGAGCCCGGCGCGGGGCAAACGCAGCTGTGCCTGGTGAGGTGTGTGCGTGACGGCCGGTGTGACGGAAGGAACCGATCGGCGTCGCTCGCCGCAGGGCTCCGCCGTAGGGCGTCGGAACGCAGTACGGGGGAGTCAGCAACGGGCGACGACGGTCGGGGTTCTAGGACTGGTCGGGTGCGGAAGTGCGGAGGCGGAGGCGGAGGGTCACCGCGTCGCGGGGTTCGGGCGTCGCGGCACCGGCGAGCGGACGGCGAGCGTGACGCAGGCGTGTGCACGGCGCTGGAACCCTTCGACGAGTGACGCGCGGCTGGCGGTCGGCTGCGCTTTTACGGGTGCGGCGCGGCGTGTAGTGTGCGGCGTTGCTACGAGGCCGCTGCCGCTGTCTGCGTCCGCGGTGCGGGGGGGTTGCAGCGAGCACGCGGTGCGCGCGTGATCTGCTTCCTTACAAGTAGTTAGAATAGGTTACTCAACTAAAAAAAAATTCTTCGATTCAAAAATAAATTAAAACCATGTAGAATTCAAAAAGTTGCAGTGACGGATACCTGACTGGATAGAATTAAAAAAAAAAAACAGTTAGGTACTTGTATCAATGTGTGCGTCAGAGTACGTCGTGGTCGTCGATAAAAATCATGGTAGACACACAGGTGACTGTTTTAGTGCCTAGCCCAAGTCCGGTCTAGCCTGGCTAGACTCCTGACGTACGAAGCTAATGCTGTTTCACTCCGCCTTCACCGCCAATATATGTCTGATGGAAGTTAACTGCCGGTCACGTGGGCGGGATTTCAAAGTTCCCAATGGGTCGGTCGCACTTCAAACGATCTAGAACCTAAACTGTCAAGTGATAGAGTTGCAATTTGTTCACCGGCTCCGGTATCTGTCTGCAACTTTAATGACTTCCTTTTCTCGTCTCGTATGATGTTTTCTCGTTTTATTGTCTACGCTAGCTGTTCCCCGCGGTTTCACCGGCATAAATTTCGGTATTTCCGCGGGAATTCCGGGATAAAAGAACCTTGTGTCCGCTTCCCCAGCGGTTTCACCCGCGGTAATTTCGGAGTTCCTGTAAGAATTTCGAGATAAAAAGTATGTCACTATGTCACAGGACTACTGTAGCTTTCTATAAGTGAAAGAATTTTCAAAATCGGTTCAGTAGATTCAGAGATTACCCCTTACAACGTCACAAACTCATAAACTTTAGCTCTTTATGATATTAGTATAGATTATACTTCATGCTTCGTCCTCGAGATTGGTACCTAGGATAAAATAAGAGTATTCACACATGTAGTAACGCATAGTTGCTACCACTCGATGCACTAAGTTGAGGGTAGAATGGTATTTACATATCTCCCTTTTTATTTTTTTGAGGGTATTTTGGTTTTCTCAGCTCTGGCTCGGAAGTGGGGCCGGCCGGCTGTCATTCGCTTTTTAGTGCCCGACCACTCGAGTAGTTACGAAATTCGTAACGACAAGGGAAAAACAATAAATAAATAAAATACAGTGTTTCTTTTTTCTGCACAACAATGCCAAAAAGAAAACGTGCTAAATCCCCGGATTTCGACTTAATTTACAAGAAAATAAAATTACTTGAAAAACAAGTACGTGAACAACGCAGTGTTAAACAACGACATCGGTCACGAACCATAGCATCTTCTCCATCTTCATCGTCGAGGGACTCCTCACCTGCCTCTCGAAGTCCAGGAACACAAGGTACATACCTACATACTGATGATTATTATTATTTGTGATGTAAAAAGTAAAATTGCATTAAACGTATAGGGAAGCCTGCGAGGCTCTCTCGTCTCGTTTTTTAATATCGGTTTGCGTATTATTCTGTGGGAATTCTACCTTACCGATAACTCAAGTAACTCTTGAGTCCTTGCAATACCTACAAAATACATCACCCGGTTTGCGTTTAATTCTGTGTGAATTCTACCCTACCGTAACGAAAAGAGAAATAAAGTCGGCTCGCGTCTTATTCTCTGGGGATATTACCCTGCCGCCTACTTTCTCTGTTACCAGTAATACGAGTCCTTTTCATAGGCATTATTACTAGATTCATTCGAATTAGTACAACTATAACGGAAGTACAAATACTTAAATATGTACTTACTCGTTCTAGGAGGACACAATATGTCGGCAAACGATGCCGTGATCATCGATAACGACCTCAGTGAGATCCTCCAAGCTAACGATTGTGACACACCGACCTCTCCAGTCACCGCGCCGTCACCGCCGGTCGCCGCTGCCGCCCGCGCCGCCGACGTCGCCGCCGCCGCCGCCGCCCGCGAGCCGACACCAGCCGCGTCGCCCGATGAAGCGACCACCTCGTCAGCCCAGGTTGAGCTCCCTGATCACGTCGACGCTCTGGACAGCGCCACATTGGAGATTTTGGGTGACGATCCCACGGCCAAAATCGAATACGGCCCTTCGGTTCACAAAGAGACCGCTAGCCGATTGGAGCATTTTGCCGTCACCGGTATAAACAAAGAGCTGCGTATAGAACTGAGTAAGAAGTACTTGACACCTGACAACTGTGTTCGTACAGGAGCACCGATCCTTAACGATGAAATTCGCGCAGCTTTACCGGAAAATATTATCAAAAGAGATAAAATACTACAAACCAAACAAAAACAACTTGCAACAGTAATATCGTGTGTAGCTAGTACTATCACAGAGCAACTAAATCAAAAAGAAAAAAACCATGATCTGCTTCAAAAATTGATGGACATGGGACGCCTTTTGTGCGATATACAACATTCGGAATCATTAACCAGACGAAACTTTTCTTTATACTCAGTTAAAAAAGAAATGAAGGACCACTTGACTCACACTAACATAGACAAATATTTGTTCGGCGACAATCTTTCAGAATCTCTAAAGGCCGCAAAGGCAGTCAATAAATCAGGATCAGACTTGAAAATTCCAGCTAAGGTCCCCAAAAAGGGCCCACCTCAAGCAACAAAGGCGCAGTCATCAAAAAACTGGAAATACCCGGCGTCAGCTCGCCGGCAGCCGGGTCCACAGAGGAGTCGAGAGACGACTTCTCAGCGCGAGCCGCCCACGACCTCGTCGAAGAGGTCGCCGCCTCGGTCGAAGACGACCCGCCGCCGGTAGACACGGTAAGATACGCTGGTCAACTGTCTCTTTTTTATAAACAGTGGGCTCTTATCACAAAAGACCGGACAATCCTTAATTGGATAAAGGGATACCAAATACAATTTTCGAAGCCGGTTGTTCAAAACCACGCACCAGAACCACCTACGTGCAGTAAATCTGAAAAAATACATTATGAGCTCGCCATACGCGACTTACTTAGTATCGGTGCAATTTCTGAATGTAGACCACATAAAGAGCAATTTTTGTCAAGTATATTTTTGCGACCTAAACCTAATGGCAAGTTCCGATTCATATTAAACTTGAAAAATCTTAATAAATTTATAGAAACAGACCATTTTAAAATAGAAGATCTTCGCACTGCAATTAAATTAGTAACGAAAGATTGTTACATGAGTACAATGGACTTAAAAGACGCATATTTCTTAATAAAAATTCATGACGATTCGAAAAAATATTTAAGGTTTCGTTGGGCGGGAAAAATCTTTGAATTTAATGTCTTGCCATTCGGTTTAAATACCGCCCCATACGTTTTTACTAAAATTATGAAACCTGTAACCAAATTATTGCGACTTTGCGGCTACTTGTCGACAATATACCTTGATGACCAATTTCTACTTGGTTACTCTTACAAAGAATGTGCAGGTAACATAAATACCACAAAAAAGTTGCTATTAGCACTCGGCTTCAAAATAAATTTCGATAAAAGCGCACTGACCCCTGCCAAGACATGTAAGTTTCTAGGTTACATAATTAATTCTCATACTATGACTATTAGCTTGCCTACCGACAAACAAACTAATATAACGAAAGAAATTCAAGAGTTTAAACGAATCAAACGCTGCAAGGTCAGGCGTTTGGCTCGCTTGCTGGGCTTGCTCATCTCGGCGTGCCCAGCCGTGGAATATGGACTACTTTATACGAAACAACTAGAACGGTATAAATTCCTCAACCTCAAAGGTCATGACGACTATGAAACGTTGATGAACATCCCTAGTTCATTATATCCAGACCTACAGTGGTGGCTGCAAGCACTGGAGAATCCATCACATAGAATTAGAGACGATTCCTACGCCATAGAAATCTACTCTGACGCCTCAACGACGGGATGGGGCGGGGCCTGCGACGGGCAGACGGCCAGTGGCCAGTGGTCGCAGGACGAACGATGTCAGCACATTAACGTCCTAGAACTATTAGCGGCTTTCTTTGCCTTAAAAATTTTCGCTAAAGCTTACTCTAATTGCCAAATATTACTACGGATTGACAATTCGACTGCCATCGCATACGAAAATCGGATGGGCGGAGTTCAGTATCCACACCTCACTAACATCAGTAGAAATATCTGGCAATGGTGTGAATCCAAAAAAGTATTTATATTTGCCTGCTACATTAAATCAGCCGACAATCAAATTGCAGATGCGGAGTCTAGACGCATTCATCCGGATATCGAATGGGAGCTGTCAGACTTCGCATACAAAACCATCGTCAAAAGGTTCGGTGAACCTACGATCGACTTGTTTGCCAGTAGATTGAACAAAAAATGCAACACATACGTGTCTTGGCACAGGGACCCAGATGCATACATAGTTAACGCATTCACTATAAGTTGGTCAAATTATTTTTTCTATGCTTTTCCTCCATTTGCTATTATTTTAAAAACTCTTAGGAAAATAATACTGGACAAAGCCACGGGTGTCGTGGTTGTGCCTGCCTGGCCGACACAACCGTGGTACCCTGTCTTTAGAAAATTACTAATATCAGACTGCGTAACCTTCACCCCCAATGACCATGCGTTAATCTCTCATTCCAGTCACGGCAACATCCAACGCAACCTTACCCTGGTGGCAGGGATATTGTCAGGGCAGCACTGCTGCACCGAAAGGTTCCGCAATCATCTATAGAAATAATGCTGGCCTCTATTTCACGTAACTCTTTTAAACAATACGATACTTACTTCAGGAAATGGTACGATTTCTGCACTCAAAATCGTGTTAACCTATACGAGGCGCCAATTCCTAAAATAATCGAGTTTTTAACAACAATATTTAACAAAGGCGCGCAGTATGGCTCTCTGAACAGCTGTAGATCGGCATTAGCCCTAACACTAGGATCTACTATCTCAGATGATGAACGCATTCAAAGATTTTTTAAAGGGGTGTACAGGCTTCGGCCGCCAGCACCTAAATACGATGTCATGTGGGACCCCAACCAAGTTCTCCAAATGCTAGCTACATGGTATACTAACGAAGAACTTTCCTTAGAAAAACTCTCTAAAAAGTGCTGTACCTTACTTGCGCTGGTAACAGCACATAGAGTGCAAACTCTATCCATGATTGATATAAAAAATATCGAAACGTTTCCTACGCAAATCATAATCAAAATACCAGAACTAATAAAAACTTCTCGGATTGGATCCAAGCAACCTGTCCTACGGTTACCTTTTTTCGAAGAAAAAATCGAGATTTGTCCCGCTAAAACTATCATTTCATACCTGAATAGAACAACATCTATACGTAAATCTACTAGACTGTTCGTTAGCTTCAAAAAGCCACATAATTCAGTGACGACTCAAACAATGAGTCGGTGGATAAAAGCCACACTCAAGGATGCAGGAATTGACGTCTCTATATTTTCAGCCCATAGCACTCGCCACGCTTCGACTTCTCGTGCTCTACAGCAAGGAGTTAGCATTGACCAGATACGCCAGACAGCTGGCTGGAGCAATAACTCCACCACGTTTGCTAGGTTCTATAACAGGCACATTGTTAGCACAGATGGCGTATCGCTGGCGAGGGCTATTGTTAATCCTTAAAAACGTCTAATACTATAATTATTAACTAAGTAATACTTTAGATACATAATATTATAATCAAATTTGGTACAATTCTTGTACTTATAATTATATAAGTGGTTCAGCAATTGCCAAATAAACATTTGTTCTGATTAACTCATTTTATTCATTAACTAAACTCATTGAACAAAAAAAAAAACATCACATACAAACAACACGATGTTTCCAAAAACACTCTCAAAGTCTACATGTGTGAATACTCTTATTTTATCCTAGGTACCAATCTCGAGGACGAAGCATGAAGTATAATTAATGATTAAACGAACTTACCTATGTGAAGTTCTATCATAATTATACGAATGCTTCGTCCGAAGAGATTGGTACCACCCACCCACCCGGTGAACCCAAATCTAAAAGTTTTGGAAACATCAAATCCATGTGAAATCACTCTAAACTAATGACAGCCGGCCGGCCCCACTTCCGAGCCAGAGCTGAGAAAACCAAAATACCCTCAAAAAAATAAAAAGGGAGATATGTAAATACCATTCTACCCTCAACTTAGTGCATCGAGTGGTAGCAACTATGCGTTACTACATGTGTGAATACTCTTATTTTATCCTAGGTACCAATCTCTTCGGACGAAGCATTCGTATAATTATGATAGAACTTCACATAGGTAAGTTCGTTTAATCATTAATTATAGATGATTGTTTGAATAGTTATAAGACGTGAAACTTGTAAGCATCACAAACAAACAAACTCACATTCTCATTTATAATAGAACTTAGCTGTGCCCCGCGGTTTTACCCGAGTGAGTTTCGGAATTCTCGCAGGAACTCCAAGATAGCCGATTTTAGGTATTCCTTATAACATCAGCCAATTAGCAGTGAAAGTCCCGTCAAAGTTAGTGCAACCGTTTCGGAGATTCAACCGCTCGAGTTTCGGAATTGCCGCAGAATCTCTTTATATCAGGAACCTTTGCGGACGCAGGCAGAACAACCCGCCAAAGTTTCATCACAATCGGACCAAAGGTTTAGAAACGCATAGAGGACAAACACAAACATTCATTTTTATTTATAAAGATTAGGATGTTTGACAAGTACATAATGTAGGTCTTTATGAAACGGTGAATATATCAAACTGATATATGAGCCCAGCCTCCATTCCCAGCGTGTGGCCAAATGATATACGCACAAATTCCGTTTCAAGGCCGTCGTTCGCGACTAACTCTTCAACATTGTGCCTTTACCCAGTACCCTTGACCCTGCGGGGGTAAATAGAGAGGCGGAGTTGCGTAATTGAAACTGGAGTTAACGAAATTAAAAAAACAACCTAGAACCTACAATACTCGTTCGTAACTACTTATTTTCTCATAGTTATATACTGTAGAAACTTCATTCCTGTTAATTTTTGAAGGGACAAGACTAAAATAACTTTTTTAATACAGTTGCTCAAAAAGTGGCGTATTGCAGGGACGTTTAGCGTTCGGGATGTGGGCTATTACATACTCGAGCTTTTTGTTTACCTTTCCCGAACTCGTGCGTTCTCTTTGCCAACTGTCAAAAATGGCGACACGACTTTGACACACTTTTTGCATTGCGAAACGTAGGTTTCGCATTACTAATACGACTAGCGCCATCTCTTGATCAAAGTTGGAACTTAGTTGAGTTTATTGTGTTTTTGATATTTTACACACATCAAAAGTGTCTAGGGATCAACATATATTTTTGCAATAACTTTTCTCCTGATTGATATTAATTAAAATTTTCTTTAAGGATTCATCAAATAAAGTGTTTTCGTTTGTCACAGTAACGATAAACCAAGTCACCTTTGCATTAATAAAGAAATTTGCCATTTTCCTAATAAAGGGATTTTTGACATTTGAACCACTAACATTAAAGTTCGAAAAAAAGACTGAAATAACAGTTTTCTTTAAAATTTTATTGGGTAACTTAAACAATTATTAATCCGTGTTTCTACCGCGAACACTAACAACACAAGAACATCGGTTTGGCATACTCAAAATGAGTTCATCCAAATCACGCTGTGGAATGGCCGCCCATGTTCGTTGCAACAACAAAAAAAGGTCTTCTTGCGACTGGATACCCTCCATATTCGGCAGAGCTCTTCTCTGTAGCATATCCCATGCATGCTCAATCGGGTTCAAGTCTGGCGACTGAGCAGGCCAGGGCAGGACATTGATGTTAGCTGCGGCGAGAGTCTGTCTTACAACTCTTGCGGTGTGCGGTCGTGCATTATCATGCATTAACTGAAATAAGGGACCGATTTGCACTTGTAGAGGAACGATGACGTCTGATACAATCGTCTCAGCATAAATTTGAGCGTTGAGGTTGCCTCTGATCCAAATCAACTCAGTTCTTCCGCCGATCCAAATACCCGCCCATACCATGATGGTTCCACCACTATAAGGATGGACTTCCTGGCCGGATTTTAATCGCTGTTGGCGTCCAGGGGTTCTCCAGTGTCGTATACGTCTTGTATCCGGTCTCATACCAAAACGAGACTCATCAGAAAAGCACACGAAACGCCATTGTTCTTCTGCCCAATTTCTGTGTTCAAGAGCCCATTGATATCGAATCCTACGATTGTGCATTGCTATAGGTGGTACCCGTAGCGGTCTTCGGGAATGAAGGTTCACTTCATGCAAGCGGTTTCTGACTGTTTGGTCGCTAATTAAGTTCCCTGAAGAGTGATGAAGCCTCACGGCTAACATGATGGCGGTTATTGTTGGAGCTCTTCGAGTTAAGATTTGAATGTATCGGTCTTGTCTCCGTGTGGTGCAGCGATACCGTCCTCCATGGCGCTCAGCCACGGTACCAGTGCTTCGGTAACGTGTCCAAAGTCGACTGATAACACTCTGACTTGTATTCAGAGCTAAAGCCACAGTACGTTGCCGGGAACCAGCTTCTATCATTCCCACGGCTCTGAGCATTTCTTCCCTGCTTAAATGACGTCGCCGCTCCATAATAACGTTGGTTTTAATCAGTAGTAGGGAAACAGTAGCACTAATAATGTCTTCAATGCGTTGTATGTTTTTATAGGGAAAATATTGACAGCTGATTTTCATCTTTTACTCGAATTTAATTGACAGTTCCTGATTCAAATTATGTAATGCACCAAAAAGGATCCATATAAATTTATAAAATCATAAATTTATTACAAAGCCACATCTCAATCTCAAGAAATCCGCATAAAAATGCTTGATCCCTAGACACTTTTGATGTGTGTATTAAATTGCTTAATTTTTTCGCAACTGTATTAAAAATAGTTGTTCAGTACACGTGCGGAACCGTCATTGCAAAGAGTTCCGACTGTCAACCCTCACCTTCGAATATACTATACCATTATACATTATTTTGTAATTAATCAATGTAGAAATAATATTGAACCACCCATTTACCCACATAAGTTTTTATTTTACACTAGCTGTGCCCCGCGGTTTCACCCGCGTTAAAATCAGAGTTCCCGCGGGAATTCCGGGATAAAAAGTACCCTGTGTTAATCTGATGTATAAGCTATATTATTGTAAAGTTTCATTTAAATCCAATCAGTAGTTTTTGCGTGAAAGAGTAATAAACAAACATCCATCCATCCATCCATCCATCCATCCATCCATCCATCCATCCATCCATCCATCCATCCATCCATCCATACATACTTACAAACTTTCGCGTTTATAATATTAGTAGGATAATAATTTCGCCTAAAACAGATATAGTTATAATTATTTTTGAGTTTTTAGTAGGTACCTACATAGATTTCCTATGCTATGCTGAGCTGGGCGCCTTTTGGGCGCAACTCAATTATGTTTTAAAGTGTTTGCATGTTTTGTGTGTTGTACCAAATAAAGTTATTTTCAATTTCTTATCGTCATGTATGATCTTTGAACGGTTTGTGTATAATAAAAGGTAGGTACTGATAAGAACAAAACAACTAGCCCAAATTTGACCGTCCTATCAATCAATCAATCAATCAATCAAAATATTTTTATTCAATTAATCCTTTACAGGCGCTTTTGAATAGTCAAAAACAATAATAATAATAATGAAAAATAATAGATCTCTAGAACATTTCTCTTACATAACAATATATGATAATATTAATAAAATAAAAACAATTATGTCCATGGAGACTTATCGCTCATGTAAGCGTTAGTGGTATAGTATCCCTTTTTTAACAAGGAGTTTTTTATGGTACTCCTGAATTTTTCAAATGGTAGTTCCAAAATAGATTGCGGAATTTTATTATAAAAATGAACACCTTGGCCCACAAAAGATGCCTTTTGTAGTCTACATGATGGCAGCACTAGGTTTTCCTTATTTCTCGTATTGAAACTATGCACGTCACTGTGTTTGTTATAGCACTGTACGTTTTTTCGTACGAAAATTATACAATCATAAATATACTGTGAAGCCACTGTGAGAATTTCAATTTCTTTGAACAACTCTCTAAGAGAAGTACGAGTGTCTAGTTTGTAAATGGACCTTACTGCTCTCTTTTGAAGAATAAAAATAGCCTCAATGTTAGCTGCGTTTCCCCAGAGCAGCAAGCCATAAGCCATTACGCTATGAAAATAGCTGAAATAGACAAGACGCGCAGTTTCGATGTCAGTTAATAGTCGGACCTTTCTTACTGCATATGCAGCTGAACTGAGTCGGTTTGCCAAGGCACTTATCTGAGGGTCCCACTGTAGCTTGGAATCAAGCGTGACCCCCAAGAATACAGTTGACTCCACGAGTTCCAGGCTATCACCATTTAGTTTAATATCTACGTTTGTGGTTTTTTTAGTAGAAACCGTGAAATTTATACACTTTGTTTTATTTAAGTTGAGCTTAAGGTTATTTGCTGTAAACCAGTCAATTGTTTTTGTGAGCGTAGTGTTCACAACGTCAAAATTTTTATTTTTCCTGTCACACTTAAATAACAATGAGGTGTCATCTGCAAATAATACAATTTTACAAAATTTATCTATATGAAATGGCAAATCGTTGATGTAAACAAGGAAAAGAAAAGGACCCAAAATTGATCCCTGTGGGACACCCATTTTTAATATTGACCCAGAGGATTTCACTCCATTTATATCTATCCGCTGGATTCGCGAGCTGAGATATGACATAATTAATTTTTGAGCTGTATCTTTGACTCCATAATGATTTAATTTGATAGCCAGTGTTTGATGTTCAACACAGTCAAAAGCTTTAGATAAGTCACAGAATATTCCAAGGGCATCCTGCGACTCCTCCCAAGCATCAAAGATGTGCCTTAGCAAGGCAACCCCAGCATCTGTGGTAGAGCGACCTTTGGTAAAACCATATTGTTCATTATGAAACAAACGATTTAAATTGAAATGGACCAGCATCTGTCCCAAAATAATTCTTTCAAATATTTTACTCAAAGCCGGTAAAACTGAAACCGGTCTGTAATTATTTGGATCTTCGTTGTTACCTGATTTAAACAACGGTATTACCCTACTACATTTCATTAAATCCGGAAATATTCCTTCGTCAATAGAATTATTAAAGATTAATGTCAACATTGGAGCTAAAATATCTATAACATTTTTCATTACTTTTATCGAAATATGCCATAAATCACCAGTATTTTTTAATTTAATACTTTTAAATGAATTAACAATGTCCATTGGTGTAATATGTCTAAATTTGAATATAACCCCACATTCAGGTACATTTTCTTTAAGCAATTGCCTAGCCCTTACTGATGAAGCATTTAAGTGCGATGTTAGGGCAATAGGAATGTTTGTAAAATAATCCTCAAAATAAGCTGCAATCTGTCCTTTAGAATTGACCAACTTATTGTCTATTCTAAGAGCAAAACCACGATCACCAGATTTCCTCCTACCTGTTTCTTTATTTATGAAATCCCAAGTCGCTTTAATTTTGTTGTTAGAGTTCACGATATGCCGTCTAACAAAAAATGATTTGGCCAATTTACATAACCTCCTAAAAATTTTTGAGTAATTTCTTACATATTGTAAGAAAGCAGGATTTTGATTATATTTTTTGATTTCGTATAAGTCGTAAAGTCTATTTCTACTTTTGTAGATGCCTGTTGTAGCCCAATCACAAAACCAAATGAAAAGCCAAAATTTTAAGCCAATGCTCAGTTATGCACAAAATATTAATGTCATGGCTTTGCAAGAATAACTCTATTTCTAAGTTTTTGCCAGCCAAGCCCTGTATGTTTTGATACGCGATATTTAAACAAGTGAACTTGGCCTTTGTCTTACACTCTAGTTTAAACTAGATGATTTAAATGTACTATTTACATTATTTGAAATAAAATTAGTACTAACAGTATTGGTATCAGAAATTGACAAATTATTTGTAGTCATATTATCACTATTAATATTGGGAAGAGTCAAAACATTTTTATTTACATTAATTAATTTTTTGCTATTGGCGTCACAATATGTCAGATTATTTGAAGTCAGATCACTTACATCGCTACTGGTATCAAAGCTTGTCAGATCATCCGAATCATTAACGTAACAACTCGTAACAACCTTCGTCTTGTTCTTGGCTGCGTCCTGCAAGTTACCAGCTAGCAATGTAGCAATTTTTCTTTTTAACGTAAACGAAAGGTGTAAAGTATTCTGTGTCAACTTAAAACTATCAATAAATTTATTAGAATCAAAAAACAAAAATGATTCACTATGGCATGTTAAATTGTATAAAAATTCATTTAAATAATAAATTCTATTATTTTGCTGCTTTGTCAGACTATCAGAATATGGAAAAGCGCATAATACAATCTTACAACCATATTTATCCCTAACATTTAATAGAGTATCAAAGCTTTTCCTGATGTCCACTTTTTTAATATTTGTACTATTTCCACATAATACAATGATATTATGTAAATCATTCAGATTATATGTCATTATTTTATTTACAATATTATTATATGATAGACCTGGATTGCAAAAATTAGTAACAAGCTTATTCGTATATTTTTTAAAGATTACTCCAAAATCTTGCCCTATTTGATCTGAAAACATTATTGAATTGCTATTTTGTTTTAGCCTTGCATTGTTATTGTTAACAACAATTTTTTTTTTCGGATCTATCTTTTTTAGTGCATCTGTTGTTTTGTTACATTGATCTAATGTTGGACGTGGACATTCACAGGATTTATATTTTTTACTAAGTAAATCATATCGTTCGGCGTTGTAATTACACATATCAACCATATCATTTGCGGCTACAATTTGATTATTTAATTGCCTGTGTGATAGTTCATAAAGATTAGTGTACATTTTTTTCAAGGTACCTTCTAAATTATTAATTTTATCTTCTATACGCTTCGTGTTAATTTCATGTACAATAATATTTTGTTTACTTTTATTTTCATATGACCTTAACTTATTGATTAAGTGTATGCGTTCATTTCTCAACTTCACGTGTTTAATAATATGATTTTGATTTTTTAATAACCTTTTTGTTTTCTTTATAAAACGATTTATCCTCACGTATTTTTTAATTTTTTTGGTGGTGTTGAATTTATTAGGTCCTTTAGTTAAGACGGATTCATTCCCAGTGTCATCAAAAAACCCCGCATTACAACTGCTCAGCTCATCGTAAAGGCACTGAGAAGTATAATTTTCGCTATTTCTTCTATTAATGTTTTCTAATTTAGTAACAGTCTTTTGAGCCTCAGACAAATCTATTTCTAATTCAGTTATACGGTTCAATGCAAATTCATGTGTGCTTGTACATTCCTTAAAGGAACGAAGTGTTTCCTTCACCTGTTCACACTCTTCCACATTGTCCATGTATTTGGTGTTCAGGTTCGCCAACTCGCTTTTGAGCTCCATGTTCTTAGCAACAATCCGCATTATCTCTTTCTCACTCTCTTCGCGTTCTTGCAGTAGTTGGTCGCATAATTTCTTTGAGGCATTTAGGTCAAAAATAGCCTGTCTCAGCTTCATCTCCATATCTTTAGCAGCTGCTTTGCGAGTAAGCATAGTTTAAAAAATAAGAAATAACTTTAAAACAAAAAAATATAATTTCTTAAGAGCGATATGTTTTCGCCTGAAAATATTGGTATCCAGCGCAATAATCACTTTTATAAAGCTATCGAAAACACTAGCTGTCAACTGTCATGTCATGTCACTCAATCCATTATGGCAACAGATGTCAGGTGAAATTCAAACAGCTGATTTAACACCCGATTGGATATCGATTTCATCAGCTGTAACCATTACGACACCTCTAAATATATCCTTGTGTGAGTGTTGTGGATAAATAACGGTTTTCGCAAAATGTTTTAGAGTTCCATGCTCCCGTAAACCCCTCGGGCCACAACGAAAATATGTTGTAAACGTAAGTACCACGCTATACAGCCACTTCACAGCACTTGTTCAAATTATTATGCTACTTTTACCACAAAAAAAATAATTTCTTTGAAGAGTAGTTAAAAACAGGACTACCTTCTACCGCGTGTATTGACACTATCATTTGCCATCACGAAGTTTCGGTCCCTACGTCCCGGTTCCATCAACAGATTAGCTCGATGGTAACACAATATTGCGTTGTCACCTAACTAGCAGTCGGCCATATTTCATCTCAGTCGGATACCAACAAGTGGTTAAAAAATGATTTGCAAGTTTTGTTGACAATGAGCATAATTGGACGCAGATAAGCAACAACATGTTAACCCACAAAATTAAGTTACCTATTCAGAACGATTTATTGAGAGTTAGGGAACGTTTTTTAATTATGTGTTCACCTTATTACATTGTTGAAGTATGTAATAAAATATTGAACATAAAAAATGTTGACACAATATGGCGCTATAATTTTAAAACACGATTTACTCAAAATTTCTCCAGTGTGGGTTAACACTCTATTGCTTATCTATGTCCAATTTATGTACATACGAACTAGGGTTGCCACCTTTTTTATTAGATATAGTATTTATCCGAAAAAAGCTGCAAAAATAATATAATACTTTTAGGAAATGCAGGGGAAAAAGTACACAGATGTTTAAACATTAAAGTATCGGGCAGCATTTATCGACAAATTGTTGCCAGTTTTGTTGCCGAGAAGAAGTTTCGTTCTGAAATACCATCTCGCTTTGTTGACAGTTGAATTAGGGATAAAAATATAATATTTTTCATTCTATATTTGTATGATTGATTGTTTATTTATAAATACACTAGCTTTCCCCCGCGATTTCATCCGCGGTGATTTCGGAGTTCCCGCGGTAATTTCGGAGTTCCCACGGGAATTCCGGGATAAAAACTATCCTATCTTTTAAGTTGGACCATTTTATGAATGGTTACAAAATTTTATCAAAATCCGTTCAGTGGTTTCGGAGTCCATCGCGGACAAACAACGTGACACGTGATTTATATATATTAGATTATTACATACATGTCAAATTAAATTATTGTTACAATAATTAAAATATACATTTAGTTAGATATATACATACGTGTGTCGTGTATATAGGTTTACTTTTAATTAGGTAGGTAAACACATAATTCTTATATTGACCATTTATGTTGAGTCGGATGGACAAGTTCCGCGACGTTACCAAGATAACTTGCACATTTTCGTGTGCAAGCTCTCACACGCGCGCAGTGCGCCGCGTGCTTGACATAAGCTTGGTGTTCAAGCCGAGCTGCTTATAATTTCTCAGCTGTTTCCGTGACGTCCTATTGCGAGTGCTGTGTCTCATACATATACAGGATGATGCAAAATAATCTTTACTATTACTATTATTTATAACGACTCAACCGATCATCGTGAAATATTGCATACACTTTGTCTGGGGTACAAAGAAAGACAAGGGTATTTTTGTCCCGACATTCCCTCGGTAACTCCGAAATTAACGCGAGTGAAGTCGCGTGGAATAATAATAATGATTTGATGCTGTGCTTTATTATATTACGGTTGCTTTTGTTGTTTACATTAGAACTCTGCAACTCAGCCGGGCAGCTTTTACAAAGTTGGTAAAACGATTTAGTCTTAGTTCACTTTTTTAGCTCGACGCGGCATTAAGCCCGTGTTGTTATTCGCTCCCGACTTAACTATATTTACTAGAAACTTCTACAGCGACACTAAGAAGATAACTCTGTCCGTCTGCGCGCAAGAGCAGAAGCACTATATCAAAAGCATTTCTCAAATTCTGGGATAAAAGTACCCTAGGTATAGGTATATCCTTCTCTGTACAACAACGTGTAGTATTCAAAATTTAATGCAGTTTCACCCGCGTTAATTTCGGGAGTTCTCGCCGGAATTCTTGGATAAAAAGTACCCTAGATGTCCTCTTTGTACCCCTGAAAACGTGTATGCGAAATTTCGTAATGATCGGTGGAGGCGTTAACGCGTGAAACCGTAACAGACAGACAAGCAGAGTTACTTTCGCGTTTATAATATTAGTAGGGTTGTCCCCCGCTTCCAAACTAAAACGTCCGACATGCAAGCTATCGCTTGTTGTTTCTACTGGGCCGCGGAACCATTGCTGGTGTTTGCCCCATCCTGTATATAGTACTTTTTATCTCGGAATTCCCGCGGAAAAAAATTAACAAATTATCGTTTTTTCTTGCCAAGCAAATTACCACTTACAACTTTTCCCTTCTAACTTTTCTTCTGTAACCTACCTAATTGTATAAGTACTTATAGATATACAAAATGACTTATACATAAAACTTTTTATTTTGCCAACAGTTTATTACATGTAATATATAGATATTTGGGATGTTATCGTGTATCGTGCATACTAGAAATGTAACCTACGAGTTATACTGTTCGAAATTTACGATTCGACGTCGCTCGTAAAAAGGTTCGGTTAATGGTTTTCACATCGTATCGTCACCGACACAGCGGCTTCTCACTGCCCTGCATATTCCAGTTTGGAGTGAACGTAAATATCGTCCGTCTCTTTCTCACATTGACAAACGTACACGTCGTCGGTTGAGATAGATAGAGGAGGACGACTAAGATCAACGAAGTATCGTTCCGATAGGATACGTAGCGTCAAACGATAATGTTGCCCGCTTGAGTACGTTGTATAAAGGTAGACACTTGGTATGAATGAACTGTGAAGGAAAAGAACCATGAAAACCGATTTCGATCCGCAAATTTATAAAACAACACAACACAAGTTGAAAGAAATAAGGTCGAGTATACATTATACCTAACGATGCACAATTAAAACTCGTTTTTCTTTAGATTTTGAGCTCGATATTGAACTTAAGTCGTTCCGAGTAAATCCGGATACAATTCACGTTGCGTTCTTACGTGATATTCGCGATCGATCGAAACGAACCACCGCCGATCGCACTAATATTCAACGATACTACCAAAACAACCTCAAAACGTCACGTTTTTTTGTTTTCTTTTCGTTCCAACGCTTGTTAAAGTTCGGCCAATAGTTAACCAACATTATATTGTAAATAAGAGTTGGATTGTGATCTTTGAAATATTCAACGCAACACGAAATGTGCCTAAAATATTATTTCATTATATTATTTGACGTTTGAAAGCTTTTGGTTTGATAATGTAGTCATGAAATAGCGCGATACGTGCCTACATGTCGACGTCACAAGTTGCGTAGTAGATGGGCGTAGTGGATGTTATTTTCTCGTTGTATAAATTCAAAGAACACTGAGATAGTGTGTCTATTGCAGAGTAATGATATCTTTTTATGGTTTACATAATGTAAGATTGAATTTATTCTGTTACTAGCCTTTGCCCACGGCTCTGCTCGCGTCTACCATGCGCACTTAAAAGTAGGTACCGCTGTCGACATTAAGAATTCTTTAAATAGCTTCCGTTTACACGTTTCTGGTATACAGGATCCTGTGTGTGGGCGCATGTTCATATCTGTGAAACGAAGTATAGCGAAAAAAGTTCAAAGAAATCGGGGCCGATTTTGATAAAAACTAAAACTGCATAAAACAAACTTTAGCCGGGATTCGAGCCCGTTGTTTTTGAAAGAAAGACACTTTATTATTGCGCCATTCGATAGCGTCACTTCAAGATCAAATTCTGGAAATTAATGTTAAAAATGTACCTATAAAAATATAAAATAGTAAAAAATGCAATTATAAAAATATAACAGTATTTTCTTAAAAATGAGACTTTCCTTTTACTTTGAAATTTAACATACTTTCCAAGATTTGATCCTTATAAGTCACATTATGGTGCAATAATACAGGTAGGTATGTCTCGTTTTCAGGAATATTGCCTGACTGAAGACACCGTTCGTTAACGGACTAATTACATGTAAAGTCTGTTCAATAATCAATATAGATGCACTACCTTCACGCGAATTTAAAGCGAGCTTCATAAAATGCACTGCCTGTGCTTATCTGTCAGGGCGGGCGGAGTGGGGTTCCGATGCAGCCCACCGTTTTACGACTGAAATACACATTCCCATATCCAATATGAGGTTTTATATTGCGTGTATCTAAGTTATGATGCCCGATATTATAGGCGTGCCGTGTGGCGGAGACTGCTTGAACACTTTTATACTTATACTAGCTGTTCCACGGGATTTCATCCGCGTGAATTTCGGAGTTCTCAGGGGAATTCCGGAATAAAAAGTATTCAATGTCTTTCTCTGTTCCCCCAACCACGTGTATGCAAAACTTCATCATAATCGGTCGAGTAGTTAAGGCGTGAAATCGTAACAAACAAAAAATAAACACATTCGCTTTTATAATACACAATATGTAGTAAGGATAACAAAAAAAAAAATCTTTTTTATTATGTCTGTGTGTGTGTGATTTGAAAAAAAATCGGAAAAAGTCACATTTAACTAAAGATGAACAAGTATGGCGGTCAGCGCTCGACGATAATATCCAAGACAGAACCGAATGTCTCGATTTGCATGACGGCCGGGACATAACGCTTTTTCCTAGCGCGACTCGTGACGATTTCTGCCAGATAACTTCTAACGTAAGCCGCAGGAATTTATTTCAATAATCGTCCGTATTTAGACAATTATTTTTAACCTCCCACAACACACTACTAAAGAGGTCCACGACTGTTGCTTCGGCGTTCAACAGACTCTCGGACCGCAATAAAAAATAATGGTTCTGAACACAGGACTGTAATAAAATTTCTATGTCTGCAGTAGCCTCGAATAAAATTTTCAAGTTCATATTGCCTGGGTCACCCTCATCTCGGATTTAAACCTAGATTTACACATTAAGTGGTACTTTTTTCCGAGTACATCCCCGATATCCGGCACGTTTATGATGTCGCATATACGAAACAGTAATATTATTAGTAATAATTAATAATTATTAGTTAATTCCGGGATAAAAAGTACCTCTTCTCTGACAACGTGTATGCAAAATTTCACAAAGATCGGTTGAGTAGTTAAGCTGTGAAAACGTAATAACCAAACAAACAAATAAACTCGCATTTGCATTTATAATTATTATTTGTCGTAGGTAAAGATTAAGTTTATAATAAGCAAGCAAGTTTAAAATTACAGCAAATTCTTCCATTAATAAAATTGAATGGAACTTGATATTTCGGAGAAAGGTACGTTCCTCTACCAGTACGAGTACCAGTAGTGTCTAATTGTAACAAATTACAAGCCACGGCGCCGCCGCCCCGCCCCGCCCCGCCCCGCCCCGCCCGGCGACTCGTCACGGGAATGTTTTCTGGGTCACGGACGCGTTCCGTCGAAAATTCCAACAGAGTTTGGTAAATTACAATTTGGTAAATTTTTCGGTCCGTTAAATTTTGTATACTTTATAATAATAATGTGAATTTCATTATACTGTACAGCCCCCTTAGTCAAGTTGACAATCTATAATCGTTAAAGCTGATCGCAGATTTGTCAGCAACGTGCACGCCGCACGCGCCGAACGAACCGCATTTTTAGAATTCGTTGTATATGCCAGGCCAGCGACACTCCCTTGTACTAAAAGAATGGATTGGATATGGATTTATGCGCGAACTTCTTTACCAACTTTGGAATACTTAACAAAATTTCTATGACCGCGTCATACATTGCATTGGCATGGTTGGCACAAAATGCTTTCATATCGGTTCAGCGATTAGTATGGAAGTGCCTACTCTTAAAACGTAGTGATTATTTGCTCAGTGGTATATGCAATGATGTGAAACCTCGCACATTCACCCGCACCGTACCTACGCGCCGCATTTCGTATTCGAGGCTATCAAGAAATGCGGCGCGTTCGGCGCGTACGTTGCTGACAAATCTGCGATCAGTTTAAGGCGTAGAAAATTAAGGAACGGCATCGTTGTGTCACGTGGTCACGCAAAATTGGACTTTTAATGATTCGTTCCTTAGATTTCAATGCGTTAACGATTACAGATTGGCCACTTGGCTAAGGGGGCAGGTGTACTACAGGTATCTACTTCTAGAGAAGTGTCTGGTCTTACAAGTTTTGTTGCCGAATAATTTAAGGTGGAAACACACAGGATGATACTTGCGATAGTTATGCCGCGTTAATCTGCTTTCCTTTTTTGTACTCCTGCTGATTTAATCGGAAAACTATTTTGTGGTTACATCGCAACAAGTTCATGACGAATTATTTACGTATACAGATACACCAACAAGTGGTCTATTCTAAAAAAAGAGGGGTCGGCCAATATTTAGGTGGGAAGACGACATCAAAAATATTGCTGGTCCAAAATGGCTGCAATTGGCTCAAGACCGGAGTAGATGGAAGAGTTTGGAGGAGGCCATTATCGGGGTTCCTGAAAAATTATATTATGTGTAAATAGTTTTGTATAAATAGTTTTATTATAGAGATCATAAATAGTTAACAAGTGTAAAATATCAGTAAATAAAAGACTTTTTTATTTTATTTATTTTTATTTATAAATACAACTACAAGTGGTATATTATCAGTATTTCAATTAACAGTTCAATCGATTACTACTGCAACTTTCTGTTTCAGTGTGTGCGGAACCCTCGGTGCGCGAGTCCGACTCGCACGTGGCCGGTATTTTGTTTTAACAAGCGTGTATACATTCCAGGGCATATTCCGGCTGGCGTGCGAGCACGTGCTGCGCACGATGCGCCGCGGCCGGGAGACGCTGCTCACGCTGCTCGAGGCGTTCGTGTACGACCCGCTGGTGGAGTGGGGCGGCGGGAGCGCGGGCGGCGGCGGCGCGGGCGGCGGGGCGGGCAGGCGCGCGCGCAGCGCCCGCGACGTGCGCGCCGCGCTCGCCATGCTGGCGGTGCGCGTGCAGGAGCTGAAGCACGAGCTGGCTGAGGTCACGTGAGTACCTTCCGATGAGTAGTTCCCGATTTTTTTACCGACTTCCCAAAAAGAAGGAAGTTCTCAATTCGACGCGTATGTTTTTTTTTAATGTTTGCTATCTCATAACATAATTTATGATTAATTTTTGAATAAACAAAACAAAAAATTAATTACGTATATTAGGTCCATCGTTTGAATCTAGCATTGTCATCGTTTAAATCCCATATAAAATAGCACTAGAAGTTTTTCCCATAATTTCCCAATTTTTCCAATTTTTCTTTTTATAAAAGCCTTAAACGCACTATTACGAACATTTTTAAATAAAAAATAGCCAAATCTCTCTACACATTTTCATGAAATGAGCTGACCAACAAACTGCATTTCATTTTTATCAATAAACGTTTTCGATACACGCAATACATCTAAATATCCGGACTCGTGACACTCGTAAATTTTTGATCAACTCCATTTGACAAATTGAACCCGAATTATGTATTCACATTTTCTGTTTCCACGGTTGATAATTATAATCGTTCATAATAGAGTGTTTCAACTTTCATTTTATGCCTTTGTTATTTGATTTTCGAATGAAAAATGTTAATTTTTTTTTTTTCAATGCAGTGAGCAATTCTTAGCTGTGCTGCCTGATGTACAACAAAGTGCCGAAAAATGGCTAGAAGAAGATGACGAACTTAAATCAGTGGAGACAAAACTAAAAGACTGCCAAGACCAGATGGCGCTTATCAAAGAGATTGAAGCTTACGGACCAAATTTACAAAACCATCCTCTGTATAAGATATCGCAGAAGTACACCTCTTATAAGCAAGCTAAGAATGCTGTCGAGGACTCAATGAAAGCCCTGGTAAAAATACTTAACGACTTCGACACACAAATCGAGAACTTCACAGCCGCTCACGAAGCTATGAACGGACCGCAACTGATGGCTTGGGTTCAAGAATTCTCTGGACCCAATGAAGCAGATGACATGCAAATATTCGAGCACATCAAAGACTTCCTGACCAACGCTGGGCAGAGCTCGATGATATCGCAGTGTGAGCAAGCCGAGACTGAATTGAATCAAAGCATGCAGCAAACCGGTATGCTAGTCAGGTCATGTCTTGAACTGCTGTCGCAATATGTGGCAGTGGCTCAGTTCTACCCTCAGACACACACAGAGTTCCATCGGATTGTGATGTTCAGGAAATGGCTGGCTGCTGCTTTGGAGAGCAAATCGCCTGAAGTGTGCCGGGAAGTATCCAGCCAAGTCACTGCTTTGGTCAACGCAGAGAACAATAATACCGACTCGGCTCAACAGATCATCGCTTACAATTATCGCTTACAAACGCTTCATGCGGAAGCTAACGCGAATCTAAACAAAGCGGCCGAGAGATTGCAGCTGGAAGGCGGTCCAGAAGCCATCGCAATTGCACAAGAATCTTATCGAGAAGCCAAAGCCAACATAGGTAACTGGATCAGGACTGAGGAAGGAGCATCGACAGCCTTGGAATGTGTTGTTATAAACATGCTTTGCAACTTAAACAGACGATTTTTGATGCTAGAAAATGGCGCCCAAAGTGCTGGCGATTGTCTTGTAGATTTGACGTCTCTAGAAGGCGAATGGTTCTTAGACGATATGAGCGCGTTGTCCATACAAATAGTCGAGCTGCTGTCACTACTGCCTCTGCAATCGGCTTCTGCGGAAGACTCGGCCATGCCGGTCGCCGTGGAATGCGTGCGGAACGCCAACCTCCTCATAGCGGACTTGGTGCAGCTCAACTACAATTTTAGTACGATTATATTGCCGGAGGCGTTGAAGAAGGTGCACTCTGAGGACCCATCAGCTTTGCTGATGATCAGCGAACTGAACGCGGTGATCATGAACACCCCAGTGCCGCTGAACGACTTGCTGGCGCAACTGGAGATGCATCTCGGATACTTAGTCAGGGATATGGAGGTAATTTTGCATATTTACAAATAGAATAATTAGAAATCCGCCTTATTTCTTTTAAAACTTTTAAAATCCTCTATACGTAATATAACGTAGCTGAGTTTGTTTGATTTTTAATCTGTTTATCTATACTGCATTGTTAGCCACGAAGCCAGCCAGGGTCCCCGAGGGTGAGGCGAACAATGAAACACTATGTATAAATCACCAACAAATAGATGTTTATTGTTACGGTCGGGATTTTAGCCTAAACAATCACATAAAACCAATAAGATTAAACTATAAATTGGTAGCACTTCGATAGCTTGAAATAAAACTACGAAGTGCCATCTATTGCCATCTATCTTAATGACCTCACCTTTCAGGCTTTCAGTTATTACAAAAACTTCAATTAAACTAGGAAGTGCCCTCTACGCTTTATAACACCAAACATACTGCCCACCAAGGACAATAGTTTCATTGTCCTTCATCAAACAGGTTTCTGCCCACCATGACGTTATGTATAACCTAAATACTCCTAACTAAACTAATGTCTAATTAATTTGCCACTTCCGATTCAAAGCCTAGGCCAGCCATCAAATCTTCAGTCGCCAAATTCACTACTCGCGCTATACCGTCAGAGCCCGTATGTTTTTCCGTTATAATTCCATATAACCATCTCGCCAGAAGTCCGTCCTTTTCAAGTTGCGTATCTTGCAATTTTTCTGTAACTCTTTATTTCTTTCTGACAATTTTATAACTTCTTTAAATTCTTCCTTTAACTTCTGATTTCTTCCAAACCTTTTTTCTAATGACAAATACCGCTTTATTGCCATTTGCTTGGAATACCCGTTTTTGCTTTCAGGATTGTCCGTTAAAATTCTCTCTGATAGTGTTTTTGTAACTGTATGCACCACTATTAAATTTGACACTGGCGCTTGAGTCTCTACTAACCCTGATATCACCCATCCAAATGCTGTTGATTGAGCGACCAAGGCCTGTGACGCATCCTTGTAAATTCCCTCTTGTAGAACCCGTCCATATGTCTCCGCCCCTAATAAAATATCTATTTTATTAGGAGTATGATACTCCGGATCCGCTAGCGTGCATCTTGACGGCAACCATGTCAACTCAATTACCTTCTTACTAGGAAGAAGAGTGGTGATTGACGGCAATACATAAGCTTTAACTTGCAGTTCCACCGCTGGGTTCACCGTTGATCTAAGTTCTAGCTGTACTACTGAGCTAGTATATATCGTCTCACCTCCCCCAATGCCAGATATCGGGTCTTGTGTTGGATTTTTAGCCAAACGTAATAGCTGTACTGTAGCTTCAGTAATGAAGGAAGCTTGAGAGCCTTGATCCAACAGGGTTCTCACTGCAACATACTCTCCGCAATTCGCTTTAGCCTGCACCACAGCTGTTGCTAATAACACCGATTTACTCATCTTAACTAAGGCTGTATTGCTAGCCATCACTTCACCTGTATCATCCACTAACTCCTCTGGATCTGTGGCGGCCGTGGTGGTATCCATGCTGGTCTCTGCTTCCCTCACAGCCCCACCCACTGTGATATGTAGTAGCGAGTGATGGTGCCTTCTACATATCTTGCACTTGATCGGTAGCCTACAGTACCTTGCTGAATGATCATAACCTAAACAAGCATAACAAACCCTGTTATTTTGGACAAACTCCCTGCGCTTATCTACATCCAAATCCATGAATTTACCACAGAGATAAATTTTGTGGTTTCCTGTCACACAAAACCTGCACTGCGAAGTCTGTTGAACTTCATCTGTAGTTGCGTGAAACGTACGAGGTCTGACGTGGACTTGACTCTGCTTTGCAAATGCGTTTGACCTTTGCTCCATAAATTCCAAGGCTCTGAATCGATTCGTTATAAATGTCTTAAATTGTACAAAACTTGGCAAATCCTCTACAATATCGCTAGTTACATGAAGTTCCCATTGCTTGCGGGTCTCAGGATCTAGCTTTAAACTAAGTATATGTATTACTAATATATCCCATGTTTTCGTATCAACCCCTATTGCCGAGAGAGCGTTTAAACATTCTGATGATGTATCAATTAATCCTTTCAGGTACGAGGCGGACTCAGTTACCGCGTGGCGTTGACTTAGTAGTCTTTGAATAATATTATGCGACATATATTTCTTATTATCGTAACGGTCACTCAACAATTCCCAACATCGTACATAATTATCTCCCGCTATCGGAATATGGCGTAATAACTGTTCCGCTTCCCCTGAAAGGTACCCTTTTAAATAATTCAATTTTTGTACATTGTCAAGCGAATCGTTTCCATCTACTAAGGACTTAAACAAATCACGAAATGTAATCCATTCCGTGTACCTGCCGGAAAACATAGGAATATGTATTTTTGGTAGTTTCACCAAACTTCTAGGCTGACTTGTGCCTAGATCTGACCGACTCGAGGCACTACGATTACTAGCTTGATCCATTTCCCCAAATTCATTTAACCTTTTTTTTAATATACACTTATAATTTATATAGTTTTCCTCTGTCATATCATAAGTTTCTTGTTTTACATAATCGGTTTCTTTTAAATCAATCGGTCTAACCGAATGAATTAACTCCTTATGCCCAATTGAAAAATCATCCCACACTTTCTCCAATGCTTCTAATTTACTTTCACAATACTCTTTAGTAATACGGTCTTTAGGCGATTTTTTATAATTAACATAAGCTTTGTTAATCCGCTCAGCAGAATCTGCTTGAAAATATAACAAAGAATCCATTGTTACTAATTTAATAGAAAGCTACTCTAAAACTTAACAAATTATATAACAACACAAGCCAAATATAATAAATCCTAAACTTCCTATCAGTACCTACCTCCTCCAGCTAGTTTGCTGGACTCTAAAGCAAAATACAATTGAAACATATACAACAACACAACAAACAGTTCAATAATAATTCAATATAATCCACACACCTACCACTTCAAAATTTTTAAATTAAAAATTTATTTACCGTTAAACAAAGTAACACAATAATTCACCTAAGTCCTACCTCAGTAATATTTCAGTAAATTTTCTAAGTGTTTTGAAACTTAACTATCGGAGTAAAATCGGGCATAGGTTCCCCGTCTTAACCAATTTCTTAAAATTATTCTAAGTCTACACAACACTAAGTAAATATAATTAAATTTTCTAAGTTACTATTCTCTATGAAATAAAGTCCAATTTTCTTCTCACTTGACCACCTTCTCTCACTAGTCACTACATAAACAATAAGAGTACTCACAATTGATTGACACTTCACTCACACATGCAGTCCCGTAATACCCGTCGACGACCGTCTTCTTCAACCCTCTCCTGTGCTGACTTCTTACCACCTTGTTCTTCCACTCCTCGCACCTTCCTGATAGGGCTCCTTAGCTTCTCGGGCTCCGCCTTTGTAGACCGATCAGATTCCCGACTGATCCCAGTCTACCGCGTCACGCACCAAACAGCGATCCACTGCCCTTGTTGTGCGGGAGGGTTCAACAGTTCCCTTACCAAGTACTACCCTTAATCACCATTGCTATCCGGCTCGAAGGACCAAATGTTAGCCACGAAGCCAGCCAGGGTCCCCGAGGGTGAGGCGAACAATGAAACACTACGTATAAATCACCAACAAATAGATGTTTATTGTTACGGTCGGGATTTTAGCCTAAACAATCACATAAAACCAATAAGATTAAACTATAAATTGGTAGCACTTCGATAGCTTGAAATAAAACTACGAAGTGCCATCTATTGCCATCTATCTTAATGACCTCACCTTTCAGGCTTTCAGTTATTACAAAAACTTCAATTAAACTAGGAAGTGCCCTCTACGCTTTATAACACCAAACAGGAAAGATTTGATTTTTTTGTTTGTTACCATTTAACTCAAAAACTACTGGACCGATTTCAAAAATTCTTTTACCATTCGAAAGCTACATTATCCCTAAGTAACATGGGCTATATTGTAATCCGGAATTCCCGCGGGAACTCTGAAATTAACGGGAACAGATAGTGCATTATATTCTTTAAGCCTTTTCAGTGTTGAGGATCAAGAGGCCATTAAAAAAGTACCCGGATTAGAATAATATGTAGGTATAGTGTTTCTTATCCGTTTGACTAAAAGCTGGAAGAAATCGGTAGACATCTTTAAAGCCACTGATTTCCGATTCGCACCACATATTAACCCTTCGTAACGTCAAATCTCCGCTCATCGAGGACGATAAATTGGAGGAAACCCTCTATAATTTCCAGTCGCCGGCGTGCGGTGCACAGCTGCTGGCGGCAGACCTGCGCTCCCGCTACGAGGCCCTGCTGTCGGCATCCCCGAGCGACTCCGAGGGGCAGTCCTCGGGGCGCATGCTGCTCATGGGCTTCAACGGCCTCTTCGCCGCCGTCGAGCTGCGCGCCCGGGAGCTCGCCGAGCATCTGACGGCGCCCACTCCTCCCGCTTGGAGGAAGATCGATCACATCATCGACGCTATGCATATGTCGGTGAGTTGCCTGCACGGTGTATGTTTCTTTATCTGCTAATGTTATCTTTAGGATTTGTCAAGACTATCCAAACGTTGTTTTCATTGCGGCACCAGCGGAAGACCAGCGTCGGGTCCTGGTTGCCATTTTGTTGCGACATGCTGATTCATGCACTTTTTGTGATTTAATATTTATTTATTTCTATTTTTACCGTCTAACCATACCTATCATCCTACGTAGGGGTGTTTGTAAAGCCAGACTTAGCATTACTGCGTTTATATTACGACTAACTCTTTGCTCTCTAAAGATTGGGAATAATTTAGCAGGAGAGATTCTGAAGATAAACGTTTACACATTTTTAAAGACTTCTGGTTTTGGTTATGCCTCCATATACTATGAATATTATTACACATATGTGTAGGTAGCTTAGTAAGTGGTTTCGGTGACAAGGTCACTCATTGTTGCCGCTTCAATTACTTTAATTAACAAAGTAAATGTATTATGACATTTGGGTTAAACAATGTGTATTAATTTCCTATTTCATCGTATGGTTTCCTTTTGACCGACTACTTCTTAATTTAGTCTGCTTCATTCGGTAAACCAACTGTTCGGTAAAAATACAACAGACATTCAACTAGCTGATTACTAATTTTCACGAGTCGGGTAGCGGGTACCCTTTGCTTGGTTTAACTGCCCAGTTTTCTTCATTATGCTACTAATATTATAAATGAGAAAGTGTGGATGTTTGGATGTTTCGATGATTGTGACTCAATCATGAAAAAACGGCTGAACGGATTTGGATGAAATTTGGCATGCACGTTGTCAGGGGTACAGAGAAGGACGTAGGGTACTTTATATCCCGAAATTCCCGTGGGAACTCCAAAATTACCGCGGGTGAAACAGCTAGTCATCAATAATACCTGTGATATTAACACCCTGTAGCTTGAGCTCTGCCTCCTTAGCCAAGTGTAAAATCTATAGAATCGTTAATCGGGAAATCCGAAGGCGAAAGGGCGGGGCACATCTAGTTTGTTATAATAATGTTGTGTCAACAGGCAAATGAATAAATTTATCTTCTTTCTTTCTATCTGTTTTTCTTTCTTTCACTGTTGTATTGTGCGCAGGCGGCGCTGCAGAGCTCGGTGCTGCGCTCGGTGCTGGAGGACGTGTTCCTGGTGCGGCGCGTGCAGACCGTGGCGGAGGTGTTTGCGATGTGCGCGCAGATGGCCGCCGCGTTCGGCGGCGCGGGCGCGGGCGGCGGCTCGCAGGCGCTGTACGACCACGCCGCCATGTGCAAGCCGGTCAAGAGGTCAGCTAACAATCACCATCATAAATGCTTATAAGGATTAGCCATGCTACGTGAGTGACGTGGCTCATTTTTCCCCTCTCCCCCCTTGGTGACCCCCCGAATTATATGCCAAGACACGCCCCCTCCTCCTCTAGTTTTCACGTAGTAATTCATGGTACTCGTCATACCCGTGTGATGGGCGGTACTCGTCATACCCGTGCGATGCGCGGTATTTGTCATAACTCATACCCATGTAATGCACGGTACTCGTCATATCCGTGCGATGCGCGGTACTCGTCATACCCGTGCGATGCGCGGTATTTGTCATAACTCATACCCATGTAAGGCACGGTACTCGTCATATCCGTGCGATGCGCGATACTCGTCATACCCTTGCGATGCGCGGTATTTGTCATACCCATGTGATGCACGGTACTCGTAATACCCGTGCGATGCGCGGTACTCGTCATACCCTTGCGATGCGCGGTATTTGTCATACCCATGTGATGCACGGTACTCGTAATACCCGTGCGATGCGCGGTACTGCGCGGTACTCATCATACCCGTGCGATGTGCGATACTCGTCATACCTATGTAATGCACGGTACTCGTAATACCCGTGCGATGCGCGGTACTCTTAATATCCGCGTGATGCGCAGGTTCACCGCGGAGTACGTGTCGCGCTGCGTGCTGGGGGTGCACTCCAAGGCGCTGGCGTCGGTGCTGTGCCTGCTGCTGCGGCGCGCGCGGCTTGACCTGCACGCCGAAGTGGAACAGAAGGAGATCGGTGAGAACTGACTACTGGTCATGAATACTCCTCAAGGGGTACCCGTTCTGCTCCGAGGCTTATGGTCCCGCTAGTTGCTCGTGCGTATTTATCTTGACGATTTTTTAATCGCTTTCAATTTAGGATTCTAGGGTCAGTGATGAAAGAGGCCATATTAAGTATGGTAGACGGGAGAGTGAATGAAGCAAGCAAAGTGAATAAAGCGTCATTAATTATGATCTCTCATTATAAGTCAGTGGTTAGTTCACCTGGACAGTGTATCTCACTAATGCATAGCATTTTAATGTAAATTATTTTAGAGAAAAAGTCCGACTTGGCTGTATGTACTTGGATTCCTTTGTTTTGTACTCTCCGAAAGGGGTAAAGTTTAAAAAAAAAACTGTAAAGAGTTCCTGCCAAAAGTTCCGGTAAATCATCGAAATGCATCTCACCAATACATTCTGATGCAAATAACTTCAGAAGATGAAAAAAACATCTGAATTGGCCGTATGGACTAAGTTTCCTTCGCCTTCCCCGAAAGGGGCAAACTTTACAAAAAAAATCTGATTTTAACGATAATAATAATTCATTTATTTGCTGAATATAGTATAATATATTAGGATGTTACATAAAAATTCGAGGCGCATATTCGCCGTATTGGCATGCAAATTTTTACTAAAATTTTGTAAATACTGTAAATAAATCTCAAAAATAAGCTTCAAAAAAAAATTAAAACAAAATAGAAGTCAGATACTGATGTAGTGTGCGGTGCGGTGTGTGGTCGCAGGCGCGTCATGGAGCGTCCCGCTGGAGTCGCTCTGCGAGCTGGCGTGCGCGCGGCGCGCGGCGGCCGGCGGCTGCTGCGCGGCGGCGGCGGCGGCGGAGCGCGCGGCGGGCGCGTGCGGCGCGCTGCGGGCGGCGCGCGGCCGGCAGCTGCGCGCCGAGCGGGCGGCGCGCGCGCACCGGGCCGCCGCCGCCGCCGCGCACAGCGCCCGCCTGCGCCACGCCGCGCACACGCAGCTGCACGCCGACGTAAGCACCTACTCACATCTATTGACACTGTGTAGCCAAATCTACTAGCTGCACCCTGCGGTAGTATAAGAAGTTCCCGCGGGAATCTCAGGACAAACTATACGTCATATTATAAACCTTCCTCATAAATCAATATCTATTGGTGAAAACCGCATGAAAATCCGTTCAGTAGTTTTCGAGAATATATCTGTGGATAGATGCAGGACTTTGTTTTATAAAATGTGTGTTTATAATAGGTACAAAAACTAATTACAATACATTACAAGCGAAATATGATCCCCGTTTCCCCACAGATTTAAAAAAAAAATTGTACAATTAGCAAGTAAATGGCCATTTTTGCCCATTTTTTATTGATGCTACTCAGTCCTGTTTCTTAATACTGATCAAAAACTTCTATCGGACCATCCATCATTGGAGTAGTAAAAAAGTATCAAAAAACAAAGTGTGTGAATTTTTTTTTTTATTTGAGAATCGGGGATCAAAATTTCACGAAAAATCATGAATTGTGTCCTAAGACCTTATCTAATATATAAAATTCTCGTGTCACAATGTTCGTTCTCATACTCCTCCGAAACGGCTTGACCGATTCTCATGAAATGTTCAGTATGTCTGAGAATCTGACAACATCTATTTTTCATCCCCCTAAAGGGAGTTCCTGCGGGAATCCCGAAACTCACGCGGGTGAAACCGCGGGGCACAGCTAGTTATTAATAAAAATTGTTACGTTCATTTGTGTCGTTTGAATTAAGTTTGTATTCTGTTACATTTCCCTGTTTAAATTGGTTGTTTTAGAGTCCGAAGTGGGATTTTTCTTTTGAATCTCCGAACTCCAATTTTACCTTTGTCTAATAAAACGAATTCTGTTACGGCCGCTGCAGACGGTGGGCGGCGCGCAGGAGCCGGCGCCGGCGCTGGTGCGGCGCTCGCGCGAGCTGAGCGCGGCGGCGGAGCGGCTGGCGGCCGCGCACGCCCGCGCGAGGGCGCTGGTCGACGCCGCGCACCAGAGGTACGTGTCGCGTGTCACGTGCGGGACGCGTGGCGACATCTCTTGGGCGCCATTTTAACTTTAAACAAACAATTCTTGTATTCTTTTTTCTTTGTTATGGCGTCGCATGGTTTGCACATTTTGCTATTTTCAAGGTAGGGAAACGATGAAAAACATGAAAAAGATGCGGATTCGGAATTTTGGATAGGATCAGGAAACTGTAGGTTATTGGTTTACATAGGTAATCATAAATAATATTATTATATATACAGATTGTTAAACAAGTGTATTTCGAAGACTGTTGGAACGATTTGGGCTCAATTTTTGTATTTTGATAAGGTTTTTTTTTAGTTTACCTTTATAGGTTTCTTTAGTGAAAATAATATTTTTTGTATGATGCCATCTTGGGAATCTTTGAAATAACTTGCATCGTTAGATTACTTTGCTCAGCAACAGACTGTGTTTTAAGAAAATTTCCTAGCGGGAAATTATCGCTTGGATAATTATGTTAATTGATTGAAAAAATATCATAATTTACAAACAACTACAGGACTGACAATCGCCATACTATCGAGCGTGACTCGGAAAAAAACGAAAATAAAATCTAGATGGCGTGGCAAACTGAGCTGTCTTATAGGTTGCATTTTTTTTCCGCTAGGTTCACTAGTCAACGACAACAAGTTTGTTTTTAGCGTTTCTACAAATTGCGAACAGATGGCGTCAGAAAAAAAAAAATCTTTGGAAACATGAATGAAATGACTTTTCAATACTTACGCCATCTGTTACTATTCAGCCGTATCACTACAATATTAATCCTTTTACTCAATGAAAAATTGTACAATGGTTGAATTAGGTTCACCGATGCTTGATTTTCTCAATTTTTTCCATTTCGTTACTCTTGGCGCTGTCTAGTGCTCTTATTTAGAACTAGTTTCCAAATCACGCTCGATAGTATGGCGATTGTTCCTCCATGAAACAACACAAAAGAGCAGGAAGCAGTTAACATGAGATGATACAACTATACGTGTGTGCGTGTCCCCGTCAGACTGAAGTGGGGCGCGGGCGCGAACCCGTCGCTGCTGGGGCTGGTGCGCGGGCTGGAGGCGGGCTGGGCGGCGCGGGCGGCGCGCGCCGAGCGGCTGGGCGGCGCGGCGCGGCGGCTGGGCCAGCTGGCCGCGCGCGCCGCCGCCGCCGCCGCGCGCAGCCCGCACGCGCGCACCGCCCGCACCGCGCGCCAGGCGCTCGCGCACTGGGAGAAGGTGAGCCGCCCTTACCTTACCTAACACGTTGAGAGAGCTTGGCGTAAAGAAAAATTAATGAAAAATAAAAAAAAACCTAACCTAACCTAACTTAACACGTTGAAGAAGCGTGAAGAAGAAGAAGAAGTAAATAAAAAAAAAGAACGACGTGGCGACACGTTGCCATGCCGACAGCTAACTATGCGATAGTGTATGTAACAAGTGATGCGGTGTGGAAGCGGGCTCTTGGGCCTCCTATGGGCTCCTACTGCTATTCTGTTAAAGGATCATATTTTAATAATTATAATGATACTATTTTTAGATAATTTTTTTATTATTGTTCTAAATTTTTATAGTTAGTATTAGTTTTTATAGTATTAATTTCGGTGCTTACACCAAAAAAAATTATGATCGTCTACTTTACAAAAGCTGTGTTAAATTGACAACAGTTTATGTATGAAATATTTAATCGTTTACAGGCTTGCACATTGGCACAAAAATATTCACTGGAAGTGTCGCCCGTGGAGGAATCATTGATGGAAATGCTACACCCTGAGGGGAACATAGACGAACAGTGGGTAAGTACGAACGAACCCTATGAACTGATTTCCAACCAAATTTGAATTTTCGGGAGAGTGGACATTCAGGGAATAAACGTTTTTAAAAGTAGACGGAGAAGAAGTGAATGTTCAGGGAAGTAGACGTTCGGGGAAGTGGACGTTCTGGGAAGTAGACATATCGGGAAGTGGTCTTTCAGGGTGGACTTTCGGGGAAGTAGATGATTGGGGAAGTGGACGTTCGGGGAAGTAAATGTTCAGGAAAGTGGACGTTCGGGGAAGTGGACGTTTGGAGAAGTGAATGTTGAGGGAAGTGGACGTTCGGGGAAGTGGACGTTCGGGGAAGTGGACGTTCGGGGAACTGTGTGAACGTCACAGTCACAGCCAATGCTTCCCCCCCGTCGGCAGGTGCAGAACGTGTGCGGCGTGGTGCGCGAGATGAGCGCGTCGCTGGCGCGCGCCGCCGCCGCCGCGCGCGGCCGGCTGCAGGCGGCGGGCGCGCAGCTGCGGGCCGCGGCCGCGCGGGTGGCGCCGCCCGCCGCCGCGCGCGCGCGCCTGCTCACCGACGCGCAGCGCGACCTGCACGTGCTGCAGCTGGACGGCCCCGAGGTGAGCACATTATTTTTATTTTTTATTTATTTACTCCAAAAACAAATACATTAAAAACATATCATATATGTTTTTTTTTATTATTTCACTACCCATGTGCGAAAATCTGTAATCGGCTTTTTTGTTTGACACTCAAATGTTCATTATATTTTTGTAGCTGTTGATTTTCCAAATAAAGAAAAATAAAATAAAATATTATACAAAACACTTAAGCCCGAAAGGGCTTTTTAGTGTCGCGTCTGACTTTTTTATTTTGTGAGGTACCTAGTTGTTAGTTCGCGGGGTATGAGGAAACATGAAATCGGTGGGAGACGGAGAGTGTCGCTTTTTTACACAAAGTGAATACGATAATAAAACACCAACAATACTAATATTTATCTATACATATTAGACTATAATGAAATTATCAAATAAATCTTAAAATTGAAATAGAAAAATCAAATTTTTCGACTACACTAAATAGAACAAAAATAAATAAATAATAATACCATTTGTTAAAATTAATTAATACACCATTTGTTAATATAATAAATTAATATTTTTTTTATTTAGCTTTAAATTAGCAAATTATGGACACTATCTATTCGTCATAATATCAATGGGCGCGCGCGCCGTGCGGCGTACGCGGGGGTGTTGCAGCGGGGTGAACGACCTCGGTCAGCTGTCGGTACATTGTATGTAACCCACGTAAATACCGTACGTAGCCGAACGAGCGCTTCGCGCGCAGCGGTGGCGGCGGCGAATAGAGTAGCCAATAAATCAATTGCATCTTTCGTTCACGATAACTTTACTTTTTTGTAATGAGACTTATCAAAATAAAAAAGGTGTTTATTAAAACTCCTTTAAGATTAATTTGTAAAAGTTTGCGCACTGAATAAAAAATATTCCTGTAATACGGGTTGTTTTCGCTATTGTCGTGTGCCACTGTACTGTACTGTACTGTACTGTACTGTACTGTGTACTGTACTGTGCAGGGCGACGCGGCGGGCGCGCTGCTGGCGCGCGAGCGGCGCGTGGCCGAGTGGACGGAGTGGGCGGAGCGCGCGGAGCGGGCGCGCGAGGAGCGCGGCGCGGTGCAGGCGGCGGCGCGCGCCGCGAGCGGGCTGGCCGCCGCGCTGCCCGAGGTCAACGCCGCCTTGCTGCTGTGAGACCACCGCACTTACCAACATACATACATACATACATACAACGTGTTAATGAATTGACTGGAAACCTGATACACCCCATTTAAAAAAATAAACAATAATATGATTAAAATATATTTTATGTATAAAAAAAAATCTTTAGAAGTTATTCAACATTAGTTTGGAGGTGACCTATCTACGAAATTCCAAGCGCTACGCCCGCGCCTGCCGGTTCGAATTTTTTTGCTGCGGGCGGCGTACGCGACAAATATTGTATTATAAATAATTTAGACAGGGACTAATAAAAATGAAAAAATATAGCCTATATTAAAACATAGTGCGATCGATTCGCTAGTTGATTCTGAGCAAACTACTTTTTAGTTTTCAGTTAGTTCATTAACACGTTGTATACATCTATACTAATATTACAAAGAGCAAAAGTTTGTGACGTTGTAGGGGGGTAATCTCTGGATCTACTGAACCGATTTTGAAAATTCTTTCACTTATAGAAAGCTAAAATGATTTTGATTAACATAGCGTACTTTTTATCCCGGAATTCCCGCGGGATCTTTCTATTTTGTTATGTACCAGCTGTTCAGTAATTTCGGAGTTCCCGCAAGAATTCCGGGATAAAAAGTAGATACCCTATATCTTTCACTGTATTCCTGACAATGTGTATGCAACATTTCATGATATTCGGTCGAGCCGTTAGGTGAAAGTGTAACAAACAAACAAACTGACATTCGCATTTATTAATAGTAAAGATTTAGAATAGACTTCCTATTAATCGGTAAAATATCCGTATTTCACTGTCTCCTCACATTAATGTGTAAATTCTACCACATTCACACAACATTTACGACGATAAACTAATTTGTGAAACAAATAAATCGGATTGACGTCCATTTCTGCTCGGCGAGCACTTTGAAGCATCACTGATCTGTTCCGTACTGTGGGGCAGGTTGCCGCAGACGTGGGCGGCCGAGGCGGCGGCGCGCCCCCCCGCCGCGGGGGGCTCGCCCAAGGCCGGCGCCGCGAGGCCGGGTATGTACCATACTATACCACCGAAACGTAGATATAACCAATTGCGTATTTTTTTCTGTATGTGAAAATAACCTATTCAAATGTAATAATCTCAGCTGTTAGTTTTTAGAAAAAAGTAATAATTACAATTAAATGAATTTTTAATTCTAACATTTTTGGTGCAAGTTGCAACGATCTCATCGCCTTTAAAATATTCTTAGATGCACTGATAAAGTCCTTTTTATCTTCCCGTTAATTCTGCTCGATTTGGTTGTAGTAGTGTACCGATGAGCGCATTTGCATGTGTAAGCATAATTTCAATAGAAACTACTCACAGAGTTACGCTCACTAAAACAATGTGCGTGTACACATCTCAACACAATCATAACCAAACGGACATCGTGCAATCCTTCTTCCTTCCTTTATTCAAATATCTTTTTGTGAATTATGTGCGAATGAATTCTTTACCTTATAAATCTCAGTTGTTTACCTTATGAACCCTGTACACGAGTACACAGTGCAGTGCTGTCCGCAGGCGGGCCGGCGGCGGGCGGCGAGCGCAACGCGCAGGGCGCCGGCGTGTGGAAGCGCGTGCGGCTCAAGCTGGAGGGGCGCGACCCCGAGCCCGCGCGCCGCCTGGCGCCCGCCGAGCAGGTGCGTGCGCGACGTGGGGCACTGGCCACGTGTGGGGCACTGGCCACGTGTGGGGCACTGGCCACGTGTGGGGCACTGGCCACGTGTGGGGCACTGGCCACGTGTGGGGCACTGGCCACGTGTGGGGCACTGGCCACGGTGTGGGGCACTGGCCACGGTGTGGGGCACTGGCCACGGTGTGGGGCACTGGCCACGGTGTGGGGCACTGGCCACGGTGTGGGGCACTGGGGACGGTGTGGGGCACTGGCCACGTGTGGGGCACTGGCCACGTGTGGGGCACTGGCCACGTGTGGGGCACTGGCCACGTGTGGGACACTGGCCACGTGTGGGGCACTGGGGACGGTGTGGGGCACTGGGGACGGTGTGGGGCACTGGCCACGTGTGGGGCACTGGCCACGTGTGGGGCACTGGCCACGTGTGGGGCACTGGCCACGTGTGGGACACTGGCCACGTGTGGGGCACTGGGGACGGTGTGGGGCACTGGGGACGGTGTGGGGCACTGGCCACGTGTGGGGCACTGGCCAGGTGTGGGGCACTGGGGACGGTGTGGGGCACTGGCCACGTGTGGGGCACTGGCCACGTGTGGGGCACTGGCCACGTGTGGGGCACTGGCCACGTGTGGGGCACTGGCCACGGTGTGGGGCACTGGGGACGGTGTGGGGCACTGGCCACGTGTGGGGCACTGGCCACGTGTGGGGCACTGGGGACGGTGTGGGGCACTGGGGACGGTGTGGGGCACTGGGGACGGTGTGGGGCACTGGGGACGGTGTGGGGCACTGGGGACGGTGTGGGGCACTGGGGACGGTGCGGGGCACTGGGGACGGTGTGGGGCACTGGGGACGGTGTGGGGCACTGGGGACGAGTGTGGGACACTGGGGACGAGTGTGGGGCACTGGGGACGAGTGTGGGGCACTGGGGACGAGTGTGGGGCACTGGGGACGAGTGTTGGATACTAGGGACGAGTGTGGGACACTGAGGACGAGTGTGGGACACTGGGGACGAGTGTGGGGCACTGGGGACGAGTGTGGGACACTGGGGACGAGTGTGAGACACTGGGGACGAGTGTGGGACACCATGCACGATATGGGACACTAGGCACGATGTGGGACACTGCGGACGAGTGTGGAGGGCTAGGAGACGAGTGTGGGGGACTGGGGACGAGTTTAGGACAAAGGGCACGAGTGTGGGAGGTTGGACATGGATTGAGAAAGTGTAGAAGACTGAAAAATAATTGTGGGAGAGTGAGGATGAGTGTGGAAGGTTGGAGGACGTGTGTAGGAAGTTTGGGGATAAGTGTGTAAAGAAGGATAGGGGATAAATGTGGAAGATTTGAATAAAGTTTTATTTATTCTTTGTATTGTAACTAGTTACTCACCTGCTAAATCTGTTCAAATTCCAGGTGGACTACATGATAACGGAAGCAACGAGCACCGACAACTTGTGCATGATGTACGAGGGCTGGATGGCGTGGGTGTGAGGGGCGCCCCGCCCCGCCCCGCCCCGCCCCGCCCGCCGCCCGCAGCCCGCCCCCCGCGCCTGCGCCACGCGGCCCGCGCGCCCCGGGGGGGCCGACACGCCTCATATAGAGTGTACACACAGACACACGGACGGACACGCGGGCCGGCCCGACCGAGGGACGGTCGGTGCGGACACCTCGGCCCGCGAACGGTCGAACAGCGGCCCCGGGAGGCGTTCGTTCGTTCGGTCCGTTTACATTTCGATCTTTCGGTCCAATTACATTTCGATCGTTCGGTCCGTTTACATTTCGATCGTGTCGTTGGGCGTTTCGTTCACTTTGACCGTTCCGTCGGCCCATTTCAATATAGAGATATACCATCTTTTAATACCACGGATCGTCCGAGCGCTCGCCGACACCGGGGCGATTCGATGTTAGGATACGACATGATGTAGTTAAGGTTTTTTCGTTTATTTCTTGTTTTTGGTAAACTTTAACTCCTTTTTTTGGGTTTTATTATGTTTTTTTTTGGTTATTTTTTTTTCTATGTTTTATTAATGTTATATACTTACGATTGGAGTATGTGCATGTCTAACATGTGTTGTAAGTTAGTCGGTCTGTTGTCACGGAGTTAAAAAGTTTGGATTCTGATTGGTGTTGGTAAATAACTTGGCTTCATATTGAAAAACCTAAACTTTAACAAAACCAGATTTAAAATATCAATCAAAAAGGGTTAATAAAGAAAAGGAAAAACGGGTCAAAGATATCTATACATCCTTGGACTTTTATGTCCTCATCAGGCCTCCTCTTTCCAAAAATATGTTCTATATCTAACGAGAACAAACCCTTGTTACTCTTTTCCTAGACCTCCCATAAACAACCAAATTCCTTAAGTCATCCCATACCAACAATGGCCGATATATTTATCCTGATATTTTACACGTATTCTTAAATTTCACACACAGCTTTATCCTTCAATAAAATAGTTTTGACCTAATCGAAAAGCATTAGACAACAGACCGTATTAATTAGTGATAGAATAGTTGTCTCTGCGTAGTTGGCTTGTAGAACTTAATAAATATTATGTATTCATTGCTCCATAATAATAGAGAACCTTGGCCATGGAACTTGTCTATGGAACCCGTAAAGTATTCGTAACCAATTTTTTGTACGTGCACTGAGTCGCAGTAGTTCTTGATATTTAACAATGTGTGGATCCTTTTGGATCGTTTTACTGTTCATTTGGATAATTAGTAATGATTGTGCATCATCAAGATGCATAAAAACCTAGTATAAAATACCCATTCAGATTAGTGGGCAAAGTATCTACATATCCTTATGATTCTAGTATATAACAATAACTTCAGCTTCGATCTACACAATCGTATTACCAAAACATTCCTGTTTTCAAAAACGCTATTTTCTTTTTTTGTACCAAGTTAAGAAATGCTTTCAACAAAATTTAAACCTTATACACGTAAAGGTAACGACGAATTACTGCTGCAGCTCAGTGTACAGTTTATTTCATAAAAAAATTTTTCCAGCAAAATTTTTTCAATGAAACATTCTGACTAACATTTTTGTTGACCACAAATTATCTAGTTCCAACAAAAAAACCACCCCTATTTTTCCCCACGATAATAAGCGATAGATCATAATACAATATATATCAATAACTAATACTTTAGTTTGTATGTGACTATTTGCACTCGTTTCCTGTAAACTGTTAATATTTCGACTCAAAAAATAGAGTACCTATTTCAGTGGATTAACTTTTGTAGACACCGCGAGTAAAATTTAACATGTCAAAATTTTGTTCCAATAACGTTACCGTCAGTTGACTGTTGGGATTGACTCGACTCCCAACTTGTAAAGAATTCTTAAGAATAGACATTTCGTGTATTCTAACGAAGATTTGCTCCAGTTATACATATTTTGTCATTTGTGTTGTGTTTCTCCTCTTGCTTAAATAAATCTTTCTTTATCTTTATCTTTATATTAGAAAGCTATATGTAGTTGATACCAAATATGAATCTACTAAGTATCGACTATGATTCACCTTCTATGATTTGCCATTTGTACATTGAATATCTCTATAGATTATAAAGATCAGAGAAATTATTAGCTTTTAGAAATGGCAACTCCATGTGACCTTTTTGATCCGTGAACTAAACGCGTGAATATAGAACACCGCCCCCTACGTTACACTGAAGCATGTTGTATCTAAGACTATACAAAAATATACCTACCCATAAACATATTATTATTATGCGGCCGCGAGAGTTAGAAAGGCCTATTATATACCAAGTCTTATACAGATAATCAAAGAAATTTATTTTGAAATATTTCGTTTTTGTATATTTTTTAGCCATCAAGACATTCGGTTTTTAACTGAAATTTATGTAAATTATGTCTAGGCATCTTTTCAGACCATTTTGCTTCTATGAAAAACAGATTTTTGACAATAGGCCCCCACTAACTAATTTTTGTATGAAATGTTACTTAGGCCGTTTTTGTACTCGCGGTCTCTATCATGTTGCATCAGTAAAGCCATCAATGGTATTTATAAACCTTTTTAAATCCTTACTCAATCATCAATCCATCATATTAATTCTTTAGACTCTTTAAAACTATGTAGTTGCGTACGCTTAAATTATGCTCCTTGAGATTCTGAGGTATATGAAACTGTAGCAAGCTTGTTAGATATATTTAACCTTTACAGGAAATGAGTTCATATTTTAACCCCAACGCTTTATTGAATAACCGCTAGCATTTGATAGCATCGCTTGTGAGAATGATGTGTGAATGTTGTAATTTACAAAGTAATCTTTCTGTCATAATAACCAATTTCTTTAGTGTAAACGTAACAGTGAATGTTAATGTCGAGTTCAGCTCTATTTGGTCATAATCTAAAAAATGTATCGCCTATTTGCAAATATCGGAAATTTCATCGATGTAATCCATTAATGCCGTCTAAAGTCGAAAGATTGTAGTTTCTAAATCGACTCCATTTTCTTTGTAAACCATAGGTAGGTAGGCACCATAGTTGTAGCATTTCATTCACTGTTGGTATGTGTGTAATCGCTTCATTGTAACAAATAAATGGTGTATGTCTAAATTGTTGGTTTTATTTCACGCTCAACCTTGTTTACCGATTACACATGTTGATGAATCTAACGGCCGCACTCAGAGTCGACTTTAATGATTACTTAGTTAAGTATAGATTTTTACAACAAAACTGTCGCAATCAGAGACGTTCAGTAAATTAATGTTAATTGGAATTTAATGAGGTGTAACTTAATTAGTTAAATGTCAATTAACATTAATTTATTAAACTTGTCTGAATGCGGCAGTTTTGTTTTAAAAATCTATACTTAACTAAGTAATCATTAAAGTCCACTCTGAGTGCGGCGGTAAGTAACGCAATATGAATTAAAAGAAATTCAAACAATTAGTTTTAAAACCCAGTCAATTGTTTTTTTTTACTTTAAAAATTTATAGAGTTCATCAGTCAGTTACCTTGTTATTTCAACTTTTTGTAAGATTAGAGCTATATTATAGACTAGCTGTCCCGCGTGGTTTCACCCGCGATAATGTCGGAGTTCCCGCAGTTATTCCAGATTAAAATATAGCCTATGTTTATGTTACTGAGGCATAGTGTAGCTTTCTAATGGTGAAAAATTTTTTGAAATCGGTCCTGTAGTTTCTGAGTTAAATCGTAACAAACAAACATCATCAAATCTTTCCTCATTATAATGTTAGTGAAGAATATATGGGCCATCAACCCGGTGCTTGGGTTTAAACTCGATAAAAACTGCCTTTAACGGTATTTTATCGAGTTTAAACCCGAAAACGCCAAGTCGATTGCCCATCTATAATTAGAACCAGATGCAAAATAGACGCTCAAATGTAGAGTTGTGGAAACCAGATCATTTACAAATACAAAGAATACGCATTACAAGCCGACTAGTAGGCTATTAGTTACCAACATAATCAGAGTAATTAACTAGTGTTCTGAACCCTAGGTAGTAGGTACTCTAAAAGGTTAAAGATACGTTTTTCCTTCACATTTTTTTTGCAAGTAATGATCTATCATACGTACAGCGTGTGTCTCCTTTTATCGCGTATAATTTATTCAGCCTTAGTCCTTAGAAAGAATTACATTCATTTGCGAAAGAAAAAAGGCGAGTGAAAACGCAACTTAGGCTAAAAAATTAAAATATCTTATTAATTTTTTTCAATAATTGTATTAATAATAGTAATAATAACTGAACATTGAATTCCCGATATCACAATAAAAGCTATTTACACGATCAATACGCGCAAAGTGCACCCAATAAAACCAGTAACTTTATGCAGATGCACACATCTTTCTTGGACCTTTACAAGAGTGAAACTAGCAACATCTGCTATAATAAATAATATTTTCTAGAGAAATTAATTTAAAAATAAATTGATAGTAGACAATTCTATGTAGAAGCACTTAAACAGGATAAAAAAAAAATTAACAAAGTACCATTGTTGGCAGTTTCCAATTAATCTTTTTAATTTTTGCAATATTGCAAAATTATCAAAAAAAAACTTTTCCGTTCGATCGAACCAACTTATCAAAAAATCTTAACTGAAAAGCTGGTCAAATTAGTACCAGGCTCAGAACAAAGAAAGGTGTCTAGACACCTAGGTGTGTTTTCAAAACAGTTAATTCTTCAAACAAAATCGGGTATTTTGCGAACTAAAAAGTTCTGTAAAAAATTATCCCTGCATCATATCTACCCCCATTCTACATTTTTCTAATATCGATTTAAATTAAATAACTTACCGCCGCACTCAGAGCCGACTTTAATGATTAGTTAGTTTTTTAAAACAAAACTGTCGCAATCAGACTATTATTATAAATTAATTTTAATTGACATTTAACTAATTAAGTTACATCTCATTAAATACCAATTAACATTAATTTATTGAACGTCTCTGATTGCGGCAGTTTTGTTTTAAAAATCTATACTTAACTAAGTAATCATTAAAGTCGACTCTGAGTGCGGCCGTTAGAATGTATGATAATGATCTATAGCGGGTGGCGCTTTTATTTTACTCCTGTAAGGTGCTTAATGTAGGCAATGTATAGTAATGAAATTATTTTTATAATATAAATCATAATAGCACATAACAACAATATTGGAGTCATAATAATTTAATGTGACTCATATAAGTCAACTATACTGTTTAGAATTTTAAGTATATTATAGGTACCTACTATATAACGTGGTAAAATTAGCTGCAAATATTTATAGAGTTGAAAGTATACATCGTTATAAACATGTTCATAAAAAAAAAGAAAAAAAAATTCGCTCGCTTTACACACATCGCCGCGCGCCAGTATCTTAAGTTCAATAACCTCGATCGAGTTGAACAGCTGATCCATTCCTTGCTATGTGCGTGGCGCGTGCCTTGTATACGTATAAGTGAGCTACGTGTATTGTGTACCTTGTGAATGTAATTATAATGATTTTGAAATGAATTTTTTGTCCTCATATTCCGAAAAACTACCGAACTTAAAATTTTTTTTTTCCCTTATCCCGTTTGTTATAACGTATACTTTCAGCCCTGTAAATATTTGCAGTTAATTTTGCCACATGCTATATAACTACGTTTCACACCTTCTTGCACCAATAAAAAAAATCTATAGTGAGCTAACACCGGCTATGCGCGCTCTGTATCAATAGTACTACTGAGTAGTCCAAGGTAGTACAAATGATCACTAGAACTAATACAAATAATACAAACAAAATCCCTCGGGTTTTGTTACAACCACAGCATAACAGTACAAACCACTAAACAATGTTTCAGTTCTTAGTTAACAATTTCCCATACCTATTTTTCAGCCAACTACATAGTTTATTTTATGCGCGACTAAAACACCTTTTTTTATAACATACCTTTTATTGAAGATAATTTTTATATATTGTAAATTTCTTTATGGCAATATTTTCAAAGTTATAATAATATAATACAAAACTTATAATATAAAAATATGAACTATGGTACATACATGTTTTATGCAATCGTTTTGAGTGAATATCATAATATTCCAAATGAACGCATACGGTGCGACATTCGCTGTGTGAGAAGCTGCACACACCACCAGAGTTGTTGAGAAGTGTCAAGCAGTGAAATAAGCTACCATTAAAATCTGAAGGTGAGATTTTTTTTAATTTTCCTACAATCTAAGCTTTGCCACCACCTGAAGTCTATTCATATATGAACTATGAAGTACCAACTTAGTGATAAGTAGGATAACGACCGCGAGTTGCAACCAACTTGATGTGCTTCACCACTTCTAATTCATAAGCACACGCCTGTCTCCTGGAAGGGCTGGCAGACACTATTGATATTCGATTGCAACGATTCCACACCATCGCCTCATATATTTTTATTTATAAATACATTGTTTTTCTTTCTCACAGCCGGCACTGTTTGCACTTTCCCTGTAGCTCGCTCTGGCCGCTCTTCCCCCACAGCTTGCTCTGACCGCGCTTCCTCTGCAACTCGCTTTGGTCGTTCATGTCGCGCAGCTCGCTCTTTCCCCACAGATCGCACTGGCCGCTTTTCCCCCACAGATCGCACTAGCCGCTCTCCTCCCACAGGTTGTAATGGCCGCTCTTCCTCCGTAGCTCTCCATGGTCGCTGTTCTCCCACCAATTTCACTGATTCCTCTGACTCCTCAGGTAGCACTGGCCGCTCTTCCTCCACAGGTCGTATTGAGCACGCTTTCTCTACTGCTCGCTCTGCCCCCACAGGCCGCTCTGAGAATGCTTTATTTGTAGCTTGTTCCGACCGCGCTTCCCCTACAGTAGTGTGCGCGCTTCCCCCACAGTGCTGGCGGCGTTTCCCCCGCAGCTACCGCGGCGCGCGCAGCCGCTGCAGCGCGACGAGCTCGTCGAGCTGCGCCTTGTACAGCTGCGTGACATCCTGCAGGTCGAGGCGCACCTCCTCCAGCTGCTCCTCCTTCTCGCCGTACATCTGCAGCAGGGCGTCGTACTGCTCCTGCAGACTCTGCGGAGATAAGCGGCGAGTTAGTTGTCAGACTCCATCAATCCTTTCCATCAATTAAGCAATTATCCCCCCCCCCCCCCTCCCCCCTTTGACTATTTGATATTTGTCTTTATCAATGCCACATGACCAAGAGTGCGTGCACACTTACAATTACAAGTGAATTTTTTCATCATATTTGAATACAGATGGAAAAAAATGCAGCATCTTATAGGATATCGACTGCATGACGGGAACCTAAGCCCGCCTAACCTGAGGCGGGGTCCCCGGCCGCCTCACCTGCTGGTCGTCGAGGCGCGCCTGCAGCGCGGCCACGTGCGCCTGCAGCGCGCGGCGCTCCGCCTCCAGCTGCGCGGCGGAGGCCTGCAGCGCGCGCAGCTCCCCGTCGCGCCGCTGCAGCGCCGCCAGCGCCTCCTGCTGCCCGAGCGCGCCCCCGGCCCCGCCCCCGCCCCCGCCCACACTCCCGGCCGCGCCCAGCGGGCTGTACCCGCCCGGGGACATGCGACCCACCTCCTCCTGCACAACCGACCAATCCTAATGAGTCCAGTACACAATGGCCATGCTTCCCAGTGCACAACTGTAGGCCGCTATCACTTGGTGTCCACCGATGGCGCATGGCTCATTGCTGCCTATCGAAGCGTTTGCGATGGACGTGGAAGTAATTACGGAAGTGTATACCGCCACAAAGTTGTTAAAAAAAGGCGCAAAAGGCGATGCAATGGTGGAAGTCGACCATTCAACAGACATTTTGGGCGATCAAAAATTCAAGTACATACTAGCACGCAACATAAAAGTGCACCATCCCGGTCAGCGGTCGGTGACCAACTAAACTATGGGCGATTATGTAAACACCACAGGCCACGCTACGCCACGATTCCAGGAGTGTGCCCAAAAAACCGACAATATCCCGATTGATTGCCACGATTGAAAATCTTCCGCCACTGTATACTATTACCCCCTGTACACAATGGCGATTGCCTGAAATGGGCCAACATACGCCATTGTATACTGGACCCTTTACATATTATAAAACAAATTCTTGCGCCGCCTCTGTCTGTCTGGTCGCGATAACTCTTAAAACTACTGAACGAATTTCATGCGGTTTTCACCAATAGACAGAGCGATTCATGAGGAAGATTTAGGTATATATTACTAGTCAAGGTTTTGTGTAAATCGGTTGAAATATAACGACTTTACGCTGACTCATAAACCCACGCACGGTGCCCTACCCTCGGGTGCACGTTAGTCCGCTCCCGGCGAGCGCGAACGGCGCGCGTGTGACGTGAGAGTGATTCCCGCGGGAACTCCGAAATACCGCGGGTGCGCAAATGCTTTCTCTTGTACATAAAGTGACTTACATTCGTCCACAGCGAGTTCGACAACGAGTCCGATGCGACGGAATGCGGCGGCGACAAGTCGCCACGGGCAGCCAATTGCTCCTGAAAACAATTTTTAATTCATCAAATTGTAATTTTCTCGTCTTGTCTGAAAACATGCAGCTAAATTCCATTCATGAGTAGTAAATACAATTTAGGTTAAACATAAAAATAATTGTAAAACTAACAACAAACAACAAGGTGAAATGCCAATCTAAAAAAATATAATGAAAGAATTATCGTTCTTTATATTCTTTGTAGGTACCCGATAAAGGTTACTAATTGTTTCCTTAATTCGGGAACAGTAGGGCAGAAGAACCAATTATCATCATGTCAGCCGAAAGACGTCCACAGCTGGACACAGGTCTCCCCAAAGGGTCACCAAAACGACCGCTCCTGCGCTACCCGCACCGCTCCTGCGCTACCCGCACCGCTCCTGCGCTACCCGCACCGCTCCTGCGCTACCCGCACCGCTCCTGCGCTACCCGCACCGCTCCTGCGCTACCCGCACCGCTCCTGCGCTACCCGCACCGCTCCTGCGCTACCCGCACCGCTCCTGCGCTACCCGCACCGCTCCTGCGCTACCCGCACCGCTCCTGCGCTACCCGCACCGCTCCTGCGCTACCCGCATCACTCCTTCCCTACCCGCACCGCTCCTACGCTACCCGCACCTCTCCTACGCTACCCGCATCCAATGAAAAGAAAGACTCCTCGTACCCAGCGAGTTTCTTGGAAATTAAATTCCTAGGAAAATTTGACAGAATGTAGAATCTAAATGTGACCATTATTCACTCACAGCTGACAGTTACTGTCAGCTCGCTGTCAACGATACGCACACACGCTCAGTGCACGTCCAAGCCGCCGCCTACTTGTGGGCGAGTACTTGAATCGGTTAATTTGTCTGGAGCGTCACCGCCCACCGGGCTGGCTCTATTAAATACGTCCGTGAGATATTGCATCGCATTAGAAGTGTAAGTTGTAACATAAGAGCTGTAGGGTATGTTCCGGTATCACTGTAAGAAATGACGTCAATTTAGTATACTGCACAGCCGTCCTTTTATAGTTAGCTATACTGGTTACTGTTTAAAACTGAACGCAGGCCAGTATACTGTCATTTACGGCTTGTGTCGTGGTAACCAAGCAAACGTGGTATATACTACATAGAATAACATATTATATTATACTATAGATATACTAGCTGCGCTCTGCGGTTTCACCCGCGTGAGTTTCGGAATTCCCGCAGGAATTCCCTTTAGGGGGATGAAAAATAGATGTTGTCCGATTTTCAGACATACTGAATATACATACAAAATTTCATAAAAATCGGTCAAGCCGTTTCGGAGGAGTATGGGAATGAACACTGTGACACGAGAATTTTATATACTATAGATATAGATATATTAACACAATCAGACTGGAAAGTGGAACCCTGTGTTCATCACACAAGGTGCACCACCACCGGGAATCGAACCTGGAACCTCTTGATTAGCGGGCACGCATGGTGACCTGCTACGCCAATCGGGTCGTCAAATAGCGACGATTATGACGTCATACAGCAGAACAACTACTTCGCGTTATGACTAAACTTCATTTTAGGTTTAAAGAATCTTTCCGCCGCACTCAGAGTCGTTCATTAAAATAACGTTAATCGGCCCATAACTAATGCTACTTAAAACCTCTAGTGACAATTAAATCGCCGTAGCTCCCAGAGACAAAAATTTAATGTTGATTAGTAGATTGACAACTATATGTAAGCATAGGGCGGTACACCCTATCGAAATGCGTATCGATAAAGTGCGACATTGCCACATGCATAAACTCATGGAAATGATACTTTTGTTTTTGTAGTTTTTATGAGGTGAAGTTATTATTTTTCTTTAGAAATAATTAATTGCGTTAATTTACTATTACTTTAATCGGAAATAATAATTGATTTCAATAAAATTAAATCGTGAATGCCATGACTTTTGTGATATGACAACATTGAACGCCGCCATTTTCATTTTTCAATTATCTACGTCAAATCAGTCCGCGAAATTTTTCAAATTGGAATAGCCGCCACTATTGAAGGTCTGTCCACATTCGCGCGCGAACCGCGCGCCAAGCTGCGAAACACCCGCGAACCATGATTCTACACTTATAGTTCGCGGGTGTTTCGCGGCTTCGCGCGCGAACTACGCGCGAATGTGGAGAGCGCTTGAAGTAGAAGAAGGAGAATTCGTCTTTAGTTATATAATAATAATTTGAAATTATTGTATAAAAAATGGTGAGTATTAAGTAATTATTATTGGTTTCATATTGTTAAAAGATAAAAATATGTTAGGCATGTATTTATATGGTTTTCTTTATATTTCAGGAGCAAAATAAAACACAAAGCAAATGAGTTGCAAACTTTACCCCGGACGAAAAATTTTTATTTGCACATTAATTAAACATCGATAATTGAATCAAAACTGATCGACGGAAAGTCAGTTTTTAAAAAAAATGGCCTGGATTTCAGTCACTGACGAGTTCAATAGTAATGCACTTGTATACAAGGTATTGTATTACTGTACCTATATACTTGTATTCTAGTTATTGCTTGTATACACTTTTTGTTAATATAACTAGAACTAATTATATTTTTTTTACTTGCAGCGTGATGTAACTACATTAAAAAGAGCATGGGATAACCTTAAGGCTATGGCCCGTAAAAGCAAGGCTATCTTTTAAAAACTAGAGGTGGACCATCAAATCCACCACCTCAACCGAAGCATAATAAGCATAATAGAAAAGGTAACATTCAATAACAACTTAACAGGGCTGGGCAAAATACCAAGTTGTAATTGAAATCCTTTTATTATAAATGTGAAACTTAGTTTGTTTATTTGTTACGTTTTCACACCTTAATGGCTTAACCGATCAACATGAAATTTTGCATACACATTTTCACCGGTACAGAGAAAAACATAGGGTACTTTTTATCTGGGAATTCCTGTGGGATCTTTGAGATTTCCACAGGTGAATCTCTGAAACGGTTGAACCTATTTGAACGGGACTTTCTCTGACAATTAAATGATGTTATAAGGTGTAAATTATGCTACTTTGGAGTTCTTGCGGAAATTCAGAAACTCAAACGGGTGGAATCACAGGGCACAGCTAATGTGTGTTATAATATGTATTCTAAAATATGTAGTTCTAATGAGTGTATTTTTTTAGTTGGAGACATTAAAACAAGCTGCTGAGAGAGCTGCTGAGTTTGAGGAAGAAAAAAATTAAGCTATTGTAGATGGCAAAACTAGAGCTAGCTGAATTAAAAAAAAACTAGAATTACAATAATAAAATTATTTATTTTAAATGAACTAGTTTTATTTTATTTATTTAAAATTCAGGCAGGTAGTTGAAGCAGCTGATAGGTGCCTGTATCCAGTTATACATTACTATTTTTCTATCTTTTGTTTCTAATATTTGTCCAGTCTGTTTTCAAATAATAATTGTAAGGTGCCAAGACTTCTTCCGGTAGCCCATTCCAAGGAGCAACCACTCTGTAAGTAAAAATTGTTATTACACCTTAAAAAAACAAATAACAAACAAAATCTGAGTATAACCAATTCTTTTTTTATTATTTTATGGTTTTTAATCTATAAATTTATACATATAAATAAAATTGAAGTGTCTGTTTGTGATTCCAAATTAACAGTTTTTCACTCAATGCATATGAAAGTATAATATAATCCTACTAATATTATAAATGTGAAAGTGTGGATGTTTAGATGTTTGGATGTTTGTTACTCAATCACGCAAAAACGGCTGAACGGATTTAGATGAAATTTGGCATGCACGTTGTCAGGGGTACAGAGAAGGACATAGGGTACTTTTTATCCCGGAATTCCCTTCGGTAACTCTGAAATTACCGCGGGTGAAACCGTCTGTCTGTTTGTTCTGTCTAAAACAGCTAGACCGATTTTAACGGGACTTTCAGGCAAATAGCTGATGTTATAACGAAGAATAAAACTATTTTAAAAGAAAATCGTTCCTGCGGGGATTCCGAAACTCATGTGGAGTAAAACCGTGGTGCACAGCTAGTTATTCATAAAAAGTTATCTATACCTAACTAGTTATCTCTAAAAAATCTCTCAACTATGGATTGCCTGAACAAGAACCATTACTATTGGGATTTTCTTATGTATATCATTTATGTTAGGTACCGGATATAATATGATCAGAATCACAATCGCAATAGTGATCTATTGTCAGTATAAAGCAGGAGTTCATCTAATGGTAATGAGATATTGTGAAATGTAGCACACACACAAATTACAGCCACAACTGTGTCTAATTTGATACTCATACTCACTTGAAGATATGGAAACTTCCTTTTCCAAATACTAAAAACTCTCAACAGTATTTTTCGTTTTGATTACTGATATGGCTTTTATTATACTTTTCTTGACTGTTTGAATTAGGACAAGAATGGTGTTAAATGCACATCATTTACCTACTACATAATCACTCACCAAGCAGTATACCTTGCAATACACCTGACAGCTGTTTTAGTGCACTACTATAATGAATAAAGCTATCATGAGTTCCGCTAGGCCATCGAGCTACAACTTTAAAAAATCCAAATTCGGGCCTGTTACTGCCTGAACATTAAAAGAAAACAATCCTCTTCTATGATATTCCACCAGGACTTCTTATTTTAATATGTGTAGCACATGACACCTGGAAGTCCAGCAATTCGTAAACTCAATAAAATCTTCTAGGTCAGACATGCTTTGCTAATTACTGTGACGTGATCGACGCCCTAAAAGTTTAAAAAATCCAACTTTGGTTTTGAAATTTTAACAACAAAAACAAACATAACCTTACTTTTAAATGTCAAAAATCTCCAATTAAGTCTTAAGTAAGGGTCAGCCGCCACTTAAAGTTAATCCTCATTAAACGTGATTAATGGAGGATTAACTGTCTCTGAGAGTGAATTTTTTTTAATCCTTACTTAAAATCCGTTAAGTAACCATTAAATCGACTCTGAGTGCGGCGGTTTATCTCTTATAAGAACATTATAGTTCACATAAAATAATATACAAAGAAGTAGAAGAAGATTTTTTTAAATTTAATTTTATAATTTATATTATTTTAATGTCGTTAGGTAACGTATTGTACAGCTGCGCTCCCTCAAATAATATCGTTTTCTTTCCATAATTTGTCCGTGCATTAGCAATTTCAAGTTTATATTTATTCCAAAAAGTGTATGCATGTGGTTTTTCCTGTAACTGTGTATTTTCGATTAGTTTTCAGCCTAAGTGTCTGTTACTGTCCGCTATAAGGGAACGTTCTCCACACTGCGGGCTGGTGCCAGTGATAACGGAGCATACCCACAGCACCCGAGCAGGCCTCACCTGCAGGATGGCCGCGCGCCTCCGCTCGGCGTCGAGCGCGGCGCCCTCGGCGGCCAGCCGGCGCTCCGCCTCGCCCGCGCGCCGCTGCAGCTCCGACATCTGCGTCTCGTAGTCGGCCTTAACGCGCTCCAGTTCGACGGTCTTTCTGGAATTTTGAAGAGAATAATATAGTACTTATAATCCTCAACACCCACTCTCACTCGTCAACACTTCCCCACACTCATCAACACTGTCCCACACTCCTCAACACCTCCCAGCTTGCTAAACATATCTCTACCTTGCTCAATACCTCCCCACACTCATCAAAACCTCTCCAGCACCTTCCCACATTGCTCAACACCATCCCACATTCATCAACACTTTCCCATATAGCTCAATCCTCCCCACACTCGTCAACACCTCCCCACACTCGTCAACACTTCCCCACACTCGTCAACACTTCCCCACACTCGTCGACACCTCCCCACACTCGTCGACACCTTCCCACATCGTCGACACTTCCCCACACTCGTCGTCTCCTCCCCACACTCGTCAACACTTCCCCACACTCGTCAACACTTCCCCACACTCGTCAACACTTCCCCACACTCGTCGATACCTCCCCACACTCATTCTTCCGCATACTTGTCGACACCTGCCCATATATTTTGTCGACACCTCCTCACACTCATTGACACCTCCCCGAAGCCTCACCCCGTCAGCTGGTGCTCGAGGTCGTCCCTCGCGGCGCCCAGCAGACGGCACTGGTCGGCCAGGCCCCGCAGCCGGCCCTGCGCGTCGCCCAGCAGCCCCTCGGCGGCCGCGAGCCGCTCGTGCAGCGCCTGCAGCTCCTCGCGCGCGAGCCGCTCCCTCTCGGACGCCTTCGCAGCCGCCGCCTCCGCCTCGGCTGCGGGAAGGAACATACCGCTGTAGTGCTACGTCCAACTCGTCAGGAGTCCACAGCCAGCGGCGGCACCCACCCCTGGCGTGCAGCAGCGCGGCGCTGCCGGCGGCGTGCAGGCGGTCCCGGTCGAACGCGGCCCGCTGCAGCGCCGCCAGCTGCGCCAGCAGCGCCGCCGCGCCCTCGCCCGCCCCCGCCGCCCCCGGCGCGCCCGCCCCCACCCCCGGCGCCCCCGGCACCCCCGCCCCCGCCTCGAGCGCGGCGCACAGCTCGCGCGCCTCGCTCAGCTCGCGCCGCAGCGCCTCCTCGCGGCCCACCCAGCGCTGCTCCTCTGCAACACGCGCGAGAGGGATCACAATCACTACATAGTATAGAACAAAGTCTGTCTGTCCCCAATAGGGTAATGGCATGAAATTTATTTTTAGTAAGTTGTGTCAATATTTCAAAAGTAGAGCCTTAGAAAAGCGTTATCGAGAAAGAATTAGTAAAAAAATTTCAATAGTTTCCAAAATATTTAACTTTTGACACAATGACGTCACTTTTATTTTTTTAGGAAACATTTATCTCTTTCAGAGAAGACAAAAGAAACTAAGTGCATACAGTCACCGCATATTTTCCATTTTTGAAGTTTTTTACTTTAAAATGCATCAGTAATTGATGCATTTCGATTCTTGACTGGAACTTTTGGAAGTAACTCGACACAGTTCAACCTTAATTTCGCTTTTGGATATTGAAGTTATCCATCTGTCAGTGTCACATGATCTTGTCAATACGACAGTGACATTTCTATCACAGATTAATAAGGCGTAATTTTGAACTAGTGACGTCATTCCGCGTTTCGGCGGTAAGGTCTAAAATAGGAACTTTGAAACGTTCTATTTAATTAATTTATGCATATATTTTTTTTATTTTTTTTTTGTTTAAGTAGGTCATATAATTATCTTGTGTTCTATTACTGATACTAAACCACCAAACGTTTTTTGCACATTGCTTAAAAAATATTCCTGTATATTCAGCATTCGTCACGCACGGGAGGATAGGGGGGGGGGGGGTACCTCTGGTGTGGTCGGCGCGGTGCTGGCGCAGCGCGGCGCGCAGCTCGTCGGCGGCGGCGGCGGCGCGGTCCCGCTCGGCGCGCAGCTCGCCCAGCTGCTCGGCGCGCCGCGCCAGCTCGGCGTGCGCGCGCCGCAGCTCGGCCAGCTCGCGCCGCGCCGCCTCCAGCGAGCCGAGCGCGCCCTCCGACCTCTGCGTGGCATCGTCCAGCGCACTACGCGTCTGCACACAGTAGTTATAGAATATATACATATAGTTGACTACGATGAGTGGACAATTTTTTTAGTACGGTTTGTAGATTAATAAAAAATATTGGACACTTATTTTTTCTTTTTTACGTAATCAAATAATAACGGCGATACATTGAGTTGAAATTTCGCGTGATTTGGACACCTTTCCATCAATCGGTTATAGAGTGCCCTAAGATCCCTGAATTGCTTGTGATATTTCCAGTGCACAGTCACCAAGTAAAATAGCTGTGATGCACAGATAAACAGACTTAATATATAACGTAGATGTGATTACCTCCATGATTTCCGTTTCATACTTCTTGTTGGCCTGCGTCAGTCGGTAGACTGTCTCCATCTGATTCACTTCCACTTCCTCCTTAGCAGCCACCTGTCTCTTCAGCCGGTCCAACTCCGCTGTCAACTCCGATACCTTGTCTCTGCAAATAGTGTCAATCGTATTGAAGATATTTCTTGAAATATTGACAATCTATAGGTCAAATGACTTTATTTTAAGGTTTTGGGTTCTATCCTCAACAATATGTGTTGATTGTTGTAAAAAAAATTTCTATATAATCACATGTCTAATAAATTCCTGAACATCTTGAATAGTTCTGATTTATAATGCTCATGAAATATCCCTCTTGCGTTATATAATATACAGGCCCCCAGATCAGGAAATAACAGATAGAACAGGCATCAACTTAGTTTAGTATGAAAACAGATGAAAACCAGTGTCACCGGGTGATTTTCGCACACAACTTTTCGAACTATTCATCACACACACAAAAAATCATTAACGTAAAGAAATGTATTAAACACTTTATGGTTATGTTTTTACTTAGTCACTGTTTTCAAAATTCACAGTTTAAGGAATATTGTGATAAATATACTTGGGATGGCAGCAAAAGAAGTCTTAGGGAAGCATTTGCAACGGTAGCGCGCCTGCCCCGCCTACATGTCCTCTCTAGTTACACTTTCAATGTATACACTTTTACAACAAACTCCCAAACGATGTAATTAATTTGTCAATTAATAAATTCAAGAAACTTATTAAACACAGATTATGCGATAAAGCATATTATAGTGTAGTAGACTATTTAAATGATACAGACGTTTGGGAATGAATTGCTCTATCCAATTACTATTTTTTGTTCTCCTAGTTTATAAGTATGATTATTAAAAGACAGCGCTGCTGAGTTTCTTGTCAGTTCTTCTCAGCAGAGGATGTATTCCGAACTGACGGTAATTTAATTTATAGTTCCAAGAACCTGCTGACGATTACAAGTGATTGTAACCAATCCTAAGTAATAAATAGCTTTTGAATTTTGATTTTTTTTAATTTATTTGCTCGTGGAGAGGCTTTTATCCAGCAGTAACTGATCATGATTATCACCCACCTCAAACTCTTAATTACTTGCTCGTTGTCTTTCTCTTTGGTACGCAGCTTCTTGATGATATTCGAGTGCTGCAGCTGCTGCCGCGCCAGCTTCTCTCCTTCCTCCTGCAGCTGCGCTATCACGTCGTCCTTCTCTTTCAAGGTGTTCTCCATTTCCGAGGAGTTCTTGCGTGATGACGATTCAGATTTTAAACTGTCCAGTTGCTTTCTTAGCTGATCCTGTACCATTAAAATAAAAATAATATTTCATAAGACACAGATCTTCTTGATCAAATAAATACTTAGTTATAAGCTTATTGTGGTGCAAACCAAGCAAATGTGGTAACTACATATTATATAATATTATTATACAGATATTAAGTATATCATAAATATAATATAATATTATAAGATAAATTTATAAAGATGCCCAAACTGGGTAGTGAAACCCTGTCTGGTATCACTTTACCCCAGTCAGAATTTGAAAATCAAATCCAGAATCTCTTGCTTAGCAAAAATAGTGAATTTTATTACAAAAAAAATCACCTTTTCTCTGATAGCCTGTTGAAATTTCTTCTCTAAAGCAGACATTCTTTGAGTATAATCTTCAGTGATAGTATTTATGTCTCCTACTTCATGCTTGGCAAGCAATGACTCTACCTGTGTCTTTAAACTGGAATTACTTTCTGCTAACTCTGCATTACTTCTACTAACTTCCAACAGCCTATTCTCTCTGGCCTCCAGAACCTCTGCCATTTCACACAATCTCTTCATAAGCCTATCATTCTCTGATCCTTGACTTTCATCACTAATGTTACTCTGTATTGACGCTTCAGACAACTCTCTGTTGTGTCCTCTTATCTTGGTTGCTAAAGATTTTCCTAAAACTAAATCGACTAGATTAGGTGATGTGGCGCCATGTTTAAATGAGTATTTTGCTGGACTGCTTCTACAGAAACTATGGCCATTATCACCATTTGGACTCGGAATGATCTCAATATCTGATGATGTGGCTGTTTCTATTTCATCACCAGATGTATGTCCTGATGTTCTATCTGAACCGATTTTAACCAAATCACTTTTGCTATCAGAGCTGATCGGCGAATTTCTCTCTTTAACACTGGTGTCCTTTTGTGAAGATTCACTACTGTCAGTGCATTGCTGTTTTTCAACATTAATAAACGCAGAACTCTCTGATGGTAACACTTCTCCAGTAACATTGACATTGTAGAATGAGGAAGAATCACTAAGTTTTTCCATCAATACATTATCTTCATGTTCGACCTCTTTTTTCTGGTCTTCTAAGGTTCCTTCTAGATTAATACTATCACTATCAGCATTTAGTGTTCTATCAGACCAGGAACCATCATTTGAAGAGTTTTCACTCATTAGCATTCTTTGTGGGAGTAAAGGCTGATCTAGATGCATTAACTCCTTGTCTATCTTTCTTTGAGGTTCAGTTCGGACCACTTTGGGATAAGGGCTAATCGGTTTATCATCTGTATCTAGGACTGTAGGGGCAGTGCATTCTGAGATAGAATTGTATGACATAGTATCTTCATCTTCATCAGCAACTAAGCTAACACTGTCAGCAGTTTCTGCACTTTCTTTACCACCAACTGGAGTTGATTTTTTATCACTCAAATCACAAGGAGAGAGATTTGATGATGAGCTACTGTTTTTGTCACTGGAATAACTGTCGAAACCTAAGCATTCAATTGAACTTGGACTCACTAAGCTATCCGGAAGAACTTCAACCGATTCAGAGTTAAGTTTCTGGCCGACACTACTACTATGAGAAATAGAATGAACAGAGGCTGCTTCGGAATCTGGTGTGGTCTTAACGCTTTGTGATAACACTTCCACAGAGTCAGAACTGTTTCTACTTGACACTAAAGATAATCTGTTAGACTGATTTGAACTTCTCCTCTCATCCTTTGCAATGATATCTTTATAAACCTTGTCTTTTTTTAATTCAGATGCCTCAGCACCACTATCAGACATGACCAGTTGAGTTTTTGAAAATAGATCATCATTACTTCCATATTTACTGTCCGAAATAACGTTCATAGATTTGGCTTTCGGTGGTCGCACAATAGTAGATACAGGATCACCTGTTTTAGGTTGTTCAAAGAATGATCCAGCAAAGGAGCCCCACATGCTCTGAGAGCCTGACTTTGAGGGACTCTCAGTAACAACCGGTTGGTCTTTAACCGGAGCTTTTTCAGGACTTTCAGCACTAACCGTCAGTCCCCATGAGGAAAAGAAATCCGAGTTGTCCTTCGGGCTTGCAATGTTACTTGATGACGGTTTATCACTGGGTTTTTCTGGGGATTCTTCAGCCTGGTCTTCTTCGCCGCTCTCATCTTGTATGTCTAGGGCCTTGTCGATGGTTTTTTGTGCTTCTTTTAGCGCTGTTTTGGCTAAGCTCGTCAATCCTGACGTGTCAAACCAATTCATTTCGATGTCATATCACACTAAACCGCCTTGTAAATGGCAAGTTATGCACTGGAGAGTATGACAATCTATTTAATAGGAAATCACTGTAAGAGCGTTTTATTTAGCAATTTATTAAATGCAATAATCCAAATCCTTTACATTTTAAATCTACAAAATTCACATCACACGATTATTGTGACGTTTCCATTTTGTTTTTGTTTACGCAATTTTTCATTGACGTTTTGGCATTTGGTGAAATATCGTTTTGTATTTTATAATTTTTATTTGTAGAATTTATGCAAAACAACATATTATGAATGGAAAATATAATAAATAAAATTTTTTGATTTAGTATAATGATTTAAATAAGGATTTATGTAATTTCATAATTTCTGAAGAATGTCATTTGAGTAGAGAAGTGTAGTGCAAATTCTTTGGTAATTTCGTCAGCGGTTGTCAGAGCTCCAGTGGCGCAATTGGTTAGCGCACGGTACTTATATGACAGTGTTCGTGTGGAGGCATGCCGGGGTTGTGAGTTCGAGCCTCACCTGGAGCATATTTTTGTTTCTGAACCCTGATAAGTTTTGTATTAGCTTCGTTTATTTTTAAAGAGAAGCTATCGTATTGAGTAGATACATTGAAGTAAAAACGATACTTCTCAAAAAAAAAATTACTCAGCAGCAAACGTGGCCGCTGCTACCTACTAGCCTTGTACAGACGGAAAATTAACTAGTCTAGACTCTTGTTTTAAATTATTACTTAGTGAATAAACTTATTTAAAATGAAGGCATACGTAGTATGAGCGTTTTAAACAGGAGTTAGCAAATGTTTCCCTCTATCGCCTTTACGCCAGATTACCTACTATACATTTTATCCAAGCAGGACCTGGTTATTATTCTCCTTGCATCTTCTCCTTGCGGTTTCACCCGCGGCAATTTCGGAGTTACAAAGTACCCTATGTCCTTCTCTATATCCCTGACTACGTGCATGCAAAATTTCATGATGATCGGTTGAGCCGTTAGGGCGTGAAAGCGTAACAAACTCACTTTCGCATTTATAATATTAGTAAGGATTATTTCATATCGTGGCTGATTATAAAATTTTCAAGTAAAACTAGTAAATGAACTCCGTCAATAGTAGGTGTATGCATGTGAAAGTAAACGAATTTTTCAGAATTTAGGTGATAATACCGTACCTACCTCTTTCCCGCCCTCTGATTGGCGGAAAAAGTATTATGTAATTAGTATAAAGTATGGTTTTAATCCAAATGTGAGCTCTATGAATTATGAAAAGAGATGCTAAACTATAACATTTGATTCTGTATACCAAAGGTTGAATGGGTACCTATTTCACAAATTATTTGCATCCTTACACATGCAAATACACACAGCATAATGGATGTATGCACAACTGGATGCCTAGTCTTTGTCTAGCCCATCTGGGAAACAGGCATATTTTAAAATTATTATGAAGATAAGTAAGTCATTTACGGTCCAAAAAAATCTTTTATAGTTAATAAATTATCCTTCATGAATGGAATGTAAAAACGCACTGATTCGAGTAATAATGACTACAATACATAGTATAACTTTATTCGTTTATTAAATTAAGTAAATGATAATTTACAATTTAATCTCGCTTACAAATAAATCACATTATTTAAAATACATAAAATAATTCGCGGTTAACGTGATATTAAAACAGGATATAATATGTACATGGCGAAACAGAACCTTCTTTTTTATAGTCGGTTAAAAATATATATCAATAGGTACTAAATATGGTTTTTTACTCACATAATCAAGTTTTTGAAGATTCTACTTATACAACAATTTGTTGAGTATGAACCTAAGTATTCTAAACAGGATTATCAGCTCAGCACAGCTCCAATAGCCAAATTGACATTCTACAATCGTTAGCAGATAAGCGTAGTCCAAGCATCAGATGGCGCTAGGACATGTTTGGTAAAAAGCATATGTTTGGCGTTTTTTGGAATGATTTCCGAATTAAAGTCCAGAACATAAATTTCCCTTTAGTTCTAGAAACTGGCAACAGTCGGTAAATAAACCACAGTCACCATCAAAAATATGTAAACATTGTTCCTGTCAGTTGTTTTTTATTAACAATTATTTCTGATAGGTACCGACTGTACAGTCCGGAACAAAGTTAATAATAACGAAACTATAGCGTTACAATTATAAAATAGTTCATTTATTACAGAGGTAATTAAATCGCAACTATCCGTCAACATTTCTGGCCAGTGATGACCACAAGTTTCTATGTAAATCCATTACATTTTGAAATAGTTTACTTCATCTTAACGATCAATGTTGGCAGTCAATCAGTCAATTTAAAATTATATACACTTTTCTGCTACACACTATAACGTAGGTTGGATTGGAATGCAGTTATTTTTATATACAGGATGTTAGGTTACTAGGGACATTTTGAAGGAGGGGTGAGTGTCCAGTATTCAATTCTCCTCTCAAATACCTACAAAAAAAAACAATTCATGAAAATTTTACGCGCAAGTTGTCGACGACACGCTGACGGACCATACCCGGATCATTCAACACCTCATCTTTTGTTTGCCGTTGACGCTCTCTTATAAATTGAATGTGAAAGTCATTTACCTACGTTTACCCACGTTTTTAATTGAGATTTTCTCTGTGATCTACCAGAATTTAATTAAATCCATACTATTATTGGTTACATGTAATCATGAATTACCGAAGGCTTGAATATGTCCCTCGTGCAAAATAACACCCTGTATAACCTTTCGCGGCGACCCAGCCCTACAGGGCGGGGGGCGCCGGGCTTCACACGACGCCCGCGCCGGCGGCGGAGGCGGCGGGCGGCGCGGGCGGCGCCCCGAAGGCGAAGGCGCCGGCGCCCTGCAGCAGCTGGCGCTTCACGAAGTCCGCGGTGACGGAGCGCAGGTTGTTCTTGGCGCCCGTCTTGCACTTGACGTAGCCGTACAGGTTGGCGCCCGTCAGCGTCAGCGCTATCAACACCAGCAGCTGACCACAACACCACAAACGTTTACCTACAATAATCCTAACTAGCGTTAAGTTCGGAATACCCGCGGGAATTCCGGTATAAAAAGTGCAATTTCACAACGCATTCATATTATCAAGGGTACAGAAGGGACATAACACCTTTCATTCCGAAAAAAAAAAACAGTTATAAAATTATAGGTGAAGCCTCAGGCAAAAGCTAGTATCTAACACTATAAAGAGGAAATGTTTGTTTGTGATACTTTTCATCCTAAAGAGTTCCAGGGAAAGTCCAATTCGATGTAATCCCATTTTACATAGAGGTACATACATTAATTTAATAGCAAACTGCAACATTCCAGTGTTATGGGATAGATAGTATACACGTGTTAATGAATTAACTGAAAACCTGATACACCCCATTTAAAAAAATAAACAATAATATGATTAAAATATACTTTATGTCGAAAAAATTAATGCTTTAAAAGTTATTCAACATTAGTTTGGAGGTGACCTATCTACGAAATTTCAAGCGCTACGCCCGCGTCTACCGGTTCGAATTTTTTCACTGCGGGCGGCGTACGCGACAAATATTGTATTATAAATAATTTAGACACGGACTAATAAAAATGAAAAAAATATAACCTATATTAAAAAATAGTGCGATCGATTCGCTGGTTGATTCTGAGCAAACTACTTTCTAGTTTTCAGTCAATTCATTAACACGATGTAGATGATTATATAAACACGTCCAAATTGGAAAGTGCAGAAACCCTGAATTCGTCACACAAAGCCTAACCCCCACCGGGAATCGAGCCCGGAACTTCTTGATTAGCGGGCGACCTACTGAGTTAATCCGGTCATGAATCATTTGTGGATGAAATCGCTGCACTCACCAGCCACTTGAAGTTGATCTTGATGAGTCCGATGAGGAACAGGCCGGCCCACAGCAGCGGGCACAGGATCAGCCCCATCCAGAACAGGCGGCTCTCGTGTGCGTTCACCCGGTTCTGCTTGGTCACACACACCACAACTGATAAGTTTACCAACAACCCTGCTGAGTTTCTTGTCAGTTCTCCTCTCCCTTCGTTCCAGAATGACAGTCATAGTTATTTCAACTTAGTTCTGAGAACATGCTGAGTATTATAAGCGATTGTACAAATCGATCTTAAGTAAAAAAATATTTTTGAACTTGTAATTAACTCAGTGAGTTTACCTACCATCAGAACTGAAAAAAAAAATGATCTTATTTGAATACTAACCGTTCTCCGCTGTTTCACAATGGAATTTCGGGCCAAAAAAATACCCTATGTCTTTCTCTGTATCCCTGACAATGTGCATACAAAATCTCCTGATGATCGGTTCAACCGTTCAGCTCGTTCAACAAACAAACAATCTCACTATCGCACTTATAATATTAGTAAGGATAACTCGATATGCTCAACATTTCCCTAGGGCCTAGACCAGCGGTGGACAAACTTTTTTCATGAAGGGTCAGAAAGTTTATGAAATTTCCGAAAATTGCCATAATTATAGAAAAAATGCATTTGTTTTTAAACATTAGTTTTAGGACATACTTGTACAAATTTTAGTTACAAATTAAAATTGTAGGTGCATTAGGTCATTAGGTTCCTCTAATATGCAGTCTAGACTTACACATTAGAAAGACCGCCTCAGGTTGGATTAAATGCTTTCGCAGACCTGAGTTAGCCCGGAGCCGTACTTTGCCCACCACTGGCCTAGACTATTAATTCCGTGAGGAGTGGTATTTTGGAGATCTTTGTCCTGGTCGGGTCAAGTAGTATGGGGACGTATTACTGCTAAAATTATTAACTAAAGTCCTAACTTAAAGCTCACGTGCAAAATAAAAAAAAAATATACAAACTTGCACCTGCTTGGTCTCGAACACCCAGTGCGACTTGCCGTCGTCGTCTACGTAGTTCCACCAGCGCAGCCCCACCAGCAGCCGGCCTGCACCACACCACAGTAGCAAGGGTTGAATGGGATGACTTAAGATACAATGGGGATGTTGACTACTTTTGAAAATCGAAATTCTAATTAGTCTGTCAGAAAATAAAAAAACAAAAGACACGTATTTTTTGCTTTTTTAACCGACTTCCAAAAAGGAGGAGGTTCTATGTTCAAATGTATGTATGTTTTTTTTTTTTTTTTTTTTTTATGTATGTTCACCGATTACTCGAAGACGGTTGGACCGATTTGGAAAATTCTTTTTTTGTTTGAAAGGGTTTACTCCCAATTAGGTCCCATTGCCACCAAGTCGGGATCTGATGATGGGATCTTGGAGAAATCGAGGGAACTCTTCAAAAATTATAGGCACACCTATAGCGATTTGGGTATTTTTTATAGTAAATCGTTCATTTGCTGATGAAAAGCAAAATTTGAAGAAGTAGAACTGATGATGAAGACCACGGATGGTCATCAGAACTACTTAACAATAATACCTATTTCATGGGTTCCGATTGGAGCGATTTCAACGATTGTTTTTTTGTTTGAAAGGGGATACTCCCAAATCGATTCCATTGTCACCAAATTGATATCTGATGATGGGATCTTGGAGTAATCGAGGGAACTCTTCAAAAATTATAGGTACACCTATAGCGATTTTTGTATTTTTTATAGTAAATCGTTTATTTGCTTTCGGAAAGCAAAATTTGAAGAAGTGGAACTGATGATGAAGACCACAGATGGTCATCGGAACTACTCAATAATAGGTATTTCACGGGTTCTGAATCGTCAACTTTAATATGGTTTCTAAACAATTTATGTCCGTCACAATGTATATGGTGAAGTGGAACTGATGGTGAAGCACTAGGAGAACTCCTCAACAATTAACGTCCCTGCGTCGGGAAAAGTAATATTTTGTAAAAGGTGATGAGCAGTTGACATTAGGCTATTGTAACTTAGAGAAATTATCAACTAAGTCACTTAAAAGCGAAAAATAAACAAAAATTTTTAACAAAAAAATTAAAACCGACTTCCAAAAACACAAAACTGAAAAGCTAAAAATAAAAAGCTAAAAATAACAAAATACCGATTTAATCCAAAAGGCAAAAACACACGTAGATAATATTATTATTGGTTTGTGCTACCACTGATCGGTATGAAGTCGGTGACAAGCCAAATATGGAGGGGGTAGATGGGCTAAGTCGACTCCCGCCACCAGCTCTTCGTGAGCAGAACAACCCAAGTGGGCAGACACCAGCGGGCTTGTCACCGAATTCAAACCGATCAGTGGTAGCACAAACCAATAATAATATTATCTACGTGTGTTTTTGCCTTTTGGATTAAATCGGTATTTTGTTATTTTTAGCTTTTTATTTTTAGCTTTTCAGTTTTGTGTTTTTGGAAGTCGGTTTTAATTTTTTTGTTAAAAAATTTTTCAAATAAATTAAAATATACAGAGTACAAATGTCACGCGAAAATTCAACTCAATGTATCGCCGTAATTTTTTGATTACGTAAAAAAATAAAAAATACGTGTCCAATATTTTTTATTAATCTACAAGACGGACTAAAAAAGAATTAGTCAACATGCCCATTAATGTCTACATGTATATTTTAGTTGTTACTTGTTATAAAGTTACTTTGCTCGCTTTAGTATTTTATTATTTCACTAGCTTTCTCCTGCACATTCGCATTAATAATAGTAAGGATTAACACCAATACTCAGAGTGAACACCTGCTACACCTGGCGTAGTAGACAGTTACCTTACCACTACACCAAATATAAAACAGTGGTCCAGAAAGTCTACCAGGTGATACATAATAATTATAGCATACCGGTGATGTTCTTAACAACCCAGAAGTCAGCGGACAGCAGCAGCACTATGAACACGAAGCTTGCGATGAAGGAGCCAGAGAAGATGTCGCAAAACAAGTACACCACCAACGCTGAGCAGCGGAATGCCAAGTGAAAGAACACGATGTACGGGTGCCTGGAATACCGGATTCGAGAAATCAACCTCACCATCGAAATATTGTACATAATAGTTAAAGTAAGAAAAACAATTCAGTAAACTTCAAACTTACGTAAAACGCTGATTAGCTTTGTCTTCATCCCCGAATGCGACTGTGTCGTCATCGAGCAGCGGCACCTGGGGCACGACTGGCTGTAAGTAGTGTGTTAACACAGCTATGTCAGCTAAAGCCGTGCAAAGCCATACGGTAGCTAAAGCCGGCTAATCCTATGGAGGTCTTAAAGCTATGATTCCTACAGATCCAAGAGGCTTTAGCTAATAACAACTTTAATGCATTCAACAACAACAGCACTGAAATTACACTCTGATTTAGAATATGAGAGAAAAATAGAAGAAATTATTGAAGAATTCCTCTTCAACAATTCAGTGCGAAAATAAATAAGAAATCTAGGAATATGCAAAAGGAAATGACAGTCGAATGAAATGCTTAAAAGGTTACTACTAATCTATTTGTTACTACTAGACACAACATCTACTAAAATAATAATCATGTATTGTTATTTTATGATAATGAACATGGGTAAAGTGTACAGATTTTTATATAAATCAATGGCATCTCTGAACCCATTGTATCTGAGGTGTGAGGTGTGTGCCACTCTTACTATTAAAAATGTGAAAGTGATTTTGTTTGTTTTTTATGCTTTCATGCCTCAATGACTCAACATATCATCATTAAATTTTGCATACACTTTCTCAGGGATACAGAGGACGTAGGGTACTTTTATCCCGGAATCCCCGCGGGAACTCCGAAATTACCGCGGATGAAACCGCAGGGAACAGCAGCAGCAGCAGCAAAATTACTTGTGTAATTTAGAATAGTGGAAAATATTGTGTGAGCTTTTAAATATTTATAATATTTATTTTGAATCCATTTTATTTTTACTGTAGGCGTAGGTTTAGATCTTATATTATATGGATCTAGGTAGGTGCATGGTTAAAAAATCATAAAATAGTATATATAAATGGCAATTGCTGCTTTATCACAGTAGAAGTTATAACGCTAATATGCTATATAACTACACATGCAATTTAAAATAGCTGTTAAAACTTAACGTTAACCATTTTTAGACGATTATTACATGCAGCATGATTAATGAATGATCCAATTCAATGTTTTGTTTACCATGTGCCAGCTGGCATAGTCTATGTACGTACCGTAGATGAATTCATGGTTTCCAATTAGATTATTATTCACAAGTATTTTTTTATTTATTCAAGTAGGTAATTAGGTATTTCCATTTGGTTAAATTAAATTGCAAATTAATTGTACAGAAAATTGAAATCGAAACGAATGAAAACCGGAAACTATCGATCGACGTTTTGACTTTTTTGACATATTTTGTCGTTTTGACATAAACTAGACAATGGTGACTTTTGACATTTCGGTTGACCGCGCCTTTTTTTGTAACCCCTTATAGGAAAGGCAAAGTAAATAAGTCCATACAGCCAGTTCATTTGAAATACATCGGTCGGTAAGATGCATTTCGATGCTTTGCCAGGCCTTTTGGAAGCAATTCTTCACAACTAGACTTTAATGGGATGCTCTGTAGAATCTGCCCCTGTTTTATGTATGTGTTTTATGCGGCATAATGCTCAACCTCGAATGTTTCAACTACGGCAATTAGTATGAAAGCATTAGCACAATTCGGCATTGTGCGCCACTGAGTCACATTATGCTCTATTATGCTGTGTAATTGGAAAACAGGGTGCATCTGCATCTCTTCTTCTTCTTTAATAATGGCGTCTATAATTATAATTTGCCAATGACAATGTTTCTTAATAATAACAATCTCTTCATCTACTTCTTCAATTATGGCAAAACGCCAATGACAATGTTAGATTGTTCCCCAAGTTAAAACATGGCTCTCTTGAAAGTCAGTTTCCTGCTCAGGGTCCAAAATAGATGCTGAAAAGTGACTGAAATAACGAAAAACGTGACGCGTGTTTCGATACGGCTTTCACTTGTCAACAACCCTCACCGACGCATTTCAATATTTACTTAAGTAAATAACTTCAGGAAAAGTGACATCTGAACTGGCTGTATGAATTTAAATTCCTTTGTCATCTCCAAAAGAAGTAAAAACAAAAAAAGAAAGAAAATAAACATCCGATCTGTCAAAAATTTACAAGCAGAATTTGAGAATTACAGAAAGGTAGGCGCATGTATCGCTGTTTACCTCTGTTTTCCAATTAAAACTGCATAAAATATCGAAAATCACCCCATTCGTGTGTCTCGTACGATGTCTTCCACCGCCGTGCGTGGCGCTCTCAGTGTTTGCTCGTGATTTTTGTGAATAAAACTGCGCTATTGTCGTGTGACGGGTGTGTATATTTTTGCGTAACAGTCGCGACTGGGAGTCGCAATGGGTGCTAAGGCTAGTACCGCGAATGGTGGGCAGAGCCCTCGTGCCAGGACATTCTCGACGAGTTCTAGTTCTGATGTGGTGTCAGGGGGTGGCGGGTTCAGTTTGCTGCGCGCGATACCTGGAATACAGATGTCGAACGACCGACAACGGGCCAGGTCGCTGTCGTCGGTGCCCGATCTGCACGCGTCCCATGAGACTATCGCGATGCCACCGAACTCGCAGAGTTACGAGGCCTCGGCAGCTGCGAGTCCCGACACAGACTCCAGCTCCAACGAGGAGGCTGGCCCAGCGCCTGGGACTTCGCTAGCGCTTGGAAGAGTGTACGCTGCACATTCCCTGCCATCACATATCTGGTCTATTAATGGTGAGTTTATATCCCTTTAATGTAACTATACAGCAGTGGCGAAGGTACCATAGAAGCCGATTCCCACCGGCTTCCCTTCAGACGCAACAACTCTCTCTACCATAATTGAAAACATTGTCAGGGGTACAGGGAATTACTAATTATTATTAACGAATTATTTTTTATACCAGAATTCCCGCGGGAACTCCGAACTTATCGCGGGTAAAACCGCGGGGAACCTAGTAGTTTAATAAGTTGAAATTAAAGTAGTTTTCCGGCTTCCCCCTCTCAATATTTCACCCTTCGCCACTGCTATACAGCTGACCCTTAGTGATCTTCAACATATCAGACAATAGATGTCTACTAAACTGTACCAATCCCTCCTCCAAATCTTGTGTCCTTGTCCATCCTCATCCAACTGCTAAGAGCAATTAAACATTGCAGACACATTTTTAGTAGTTATTTATGTCCAACCAAATTAAAAATTTCATAGTACTTACCTACCTTTTCAAATTGAAATGTAGGATTGAAGTGGATCAATTTTTTCTAGGTGTATTTTTTATCAGTTATAGAGCTGTTTTGGACATAAATATTTAACAAATTTAACATAGCAGATTTTTATGTAATAATGGATTGCAAAAAAATAAACTGATTATATATCTTATATATTATAGTATTACAGTATATTAGGCATTAGAAAGTTTTGTAATTTAACATATTATTATGTTCAATGCATCATGTTCAGAAGACTATATTTTTTTTCTTAACTGAAAATTTATGACTACTCTACTCTAGATGTCACATGCGGCTCTGCTTACAGAGTGTTTACAAGTGTGCTTATAATAACTATTGCAGCTTTAGTATTATCTGATTGAAGTTTAAAATTTATATATATCCTCTTTTCTTAAGTAAATTTTGATGGGAAAAGTCTCTCTTATAGTTACTACCTAATCATCCACTTCACAACACAGATCTACTTGATCCAGGAAGCTTGTGTCATGGAAACCAAGCAAATGTGGTGTATAATTATATACTACTATAATTACATATATATATATATATATATACATATATATATATATATATATATATATTATACTAATAGATATATTATAAACATTCTCAGACTGAAAAGTGGAACTCTGTATTCATCACACAAAGTCCACCCCTGGCACCTCTGGCAATCAAACCTGGCATCTCTTGATTAGTGGGTAGGCATGGTGACCTACACCTACTGTGCCAAGCGGGTTGTGGGTCTACTACTATTTTTAGTTAAGACATTATGGAAGAGAACTTCAAAAACCCCAATAAATTTTAGTAGATATTGTGTTAACAATTAACACACAAGAGACAAAACTCAAAAGTCCAATGTATTGCACTTTTCAATTAGAATTTGCCTTTAGTTTACTGTTTATGGTTTTGTACAATTTTATTTTATTTACCTACCTAATATTGATGTGATGTAATAAAAAAAATTTTATTACTTTCCCTACGAAATTTATCCTGCTAATAATAACCTATGTGGTAAAGTTTATAAGTTTGGATGTAGAGGAAAGATATTGTATTCTTGAGTGACAAGGGATACATTTCATTTTAACAGAGAGTTCCCGAAGGAATTCAAAAATTGCCTCTGGTGTAAACGCAGGTAGAACAGCTAATGTATATATATATCTACAATAATATGATGCTGATATTTGTATGTTCAGAGGTTTATAATGCATAATGATCTTTTGCAGTAAAGGATATTTTTATTTCAATATAAAGAGTTCCTGAGGAAAATTCTCACATGAAATCGCAAAATCGCTGGAAACAGTTAATCTATATCTATATACTTAAAATATAAAAATGAATCCCTATTTCCCTTGGTCACAGCATCACACATGAACGGCTGAACTAATTTTCGTGAATTCTTTTTTTATTGTGTTTGTTATTGTAAGGAGAAGAAGAACAAAAGAAGTTGGGAGTTCCTGCTAGAATTCCGAAATTCACGCGGGTGTATCTCCGAAATGGTTGGACCGATTTTGACAGGACTTTCACTGCTAATTAGCTGACAAATGAGAAGTAAATTAGGCTAATTTGGAGTTCCTGTGGGAAATCCGAAACTCACGCGGGTAAAACCGCGGGGCACAGCTAGTCCTAACGAATATTATAATTAATGTGAATGTAAGTTTGTATGTTTTTGGTTTGTTTGTTACTCTTTCACGTCTTAACTACTCAATCAATGATCATGAAATTTTGCTTTCGCTGGAAAACGGAGGAAAATCTCGGGGAACAGCTAGTAGTATTTTAAATTCTAAAGCGCGTTTGTTTGTCCTTTTTGTACTTTACTCACATGAACTTGAACATGAAATTTCATCAATAATATAATTACTTTTTATCTCGTACATGAAACGCTAACAGAATACCTAAACCCTGTTAGAATAGAAGTGTATGTGATCGTCCTCTCTGCCCTTACAACATACTTTCAACGTTATTGTTCTCTTGGTACATGTCGTGACGATGTACCGTCAAGGACGTCTTTTAAGGGTAAGGTGGGGTGAGTAGAGATTACACTACTTCTCCCGTGGCCTTATCACCCCATCCATAAGACTTGGCGTGTGGGTAATCGTTTAAATATAGAATTATATCGATCGACTGCGATCTATTAAGCCATACCGTTCCGCTGCCGCTGTATAGAAACAAAAATCGTACCGCACCCCAAAACGTCTGGGCGGCTTGTGCGACTGTAATAAATCGGCGACCGCTTTTCCGGGTGTCCGCTGCGCTACGACTTGCGCCTACGCCACATGACTGAAATGTTCAGTCGCTAACCGATTCCCGCCGTGTCGACACACTGTCGCCCTGTCGCCGCCATGTATCGACGCCGGTACCGCACAACCCTGGGCTTGGGCCTGGGCTCGTCTCTGTCGTCCACCTTCTCCACGACCCTGTCGTTTAGGACCACCACCATGGATTCAGTGAGGTCTGATGCGCGCGCGACCGCCGCCAAACTCAAGTCGAAGTACGAGAACGCTGGCACCCCGCAAGGTTTGGATCTGATGTTTTCTTTTTATGTCCTAACTAGCTGACCCGCGCGGTTTCACCCGCGGTAATTTCGGAGTTCCAGGATAAAATATAGTTATAGACTACTCATGAATCACTCTATCTATTGGTGAAAACCGCATCAAAATCCGTTGCGTAGTTTTAAAGATTTAAGCATACATAGGGATATAGGGACAGAGAAAGCCACTTTGTTTTACTATGTAGTGATAATAGTGATTTTGTGATAAAGTGATCCAGACGATCTGGCATTTACGTGTATAGGTTTTTAGTGTGCAACGAGCGCTAATTGACCTACTTTCCAACGAATAATGACGTTGTCTGTACGTACGCACCTAATTACGAGTCATTAGACGGCGGAATAACTGAGCGATTTTTCTTAAATCGATTAGCGTGTTTAATACCTAATTGATTTTGCGAGTAGGTATAACTAATACGAATTATGTTCAGTGTGAAGTTTAGATCTAATCTTTATTTTGTGCATCGATAAAAACCTGATACTGAATATATTTTGCGCTCTATGCAAGACATAGCTAGCTCTGCCTATATGCTTTTATAGTTTTGTAAATTCACATTCTTCTTATTTCATTGTTTTTTTTTTTCTTATGTTCGAAGTCAATAGCTGTAATCTAATTTCAAACCCGTTTCGAATGCTTGTGTTCCCGCGAACAATGAATTCTCTTTTGTTTCTCCGGTACAAAGACTGAAGAAGTACTTAGCTGAAAATTTTACAGCTCGTGTTTACGTTAAGAAGCTCTCGCGTTACCTACCTACCAAGCTAGTCGGTAATACTTGTCGGTGTAAGATGCAATTTTTAAACGTTTACGTTTTAAACTAGGTCATATGTCGTTCAGACCCGTTCGAGATTCCCATTTCGTCCAAGCCGCGAAGTCTGAGCTGAACGTGTGCCTAGCTAATGAAATGAAATATAATTGAAAATTTTCAGAAAGTTTTTTAAGATTGTACGATTCTCTTTGTCAGCTGTGCACAACAAAAGTTTCTCATCGTAATAAAATGATCCCATCAAAAACAAACTTGTAAAAAAGTCCAAGTCTCGCAACTCACTTCTTCTACAGTAAAAAGTTGTGAGATCAATGTAATACCAAGTCGGTTAATTTTATTCAGTGCCTACTTAAGGGTCCTTCTGTCTTAAGTTATCATGTTAATCTAATAACATTTTATAGTGACCATATCAAATTTAAAAACCTTTTATGTTTTAAATAGATTGATTGGCTTGGCGATCACGTGAAAACATAAAAGGTTTTTAAATTTGATATGGTCACTATAAAATGTTATTAGATTAACATGATAACTTAAGACAGAAGGACCCTTAAGTAGGCACTGAATAAAATTAACCGACTTGGTATTACATTGATCTCACAACTTTTTACTGTAGAAGAAGTGAGTTGCGAGACTTGGACTTTTTTACAAGTTTGTTTTTGATGGGATCTCATTTCTTTTTGTAAATGGTCTTCCTCCTTTGAGCAATTTAGTCTACTTTAATAACTTGAACGATTTTGGTACAACTTTATAATATATATAAACACATGCCCCATTCTTGCTTTTTCATTCCGTTGACCATTGTACCTTTGAACATAATTATGTCTAGGTAACTATGTATCTACACTTTATATCTAGGTAGGTAACTATAGCTACACTTATTATTATTATTTATTAATATCTGGGCAACCGAGCTTCGCTCGGCTTAAATAGCTGTTCCCCGCGGTTTAACCCACGTTAATTTCGGAGATCCCGCGGGTATTCTGAGATAAAAGTACTACCCTATGACCTTTCCTGTACCCTTGACAACGTGTAGTATGCAATAATGAATTCACCCGCGTTGATATCAGAGTTCGCGCGGGAATTCCAGAAATGAATCCTAGCTAGATCGATTTATGGCCCCCAAAATCCCCTGTATACAAAATTTCATGAAAATCGTTGGAGCATTCAGATTAGGGTAATTTTATCTCGGAATTCCCGAAGGATCTCCGAAATTAACGCTGGTGAAATCTCATGAAATTTTGCATGCACGTTGTCAGGGGTAAAGAAAACCTAGGGATATAGGGTACTAACTACTTTGCATCTCTGAATTCCCGCGGGATCTCCGAAATTAACGCGGGTGAAACCGCGGGGAACAGCTAGTCTCATATATTTATATGGGATTACAAAGTTATTTGTGCAGTTGGTACATATAACTGCATATATAACTTTGTAATTCCATACATTTATATGGGATTACAAAGTTATTTATGCAGTTAGTGTATCTAGAAAACTGGACCGAAATTGCTAAATATTTTAATTTTTTCTTGATTTATACAACAAACACTAATTGTATTCTAAATTTCAAACTTCTATGTCTGCTAGAAGTGCCTTAGAATTTTGATGATCGGTCAGTGAGTGAGTGAGTGAGTGAGTGAGTGAGTGACCTACAAAATTAAGAAACTTTGACTAGTTATAATTCTTAAACTACTGGTTCAAATCGAATGAAATTTAAATTATACCGTCTTTATACAATACCTGCTTGTTTACTAAAAATTCAGGCTTCTAGTTTTGTCCACAACGAAGTTATAGGAGGTCGAAAATGGTCTGAATTGCTTCGAGAAAAGGATAGTACGGCCGTGCCGCTTTTGTTGCTCGACTTGGCGGGGGCACTGCCGTGCCCCCAGAAACTGCAAGTGAAAGCGCGATCAGGAACTAGTGTACAATTGAAACCTAGGTACACAATAAAAACCTAAACAATAAACATAGGTACCATATTCTATAAATTGTCTGTGGCTTTGTTGAGTTTCTGGGGAAGGTGCTGGTATAGATAGTAGTAAGATTTTTTTTTTACCTACTTCAAAAAATCCTGCATATCTTCTGGTGTTGCAGATGTCCATGGGGGGCGGTAATCACTTACCATCAGGGCCCTTATTCATTATGACCAAGAACATTAGTTGCCCATAACGCGCGTCCCGGTAACGCATTTTCAAACGTTCTAGATGCCAAAATATTAAAAATTATTATTCTTTATGCCATAAGAGACGTTGTAAATGTATTTTTTTGGAGTTAAACTTCTTTGATTACGAGGGAAAGACAGTTTTTGCGGTGTCTTATGTTATGGTCATAGTGTACCACTTGCCCGTTTGCCCCATATGATATAAAAAAATACTTCAAAAAAGCAAGTTATAATAAATTATGTATGGCTATTGGCTGTATATTTTTTAATGTATTTTGTGTGGTGCACGGCGCATTTTGTAGTAAGTCATTAGAATCGCAGTGACGTTACACGATGCGTTTATTGTTTGCCCAGTTCCGTCTGCAGATTCGCTCGCGTGGATCACAGAGTTCCCTCGGGAGCTCTGGCGTATCCCTTCATAGAGTGTCCTTTTTTGGTAACTCAAGGCATAATATTATGTTACTTCATTACTTGTAAAGTTTTAATAAAAGAGTGCTGTATAGTTTCTGCGCGATGCGTTTATTAAACAAAGAGATAGGTAACCATTATCATCAAATTATCATGATGTGTTTAATAGTGGCTTAGTATTTCATTAAGGTTTTTGTTTGTTACGAAAATACAGACAGACAATTAATAGTTTTATTGTAATATCATGTATATTGATATAGATAGAATAGATAAAATCGATCACTCGGCATGATTAAAAACGGTGTAGGTATAGTCTACAATCTACATCAATATGATGAGAACTCCCACCGATCTACGTCACATTTGTATCATTCGTTATTCCTTTTCTAACCTCTTTCACATATTTTATAGATTCAATTTTTTTTTTATAGTATAGTGAACGTTGTTTTCACTCCTAGCAAAACCCCAAAACAATTGTTTTTAGTGTTCTTGCTTAGGTACCCATTGTCTTGTTGCGCTTCAAACCAAAAAGTATTTTACGGAACTAAACAGGGTCTAATTCTATCTCTACTAATATTATAAAATGTGAAAGAACTCTGTTTGTCTGTCAATCTGTCTGTCTGTTACGCTTTTACGCTTAAACGGCTCAACCGATCATCATGAAATTTTGAATTACGTTGTCAGGGTTACAGAGAAGGACATAGGGTACTTTTTATCCCGGAATTCCAGCGGGAACTACGAAATTAATGCGGGCGAAACCGCGGGGAACAGCTAGTTAAATATATTTCTTAATATGTAGGTTCGGTTTCATCGTCGGTTGTGCGAACGTAATATAAAGTTCTGTGAACAACGCACTTCAAAACACTGCGTGAGCAGAGCCACGGGCTCGAGCCGGTATTTAGTAAACTGGCAATTTTAACTGTCACTTCAGACTTCAATTTGAATAAACTGTATCTCTCCTGCCACACTTGAGGCTCTAGCACGAGTGCCTCGGCGCTGTCTCATGTCTAATTGGATGTCAGTTACAAACACACACATGCGTCTCGACTTAGCGTTATCGTGCGTGCGTGCGGAATTCTAATATTATAATTTTATTTCACGCTTCTCTCTAGCGTACCGCAGTTACATCTTACCTCTGTTTTACGATTTAGCGGAAAATCTATCCGAGGGACGGGTCACTACTCACTAGCTATCCGTGGGCGTGGGTTTGCGTCAAACTAATATAATATTTATTGCTTCGCTTTAGATACATATAATGTTTATTTGACACAGTTATCGAGGATTTGTTGATAGTAGGTACCTACTGCATGACTGATATAATATACCAACTTGTTTTTTTTTTCTTTCAGCATTCGTTACTCTGTAGATAAACATCAAATGAATATTTTACTGATTGATTTTCGTTGTAATTTTGGTTGATTTTTTTTCTGTTCGCTTCTATAATTACAGCATAGTTTGATTTTTATTTATTTACTTGCTGTACTCCGCGGTTTCACCCGCGGGAATTTCGGAGTTCGCGCGGGAATTCCGGGATTAAAAGTACCTAATGGTCTGCTCTGTATCCCTGACAACATGTAGGCATGCAAAATCTCATGAAATTTCACCCGCGTTAATTTACGTTAGCAAAAAATAACGGAGATACGTCGAGTTGAAATGTCGCCGTTTCGCGTGACGACACAAGCAGGTACCTACAGTTTTTACCTGCATATTTTTACTTGACGTTATTCCTAAACTTTAATGCGCTTTATCCGAGTATATTTTCATTAATTTGAAAAATTTATTTTAAAAATATCTAACTGACGGACTAAATGGAATTTAGAAAAAAAAAATTCAAATAGCTTATTGGGTTTGCAAGATAAAGAATATAATTATTTCCTACTAATATTATAAACGCGAAAGTTTGTAAGAATTTATGGATGGATGGATGGATGGATGGATGTTTGTTATTCTTTCACGCAAAAACTACTGGATGGATTTAAATGAAACTTTACAATAATATAGCTTATACATCAGATTAACACATAGGGTACTTTTATCCCGGAATTCCCGCGGGATCTCTGAAATTAACGCGGGTGAAACCGCGGGGCACATCTAGTATTATTATATTCTCAATATTTTCACACACTTGCGCGTGCGGACCTTGTTACCGCTATGCCGCGGCCGCCGGCCGCTATTGTGTCGCGGTTGTTATGAAATCTTTTATTTTTTCGTCCAATGTCAAGCGGATATTTATTTTGACGAAAGCGAAACGAAGATGTTTGTCAAACGGACAGAACAGAAAATAACAGATAGAAGAGACATCAACATAGTTTAGTATGAAAACAGATGAACACCAGTGTCGCCGGGTGATTTTCGCACACAAAACTATTCATCACGCACTAAAACATTCATTTAACCTAAAAAAATGTAAAATTAAACGCTTTATGGTTGTTTTTACTTAGTCACTGTTTTCAAAATTCACAGTTTTGGGAATATTGTGGTAAGTATACTTGGGATGGCAGCAAAAGAAGTTTTGGGCAAGTTAGAGCATTTGCTCTAACTTCCTTTGCAACGGTAGCGCTCCTGCCCCGCCTACATGTCCTCTCTAGTTAATTTATTTGCTCTGTGGTCAAATGCAATAGGACATTTTATTAAATCAGTTTTTAGTCCGTCATGTCGATTAATAAAAAATATTTGCTGTGCCCCGCAGTTTCACCCGCGTGAGTTTCGGAATTCCCGCAGAAACTCCAAAGTGAAGATTTGTCCAAAAAATAAAAATAACAAAATGTGCATCAAGGACGAGTAAGTCTGGCCTATTAAAAAAAAACACTGGCAGATTGTCAACCTCAAGCTATTGAGCCGTCAAGACTCGGTGACCCGGTCACAGTACTGACGTGTGTACCTACTCTACTACTTTTGTGTAATACGCTGTTTGGTTACAGTTTTTAACCTGTTTAAGAGGTTAGATTTTGTTAAACAGAGCTTGTACAATGGATACCAACTACCAGACAACGGATATTATATAATACTTGTATTACTTTAAAAAAATATATCATGTAGGTATCTATTTACTAGCTATCCCGAGTGAGTTTCTCCTGCGTTAATTTGTCGCGGAAATTTCTTGATAGCAAATACTCTATATCCTTCTCTGTACCATTGACAACGTGTATGCAAAATTTCGTGATGATCGGTTAAGTCGTTAAGCCGGAAAAGCGTAACAAACAAATAAACTTATGTTCGCATTTATAGCATATAGTGATACTAGCTGTCCCCCGCGATTTCATCCGCGGTAATTTCGGAGTTCCCGCGGAGGTTGCGGGAAAAAAGTACTCTATGTCCTTCAGTTCCCGAGGGAATTCCGGGATAAAAACTATCCTATCTTTTAAGTTGGACCATATTAGGAATGGTTACAAAATTTTACCAAAATCCGTTCAGTAGTTTCGGAGTCCATCGCGGACAAACAACGTGACACGTGATTTATATATATAAGATATTAAAGAAGATTAGTTAGGATTGTATTGTATACGCAGTCTCAAGATAACACGAAATCTTCAACGGAAAAAATGTATATAATATTTACTTAAATAAATAAGTAAATGTTTACTTTGACGCGAGGATCGAATCCGCGACAACTAGCGCAGCAGTCAGTCTCGTTAACCACTACACCAACAGTATTATCTATTAAAAAAATAAATAAAAAGGTTGTTAGTTAAAAAAAAAAAATGTTTAACAAAAAATTAAAACCGACTTCCAAAAACACAAAACTGAAAAGCTAAAAATAAAATGCTAAAATTAACAAAATACCGATTTAATCCAAAAGACAAAAATACACGTAATATTATTATTGGTTTGTGCTACCACTGATCGGTATGAAGTCGGTGACAAGTCAAATATGGAGGGGGTAGATGGGCTAAGTCGACTCCCGCCACCAGCTCTTCGTGAGCAGGACAACCCAAGTGGGCATCCACCAGCGGACTTGTCACCGAATTCAAACCGATCAGTGGTAGCACAAACCAATAATAATATTACGTGTATTTTTGTCTTTTGGATTAAATCGGTATTTTGTTAATTTTAGCATTTTATTTTTAGCTTTTCAGTTTTGTGTTTTTGGAAGTCGGTTTTAATTTTTTGTTAAACATTTTTTTTTTTAACTAACAACCTTTTTATTTATTTTTTTAATAGATAATACTGTTGGTGTAGTGGTTAACGAGACTGACTGCTGCGCTAGTTGTCGCGGATTCGATCCTCGCGTCAAAGTAAACATTTACTTATTTATTTAAGTAAATATTATATACATTTTTTCCGTTGAAGATTTCGTGTTATCTTGAGACTGCGTATACTGCGTATACTGTGTTTTTGGAAGTCGGTTTTAATTTTTTGTTAAAAATTTTTGTTTATTTTTCGCTTTTAAGTGACTTAGTTGGTAATTTCTCTAAGTTACAATAGCCTAATGTCAACTGCTCATCACCTTTTACAAAATATTACTTTTCCCGACGCAGGGACGTTAATTGTTGAGGAGTTCTCCTAGTGCTTCACCATCAGTTCCACTTCACCATATACATTGTGACGGGCATAAATTGTTTAGAAACCATATTAAAGTTAACGATTCAGAACCCGTGAAATACCTATTATTGAGTAGTTCCGATGACCATCTGTGATCTTCATCATCAGTTCCACTTCTTCAAATTTTGCTTTCCGAAAGCAAATAAACGATTTACTATAAAAAATACAAAAATCGCTATAGGTGTACCTATAATTTTTGAAGAGTTCCCTCGATTACTCCAAGATCCCATAATCAGATCTCAATTTGGTGACAATAGAATTGATTTGGGAGTATCCCCTTTCAAACAAAAAAACAATTTTTGAAATCGCTCCAATCGGAACCCATGAAATAGGTATTATTGTTAAGTAGTTCTGATGACCATCCGTGGTCTTCATCATCAGTTCCACTTCTTCAAATTTTGCTTTTCATCAGCAAATGAAAGATTTACTATAAAAAATACCCAAATCACTATAGGTGTGCTTATAATTTTTGAAGAGTTCCCTCGATTTCTCCAAGATCCCATCATCAGATCTCGACTTGGTGGCAATGGGACCTAATTGGGAGTAAACCCTTTCAAACAAAAAAAGAATTTTCCAAATCGGTCCAACCGTCTTCGAGTAATCGGTGAACATACATAAAAAAAAAAAAAAAAAAAAAAAAAACATACATACAATCGAACATAGAACCTCCTCCTTTTTGGAAGTCGGTTAAAAAATACTCGTTATGGTAACCTCCTAAAGGGATTTGTTAAAGAGATTTGTTGTTTTTCAACACAAATACAGGCTACAGCTATATAACTCTAGCGATTTGTATTGCAAATGGCGGATCAAACGACTGTAGCTTTACCGAATTATTCAATAACACAGCGCGGCGCGGCTGTTCCGTTCTACAGTGCGGTTTGCATTTCATGGTTTTCAATTCGAAAGTCGAAACCACAATTTGTACCTCAAAGTACAATAAAGAAAACATGTTCACATTTAAATCCATAAACTTATGAGCACTACTAGCTGTGCGCCGCGTTTTCACCCGCGTGAGTTTCGGAATTCCCGCAGGAACTCCAAAGTAGCCTAATTTACTTATGACATCAGCTAATTTAGCCGTGAAAGTCCTGTCAATATCGGTCCAACCGTTTCGGAGCTTCACACACGTGAGTTTCGGAATTTCTGCACGAACTCCCAAATTCTTTCATGAGATTCCTTACAATACCAAACACAACAAAAAGGGAGATAGGGAATCATTTTTATATAAGCAATATCAAAACAAAGTTGAAAATGCTATGCAAAAGCCTTCGAAAAGGGATTACCTACTTATCGAAGTATTTTTAGAACCGCTTCGTTAGTTCCAGAGATTATCCTATCAAAACTTACAAACTTTACCTTTTTATGTAACTAGTAATAAATAGTAATAAATAAATAGTAATAAATACTAGTAATAAATAGTAATAAATACTAGTAATAAATAGTAATAAATACTAGTAATAAATAGGTAGAGTAAATCCTATGTACATAGGATTTACTCTACCTATTTATTAAAACGATTGAAGGCAAAACTTAAAATAGATTTAGTTAAACCACCATCTGGTGAGTACTTAGGTTGGGTACTCCGTACTGTTTTAGCACTGGGTCCGGCTTGCGGCCTACTGACTTGACCCACTTGGGCTTTAAATAGCACGCTAGTGCGTGCGGCCGGCGTTTGACAGCTGTCAGTCAGGGAATGGGGAAATGGCGCCGGTTCGACTACGATACGCTGCTTCGACTACCGGGCAGCGGCCATTTTGAAACTCGAGAAAGTAACTGATTCCTACAAGATGGTCACGTTTTTCTTTGCTCGGGGAGTAAATCTTACCATAATTTAACTAGTTATGTTTTTATGACAACAAACCATTAATATAAGTCGTTTCCGCTTGCAGCACAAAAGAGGCCTAAGATGTGTTAATCTGGAGTTTAGCGGCTGATGCCTGCGGTCTTACTGAAACTCTTTGTTCCGGAGTAAAAGTATCTTATTATGTTACTTACTCGAGAATACTAATAGTTTCTCAATCAGTAAAAAAATTAAATCAAACTTGGTGCAATCGTTCCAAAGATTACCCCCTCACAAACAAACACCGGAGTCCGGAACAAATAAACAAACAAAGCTAATTTTCGAACGGTTTACTCCGATCTTGACGGCAGATAGTTGATGTTACAAGGAGTAACTAGAGCTACTTTTATCAAAGTTAAAGTTCCTCCGGTAATTCTGAGACTCACGCGGGTGCAACCTCCTGGCATAGCTAGTCGAAACTCATATTACCGTTACTTGATCTTGCGTCTCGTGCTAGAAAGTCGCAAGTCGCGATTGGCAGCTTGTTTTCATTGTTCATATTGGTGAATACAATACGCCCGGTGGAAATGACTGGTTCGCGAAGTGTTTCCATTCTCGCTTTTGGATCTCGGCCAAGCTGTCTTGTTTATCGTGGACTCGATTAAACGCCCATCGCCCGGGTAGGTCTCTGAACTTCTTGGGGTCTCTGCCCTCACTTGGTTTCTGGCAGCCGTTTACACGAGGTGCCATTGTCGTATAGAGTGATTATTATCTATACTCTCTTTTTATATTGTCTATGAAAATTTAGAGACACTGTCGTGATACAATCGTAAACTTTAACTAATAAAAAGCTTTAAGCGCTGTGATCTGTGAGATATTTATTATTCATAAGAGCTCAGAAAATTCTCGCCTGAGACTGTATTAGCTTATTTTTGAAAATTTAATCCTACTGATATTATAAAAGTGAAAGTGTGGATATTTGGATGTTTATTACTCAATCACGCAAAAACAGCTGAACCAATTTGGATGAAATTTGGCATACACGTTTTCAGGGGTACAGAGAACGACATAGGGTACTTTATATTCCGGAATTCCGAAATTACCGCGGGTGAAACCGCGGGGCACAGCTAGTGTAAAAATAAAGCTTAAATCGAACGTAATATTACGGTCAGTATTCCATACAATATTACCTATATTGTCAGAGTACGCCATTCTCATCTGTAACGAGGGAAATTATTCTATTTTGCACTATTTTCCCCTCCGCTTTCTCTACGCAGCAAGCGACTCTAAACCCATCCCTTTTCAAGATGATCTTCAAAGCCTGCTAGAGGACATATCGCTCTCATGTTACCGAGAATCTCCATCGGGCCTTGAATTTTAATATTGAAAATTTATTATTAACTCTAAAAATTGCATCGTCTGCTAGCAACTCGTTACCAGAAGCCCGAAGGCCGGCTGTACGTGGAGTATTTGCAGATCGCCGGTCGTCATGCGATGGTTATTTTCAGCCCCCGTTGTTAATGCCCGCACTTATACTAGCTGCAGTGCGAGTATATCACTGCTCCGAGATTAATATCCTTGTATATGATCAGTGACGTCATGCGTTATTGCACTTTTAACGTTTTTTTTTTCAGCGTTACGCGAAATTTAGAGCCTCCTTAGCCAAGTTGACAATCTACCGTCACGTCACATGGTCTCAAAAAATTGAACTTTTAGACATAGACATTATCTTTATTACGCATCACAGCAAGTATCAACTTAAAACTAATAATTACAAGAAACACGGGGTATTTTTTTAATACTTGCTGCGCCAAATCGGACACCGACTCAGCATATGCTGTCGCATAGAATGCAACAGCGCTGGTTTTCAGCGGAGCCCTAAAGGCCCTTAGGGCTATGCACACCACGTTTTTCAAACGCGCCGTCGACGCGCGTTTGTAGCGATACGAGGTTGAGTCACGCAATCTGTAGAATTTTGTAGCTTAAAAGCGCGCCGTCCACGCGCCGTCGACGCGCGTTTCGAAAACGAGCGTCGACGAAGCGCTTAAAAAACGTGGTGTGCATAGGCCCTATAAGGAAGCCGAACTTTTCATTGGACGATTTTATTTAACCAAGTGACATGACGATTGACGGTATGTTTCTTAGTTTTCTATAGCCTCAACGATCACAGATTGTCAACTTGGCTAAGGGGGCGTGTTGAATCGAGCGAGTTAGTCAGTTGCAGGGTAACTTAAAATATATTGGCTTTGTTCAATAGCGATCGGTTATACGACAGTATGAAATTTAGAGTATTATAGTGTTGCCAGTTGCCACGTGTCTGTTAGTTGTTACTTGTTAGTCGGTGTCAAAACATTCAAGTGACTATTTGAACTGCTATATAATCCTCTCTCGTATCCTTCAGGTGCGTTAAGTCCTGTTCTCGAAATGTCCAATGATGTCTTTATGTCTATTTCCCCGCACCAGCACAATAGCTAAAATGCAAGTTACAGAATGATCTATAACCTCAAATTTATATTGACGTTTTAGATTTGCTTATTCTTTAATTAAATCACAAAGAGAAACTACTCGGTGACAAAAGATCTATATAAATCATTCAGTTGTCGGGATATTTCGAGTATTAAATTAGAACGATCACTCCCCTTGGCATTGACACTGGATGTAGATCTCTGGGGATCTCTTTAATGTCACAATAATTTACTACTTTTTGTTTCGGACAGCTGACACTCGTAAAATAAACTAATTTCATCATTATTCAAGTAGGTACTGAGAATTGACAACATTTCAAAATTTTTTTCCTTATGTTTTTTCATGCTTAATAAATAGTATTTAGAAAACCAGGAGACACGTATTTTTTCTTTTCCCGAAAGTTATTCAAAAATTAATTTGAAATGTTGAAAATTTGAAAAGTTCATGTCAGAATGAACATATACTGTACATTTCCTTTGCCCCACTTGACATAGCAAAATAAAACGAGAATAACTTTGTCTAACAGAATAACATTGACACTTCATTTTTTAATTTAGGTATATACGCCATACGGTGAGCGCAAAGGTATTTACGGTGTACATCCTAACTTTGGACCTCACGAAGTTTTTGTTGAATGTTTCGTTAAATAAGTAAGAAAAAAGGTCAAACAAATGTGTACGGTGATATTTAAACAAATATCTAGAAATGGTTTTCGATTTAAAGTACCTATTTAAAATTGAAATGTGATCAATTATTGCCATAATTGATTCTGGCGTTACCTTTAGTTCGATTTATCGAATACTGCTTTCATCTACCAAAGTCGTTTCGATATTGAATCGAGATTTGTTTTTTTTTGTATGTGAGTTTGTTTGTTACTTTCACGCCGTTACTATTCATCCAATCATCATGACATTTTGCATACACCTTGTCGGGGGTACCTACATATAACATAAAAGGACATTGGATACTATCCTCCCGGAATCCTCTGAGATTTCTGAAATTAACGCGGGTGAAACCGCAGGGAACAGCTAGTAATATTATATTACAATAGTAAGGATTGCAACAAACCTCCGAAGTTTGAGTAAAACGTCAAATTGTTACTTGAAAATAAGTCTTTTCAATAAAATGAGTAATCTCAACAGTAGAATTTCATTAATAAAAATCTGACCAGTACAAAGGACCAGAGCAATAAAAGACGCTAGATAAATATATCTATAAAAACTGGGCATAAAGAATGTCCTTCAAAGGACGTTGGTCGTCTTCTACCTAATCAATTACATCTCCGGCCGAATCCGAAAATTATATCGGATAATTAAATAAACAACTGCAAAAAATAACTATTTCCTCTTGGACTTCATATTTTCATTGTAATACACAAATCAGGTAACACGTACCTGACATCAATAAGGCTTCAACATCGTCTCTGCAATCTATGTATAGATTTGAAGTGTTTTGTTTAGTTGTGACTTTTATAAATTATGTTAATTACCGGTTTCTTTAAGTAGAGTTGTGAGGATTCTTTTTTTACTAATTTTGCTTTTTATGTTATTAACGTCCCATTTTCTAGGCTTCTTATGCCTAACATTAGTCAATAATATAATTGAAAGACGTAATCCGCCGCCAAATTTACAACCTCTGTTAAGTTTCCTAAGTTCGGAGACACGACTATGACGTCACCGTGTTAGACCGATCATTAGTTTATACTGTCGGAGCGTTTAATGCCGCCCGTGGAAGGCTTTACCGCGGCTGACGTTAATTGATGAATGTTTCTCGGAAGATCTGCTGACGTTAACTTGGAACTTTTGTTATGAAAAAACTCACAAACATGAGTGAAATTAATGTTTTTTTATGATTTTCCTCAATTACTCCTATTGGCTCGCTCGTAGATGTTAAAGTTTTAGCAATGAACGGAAGTGACGTGCATGAAATTGACTGCGAGCGCTACATCCGGTGCCTGCATGTTAGTTACTATTTTAAAGGCTTTTTATTTTTAAAAAGAGCGACACTTTTGAGCATTTGACAGCGCCATCGAAAGATGGAGGAAACCAGACGTGCTTATACTTGCTAAACAGTATGCAGTAACAGTATTATGAACTTTTGAGTTTGTTAGGTTATAAGTTAGTGTAACCTTTTACATGTATAAATGTTTCTATTTATATTTTTATGTACGTGTAGGTATACTGTAACAAAGGAATCCGATCAGATTTGGCTCAAACTGCGGGTATTGTTTTAAAATTGAATTTGTTTGTGGAGCTGCGCGACTCGTCTTCAATTACATTAGCAGCTGACGAAAACTGTCGCAGACAGGAGGGGTCCTTAAGTGGTCCGAATCTAGGTACTAACATTTGCATGAATTGGTTTTGATTAAACTCAGTGCGCGATAATTGGTGGTGATTTTAGTGATGAATGCTATTTTGTGCTCAGAATTTTACGTTCGTCTCCGATAGGAATAACTTCTCAAACCTTTGTCTGAATTTGTATCAGTTTTTTAAAATTCTCACAACAAAGGTACAACTAAACTTTGCCTTAGTGTACAAATTGCTCCCGTTCTAAAACTTCTGCCAGCTTACGTTGCCGCACCAAATAGTGAGCTTAGTCAATGAGTAAATCCTGACTAACAGAAACATCAAAGCTCGCGAACCACCAGTGGTAAAGCTGTAGCCAGCGGAGCGCCGACTCCAATCTTTGTGCCACTTAGGGCCGGATTTGTTGAGGATTTTAGGCTTCCATATGTCAAGAGCTTTTGAAATCGACAAGCTTGTGTCTGACAAGCTTTTATCAGATGATTAAGAAGGTGGATTAGATGAATCTCAGATCAAATGATGTCGGACTTAATAATTTACTCAAAGCCATTTTAGAAGACTATTTTAGTTATATGTACAATATTCCCAAAATTGTGAATTATGAAAACTGAAACGTTCCCGAATTGCGTTTAATACATTTAGTTTTTGTACGTGATGAGTTTTTGTGCGAAAGTTACCCGGCGACACTGTTTTTCGTTTGTTGCCATACTAAATCGGGTTTATGTCTATTCTATTTGTTCTGTGGTCGCTCCGTACGAGTAGTCTGTTGTGTTTGTGTAATGGCGAGTAATGTGTTAGTTTTTCTCAAGTTTTAGTACCATAGCGTTTGATTGTCCTATAACTTAACTATATTTACGTTAAATATTCCCAATACTCAAAAGTCTATAGAATCTGTCAGGTACTTTGCGACGTACTTACGTGCAATCTCTGTAATCAGTTTCAGTTCGCAAAAATCATTGTATTTCTATATCTATACTGGTATTATAAAGAGGAAAGATATGATTTTATATGCACTTGTTAGTTTGTTTGTAATGGATAAACTCAAAAACTACTCAACTGATTTTAAAAATTCTTTCACTTCTAGCTACAGTGTTCCTGAGTGACATATTAAGATACTTTTATCCGTGAATTCCTACGGGAACTCTGAAATTAACGCCAGTGAAACCTTGGGGAATCGACTAGTATAAAACAAATTCATTGTATTATTTGTATTGACATGACAACTCGCTAACCAGCTTAAAAGTTCTCCATTAGAAATATACAAAAAAAAAACTGTAAGCACATAAACCGACTTATGTAAAAGAGATGAGAAGTCCTCTTAGAATAATAAATAATAGTAAAACTACATTTATTTTATCGTTGAATTCAAACAATACTTGAAACCATAAATCTGCCGTGTACTCTATGTCCAGTAAAGCGTGGTAACTGGACACGATCGTCTGGTTTGATGCCAAATAGCAATTTATTAATATGACGCAAGCCGCCCCCTCGATGTCTTCGCATTCAGACAGATCTAAACGAGAAAGTACCTAATCCAACAGAACTGGAAGTGATTAAACTATGTATATAACAATAACTAGATAATAACTACCGGGTGTATAAAATTTATCACTTGTTATGTGGACGCAGATAAGCAATAACATGTTAACCCACAAAATTAAGTTATCTATTCAGAACGATTTATTGAGAGTTAGGGAACGTTTTTTAATTATGTGTTTACCTTATTACATTGTAACTAAATATTGAACATACAAAATGTCGACAGAAAATGGCGCTATAATTTTAAAACACTATTTACTCAAAATTTCTCCAGTGTGGGTTAACACACTATTGCTTATCTATGTCCATGTGTAATATATCTTCGCTATTATCAACGACTACGTCTTGTATATAGTTGAGCCGTTTATTTATCTTATTTTGTATGTGAAAATGTCTTAGTTATTGTTTTCACGGCCGAACAGCTGAACCGATTATGATTAAAATAATTTGTGGAAACTATAACTAGTCCGAGGAAAGAGCGAAAGTTACTTTTTTGATTCCCGCAGGAACTCCGAAATTATCGCGGGTGAAATCGCGGGGCACAGCTAGTCTTCTATATAATTGTAACAGACTTCTAAAGATGTTTTTATGAATATATTCTGCTCTCTGTGTGTTATATTTATCTAAATATTGTGGAAAGCAGTCAGATTGCTTATTCGTCTGATAGACCATAAAAATATTGTTCAATTTTCAGCCCAATCTCAGGTCGAACCTTAATTGGGATTTGAAAAATCGACTCTTAAGTTTTGTCATCAGCTTCCACATTGTATAAGTTTATAATTTACTAGCTGACCCCCGCGGTTTCACCCGCGGTAATTTTGGAGTAATCGCGGCAATTCCGGAGTAGAAAGTACCCTATATCACTCTGGATCACTGTAGCTCCCTATAAGTGAAAAAATTTTCAAAATCGGTTCAGTAGATCCAGATATTATAACCTCACAAACTCCGGAGTTCCCGCGGAAATCCCAGGAAAAAAAAGTACACTATATGTCACTCAGGATCACTGTAGCTTTTTAAAAGTGAAAGAATTTTCAAAATCGGTTTAGTAGATCCTGAGATTACCCCTACAACTTCACGAACTCACAATCTCCGGAGTTCCCGCGGGAATTCCGGGATAAAAAGTACTGTATGTCAATCGAGATCACTGTAGCTTCTTATAAGTGAAATAATTTTTAAAATCGCTTCAGTAGAACCAGAGATTACCCACTACAATCTCACAAACTCACGAACTCACAAACCACGGAGTTCCCGAGGGAATTCCGGGATGGAATGTATCTTGTAGACATAGACATAGACAAATCTTTATTCGGCATCACAAAAAATTAAAAAATATATGACAAAATTTGACACTCAACACAACTTTGTATCACTCTTGATTACTGTAGCTCCATATAAGTGAAAGAATTTTCAAAATCGGTTCGCTAGATCTAGAGATAGTTGTTCCGCCTTGGTTTTATCCGCGGGAAATTCAAAGTTCCCGCGGGAATTCCGGAATAAAAAGTCCGATGTCCGAAAGTCCTATGACACTCAGGATCACTGCAGCTTCCTATAAGTGAAAGAATTTTCAAAATCGGTTCAGTAGATCCAGAGATTACCCCCTACAACGTCACAAACTCACAAACCCACAAACTCACAAACTTTTGCTCTTTATAATATTAGTATAGATATCGAATCTTTATATTACGTAAAAAAAAATCTAATATATTGAAAAGTGAAATGAATGTGTGAAAGTGAATTGAATATACTGAAAAGTGTTTACAAAACCATAAATCAAGATTTAAATCTAAATTTTACCTTTTATTGTAGTAATATGAGCTCATTTCAAATGGAATAGATGCTATATATTCTCTTGCGCATCTGCTCACGGCTTGCAAACAAGAAATGTCTAGCGAGTTATTTTATAAAAGCTTTTCTATTTAACATTTGCTTTTGCGGAAAAACCTTGTAGATTTTTGCTCATAGTTTCTTTTCACGTGAAAATTGAGAAAAAATCGCTTGAAGATTTCATCGTCGCACAAACATAGCGAATGTTGTTCGGCAAAGAATCGTCTTCTGCGACATTTGAATTTCTAAATTTTTCACATATTATACGATACGAGTGAAATTTCAACGACGAATTCGAGTGTAACGTTTTGTTCAAAACGTTTCTGACGCAAAGAGAGATGCTTTACTTCATTCATGTGTGTCGAGTTGCAAGCGCTTAATATCGATTTAGAGTCAGCGCAAACTGAGACACACGACAGCGACACGCGACAGCGACAGCTCGGCGACTAGACGCGACGACAGGCTGCGGTCTACAATTTTCATATATTTTGTTCAAAGCTCCGCACGCTTAGCGTCAGTCGCAGAGACAAGCTAGGGGGGAGTCGGAGCGCGCTCGTTCGGTCGCAGTGAAGTCGCGGCGACAAGACGCAGAGCGGTCGCTTGCGTCGACGACGAGTCGTTGCGACATGACGCAACGACATGTCGCATAGCGTGCGCCGACACTTAGTTATAGGGACTGACTATACTTGATATAGGTACTTCATTTACTACTTATTTAATAACTAGCTGTTACCCGCGGTTTCAACCGCGATGATTTCCGATTTCCGGGACAAAAAGTACCCTATGTTCTTCTCTACACCCCTGAAATCGGGTATGTAAAATTTCATCATGATCGGTTGGGCCTTTAAGGCGTGAAAGCTTCACAAACAAACAAACTCACATTTGAGCTGCTGGTGACGGAAAAAATCGTACGAACTCTGAAAGAACTTTTTATCCAGTTAGATCTCACTTTTATTATCAACGAAGCCTTAGTAGCACTTACGTCACTTGATTGCGAATCCGATAATCTTTAATTTAAATCCAACATTTTGTCCTTGGCTCAATTCAAATATTCTTAACAAAAAAGAATTCGCTTTTGTTACGAGCGAAATCGGCATTTTCTAATTATTTTTCTCATTATTTCATTCAGACGAAATGTTCTGGGGATTGCCAGCGCTTTTCTTAAATTTCGATGGATTTCTCGATCGGATCGGCTCAGAATTCTGATACTTGTGAGTTGTGATGTTTACTCGAAGAGCACGTACGTGACGGATCAATTTGAATTTTGTTGATAATTTTGTACTGTTTTGTTCCAGGTAAGTGCCTCGTGTTATGATTGCCGTTAGATCGACCACTTTGGAGTAAGTAGCTAGATAAACATATTATCATCGGTTGTCATAAATCGGTCATCCTCATGAGGCCTCTGACCACTTAGTAGGGAAGTGTAGAAAACAACAATTTTCACTTCACTGGCTTCAAAAGCGGCTCAAAATTCTTTTTTTATTCTAAATTTAATTTAAAAATAAAAAAAATAAATAAATAAATTTCGAGTACAGCGATTTATAATGGGCTGTGGACTAATTTTTATTTTTTAGTCCGTCTTGTAGATTATTAAAGAATATTGGACACATATTTTTTCTTTTTTACGTAATCAAAAAATAACGGCGATATATTGAGTTGAAATTTCGCGTGACGTCACTATTCTGACAGTTTGTATGGCGGTTTTGCGGTTAGTGACGTCACGACCTCCTAACCCTAAACTTTAATGCGCTTTATCTCTGTATATTTTAATTTATTTAAAAAAGCAAAAAATACGTGTCTATTGTTTTTTTTATTTTCTAACTGATGGACTAATTAGAATTTTGATTTTCAAAAGTAGTCCACATCCCTATTGCGCGTTATAATAATTGTTGTTATTATATCTTTCATTTTGTCCATTTGTCCAGTGAAAAGTTGTAATTTATCATATTATTTCGACCAAAGTATTTTTGTTTCTTATGTCTTTGGATTCCTAAACTCAGACATAAATTATAGAACTCTTCGCTTGTTTGCAGATAATGTAATGATAAATGTTTTAAAAAATAACTAATTAGGTATATTCTTGCTGTTGGATTTTTATGAATAAATAAACTCGTTACACTAATTACGAATTAGGTACAAATAATCTGATACCGTAAATGAATACAAATTGAATATCAGGTATACCTACTTTACTGTAAAGTTTACTGCCGTTGATAATAAGTCCTTACTAACTCACTATAAATGCGAAAGTGAGTTTGTCTGTCTGTTTGTTTGTTACGCTTTCACGGCTCAACCGATCACCACGAAATTTTGCAAACACGTCGTCAGGGGTACATAGAAGGACATATTATGCTACTTTTTATCCTAGAATTTCCACGTCAACTCCGAAATTAACGCGGAAGAAACTACATATAAAATTTTGCATACTACCTCCACGTTGCCACGGGTAGGGTAGTAAGTACTTTTACCTCGGAATACCCGCGGGATCTCCGAAACTAACGCAGGTGAAACCGCGGGGAACAGCTAGTAAATATAATCATAAATGGACATAGATAAGCAATAGTGTGTTGACCCACACTGGAGATATTTTGAGTAAATCGCGTTTTAAAATTATAGCGCCATTTTGTGTCAACATTTTTTTATGTTCAACATTTGGTTACATATTTAAACAATGTAATAAGGTAAACACATAATTAAAAAACGTTCTCTAACTCTCAATAAACAGTTCTGTATCAATAACTTAATTTTGTGGATTAACATGTTATTGCTTATCTGCGTCCAAATATCCCACTGGCAGAGACGTAGTATTGTTACGTCTAAATAAAAAAAAAAAAAAAAGGTTTGTTATTGTTAAATTCTCTCTGCCAGCTATATAATTAGAAGGTCACTCTTCAATAACGTGTCTAGAGCCCGCACAGACCGCACTGTTACAGGAAGTTGCGAACTGAGAACGTGAGTATTGAAATGGGGCTCTCGGGTTGAGGAAGCGATCACATTTCGGTTGACACTGCGCCATTTTTTAAATGAGATTGTTGTATAACACAGACGGGATAGTAAGGTAGGTAACTCCTAATTATGTACCTATCTGGTTGAAGAAGACTGTAATTAAGAATTTTACAAATATATTATACCTACAATTCGATACCCCACGGTTACACTGGCGTTAATTTCGGAGTTCCCGTAAGAATTCCGGGATAAAAAGTACCCTCTCATGAGCGCTAGCTTTTTATAAATGAATGAATTGTTTAAATCGGCTTAGTAGTTTTTGAGGTAACTATATGTATTACAAACCAACAGACAACATACAAACAAACAATCCAATCTTTTCTATATTATTAGTATAGATATTATCAAAAATCAAAATAATATATTTTCCTTTGTTTTGCCGCTGCACTGGCGTGCCGATTGATCAGATACAGGATGTTTAATTGCTCTTAGGAGATTTTTTGAAAATTCGAACCGTATAATGGGCATGTTGACTAATTTTTTATTTTTTAGTCTGTCTTTTGATTATTAAAAAATATTGGACACGAATTTTTTCTTTTTTTACGTAATTAAAAAATAACGGCGATATATTGAGTTGAAATTTCGCGTGACGTCACTATTCTGACAGTTTGTATGGCGGTTTTGTGGTTAGTGACGTCACGACCTCCTCATCCTAAACTTTAATGCGCTTTATCTCTGTATATTTTAATTTATTTAAAACAGCAAAAAATACGTGTCTATTGTTTTTTTTATTTTCTAACTGACGGACTAATTAGAATTTTGATTTTCAATAGTAGTCAACATCCCTATTAGGTACAATAAATGCGACCTACTTGCAAGTGTACCTAACCATATTTATTGCGTTCCACAAGCTACGCCGTGGTCGAATTATCCGTATTTAGAACATCCGATGCATGCAAGTTCATGCAAATTCCGTCCTTGCATTCAATCTTGTTAAGTTAGGTACAGTCAGCTGGATCTATATGCACGCTGGTTGAACATCAGCAATCATAGTGAAGAAGTAGCCCTAGAGATAACTACATATGGGTGTCCCGTAAATCGACGTCAAGCCAGAAACAGGGGATAGGCTAAGTCATAACAGCTGTTAACAGAAAAGTATAAAAAACTTTGCTATGCCTATTTAAAAAAAAGGACTGACATCAAAAACTGACGAAAGCAATAATTTTGAAAACTTCATTGGCAAAAACTTAAATATTAAGCAGGTGTTTTCAGAAACACTATTCAGGATTACACAATAAGAAGAAAAATTGAAAAAAAGTCAAGGTTTGTAGCAAGAACCGTCGCAGGGTGTAAATTTTTATAATTTTTATAAATGACCATTTTTTTAAGGATATTTTTTTTACGTTCTTCTATTAAGTTATAACTTAGCCTATCACCCAGTTCTGGCTTGACGTTGATTTACGGGACATCCTATATACATTCGTCAGACAGCTAATACAATCGTCAGATCGCAAAAATCGTCGTCGAAACCCATTAATGTGGGAGCTTCCCCGGAAATGATGGTATAAAAAGCACGCTATATCCTTTTCTAAATCCTTGACAACTCATGTTTGCAAAGTTACATGCGATTTCACCCGCGTTAATTTCAGTGATCCCGCGGAGATTCTGAGATAAAATCTACCCTATGTCCTTTTCTGTACCCCTGACAATTTGTATGCAAAATTTTGTGGCGATCGATTAAGTAGTTAAGACGAGAAAAGGTAACACACAAAGACTACTTTTGCATTTATAATTTTTACAAAAGGGTAATCCCCTTTTGTAAAATTGACATTTATTATAGAGGCCACTGTCAAGATGTTAGTTCTCAAGTGTTTTTTAATAATTAAGGATAAAAATACAACGCATTTCAACGAGCATATCAGTACATAACATATTTTGATAATGCGTTTTTGGTGGCTCGTTTGCTCAAAGTGGTACTCGTAGGCTGAAATTCATGTAATGGTTCGGAAATTAAAAATCTGTCGCGGGTCCTTGGATTAATACGGATATTATGTGTATCCGACCACTTACGTACGTATAATCTTTGTGTTGGACTGTACGTCTATGGAACTTCCTTAGGCCTTTTGCACATTATATAAGTTTTCTTGTGTCTTACATGCATTCGACAAAAATTACTATGCGCGTGCCTTATCCGACATTTCTTATACCTAATATGTTTGGTCCCATATAACAACCAAAGCGACTGGATGTCTTATGAGACATAATTATATTCTTATAAGACACAAGAAAATTTCTTATAATGTGCAAAAAGCCTTAGCATAGGTTCCCAATAAAGGCATTTGCCAGCATATAATTCCTTCACTCGCTCGTCGGCTAAATAAATGTCTACAGTTTGATGAAGTTTATCAAGTATAACGGTATTGGATGTTAACTAGATAAATCTCGAAATAGCGAACGTGACAGGCTTGCAGGAGGTATATTCTGTGGGGAACATCTGGTTATTATAGTACTAGCTGTGCCCCGCGGTTTCACCCGCATGAAAGGTTTTTATAAAGCAACTTTTTTTCCCGACATCCGATTTCAATGTAACAAAGCCTATATGTAGCTCCAGGCTAAGCTTAATCTACCTGTGAAAACCGCATGACAATCGGTTCAGTAGATGCGGAGATTATCGCGAACAGACAGACATAAAACAATTTTAAAAACTTGTTTTTTGGGCTTGGTTACTCTTCTTTTGTCACCCCTCTCAATTTCAGGTAAAAATATTCAATGTACAGAATCGCGGATTCTACTCTTTTATTATAGTATAGATAATCATTCAATTTTATTATATCAATCGAATCATGTACTTAGAAATGTAGCTCTGTAAAACCGCTCGCAAAACTATTCAATTATTTATTGATCTATTTCAGTCTGCCTGAATGGCGGCCCACATCGATAATACGAGTAGGTTTCACTTTCCCATAGAACTATTGCAGGCCTTTGATAACAATACCAATTACCGTTTAGCAGGTATTATAGATAGAACATCACTTTCTATAAAATCAACGGAAAAACGTTATGCATTCCTGTAGGAATGATTTAAGGGAACTTTAAATAGGATTTCGTGTCTATTTGTATCTCATCTTTTATGAAAGAAGCCGATAGCCGGCACTCTTGCACGTGTTTCGTTTTGACGCCCTTTCACATTATGTTTTTGATGGAATACATTAGACAAAAGTTATAAGCACTATAAAAGTTTATCGAAACATAAAAGTGATATATTATCACTTTTGCGTTTAAAAAAACTACACTTTATTTGTTTTATATCTTTAGTGGTTTATTTAAAAAACTTATAAATCTATTTTTGAATTCTGAAACGTACAATTTCTGTTTTTTAGAATATTTAATATTTTTAATTTTGTCATAATGTGAAACATAGAGTCGATAGAGTTTTCGTAGATCGTGATATTACGGGAATGGCGGTGAAAGGGTTGTACACCAATGGCACTGTTAAAGAGGAAGTAAATTTTCTATTCTTGCCTTCATAACTCTACCAAGAAAGGCAGTTTTAGGTTTGGGAATGCGTTTAAAACGTAATGTATGCAATGTTATGTTGAGATGTGTTCAAATGTTTGTGAAGGGAAAGTTACGGGAAACGCCGCTGGCCTATATTAATTGGTTGGCCACGGAAGAAGTGTGTGACAAGGGTTGGCAACTTTTTTTTTGAAAAATATAATATTTATCCGAATAAAGATGCAAAAACATAGTACTTTTGGGAAATGCAAGAAATTAGTACATATTTATTTTTAAGCAATGTTATGTATCGGGTAGCATTCATATACAAACAAATAATTGCAGTTTGATTGTTGACGTTTTGTTGCCGCGTATTCGTTTCGTTTTGAAATTCCCCGAGCTTCGCTGCGCTGCGGGTGCGTTCCAAACCAGTCACAGTTAATATAAAAAAGCGCGACATTTGAATTAGGGATAAAAATATAGTATTTTTCGTACTTTACTTTCGTTTTTCTTTAATATATAGTACAATAGGCTGAAATATAGTACGATACTATATAATATAGTACGGGTGGCAACCCTATGTGTGACCGTGACATTCATCGATCGAGAGTGGCCTTGCTCCGTAGTAGGGCCATCGGCGGGCGGACGACGCCGCGCGCCGTGCACATGGTAGAAATCACAAGTTCAAACTTCAAACGGATTGTTATAGGGCTTACTTATCAACTTATCACACGAATTTGAATAGATACTTTCTAACACTACATCTAGTTTCTATTATTACACCTCAACTTGCTTTTCCCCGCGGTTTCACCGTTTTAATTTTAATTTAGTGTCTGATTTGTACACATCAAAACCCTGCTGTGGACACGAGTTTTGAGTTGCATCCTAGAGCTTTAAAAATCTACTTTAAAATTAATTACCCAAGTGACTGTAAGATCAAAAACTACTTAAAAAAACATTAAAAAAAAACCGCATACAGATTATTTTGTATGGGCTTTTTTGCGTCTCTGCAATTCGGGTATTTAGTACGTCAACGGTCTGAGAATCAACTGAGAATACAAATTCAAATGCTCCAAGACTGCTTCTGTAGAGCGTGTGACCTTGTTGTGACGTCACAACTCACAAGTAATTAGGTACTTCAAATAATTGTCTCGTTCAAACACCATTACCATGTTTTGAGTAGATTTGTTTTTTAATCACGCTGCTGTCGCTTCGTCGTCGTGTCGCCGCATAACAAACGTTGTCGTGCTTCTGTAATTGAAATGTATTCGACGACAAGTATCTTTCAATTCAATTTCAATTATAGATAGGCAAGGGATTGATTGATACGTTAAACGTAACTGGAAGAATATATGTACATGTAAATTTTTCGTTGATTTCTGTTGTTTATGCTACCGCGACAGTCGACACCGGTTGTTGATTTTTAGAGCTGTCGTCTCTTTTGTCTATGTACCTATACAACGTGTTAATGGATTGACCAAAAATCTGATACACCCCATTTAAAAAAATAAACAATAATGTGACTAAAATATAAATTATGTCGAAAAAAGTAATAGTCTAAAAGTAATTCAACAATAGTTTAGAGGTGATCTATCTACGAAATTCCAAGCTCTACGCCCCCGCCTACGTGTCAAGTTGTCAACGACCGATTCGATTTTTTTGCTACGGGCGGTGCGGCGTACGCGCTAAATATTGTGTTATAAATCATTCAGACGTGGGCTACTAAAAATGAAAAAAATATAACCTATATTAAAACATGGTGCGATCGATTCGGAAGTCGATTCTAAGCAAACTACTTTCTAGTTTTCAGTTAATTCATTAACACGTTGTATAATTTATTAAAACTGACAAAGACAAACTGACTCTCGTCATACAAAGAACACACCCTCCAAGTTTCAGGTCTCTACGATCAGCGGTTTAGGCTGTGCGTTGATCCATCAGTCATTCAGGACAAAGCATTTTATATGTATAGAATATATATATAAGAATTGCTTGTTTTTGTACAGGAATTCGAATTTACAAAAGTCTTTTCTTAGCGGATGCCTGCTACGTCATTACAACTATCTGTTCGCCAAATTTCAGTGAAATCTGTTCAGTAGTTTCGGCTGTGCGTTGATAGATGAGTCAGGTTCAGGTTTACTGGGAGAAAATATGGAAAAAATATGTACCTACCTACGTCAATAATTTTGTATAATGGAATAAGCGCACTTCGCGTTTCATTTTGAAAACCTAGATATCATTTGAGTATTATAGAAGAGTTGAGTACTTGAGTACCTAACCGATTTCAAAACTTTCGCGTACATTTGAAATTAATGATTTTGAATGAGTGTCATGTGTGACAGGCAGGTGGCACTTTGTGCACGAGTGATAAATTATATAATATCTTTGTTACAGTATTTATAAAACACGTTGTAAATGTACAATGTATGTGATTAAACGTCATTATTTAACTCTCGCCATTGTTCCGGCCGGTTGTCTCGAGTTTGAATCAACAGTCTGCGCGTCTGTCTTGCGTTGTTGACATTCGTAACAAAGAACGAAGTGCCACAATCACAAACGTACCTACGCGACGCGACGCGTGCGTTTCGTTATAATGGGGATTTATATTTGGACATAGATAAGCAATAGTATGTTAACCCACACTGGAGAAATTTTGAGTAAATTAAAGTTTTAAAATTATAGCGCCATTTTGTTTCAACATTTTTATATTCAATATTTAGTTACATATTTAAACAATGTAATAATAATAATATACTTAAAAAACGTTCTCTAACTCTCAATAAATCGTTCTAAATCAATAACTTCGTTTTGTGGGTTAACATGTTATTGCTTATCTGCGTACATTTGTTCTTGAACAATAATATAATCATTTCGAGTGGGCTCCAGTAAATTGCAATTCAGTTTCAACGAAGGGACACTTGTCTGACATAATTTGGCTTACTTTGTTTCGTTGCGATTCTGTAAGTTTAAAGATCGTCGATAGGTGAATTCAGCGTGAAGTGAATTGTACAAGGTTGTTGTCGTAGGCGGCGGATAGAAGTCGTAGACTGACACGTTTCTGTCTGCTTCGGTCATCGAGAGAATTATAGTTTTCGAGAGTTCTCTCTACGTTGACTGTACGTTGTCGACATAAAAAAATATTGTATGCATGAGAGATATAATCGTTAGAAAATTTATCGTGTTAAGTTTATTTCCAATTTTAAAGTGCATTAATCGGTGTGTAGATACACACGAATGTTATTTTTGAACTTGTATGAAAACATCATAAATTCATATATCACTATCACAGATAAGAATCATAATATTACGCATGCGGTTATCCATACAGAGCGGAACGTGTACGGTGTGTACCGTATGTAATTATTTCTACTTTGCATAAAAAGATTCACTTCAAAATTCTGATTTTAAGATGGTATTACAATCAAACTGAATTATTCGGTACAGTTATCTATACATATAAAATGCTTTGTTCTGAATGACTGTTGGACCGACGCACAGCCTAAACCGCTGATCGTAGAGACCTAAAACTCGGAGGGTGTGTTCTTTGTATGACGTAGACATTCGATAAGAAAGGATTTTTGAAAATTCAACCAATAAAGGGGATGAAAAGGGGTTGCAAAATTTGTGTGGAACAATTCCGCGGGAACTTCGAAATTATCGCGGGTGAAACCGCGGGACAGTTAGTAATATATAGCCTGGTAAAGTGAAGTGAAGTGAAATTTTTATACCCACGAGCCTCCAGAATCCGCTTCGTGGCGCCGTGTTTGCAATTCAAATGTATATTTTCGCAATGCGACTTATTTCTGGACTTCGCAACGAAATCATAGTGGTCGTTGTTTTTATTCTACTATACGTTACTCTAATGATTTCTGTTAGTTTTTTTTTTTGTTAAGAGGCTTCTTTTGAAACAAAGAAAAAACTCGCATTATTTAAATCACTAATACATAATAGGTATATTAGAATAATTTAGCTTATAGGTACGTACCTATCTTATGATATCGTCTAATTTGTTTGATCGTTTATTTAGTTGAATAGATTTACCTGAAACGTATTTGAGTGCTTAAGGTCCTGTTTCCGTAAGCATAGGCTTGATTCTCGCTGAGACAGATAATGGGCTAGTTGACTCAATTTTTTTCTAGGTCCGATATGTAGATTATTAAAAATTGTTTATGTAATAAAATAGTAACATTGAGTTGAAATTTCGCGTGACGTCACTATACACTGCAGTTTGTATGGGGGCTTATAGCGGTTAATGACGTTACATGCCCCCACCCTAAACTTTAATGCGCTATACGAACTAATTAGAATTTTGATTTTCAAAAGTCGTCAATATCCCTATTTTGATGATAGTATGTACAAAGCGGACTTGGTTTCCAATCATCACACCACAGGAGAGCTGCTCCTTTGCTGTTCGCTATAATTTAAATTTAATCCAAATTACAATCAAAGCTAAACAAAACTCGATTAAAATTTAAAGTATTAAATCCATGTGTTTGTATTTTACTTGTTTTGTTGATGTAAAGTTTAAATCTTGCATACGCATGGAGTGAATAAAGCCTGTCATCCGCTACGTCACAAAGGCGTGATGATGCGTTGAGAGGCGTAGGTAGAGAGCTTGCAAAAGTTATTTTAGGATGTCGAGGACGAGTAACCCTCTTTGTTGGAGAGGATTGAACCCGTGCGCTTTGCTCTTCGTTTTTCTGTGTGAACCGCTAAAGGACTGGATACACTGCACGGGAAAATAAACGGCTTGAATTTGACATAAACAGAAGCATTATAGTATACACAGTTGAAATGTAAGATTAAACGTTTGAAGTTATGGAACTTTTTTTATCGCCTCTAATTAGGAACGTTTCGCGCAATGTTTAATTCTTATTTCTTATCTCTATCTTATGTTTATCTTTATCTTATTTCTTCCATTTGTAACTTAAAAACAATTAAAACGTAATAAAGTATTAGAAGTCAATTTTTATCCCACTTTTTATTATCTTCAATCGAAATTAAACTTTGTATGTGACTGTAGTTCGGTTGACAAAACTATAAATTGATATCTTAGAGTTGGGAGCTTTGACGATTGTGGATAGTGGAACTCTGCAATGGCTACTAGTAAACCCCTCGAGTTTAGGCTCATATGATTCGTTTTGACGACCCCAAAAGCGTGCTTTTTTATACTACATAATTATACATACATTTAGTATTGATAAATGTAGGTATGTATTATGCACAAAAACATTCTTTTACAAATTCAGTCTCACTGTGACTTTGATGAAAACATGTGTATTTGGTGTCGCTTTTAATATTAACATCCATATTAGTAGAAGTTAGAACCCATCTAGAGTATAGTGGAAAGTACGACGGGCCCGCTGTACGCGATCGCGAACTGTGCATGCTGTTCGTTCGCATTCGGGTCAGTTGAAATAGCCCTTGGTGTTATTTATCTCGATGCACTTAGATGGTTGGTAGATGTTTGAGCAAACAACTTTGTTTTTGTTGTCTGTCACTAAAAATGTGTAGGTCGAGGTGACTCGTGTAGAACAACTTGTATAATATGCCTATGTAGGTACATATATCAAGCAACGACATGACTGTCACGTGACGTGTTTTCGGGTACTGTAATTTAATATTGATGGTTTATTATACGATATTGCTATCCGGGTTTCGGGACTCGCTCGGAAACTGACCAAAAAAATCTCGTGACGTATTCTACTAACACAATGGGGATGTGGACTACTTTTGAAAATCAAAATTCTAATCAGTCCGTCAGTTAGAAAATAAAAAAAAACAATAGACACGTATTTTTTGCTTTTTTAAATAAATTAAAATATACAGAGATAAAGCGCATTAAAGTTTAGGGTGAGGGGGTCATGACGTCACTAACCGCCAAAACCGCCATACAAACTGTCAGAATAGTGACGTCACGCGGAATTTCAACTCAATGTATCGCCGTTATTTTTTGATTACGTAAAAAAAGAAAAAAATACGTGTTCAATATTTTTTAATAATCTACAAGACGGGCTAAAAAATAAAAATTACTCAACATGCCCATTGGGTATTCTCCAGGGTGTGAAAATCAAAATTCTAATTAGTCCGTCAGTTAGAAAATAAACAAATAATAGACACGTGTTTTTTGATTTTTCAAATTAATGATAATACTTAAACATAGATAAAGCGCATTAAAGTTCAGGGTGGGGGACTCGTGACGTCCTTATTCAGTATAAGCCCCATAAAACTGCACCGGGTTGTGACGTCACGCGAAATTACAACTCAATGTATCGCCGTTATTTTTTGATCACGTAAAAAAAGAAAAAATACGTGTCCAATATGTTTTACTACTCTACACGACGGACTAAAAAAAAATTAGTCAAGTAGCCAATTCATTGCATATTCCCGCGTTTTACCCACTGTCATCCTCCACGGTTAGGGTTGAATCATCCGAAAACCCTTAAATACCTACGAGTTTCTTTATTGAAATAGTCCGAATACTGAACTTACATGAAACGGCACTTCTAGTTCTCTTCTGAAGGGCTAAATTTCAACAAAAAATATACCCTTTGTCCGTGCTAGCCTTTTAAAGGAAGCATTGTTGCAAAATGCATAACGAAAGTCCAGGTGAGTGAGGCCGCGCGAAACGGCTAGTGTCGCTACAATGTACCTAACCCTACAAACGCCGGCACTCCGGCGGTGTAAACAAGAATAGGGCATTATTCAACTCGCTGTCTGCAACGCCTTTTTCGACACCGTCTAGGCGTACTCTGCCACTCTTTATTAAGGTCATCGTTGATCTGATGGATAACTCGTCAATTTTGTTTAAACACCTGTCGGTCTTCAGCTATAGAATTCCGCTCTCAAAGCCAAAGCTCCACTACGGTTATACTTATAACTAGTCGATCTCCTGTGGTTTCACTTACGTTAATTTTGGAGTTCCCGCAGGAATTCCGGGGCCTCATTGTACGTATCCATATGTTTCTGTGTTTTGTAAATATTGTGTCTTCTACTGTGTGTGCAATAAAGTATATTTGATTTGATTTGATTTGATTTGTGAAAGTACCTTATGTACAGGTACAGAGACGTCAGTACCCCTGATCACATGTATGCAAAATACGTATATTACGCGTTATGACCGCGTTAGTTTTTGAGATTCCGCAGGAATTCTTGAACAAAAGGACCCTATTTCCTTCTTTGTACCCCCGAGAACATGTATGCAATATTTCATGATGATCGGTTGCGTAGTAAACGTTTGAAAAGGTTACAGACAGACAAACAGAGTTTCGTCGCATTTTTAATATGGATTTGTCTCATAAACAACAGGTTCGTGCACCTGTAACTGGGCTGGTTTGGATAACCTCGATCCTATAGTTGCATAGGATCGAGGTTATCCAAACCAGCCCAATCATTTCTAGAAAAAGTTATTTCTAGGAAATTCGTTATTTATTTCTGCTGTAAAAAAATATTACAGCGCTTTATTTTCGGTAGATCTGCGTTGACGTTCGAGGAGTTTAATAACGATAGTAGTTTCGTTTGTGCCGCCCTTAACCTCTTACCCGGGGGAGGCTGTGTTAAACACGGCTTGCTTGTTGGGCTCTGGCTTTATTCTAGAGACTCGCACGCAGTGCTGCGGGCGCGAGCGTCTTAGTTTTATTTTTAAAAATGCAAAAAAAATCAGATAAGAAAAAGTAGGTATTCGGTAGGGTAAAAGACACAGACGACATAAAAATATTGATATAGCCGCACGAATGTTTTTTGTGGCGTGCTTCCCTGTGTCCGAAACGGTCACAGCCACCCGTATATTTTCGCATAATATAAAATGAATTTTGCTAGTTTATTTCTTTATTGTTCTTCTTAAGTATATTGTGCTTTTATTATTTTCTTTTTTGTAATGACATGACTGAGTGACTAAATGAAACCATTACATTTTTTGGATTTTTTATAGGTACTTTTAATACTTTGCAATATTAATAATATTGTTGATTTGAGTATTTTTATTTGCATGGATGCTCGGGACAACAATATCATATTATCATCGTAGCTTGGTTTCTAAGCGAGATAGGAAGGACAAAGTAGGTAAGGTTGATTCGACTCAGATTCTAAGTTGCCTGATTACCTCTCGGGCGACGGTGCGTGAAATTAACCTAATATTAGTTTCTAATTTAAGCTCTTACGAGTTGTTTTCCTGGTAACACAGGTCCAATGTCAGTACATACAACAGTTATATTTTATCTTCTCGTTTAATGTTGCCAACGAAGCGGCTGTAGCGTTTTACCCGAGTAAATTAATTTCAAGTTTCCAAAGTACGATTGCTTGTAGGTACAGTTTTTCTCCCTTGAGATAAATTTTTATAACTCGATTCGAAGAAAAAGTTTTTAAGTTGGCATAAAAATACAAATTGGGTTTTATGGGTAGGGAAGAAATGGAAAACCGCGAACACAAACGCTTCGATTTTGTTTATATTTGTCTTGATTGATCCTAACTTAACAGCAGTTGGGTAGCAAAGGACCTCATCTCGGGAAATGGCAGAAAATTCCTTCCTTAAGTTCCTTGAGTTCCTTAGAATCATACACAATACATGACAATACCACACGCTATTCGGAATAAGGTATTCATTATATTATGTAGGCAAAGAAAAAATAGACCACAATTTCATATAATCCACGAACAAATTTTTCTGTACGCAACTTGAACAAAGACAAATACGTTTTCCCCTTTTCGTGAGCTTATGAAAAAAGGCAAGCTGAAATCAATAATTGTATCGAAATCCCTTCAAATATCGTCAACGAAGCGCACGAGATTGCCCTAACTCGTGAGAGGCTCAGGACGAAAGCGCCTACATCAAATCTAATAGCAACGATTTGCAACTAAGCAGGTCGCTCCGTTGCTATTACTAAATTTTCAGGCGTTCGCTCAACTCAACAACGCAACAACATTTTTGTGTGTGAATAAAGTATCTTTACAAACTAGCTTTTATCCGCAGCTTCGCTCTCGTGTATTTATAGTTTCACTGCCGCCACAGTTGCGCATGTTTTCTGTAACAATTTATAAATTTCGTTTTATGAAATAATTTAATAGTTTTATGAAATTTGTTTGTAATTACTGTCATGTGCTGTGGAATTTTGTTGAATAAATAAATAAATAAAATAAATAAATTTCGTATTGTAAAAATTTTTCATTCCATGAACCGATTGTTATTGTTAAAATAATGTCTATTATGATAGTGTATAACTGTGATTTGTGCACGCGCTTTCTTATATTATACTAAATACCTACTCTGTTCCTAAATCATATAGATAAGAGCTTTCCCACTGAATGAACTGTCGTAATGGATCTACGCTATAAATGTATGATAAGTTAATATTATTCATCTCGTTTCAAATGAGTGCCAAAAGTGTATTATTATGTTTTGTATAAAAAATGAAAATACAGTAGTCACATGATATACAGGATGTTTCCAGTAGCCTCCCGGCATTTCCTGTTTCATCGATTTCAAAGATATCTCGTATTACTTAGGTACACCTTGATATAAAGAAATTTTGTAAGCTCTGAAATGATACTCTAAAAACAAACATAACTAAATTTTTTTTTTTAATTTTAGTTTATTTAGGACAACAACAGCTACAAGTACAATAAATAAATAAATAAATAAATAATGAAGTCAGGAACATTGTAATAGCCTTGTTGAGTACATTTCAGTTTATAGTCCGATATTATGTACCTAGGTACAATTAAAAATATATTAGCACGTATTTTCTCTATTTTTTCTTTTTTTACGTATTATATTAAAAAAAAAAACCAGCAATACTTTGAGTAAAAATATCGCGTGCCGTCACGCTTTGGTACACTTTATACGTAGTAATGACGTCACGAGCCCCCACTCGTAAACTTAAATGCGCTTCATAATTTATCTACATAAGTACTTTTTCATTCACTTGAAAAAGCGAAAAATAAAACATAATTAAGATTTTTATACCTCGGCAACATAACATGCCTATTGTACTTGTATTGTTTAGAAACTGATTAGTGATTTGGAAATATAATATGATCACTTTGGAAAGTCGTTGAATCTTATTGCAATAGTAATAAAGTTCAAGTGTTCACATATTTTGATGTTCAGTGTACACGAGTGTGCGGCGCGTCGCACGCGTTCGGCGTTACCCTCGTCAAAGTCTCCGATAATTCGAAGCCCGGATATCGGGAACGTGTTCCCTTGCCGTAAAATTTGATAATCCACGCGCATTATTTTTTAGGCAGACATAATACGATATCAGCACCTATACCTAGGTAGGTAGATATATAATATACGCACTTCTGTCCTCCGAAATTTCTTGTGAGACAAAGATTTAAGCATATCCGATTAGGAGTCTGTTTAAATATTGCATAGGCACTCAAAAAATTTTTCTCTTTTTCAAAGGAATTTTGAAGTATTTTTTTCTCGCGTTATCCACTCGCACTGTATTGCTATGGCAACTAATATATTTATGGTGTCAAGAGTTGAAAGTATCCTGAAGAATTATCTAATGTCAGGTTTCATTGACGACCCGATTGGGGCAGTAGATCACCATGCCTACCCGCTAATCAAGAGGTTCCGGGGTTGATTCCCGGTAGGGGTGGACTTTGTGTGAAGAACTTGGGGTTCCATTTTCTAATCTGGACGTGTGTTATATCTATTGTATGATATATATGTAATAACATGTAGTATATGTATGTATTTGCTCAGTTTCCACGACACAAGCTCATAGCTTAGTGTGGGATCAAGTAGATCTGTGCGTTGTAAAGTGGATTATTATTATTAGTCAAATCCGTGCAATATATGTATATTTTCATCATGCGTGCACAAACAGATAGACCCGTTACAGTTTTTACTGTGTAGGTATTGTACAGTTTTGTACCGCAGCTCAGTAAACTGAGGGCAGTAAACATCGCGTAAATAAAAACTAAATTTTATTCCGATCACGTAAGTTTTTTATGCCTCCTATATTGATAGGAACATCTTAACTATGGCAACATGTTTGGTCTCCATAAAAATGCCGAACTATAGCTTACCTAGTTCTAGAACCGACTATTTTTAATAACCCATAGGTTTTGTGTTATCTAATAATTCGCAATTTTAACACGGAGTTAACGATATTGTTATTATTTCAATATAAATTTAATCTGTAATAATTCTAAATGTAAACAAACAAAAAAAAACAAAGCCAGGTCAAGAATAACCGTTGAATTTGATAACCCTACACTTTGGCAACATTGATAGCGGCCTTGTTTTTATCACTATTATGTAGTAAAATAGGAAAATTTTAACAGACGATAGCTTGTACAAAAAACCGATCGCAGGAGCTACTTCCGTTAAACGTTTAGCGATTAATCGGGAGAGTTATCGCACAAATGCTACTTTCGTCTTCATCTTCTATATTTCGGATGGCGTCTATAGCGATTTATCGCATTCATTTTGTCCAAAGACATTATAAGAGAATAGACGAACGATACAAACTTTTATAGATGATCAAAACAAACTTTTATCATGCAATCCTCGTCAACAAATTTTTGCGGGGGAATGATCAAAATAAAACCAATCACATCATTGCCACGCAATCAAATACCAGTCACCACAAAGTACACATTTCAAATAGCCAATCACATCGCTTTCCGTAAAGTGTCCGCTGTTCATCTATAGACAATAGTCTCTGCTAGCCAACGTCATTTTGTGAGCATGAGATCATCTGACCGCTGCGTGTTTCAAGTTGTAAGCTTAGCGGCCGAGCGTATTGTCTATCTATTCTCTTTCAATATCTTTGATTTTGTCAATGACAATGTTTCGGCGAAAATAATATGTTTATACTTCTCCAATTATTATGTGTAAACGCCATTGATAATTTTAAATTGTTTGTCCCCAAGATAAAACTACTTGAAAACTAATTTCTTTCTCAGGGTAAACAAAATGGCTGCTGCAAAACTTGCTAGTAATGAATACGCGTGCACTCGGTACAACCTCCACCCGACAACGATCGGAACACTAGTCGATGTTGGTTTCGATATCGGCTCCGTTTACTTAATAGCCTATCATATTTCCCTCTTATCTTCTGGTTCTTTTTCTTTTGTCTACGTCGAGTGTCTGCTGTTACAACGAACTTGATCGCACGCAAGCAATCGTAAAACGCAGTATCATTATGTACATTATCATTTATTTTGTCGTTACTTATTTATGTTATCATAACGACACTTCTGTAATGTGATACAAAAGTAACCCTCCAGAGTTTAATTAAAGAATCAATCTTCATTTCTCTCTCTCTAATCTCTAAAATACACGTATCAGGCTTATTTATAATAAAGAATAGAGATTATTTAAAGAAGCGACACTCCGGCTCCCTTCCCTTCATTCCTCCTCATACCCCGCGATCTCTTCTTCTTTTTCTTTAATAATGGCGTCTATAATAATAATTTGCCAATGACAATGTTTCTTATTAACAAAAATCTCTTCATCTACTTCTTCAATTATGGCGAAACGCCAATAAATATGTTAGATTGTTCCCCAAGTTAAAACATGGCTCTCTTGAAAACCAGTTTCCTGCTTTCTTGGTAAATATGTAGATTCTACACTGACATCTGTCAGTTACTGTCAGCTCGTTGTCATCCTTACGATACGCTCACACGCACAAGACGTGTAGGTGACGTAAAAGACTTGTGGGAAACTACTTGAATCAGTTCCTTTGTATAGAGTGTCACTGGTTATAGTTAAAGACACACCACACGACTAGTTTTTGTCAAATCTTCAAGTTTGGACAAAGATGGCACATTATTTTCTTTCTACGTATTTTTATGAATACAACGGAGTGTAACATTTCGGTGTACTGTCCTTGAATTTAAACTGAACTCGGTCCTGGATTCATAAATGTCATAATATTCAATGTTGATATCACCTCTATGTACACTATCATATATATATTACTTTATGTGATAGATAATATATTGATATGATCGATATATGAAACAACAACAAAAATAATCACAAATTATCCTTGTTTATGTCGTCTGGGAGAACTATACAATTTGTTACTATTATAATAAACACAGATAACGTCTATACCTATCGGCAACTTCCTTGGTTATTAGAGCGCCTTTTAAACACTAATGAGAGACGTAACAGACATAATGACCGGACGAACTCAACGGAGCGTTGTTTTTTCGTTTGTTTGCACTGAATTAGGATGATTCCTTGTCTTCTTCACCGTCGTATACTTCATAATTTTCGTGCTCGTTTTAAAACGATTCGACAACACGCTTCTTCTTATCTCTATCCAAGGCCAATTGCAGGATAGCAGTGACAGGGATGCTGGTGAACTCTTGCGCGGTTTTGCTCCTTCAATCTGTCTCCTAACTAAAGCCCCAAAGTAACCCTGGATGGTCGTAAGTGAATTTAATAGTGATGCTGATTGAATTGAATTGAATTGAAAGAACTTTATTTGACACAAAACTACAATGAACAGACAAGTATAAATAAGGGTCCGCTTCCCAACCGCCATCTTTCGTCTGAGATGCCGGCTTTAAAATTTTTGTGATTGAAGTAAACGTCCAATGGTCACCTATCAGAAATGTTATTCAATGCCGTAATTTTTGCGATACTTGCGATAGGTGAACTATAATAGCGTCATTTGTGCACCATGAAATGTCAAACCAACTCCCCAGCATGGTTCGTGAGCAGAGATTGGATTGTTTATCAAATAATTCCTTTTCAGTACTGTCCGCGTATCGCTGAAAATTGGGTTAGCGAGGTGCAAATTTCAAGCTTATCGGTCACCGCGGCCGCTCGCCTCGCACGCCCAGCCCCAGCTCCGAGCTCATCAGTAGCGTGTCGCTCTTCGCCCGGCACTGACGTCGCTAGCGCGCATGCGTCATAACCGTTCGCCGTCTGTGTCGCGATCAGCTGATTGTCATTTGTCGTTGTTGTCGTCCAATCGCGCTGGACACTCGGTCTTAACGTTGCGCTCGTCATTGGATTGCTATCGTCAAGATGGGTCAAGCTTTCGGCACGGCCAACTCGCACAATGGAGACCACAGGCAGTATCATAGGAAAGAAATTGGTATGCGATTTAATTTTGTTTTCTTGTGTGTGCGTGTGTGTGTGTGTTTTTTTTTTGTTAAATTTGTCGGGTTTCTTGTGTTACGAATGTGTTTTGGTGCCGGTGGCGTTGAGTTTAATTTGAGAGAAACCTGGTGAATGTGAGGAAGTTGTTTATGTACTTATACTTAATAAATGAGTCACTACATACTACTATACTATACTATACTTAATAAAACAAAGTCGCTAATTCCCGCTGCTGTCTGTCTGTCCCTATTTATGCTTAGATCTTTAAAACTACACTTCATGCGGTTTTCACAAATAGATAGAGTGATTCACGAAGAAGGTTTATATCTATACTAGCTGGTCCCCGCGGTTTCACCCGCGGTAATTTCAGAGTTTCCGCGGGGATTTCGGAATAAAAAGTATGACCCTATGACCTTCTCTGCACCCCTGACAAATTTCATGGTGATTGGTTGAGCCGTTGAGGCTTGAAAGCGTAACAAACAAAAAGCAAACATAATTTGAACTTTCGCATTTATTTCTCCGAAATTACGGCGAGTGAAAACGGGGGGCACATCTAGTAATATATAAAATTCAAACGCAATATCCGCAATCCGCATGTATGCAACTGAAGGGGGTAACCACAATCAACTAAAATAGCAGAACACGTTGTTCACAATTTTTTATGTTTGTATCAAAAGTATTCTGTATTCCCAAAACCAGCCTCTATGTTTAACTATTTTGTTTTATTTGTTTTTTTTTACTGTTGCACTACTTTAGGCGCAGGTCGTGTTCACCTCGAGAAGGTCGTATACTGTTTTAAAAATTGTGAAATAAGTTTATTAAGTGTTTTACATATTGTGTGTTGTCCAGTTTGGTGAACCTTAAATAAAAAATAAATAAAAAAAGTGATTAATATCGGATGCTCAAAATTTGTTTTTAAATATTCTGAAGTTTGACTATTGATATTGTAAATAAAAGATATAGATAGATATATTTGGTTTTTGAGATATTTCTCAGAAACCCATTAGGTATTTGAAATTTGATTACATTTTAAAGACTTTCAAAAGCAATGGTGTTAACCGCAGAACAGAAAATAACAAATGGAAGGGACATCAACTAAGTTTAATATGAAAACAGATGAAAACCAGTGTCGCCGGGTGATTTTCGAACACAAAACTTATTGATCACCCACTAAAACGTTCATTAACGTAAAGAAATGTAGGTTGTGTTTTTACTAAGTCACTGTTTTCAAAATTGACAGTTTTGGGAATATTGTGGTAAATATACTTGGGATGGCAGCAAAATAATTTTTGGGCAATTTTCCTTTGCAACGGAAGCGCGCCTGCCCCGCCTACATGTCCTCTCTAGTTAATTTGTTAACAGTACTTGCCATTTTACCTCTATTCATCGTTCTTCTACCTAATAATAACAAAAATGTTATAAATTAACAACCCGTGAACATTGTTCAGTTAGCGGTATCCGTTTACCTTAGCCTGCTTCTACGGTGCTGAGCGGTAATTGTTGTTTTTTTTTTTAATGACGTGACGCAAGGATACGGACGTGGCGTTCATACAGCTCACAACAGCGCAGTCTGTAGGGTCTGCGGATAACGGGTCGACGTTAGCGGCTCGAGCAGTGAAAGTACCTGTGCTTACAATGCTAGACAGCACATTTGGTACTGTTAGGTCTTTATGCTGACGGTTCTATACAAAAAGGTGCAGTTGAGAAATAATTACAGCTAGTAGTGGAAAGTTCGAGTGTATATCGAATATAGATTTAATTATTATTTTTACGAAGCTCATTGAAGTTATTATTTGAAAGAAAGTTTTATTTCATGAACACGGTTGATGATTCATGAATTATTTTTCTCTTCAGATTGTGTTTTTGTAAGCAAATTGAAATATGTGTGACAAATCTAAAAAAAGAGATGATATGCCCAATATATATCTCATATCTAGTGACGTGCCTCTACGTCTCTCCGATAAAAGGTGTTTGTGTCGAAAGTCATATGCCTCGAACCGTAAAACTATACAACTGATAACACGATCGAGACACTTCTAGATTGTCTAAAACTATAGCATAATATTATAGTTCTATAGTTCTTAATAACATCCTTATCGTTCGTTGCGATTTCATATTTCTCACATATTGTTGTTATAACAATACGTCGTACTTTGTTATTTGTTCTGCCGGTCTTATTGCGTTTCAGGTAGTTTTTTTTTGTTGTTAGTATCAGTAGTCAGTACCTACGTTCTTATTGACTCTTTTAAATACACACCAATGCAGGATAATATTGTGGTGTGTTTGCACTCTAGATGATGGATTATTCAACTTCGACCTTTGCTCTGGTTTAAATAAATAAACATGTTTTTTTTTTGTGTTTAGCAATCGATTTTTCCTTTAAAATATTTTGGTGTTGATGACAGCACCGTTGGTGTAGTGGTTTTCGAAAGTGGCTGCTACGCCAGGCGTGGCGAGTTCGATCCCATCAGGGTAGACATTTATGTAATGAACTTTGTGTTTATTCTGACTCTGGATGTTTAGGAATGAAGAAATTAATGAATTAAAAACCCTTTATTGAGCACTACACTCAGTACAATGACTAAAAACTCATAAAACAGAAAGTATTAAGTGGCTCCAAGGGGTGGCCTTATCACTATAAAGCGAACTCTTCCAGATGAAGTATGAAGACATTTATAACAGTAAAACAGTAGGTAGGTGATGCAGTAGCATAGCATTTAAAATGAGATTTTTTTTATAAAATATATATTAACGCCGCGGTTTCACCCGCGGTAATTTCGGAGTTCCCGCGGGAATAGAAAGCACCCTATGTCCTTGTCTGTACCCCTGAAAACGTGCATGCCAAATTTCATCCAAATCCATTCAGCCGTTTTTGCGTGATTGAATAACAAACATCCACACTTTCACATTTATAATATTAAGTAGGATAAATCGATGGTGTATTACATAATATATTTACATGTGTTTTTAACTTATCTGTACATTACCTACCTAACCTATGTATTGCTAGATTATTATGGATATTTTAGTCAAAACAACGAATTTGTCTTAAGACAAGGAAGCGTTTATTCCAGCGGAATTGTCTCGAAAATTTTGTTTCACAGCGTTTAATGGCGGATACTTTTGTGACCATAATTGAGATGTTTTGTCTTTGATCGTTTTGAACTCGTTTCGTCTTCCAGATCGTTAGATCGCTCTTGTCATTTATCCTGCAAATTATCTCGACTAGACACATTGACATTGATTGCTTCGTCGCACAATACTTTTCAAGCTTATCACGTTTTTTTTAATGGCGTTATTTGTTAGTCAGGTCTTTGGTATCTGGCTTTACCCATAAGTTCAAAAAAACCTTTCTTCTCGTTCCGAGAACCGAACCTGCAACAATCATTAAACCAACATAGATTAAGTTTCTTGATTATGACACTTGGATGACTAAGCTGTAGGTAGGTAATGATGAGACAATGACTTACGTCACAAATGCATCATTATTTTTCCAATCTACGTATATGTTCTCAGTGAGTCCGTTTGTGGTAGTCCACACTTAGTAAAAATAAAAACAAATTGCCAAATATCTTTTGTAAGAAGTTATGTTTTTTGACGACCCGATTGGCGCAGAGGTCACCATGCCTACCCGCTAATCAAGGGGTTCCGGGTTCGATTCCCAGTGGGGGTAGACTTTGAACACAGGGTTCCATTTTCCAGTCTGGGTGTGTTTATATATCTATAGTATAATATATAAGTAATTCTATGTAGTATATACCACGTTTGCTTGGTTTCCACGACACAAGCTAATAATAGCTTACTGTGGGGTGTTGTGATGTGGATTATTATTATTATGTAGTGCGATTTGTTGTTAAGTGCAAAATGAACTTTTATCCGTAGGTACCCTAGAAGATTTACGCATGTTTATTATTTTTGTAAATTTAAAAATAAATAGTAACAAATGTTCAAGTTGTAATATTAGCATTAGAGGTCAAACCAGTTGGTTATTATTGGCTAATACGTCTGCTAATTTAAACTGGTTTTACAATACGCGTTCTCTGGCTAACGCGCGCGCCCATGATATTATCCATTTATTTTATTTTGGTACGTTTTGTGCACAGTCGAAAAACATAATTTCGAGCTTGCTGTAAATCAAAAAGAATGATCTCTATGATTACTGATTGTATTCTTACAGGTTGTGACACATGACTCTATCAAACGCTTCTCTCATTGACACTTGATTTAGTCCTTTAACATTGTAATTTTGCTACGCTGGTCGATATAAACTACTGGCTCTTAAATCTTGAACGCTCCATTGAGTTTACGCATTTGTACGGTCGTTTATAGGTACTCGCTGAAGCGGCGAAGGATATCACATTGTATAGGGAAACTCGCTTGGTTGAAGAACCGTAGGATGTATGTGCAATGTCCGTTAAAACATACAATCAAGTTGGCTGCTCTCAATTTCCAAGGAGGCAAACTGTGTTATATTTATGTTCCTTTAGAACTAATGGTGCATATTTTATTGCTGGGTGTCAAAGGATTTTCTTTATCTCAATTTTGATAGCGTTTGTTTGTCCTAGATTATATTTTGTCAAGACTCATTGTTGTCTGGACATTCTAGTTCTGTCTCTTCACTTCTATAGATAATATTATTTGTTTTTCACATAGATCTAAATAATATTTATTACTTAGTTAATATTTTCTAGTCGGGACAATACAATTCGGTTTTATCGGGTAATGCTATTGTATCATACATTAAAATTGAGTCGTCATTTGTCACGTTCCACGTTGGAGCTAGTGGAAAAATTGGTTTGGATAAGTTCCAAACAAAAATCTTAAATAATAATATCAAAATGATGATATTTATCCAGTTATATATTTCCGTTGATTTTGGAGTAGGTATAAGGTAAGCTTATTTTATAACAGTTTTCGGAGTAACAGATCATGTTATCAAATCAATGTTTATCTAAAGATTTTCTTGTTTTCGAATGAAATTTCCTTGTGCTTAACATGATTGTCTAATTGTCTCGCAATAAAGTCACATGAAAGGAATAAATCGCGAATAGGTTGTTAGTTTTTATATCGTCATTTTCCGAGGATGAAAAAAAGACATGAATTAAACGCAACAAACAAGTATGCCTTAAATTTTAAAATTTTATCAAAGACTTCTTTTTTCTAGCTTTAGATAGTGTGTAGAGTGTTCCATATTATTTACTTCATATTATAGTTAATGCGCATTTCGTGCGTTATCTATTTATTATATAAGTACATATATATATTTCATATTAAACGTTTATCGCCCTCACTTTGTACCGCTTACTGCTTTTAAACAATACGAGTGTGGTTCAACAACTTAGAATTTATATGAATACTTGTAACGCTGTGATGACAGTTTTCGCTAGAATAAGGAGCCCTTTGTTTTACCCTGTGGATTTACCTCTGCACCGGACGTGTGAACAAGTCTGCGCGTGCGCACATTACACCTAATAATCGTGTTTGAGTACGATTTCCGACGAATGTTATTGGCCACCGTCACGTTCTAATTTTAAAAACCAATTTAATCCAGTTGTAGCAGAATTGAATCCGTTCGATGTGGGTATAGTGGTTTTAAATTGAATTGATTCAATTTTCAGAGCTGCGTTTGGGATGCCGTTTATGCATTGTCTAGAATATTGATACGTTTCGCCGTTTTTGCTTTCTTGTTTAGAAAACACAGTTATATTTTTAAATTGATACAATGAAGTTATAAATTGAATTATTTCTTGCTTATTGAGGACCAGTGACAAAGTTTTAGCGAAAGAAAGAAACGATAAGAGAAGAATTATTACAAAGTGCGCGTTCCCTTTATATATTTTTATTTGTTACATTGTTGACATGATTATTTTCAGATTTTAACGTCATTTTTACTATTTTTAAATTATTGTTTACGATCATAGTATCCTTGGACATGTTTATCAATCAGTAAAGTAAGTTTAAAATAGATAAATAATATAATATGAAATAAATATTGTCTACCTACTCTCTATGAATTCTAAAATGGCTTCTATGAATTGTAAAATGTGTAAGCACAAGTCCAATTCGGTCATAAATCCAGTTGTGGATGTAGAGTTTACAGCAAAATGGTTAGTCTAACAACTCAACGGCTGACGTTCGTCATCACTTAGCCACAGATGTTCTTCAATTAATTACACATCACTTATAACCATTTGTAATTTACTTATATGTATAACACTGTTGATCGCGGTTTTGCTGTTAAAATTAACTGCTGTTTAATATGTATTTTCTTCTTCTTCTTCTTCTTTATTTAACTGTTATATTTATCTGTCGAATGAATTTACAATGAACACAGTTTTTTGTTCATTTTATGGATCTTCGAATATAGTAATGCATGCAGCTAGTATCAAGTAAAAAAAAATTGATAAATTTATAATAACTATTAGCATTTAGCATCGTTGTACTGTTTGAAATTGCAAGCCATGGCACTATAGATTGCAAGAACTTTCTCGGAACTCTTGAAGGATACCGAAGAAATGAGATCGAAATAACATCTTCTTGAGCACATAAAAAACCGTCACTGTGAAAATTAGTGTCCAATATAGCACCATAAAACACAATAAAATCAACTTTTACCAATTTTTTATCGACGCGAAAACATATCCTTGATTTCCGCCAAAGACAATAGATATCTATCACCGATAATTGCGTGATTCTGAACGTGTAATCTTCTTCTTCTGCATTAGTCTTCTTAAGACGTCTTTCTGTAAACTACGGGCACTATGTATGAACGGTTACAGTCAACAGCGGGAATTTGTAATCACTTTGGAAAGTGAGTGAATCTTAGTATAAAGCTCAAAGCCTGACAAAAATATTTATATACATATTTTTAAACTGATTGTACTCTCGTCCTTCCGTGCTTTGACAGTTGACGTCTATCACATAACCTTCTAATCATGTAGTACGTGTCTACGTGACCGTACTGTTCGTATTTCAGGAGTAAAGAAATAAAGATTGCTGTAATGGAATTGGAGCAACTCATTGCTTTATGTGTCTTCATTCTTTACATAATGTACGACATGCATGCATAACATTAGGTACTATAAGATTCCTCCACAACAACTGCTTATTTTAGAATGTTTTACAATGTAAGTACCTATAGTGTGAACAGTAAAAAAAATTTAAATTTCTTAATTTAATTTCCATGCTTTATTGCTTTTATATTATAGCAAGAATGGAAATTTTACCAGCGCGGCAGCGTCAAGTTTGATTAAAAATTATTGTAAAAGGAAAATGGCCGGCGTAATAGGGTACTTGCATGAATTTTTTTTTCAGTCTATTTTAAAGATATATGGCCTACTTAAACAAAGCAAGAAAAAGAAAAAAAATATATGCATAAATTAATTAAATAGAGCGTTTCAAAGTTCCTACTTTAGACTTTACCGCCGAAACACGGAATGACATCACTTGTTCAAAATTACGCCTTATTAATCTGTGATAGAAATGTCACTGTCGTATTGACAGGGTCATGTGACACTGACAGACAGATAACTTCAATTACCAATAGCGAAATTAAGGTTGAACTGTGTCGATTTACTTCCGAAAGTTCCAGTAAAGAATCGAAATGCATCTTACCGATGCATTTTAAAGTAAAAAACTTCAGGAACTGGAAAATATGCGTTGACTGTATGCACTTAGTTTCTTTTGCCTTCTCTGAAAGAGGTAAATGTTTCCTAAAAAAATAAAAGTGACGTCATGTGTCTAGCTTGGTTGTGATTGGTGTTTCGTTGCAACGTTCCGTTTTACAAAATTAAAAGTTGAATATTTTGGAAACTATTGAAATTTTTTTAGTAAATATTTCATGATAACGCTTTTCTAAGGCTCTATTTTTGAAATATTGACACAATTTCTTATTATAAATTTCATGCAAGTACCCTATTTTGTAGTCTAGAAAAAAATTGATATTTCAGGAAAGGCATATTTTGATACACTTTTTCCTGTTTCGTATTAGATTATAATATAATGTATTATTCGCCATTTATAACGAATTTTATTATTCCGTATACATTTACCATACCGTAGACTCATGTTTCGATATAAAGCTGTATGACTTCTCAGAATCGACCGAGCTACTGTTTTTTTTTTATCGCGCCACTAGAACGTGCATGTGTATTGTGTGCTCATGTGGCAACTACTGGCGCGAGTAGCTCGCCCGCGGACTCGCCCGCGTCAAGGCGAACGTCGACAAGGCTGGCCACAAGCTGCTGGTGTGCTGATTCTTATTGCATTACTTACTATGTTGTAACTTGTAGCGTGCTGATAATTGTGCGTTTAGGTTTGATGTTAATGTTATGATATTATTATGTCGTCTTAAGTTGTAAACAAGGTATTTATTTCTCTCTTTCTTTTTTCAGCGATTCTCGTTGATTTTGTTGTTCTAAAGTTGTGTCTATGTCGTCGGGATATTGTATGATTCGCATTTTTAAAAACAACCGCCATTTTGTTTATTGTCGAGCACAGAAAATGGGGTAGGGATGTTACAGAAGTAGTCTATCGGAGTCGGAATGTTTAAAGTTTTGTCGTAGTTATTAAATTTTTGTGTCGGAGTCGGAACCGGAATTGTAGTCGGAGTCGGAGGTGGTAGGTAAAGCTTTAAATCACCAATGTAGTAGTACTGTGCCTGCATTTGATAGTCCTCTAAAAATTTGTCAAATTCCATATGATTATTAAAATAAACAATATAAACTTCTGAAGATGACATTAAAAACAGTCGTGTAAGTACGTTTGCTTGATTTCCACGGCACAAGCTTAGCTTAGTGTGAGATCAGTGGGTAGATCTGTGGGTTGTGAAGTGGTTTATTATTGTTATATTCATTTATTAAAGCAAATCCTTAAAGGTTTTTAACGATATCAATTTATAAAATAATAAATAATCCTACTTAATATTATAAATGTGAAAGTGTGGATGTTTGTTACTCAATCATGCAAAAACGGCTGAACGGATTTGGATGAAATTCGGCATGCACGTTGTCAGGGGTACAGAGAAGGACATAGGAAACTTTTTATCCCGGAATTACCGCGGGAACTCCGAAATTACCGCGGATGAAACCGTGGGGTGCAGTTAGTATTGTATAAAGAAATCTTTTATTATTATTATTATATGTAGGTATGTTTATGCGTTTGTGTCGCTCCACGTGTGGGCTGGGGCCTTGACACTGGCATCGAGACGTGACGTGACACGATGGCAAAGCCCTAATCTCCTAATACAATAAACAAACCACGCCGCAGCCGCACCGGCCGCAACGTGCTCCGCCATTTGTAATTATATTACACATGCTGTTTGCGGTTTAACCCGCGTCGATTTGGGAGTTACCGCGGGAACTTCGTTAAATCCGTTCTTGGCTGACGTCTCCTATGACTGTAGATTTATATTTACCAGTCAAGTTTCAGCTTCATAGACCAAGAAGTGATCATTATCTTTTATAAACCGGAATTTTATTCAGGGATAACGTAGCATTCTAATGGTGAAGGAATTACGGCTTTGTCGGGTTTAAACCCAAGCACCGGGTTTAAATCGTGTTGATTGCCTATCTCCACTTAATACTTATGTACAAACATATACATTAAACTTGCACACTTCATCTCTTTACATATTAGTATAGAGTATAGTATGAACTGCCACAGGTAAGGAAGTTGAACTGAGCGGTCCCATCGCTTTTATTCAGCCGCTAAATACAACATTTAATGTTCTTAGATATGATAATAGCTCAATAGACAATAGAATTGAGATTTCTCAACCTTGTAGTTGAAGAGGATCGAAGCATTGAACTGATAAACTGGACTTGACTATTATTAGTACTGTAACCGGAGTATTTGCACTCGTACCTATAAATCGTACATTGGCTGTTGAAGTGTGCTCTCGAGTGGTTTATTTCCTCACCGCCATGCGAATACTTTACACTGTCTCTTGGGACATTTGCGAAGTTTCTGTATTCGCCGTTAGCAAAGAAGAAGCAGTTAAAACGAGTCAAGCTTGCATGAAAATGAAAGGAAATAACTTTATTGTATACTCACAAACAAGAACTATCTTACTTATCACTACTAAAACTTACAAATAGTATGATTAGCAATAAAACATCAGAAAGTAATCGCGATTGACCATAATATTATTAGGTAAAAAAAAAACTTGTTTTTCTCCCGAAACTATTTTACTATCGAAAACCTGTCAGTTTTCCTCTAATATTAAACATTATTACTTTCTCATTTAAAATCCCGAAGTTTGTAAACAGACGTCAAAGCAGTCGTTTATTGCATATTTTTAACCGACTTCCCAAAAAGGAGGAGGTTCTCAATTCGACGCTATGGTTTTTTTTTAGCTATATTACTGGCAGCAGGTGCCTGAATAAATAAGTAAATACTCTGAAGTCTGAAGCTTCAGAGTATTTACTTATTTATTAAAATAATGATAACCTTTTCGCGAGATAAATTCCCAAGGAGAATTCCTTCCCCGAAATGGCGTCTCTCAATTTTTTTCGCCGCCCTGTTTATCTTCTTTGCTACTAGGCTTTTGCTGTCAGATAAATTAAAAAATAATTTCTCTAAATACGAGTAAGCGGCCAGTATCACAAAATTCCGGTCCGGCAACGGATTCCGGATAACTGTAACTGAGTCGAACTTCACGGGCATTAGGAACAGACAGGTATGTATCAGAAAGATTACGAGCGTGGGCGAGGCAAAGGTGTTTAAGGTATACGGGTTGTAGCAAATGAAAGTCCCACCCAGCTTATGTGGCTATGCGTTTACTTATCAGCCTATCCGCCAGAAAAAATTGAAAAATAATAATAACGCTTGGGATAACATTACACAGTGCCACCTGGTTCCAAACTAAGCAGAGCTTGTGTGAACTAAGCAGAGCTTGTGTGAACTAAGCAGAGCTTGTGTGAACTAAGCAGAGCTTGTGTGAACTAAGCAGAGCTTGTGTGAACTAAGCAGAGCTTGTGTGAACTAAGCAGAGCTTGTGTGAACTAAGCAGAGCTTGTGTGAACTAAGCAGAGCTTGTGTGAACTAAGCAGAGCTTGTGTGAACTAAGCAGAGCTTGTGTGAACTAAGCAGAGCTTGTGTGAACTAAGCAGAGCTTGTGTGAACTAAGCAGAGCTTGTGTGAACTAAGCAGAGCTTGTGTGAACTAAGCAGAGCTTGTGTGAACTAAGCAGAGCTTGTGTGAACTAAGCAGAGCTTACTGTGTGTATCAGAGAACTGATATAATACTCACATAGGTACTTTTTCTTTTACAAATTCAGTCTTGATACAATATTACACGCATACACACGCACGCTCACACACACATACACACACACATACAAATACACTCAAGCAATCTTAGTTTTTAATTATTAGTTATTTTTGTTATTTAGTTATTTTTGTTTCTTGGTTCGATTAATATAATATTTGTTATGTAAGGGCGAGGTCTCCTGATACAGGTAGGTACTTCTCCACTTAAAATGAGACCTCAACCTTGTACTATTTAGATGTAAGAAAGAAACAAATAAATATTTATTATTATTAATATCCAGAATCAGAGTGAACACGTCAACAGTTAATTAATTACCTAATGTTTACCCTGATACGGGGATCGAACCTGCGCCGCCTAGCGTAGCAGCAGTCAGTCATGTTTTGTTGTGCGGTGATCGTTACCTTTACGGCCGACTTTTAACTGAACAGCTATGGTTTCTTAGAAACTGGTGCGCGTCCGTATTCAATCGTAGTTACTCTGTACTTACTTGTCTACACGCGACAAAACCTTTGCTCGTCAAAACGTCGAACAACTGTTTATCACCGCTATGACGGCCGTCATGCAACTGACCGCACTGCTATTTAGAAAGAAGAAAGAAAGACAGAAAGATTTTATTGAAATAAAAAAGTGACACACAGTTAAATGAATACACAGAACAACACCGACGAAAATAGTTAACAGTATTATACTAAAATTAAAGAAACAATAACAGTTTAAATATGACATTTGTGTGATATGTCTCCATGCTCAAAATGGATCTTGACTCAGCATTATGTTGTCAGTGTGGGGACTCAATCTGGATATTTGACGTTACCGTGACACTCGATGACTCGAAGTTCTTTACGAAACCTACTCCGTTGGTTAGCATACACAACGTTTCAGTGACGACATCCACCGCTAAATACGACACTGCTCTCATAGGAAACCCTAGCTTTACAGACGCGGACCCAAAGATGCTGTCAATACGAGTTCCGCGTTCAGCCAAATCGGGAAGGTTTATTTTATTTTATTTTATTTATTAGGTTTGCCAACAGGTACAATACTATACAATAAGTAAAAATTTTATACAACAGGTACTTAACATGTTAGAGTATTTACCCAATTACAGGCAAACACCACTTGCTTAATAGAGAAAGGTTATCTGGTGATTGGGAGTTTTTCTTCATCTTTAAACTCCTTTAATCTGTGGTTACCGGTGCTGGTTGCACATAGAAGTGGACACTGGCCGTTCGAAATCGTGGAACAGCGCGAAATTTGTGAAATTTTGTCACATAGGTATTATTTTTTTTTATTTTCTGTGATGCCGAATAAGGATATTATGTCTATGTCTAAATTACCTTCGCGCCAAAAGACGTAGTCATGTGGATCCACGACGCTTGTTTGAACGGAAACGTGGGGATCAGCGGAAAATCACCACATCGGAATCTTCAGTGATACGTGTACAATAGCATTCTTGATAATTATCGCCAGCGATAGCATGGCAACAGCCAGCACCGCAGTGTTGCTATTACGTGTTGTTTGACGACGCACGCCGCATACGAGATGCAGTGATAAACTCTACACTCTTGAGAGTTTACTTATCTGTGTTCAGTATAACTATTCACATTGACTTGTTTGTCATCGACTTGTACATCGCCAGCACCTTTCGTATTGATTTGACTTCGTTTACATATTATTTACTCTGTTTATATTAAAAACTAATCTGTTTCTTTGTTTTTACATTCCTTAGTAGCTGGTATCCGTTGCTGTAGATTTAGTTCCTCGGGAACTTACTTTTATTTTATTTCGACGACCCGATTGGCGTAGTAGGTCACCTGCCCTGCCCGCTAATCAGGCGGTTCCGGGTTCGATTCCCGGCGGGGGTGCACTTTGTGTGATTAACACAGGGTTCCACTTTCCAGTCTGGGTGTGTTTATATGTATATATCTACAGTATAATATACATGTATGTAATTCTTTGTAGTATATACCGCATTTGCTTGGTTTCTACGACACAAGCTAATAATAGCTTACTGTGGGATCAAGTAGATCTGTGTGTTGTGAAGTGGATTATTATTATTTGGATGAAATGTAGACCCTAGACAACGTGTAAGCAAAATTTCATGATGACCGGTTGAGTAGTTAGGGCGTGAAAATGTAACAAACAAAATCACATTGAAATTTATAATATTAGTTAGGATCGCATCATAAAATGTCTAACAACGAATCTGTGTATTTCATAGCGTGTTTAAAAAAACAAACCATTGTAATCTACTACTACTACTGGTTTATTGTAAGTAAACGTTAGTTTTGTTATAATTATCAGTTAATTAACTACCTGCGTCGTTGAAGGCAACACAAATGGCTACTAGATTGTGCAAACAAAGGAGTTCGGTATATATTATTATCTATCTATACTATAATAAAAGAGTAGAATCCGCGAATACCATCGACATTGAATATTTTTACCTAAAATTGAGAGGGGTGATAAAAGAAGAGTAACCAAGCACAAAGAAAAGTTTTTAAAATTCTTTTCTCTCTGTCTGTTTGTCTGTCTGTTCGCGATAATCTCCGAATCTACTGAACAGATTGTAATGCGGTGTTCACAGGTAGATTAAGCTTAGCCTGGAGCTACATATAGGCTTTGTTTTATTGAAATCGGATGTCGAAAAAAAAAGTTGTTGTATAAAAACCTTTCGCGCGGGTGAAACCGCGGGGCGCAGCTAGTGTTTAATAATGGTATTAATTCGATTTACTGTAGGTAGGTAGGTACCTACGGCCGGGGTCTGTAAATAAAGCAATAAATCTAACGGCAACGTACGCTGCGATGATAAAAGCCGTTGGCGCAGACCTCTAGGGTTGCCACTTGTCTGACAGTGCCGGAAGAAAATCCGGATATTTTCGTCACACACAAAATGTTTGGAAGTTTCCACCCTAAGAAGTTCAACAACTTGATAGAATATAGAATGTTATTAACACTCAAATCTGTTTACCAATTTTTAAGCTCCACTTGATAGAAAGTAATCCGGTTATCTAATGAAAAACAACCTGCTTAATGATTAAGCATTTTCCCAAGTTACATTTTCTATAGAAGCTCTCTAATTTTACCCCTTTTTTACTAGTATTCAATAGTAATACCTCTTCTTGATGTCTATACCTTAGTATGTAAAAACAAGATGGAGTATGTTGGTCGAAAACATGTGGCGGTGGATTGTCAATAGTATATACAATCTGGATATCGGAATTTCCGGACCGAAAAATCCGGACATGAGTATAAAGGTAAAATAGCAAAACCCTACTCACCAGAAAATGTGTAAAATAGTGTCCCTAGATACACGGCGCGAGTACCTAGTGTAGCCGGTGCCGGTGGCGCATCGACCGCAAGTTTTATAGACGTCGTGTAAATAGCAGTGGTATGACTTGTGTGACTGACTAGATAGCAGTAAGAAAATACAAATTATTCATTTATACTTCACTAGATGTTTTCCGCCGTTTCATCCATATTAATTTCGGAGTTCCCGCGGGAACACTGGGATAAACAGGGAATACTGGAATACTATGTCGTTTTCTGTACCTATGACAACGTGTATGCAAAATTTCATGACGATCGGTTGAGTGGTACCCGCGTCTCACACTTTAGGGGTGGAATTTCAAAAACCTCTCAAAAAAAGGACTGTTCCCGAAAGATAGAAAGTTGATTTTCTTAGCAAGCCTTTCTTTAAAACTAAAATAGAAAGTAGCTGCTAGGCTGGGTATTGAGTCAAAGAGTAATATTATAATGGATGGTTTTGAGGAATTTGAAGATTTTTAAAAGTAAAGTGTAATACGAATGCAGTCTTATCACTCTTATCAAGGTACTATTGCTTAGTATAATTTAGTATTCAGAGATTAAGGAGGAAGTATTTCTGTAACGTGTATTCTTTAATTCTAATAATCTTTTCCTAATACTCAGAACTCCAATCGCAGAACTTGCAATTATCATAATTATGTCAACAAACCACACTGAACGTAGTACGTACCTACAATGAAGATTTGCACGGTAATATTGTATAATAACTATTTGCTGAAAGCATTGTGTTGATAAGCACATAGTGATTGTGATTGTATAGAAGCCATCCATTCCGATGATCACAGTCATGGAGACATCGCTCTAACAACGCTATTTACCATCACACATTCGTGTAGAGGTCAATCGTAAATTGACATCGAGAAGTATCCAACGGCTTCATAAAATTACGCGGCAATTTTTATAATGCCAGACAGAAACAAAAAAGGTTGTGATGGCTGCTCGTATACGAGAAATCAGTAACGTCGAGACTCTGTTGTGGTCACGGTTCAAACCAAGCTAAGGAAGCGTGTCGGGATGAATGCAAATACCTCGTCAATGCTAACCGTTTACACATGGTTTAAAAAAAAATTATGATGAAAACTACACAGCGTCAATGGTAGACATAAATTAATTTTATCAATATATCGGGCATACTTTTTTTGGTATGTGTATAAAGTTGTCAGGTACAGTGATGGGGAGGGATTCTACAACCTCTGGCTAAAGAGTAAATCAAACAGGAAGACAGGCAGGAAAAATAGTTTATTATTAAGATAACAAAGAAAATGATAGGAGTAATAATTTTGATACGAGTTGTTTGGAATCGAAATTAATAGATGAACAAAAAAAAAGAAAATACATGATTTGGATAAAAAAAAACTCAGCAATTTTAAAAATAAAAAGAATCAGATTGAAAGAGATATTGCCGCCTCGTTACAAAGTGTTGGTTAGCCTTATTGTCAAGTGTTGACAGCTGACGACCATCGAAACGAAACCTATATTACATGTCAGTGAGGTATATGAATAAGAATAAGTAAATATGGCAGTGGCCTGCCTCAGTGAGCTTCGGGTCGGCTCCGCAATTGGCACTATTATGCGAGCTCAATCCACTGTGACGAGTGTATATAATTTGTATTTGCATACATATTAGTATGTATTTACTGATGTTGTTATACGTGGATTGTGTCGTTGGAGAATATCTAAAGTGGTTGCGAAACTCGTTAGTGGGATGTTCTTTGTTCGAGCAATCTTATTGAGTGGTGAGACGCGTGGGTGACATTGGTTTGTCTTAAAAAAAGAAAACTACGAAAAACAAAATAGGACAAAATGAGATTGGTCATAGAATAATTGATAGAAACAGATTGGGAACAAAACGAGAAATAGAAAAAACTACAATGGTACTAGGCTCCATAAAATCTGTAACTCTTTTAAAGGGCAATGTATACACTTTTATAACAAGCTTCCAAACGGTGTAGTTAACTGGTCAGTTAATAAATTTAATACCTTTATCAAACAAAAGTTATGTGATAAAGCATATTATAACGTATTAGATTATTTAAATGACGCAAACGTTTGGAAATGAATTGCTCTATAAAAAAAATAATACATATATTTTGTAATACTATTTTATAAGTAGTACCAAGCTACCTGATTGTAACAATAATTAACAAAAAAGACAACGCTGCTGAGTTTCTTGTCAGTTCTTCTCAGTAGAGCGCGCGTTCCGAACTGACAGTAATTCATCAACTTCATTATAAGAACCGCTTGCTGACGATTATAAGTGATTGTACTGATCCTAAGTATAAACATATTTAGGATTTTTTTAATTTTTTAATGAATTAAAAAAAAAGCTATTAAAAAACAGTCACTGGCTGGCGGCATTTTACTAAATATGTATAATCATCTCAGACTGGTTTACTAGCTCAACAAAAAAAGAAACGATCTAGATTTCAATTGTATCACCTCTGTTTCAAATATAGAACTACCAATCATAGATATAAACATAGATAAATTCGCATTCATCTATACTATAATAAAAGAGTAGAATCCGCCATTCTGTACAGTGTATATGTACCAAAATTTTAAAGAGTGCGATAAAAGAAGAGCAACCAACCACAAAAAACGTTTTTAAAATTATTTTTCATTACTCATACTCGGAAAGTAGGTCTGAAGTTGCCTGAGAAGCGGGTTGAAAGTAACCCTTTTCAGCCCTAGGGAGAATCGCTTTCAACTGACAACTGTCAAATTATTAAAAAAAAAACTAGGTCTATTTTCACATTTCTATTGAACCATGTTTCAACTTTCTATACAGCCAGCGCGATGTAAAATTGAAATAACGTAAAGTTTAAGTAGGTATTAATTAAAATAAAATTCACTCACTTTTTCTTAAGCTAATTCCTATTTATATTTTTTTATTTTCTTTAATTAATACTTAATAATTAAAGAAAATATTTTTTTTAGGTCGCCACAATGTAAATAAAAAATACTGGCTGAATAGCTAGCCGGCCAAAGAAAAAGAAATAGGTGGGAAAGCGTCAAGCGACTATCCGATCTTCACTCATTTTTTCTTTAGCTAATTCCTATTTTTATTTTGACTTTCCTTGCATTCGTAATGAAAAGCACAGTGTTACCCTCGGGAGAAAGACTTATTTAGTCCCTCGATCTATTGGTGCCCTCGCTACGATCGGGCGCCAAACCCCGTCTCGGGACTAAATAAGTTACTTTCACCCCTAGGATAACAATGTACTATTCTGTCTCTCTGTCCGTCAGTTCACGATAATCTCCAAATCTACTGAACGGATTGCTATGCGGTTTTCACAGGCAGAATAAACTTAGCTGGGAGCGACATAAAGGTTTAATTACATTTACATCGGATGTCGGGTAAAAAGTTGTTACGAAAAACGTTTTACGCGTGTGAATCCGCGGGGCACAGCTAGTAGTACAGTAGTTCGATGCTAATAAAACCTTACATTTTATCATTTTGACCTGATACGAGGTTGGTGACCTTTACTACAATAAACAGACCCACATTGTAATGACTCCACTACATTATCGCCGAGTACAGACGATTATGCGCGAGCACGATAGTGTAGAGGGCACACTCGGCTGTACTCGCCGAACATCATCTATGATCGCCTGCGACCCGTGAATTGTCGGTTTTTGGGCATGCAAAAGGGAATTGCCTGTGGTTGCGTTGAGGTGTCCACATTATCGCCGATCACACGATCGACGATCACCGGCGATAATGTAGTGCAACCATAATGGAGGAAACGAAGTTGTTGATATGACTTCATTTCTAACTTACCTATATAAAAACAATGTGTTTTTGCATGTTGCATGTTGTTAAGTGGTTTTGAAACTAGATAATAATTAATATAATATACACACCGGCAGAATTAGCGGAACATAAAAAGGCAGAGTATAGAAATAATTACGTATATATATTAAAACAAATTATTATCAGGCATGAAGTAATAAACTAATATACATCTTTTAACATCGACTTTAAGAAGTTTTTAGTTAAATTTTATTAAAAATTATCAAAATTAAAAAAAATAAAAAAAATCTGTAGTTTGTGAGAACACAGACAATGTTGCAAATAAAAGTTAAATCACGAAGGGGAAACACACGTTATTAATCGTTCATTTATTTAGTGTTAAAATCACAGTAATCTTTAATTTGCAACATTATTTGTGTTCCCACAAATTAGAGAAAAAGTGTTTTTTTTATTATTATTTTAAATAAAATTTAATAATTTTATTACAAACTTTTAAAGTGTTAAAAGATGTATATTAATTTATTACTTCACGTCTAATTATTATTTGTTTTAATATATATACGTAATTATTTCTATACTCTGCCTTTTTATGTTCCGCTAATTCTGCCGGTGTGTATATCATTTTAAAAGCTTTTATTCAACTTGCAATGTGTGTACTATGTTTATACGGGTGAAAATTTGCAACTCAATTTTGAAGCATATCTTCAACTGATTGTGCTGAAATCCTCCTTATATATTACTAGCTGTCCGCGGTAATTTCGGAGTTCCCGCGGGAATTCCGGGATAAAACTATCCTATCTTTTAAGTTGGACCATATTATAAATGATTACAAAATTTTATCAAAATCCGTTCAGTAGTTTCGGAGTCCATCGCGGACAAACAACGTGACACGTGATTTATATATATTAAGATATTACCTACTTATTACAAAACAAAGTCCCTCGTGTCTGTCTGTCCGTGATAAACTTAAAAACTACTGAACGGATATTTATGCAGTTTTCACCAATAGATCGAGTGGTTCAAGAGGAAGGCTTATAAGTATGTTTGTTCTGGAATTCCCGCGGAAACTCCGAAATTACCGCGGTTGAATCGCGAGTTACAGCTAGTTTTTTTAATATTATAATTATTGTACTTTCTTCCCGGTAGGTATCTCTTTTATCACTATCTGACTTATCATAGCGTCAGGCATTGTTATCAGTAGGTACTTATGATTTTCACGAGCCGTTTGCACAAATCGTTATCTCGTTGATTTCTGTCACCATTTCAATACCTTACACATTACAACATGAAGCACTTGACATAATTTCTCCAAAGCTGATCTCGATACCGCAGATAACGCGGGAAACGGCTGGGAAATTAAAGCGAGTGAAACCGCGGGAACAGCTATTATAATATTACAATAATATAGAAGAAATAAAAAAAAAAACATTTTTAAATGATTCTGGAGGGTTAAATGTTAAAGTTACAATAAAACACACCATGTATTTAGTATCGAAATGCAATGAATACAAAATTGTCACACAATTTTTTTTTTTGTAATTAAATAAATGGAAAAAGAAAATCAATCATCAGTTTCCAATTTAAAAAGATTGTAGGTAAATCCGAAATTGTAATCGGCTTTGTTTTCGTGATATGAAAAACCTACTCATGAGCCATAACATTTTAAAAATAACCTGTGAATCACATTATTATGAATAACTTATTATCAATCGATCACGTAAATGATGGATAGTAACAAAAATGTATACTCGTCATGTCTGTCTGTATTCCGGCCATTATATCCTACAAATAAACTACCTATAAGTATAACTGTTCCCCGTAGATTTACTCGCGTTAGTTTCGGAGTTCCCGCGGGAATTCTGAAACAAAAAAGTACATACCCTGCATCCTTTTATGTGCCCCTAACAACGTGTATTCAAAATTTCAAAATGATTTGTTTACAAAATTTCACTATGGTAGTTGAGATGTGATTTAGCGTAACAAATAATATTAAAAAAAAAAATGCCATAGCCAATATTGCAATAAGCTAAAAACTTAACCATTCATAGCTGCAGGTTTGTTATTCATGCACGCAAAAACAACTGAACGGTTTTTGATAAAATTCGAAATAAAGACAATAATAATAATAATGGTATGTAACTATGTTTGGAGTGAAAACTTCAGCTACTTGAAAATGAATAGAAAAAAGATGGAAATCTTCTCCTTTTTTGAAGGTTTTGAAGGTTCGAAGGATGGAAGATAAGTCGATTTATATTTGTCTGTTTGTTTTAATAATAATCTAATTAATCTTATATATATTTTATGTTGAAATAATTTCCAAAAGGAATGCAAAATCATTTGAGTGAAACCGCAGACTAAAGCGCATGTAAATTATATCTATTGTTAGTTTTTATATCAGAAAATAAGATATGATTTATCCAAGATAGTCGTGTGACGTAGCATTTTGTTATTCAGGGTCGTTATCAATGTAGGTGCATAGCTTAGCTGGTGATTCCTACGTAGTTACTCGCCAAGAATAAAATTTTAGTTTCTGTATATTATAAATTACTAGTTGTGCCACGCGGTTTCACCCGCGTTAATTTCAGAGCTCCCGCGGGAATTCCGGGATAAAAAGTACCCTATGTGTTAATCTGATGTATAAGCTATATTATTGTAAAGTTTCATTTAAATCCATCCAGTAGTTTTTGCGTGAAAGAGTAACAAACATCCATCCAGCCATACTTACGAACTTTCGCGTTTAATATTAGTAGGGTGACTTTAATGAGCTGTATGAGTAAGAGCTAGATTTGCAATAAGTTGAAATAAAAATAAAACTAAGACTTTTTAAGAGTAAACTCCGAAATTAGTTGTGTATAAAAAAGATGTGTATAAAAATATTGTTTTAGTAAATATGGCCGCCATCGGTCCCCTGTAGTGTCGTGTGTGCTTATCAGTTTGCAAAACTCTCGTTACGGCCACTCTCTCTCTCTAGAGTCGGCCACCACTTTGCGAATAACCATAATATAGCGTTTCCTGTTTTCGTAATGCGCCACATACGTCAGCGTTGTGTGCAAATAGATTGGGAGGCGAGTCGACAACCTCGGCCCCCTTAGCCATGTTGACAGTCGACGATCGTTAACGTATAAAAAACAAAGAACAAAATCGTCATGTCAGATGGTCGCGCATAACTGGAGTCTGACATGACGATTCGTTCTTTACTTTTGTCAACTTGTCTAAGGGGGCTGTACGTAGTTGCCGGGTCGTTGGAAGACTTGCACATGCACAGTCTCCACAGAGGCATTCGTTTTGAATTTGTACCTAAAGCATTCGGAACCATTTTTCGAAAGCTTCCAACCAACCGTTACAAAATTTGCACCTTTGACTGGCATCTAAAGCCAATCCTTTCATATCTCTCCTATAAGTTCTGCATTTTTATATAGTTCATAATAATAATCAAACGTTAAGAAATTTTGACATGAAACCATCTGCCCTATTTAGTCAATACACACTGAAAATGTTCAAAAATCAAGAAAAAATCCGGATTCTGAGACAAAATAATTCGAAAACTTAAAGAAAATTGGTGAGATCTAATTCTACGTTGTAAATAAATAAACAATCTAGCCCAAATAAAGACTAGTCCTCAGTCAAAAAACGTGTATTGATTGTTATTTGTTTACTATACGAATTGTATGATAATTGTTTTTAATTTACCGAAGCATCAGTTTCTAAAACTTCCCATAGTAACACGTATCGAATAGAAAGTGCTATTAACTGGTCTATTATGACCATACTTTGTATCCATCTAACACTCAATCCATTACTGGCGTCCATTCAACGAATGCTGCCTACTTTCCTTCTTGCATCCATAAAAACTGGTATTTTAAAGCGCCATTCATCCGGCCATTCTCGCGCCGATAAAACTAGACGGCCGGATAATCCATTACAGAACTACCTCCATAGACTAGCTAGACCCAGGTGGATTAACAATGCATTAAAACTTTGACTCGAAGTTGAGCTTTTGCTACCTTACCTACGTCATTGTACCTGACTTACCTCGTCAAACTTGAGTATAGAATATTTTTAGTAGACTAGCAGCTGTGCTCTGCCGTCTCGCCCGCGATCCCGCGGGAATTCCGGCAAAAAGTGCTCTTTGTCACTCAGAAGCACCGTAGCTACCTATGAGTGGATGAACTTTTAAAATCGGTCAATCATACACAAACAAAATATAACATTTTTTCTATATTTTACACACACACACACACACATATACACGCACACAAGCACACACATACACGCACACACACACACACACACACTTACACATATAGATTATATAAATTTTTAAGTCCATGTTGTATACATTTCTCAAATCTCTGTGAAGTTATTAGGTATACCGTAATTGTTAACCGCACTCGCAGATGGCCAAGATACAGGCTCAGCCTAGTTTGGTGTGTGATGGTTCCTGGCCGGACCACGGTACGGAACAAAATTTTTACGCTGGCACAAATTCATTATTTTAATTGTGCCTATTTGTGCCACTAATGCCAGGAATTTGTGCCTTCTGGTTTTGGAGTTATGAGAGTACGATTGTGGTCGGGCTGGGAATCCTGGTTCCTGGCCCGACCACGGTACAGATGTTACGGAACCGAGTTTTTTCTTTTGCACAAATTCACTATTTTAATTGTGCCAATTAGTGCCACCAATCCCAGGAATGTGTGCCTTACCCCTTGGCCACAGTCTCGGCGGCGGCGGTAGCGGCGGCGGCAGCGGCTAAAACAAATGGTAGACAACATACGAAGTTGGCCACAGCTATCAGTAACTACCCAACTAGAGCACGACTGCGGGAGGGGGGGGGGGGTGGGGGGGCAGTAGGTGCATGCACATATTTTGTACGTCAGGGTTGCTTATTCTTTTTTTGAATTAAGTTACCTATTATTAAATAAAAACTTAACTCTTACATAGTATTTATACTATGTATAAATTTAAACCTTATTTATTTATTTATTTATATGGAAGACCAGCAGCACAAATATAATTTGTATATATAAAATGTAAACATAACAAAAATGCTAATGATAGGTCTTCACATGTAGACACAAATTAAGTACACTATCAAGTAGCTTCGACATAACGTTCACACGGCATTATATCGCCTTCACACAGTTTATAAAGTTACTATACCCAAAAATGAAAATGAAACATAAAAATAATGAATAAATTTTAAGAGCGGAAGAAATCGTCGCCAAGCATCCTCCTCGCCGCCACTACGCTGGTATCGAACAGATCCAACTGATTGAATCTAGCTGATAATCTGTTAAAGTTACCACTCGCACGCAGAATGTATGTATTTTGCCTATAATTAGATGACGAAATGGGAGGCTTCAATATATTACTATTCCTTAAGAATTTAGGCGGGGCGTTAATTGGCAGTAGCGATAGCAGGTCAGGGCAGTCGATAGTGCTTTGAGCTATCTTTAAGAGGAACATCAAGTCGGCTATTTCCCTTCTCTTAGCCAACGGGAGCAAGTGGTGTTTGCGACATAAGTCATTATAGTGATAAGAATCGCAGCGATCCTTGATGCGATAACTCAAATATCGAAAGAATCTTTTCTGGATGTTCTCGATGCGGTAATTACCGCGGGTGAAACCGCAGGGCACAGCTAATCCCCTATATTATACTACTACTAAATCGATCTTAAATGTTTTTTTTTTTACACTGTATGTAATTTGGTCAAACTTGCGAGATAGGATAGTTTTTATCTCAATATGTGCATAGTACCACCCGGGGAGTTCTTAAAATCACGCGAGTGAAACCGCGAGGAACAGCTTGTTACTTTTAAACATAACTTATGGTACTTATAGATACAGTTTTATTAAGGTTTAAATTTATACATAGTATAAATACTATGTAAGAGTTAAGTTTTTATTTAATAATAGGTAACTTAATTCAAAAAAAGAATAAGCAACCCTGACGTACAAAATATGTGCATGCACCTACTGCCCCCCGCCTCCCCGCCCCCGCAGTCGTGCTCTAGTTGGGTAGTTACTGATAGCTGTGGCCAACTTCGTATGTTGTCTACCATTTGTTTTTGCCGCTGCCGCCGCCGCTACCGCCGCCGCCGAGACTGTGGCCAAGGGGTAAGGCACACATTCCTGGGATTGGTGGCACTAATTGGCACAATTAAAATAGTGAATTTGTGCAAAAGAAAAAACTCGGTTCCGTAACATCTGTACCGTGGTCGGGCCAGGAACCAGGATTCCTAGCCCGACCACAATCGTACTCTCATAACTCCAAAACCAGAAGGCACAAATTCCTGGCATTAGTGGCACAAATAGGCACAATTAAAATAATGAATTTGTGCCAGCGTAAAAATTTTGTTCCGTACCGTGGTCCGGCCAGGAACCATCACACAGTTTGGTCACTGATAGATAGTCTCGTGATTTTGTATTCACCGTTTCTTTGTGTAATAAATGAATAAATAAATAATAAATAAATATTTGCAACTATACAATTTTAGATTACGGACTGTAGGAGGTAACAATAGAGTATGAATTAGGGTCCATTTATACAGACAGACATTGAGCGTGCCAAGAAAAAAATGTGGGAAAAAACCAACATACACCAACTTTATTTACAAAAGACGTGTGCATGGTTCCGATGCATGCTCTATTCACCCTGCTCGATATGTAGCCACAGACACGTACAGAAATGAACCGCGAGACAAAATATTCTTTCCGCGAACACTAGCCCGTGTCTGTCCGCGTCTGCGCAGCCGTGTTACGATAGATGGACATAGATAAGCAATAGTGTGTTAACCCACACTGGAGAAATTTTGAATAAATCGTGTTTTAAAAGTAGTAGCGCCATTTTGTGTCAACATTTTTTATGTTCAATATTTAGTTATATATTTAAGCAATGTAAAAGGTAAACACATAATTAAAAAACGTTCCCTAGTTCTCAATAAAGCGTTCTGAACCAATAACTTAATTTTGTGGGTTAACATGTTATTGCTTATCTGCGTCCAGATGTGAATACTTTAATACGCACTGTATAGGAGAATATTATTTTGTCTGCGACGGCACGTGTCTGGTCTGGCACGCTCAATGTTTGTAGATATTAATGAACCTTTTAGACGACCCGATTGGCGCAGTAGCTCACCATGCCTACTCGCTAATCAAGGAGTTCCGTGTTCGATTCCCGGTGGGGGTGCACTTTGTGTGATGAACACAGGGTTCCATTTTCCAGTCTGAGTGTGTTTATATATCTATAGTATAATATATATGTAATTCTATGTAGTATATACCACGTGTTGCTTGGTTTCCACGACACAAGTTAATAATAGCTTACAGTGGGATCAAGTGTTGTGAAGTGGATTATTAATTATTTTTTAATGTCTGCGTTGCCAATACTCCTTCATCTCCTCTCCTTTGTTCGTCGAGTCGTCGAGCTTTCTTATCGCAAATGATAATATCCGGTGACGTATCCACTTCCGCCTTTGATAGCTATAGCTGTAGTTGTACGCCAACTTTTCGAACGGGTAACTCGTTGGTGGATTCACGGCCAGAGTTTGCAACGCTGCGCTGTTTGTTATGCTTTCACGCCTTAACTACTCAATCGATCATTATGAAATTTTGCATGTATGCTAAAAACCCTTTTCTGCATCCTTGACGCTGACTTTTAGACCGGAATTCACGCGGGAACTCCGAAATTAACGCGGGTGAAACTGCGGGGAACCGTTAGCGGTTTTTTTTTACCTTAGCGCGTAGTAATAAATATATTTTTTTCCATTCCCACTTCGATTCGTGCCGTATCGAACACCAATTATCAGGTGATTGTAAATTATAATTCGATGTCGTTATTTGTGTTGTTCGTGCAAAAGGTCACCGATCACCACACAATGGGCGGTCGAGTGAACTTGTGTTTGTGAATTGTAACAGACCTTTTAGGGTCAGCATTGTTTACCTAGCATTTAAAGAGGCCTAGGGGGTTAGGAGTGTACCTAGCTTATAGAATTTGTAAGACGATCACTGTTGGATGAACGAAGAAGGATATTTTAATTAATAACTCATCTAGGATTTTTGAAATTAATTATTTATAGTCCGGCAGCCCACGCCTTGTTTTCTCAGTGACTAATAACAGAGCCCTTATTCACTATGACCAACAATATTCCTTGCCTATAACGCGCGTCCCAAAAACGCAATTTTAAACGTTTTAGATTAAAAAATATCAGAAAATATTATTCTGTATGCCATAAGAAACGTTGTAAATGTATTCTTTTAGAGTGAAACTTCTTTGATTACGAGGGGAAAACAATTTTTGTGGCGCGTTATGAATCACCGGGAATCGAACCCGAGACCGTTTTTGGAGCGGCGGGCGAGGCGTGACGCCAATCCGCTCGTCAAAGAACGACTTCGAGATTGTTCCAAGGCAGCCGTTGAGTTAATTATTTATTATTATTAGCCTTTACACGCCGCTGCGCGCTGGCGTGTGACGGCGGACGGTCGTGACGTCATTTCCTAGTGTCAATCACTTGAAGAAAATTGAAAGAAACCCCTGAAAAAAAAACATGAAACTTTTAAAAATGTTTCGTTTAGAAACCAATGAAATAAAAACTATATTTTTAAAAAAATATTTATTTATTTATTTAGCGAACTTTATTGCACTTTAACAGGCCTTTTTTTTGTCATGGGTGTCTATCAAAATAAAATATGGTTATCTTATCTGCCAATTTTTGCCACAATTCTCTGTAAAAATATAATTACAATTTATTAAAACTGGACGCTACGCACGCTAAAAAAGCTAATAAGCTAATTTAACGGAGCGTGTCTGCAAGTAGGTAGGTATTCATATCCTACTAATATTATAAATGTGAAAGTGTGGATGTTTGGATATTTGGATGTTTTTATGTTTCTTACTCAATCACGCAAAAACGGCTGAACGGATTTGGATGAAATTTGGCATGCACGTTGTCAGGGGTACAGAAAAGGACATAGAATACTTTTTATCCCGGAATTCCCGCGGGAACTCCGAAATTACCGCGGGTGAAACCGCGGGGCACAGCTAGTTGATAATAATCAAAAAAACACAACGCGAGAGGTCTTTATGATCATAAAATTATTAATCAAGCTTTTTTTGAAGGAATATCAACTTAATTATTACAAAAAAGACCCCTCTAATACTAAACAGATTAACCTAAATATGTGGAAAGCAGCGCTAACAACGCTGTTGCCGTTTTTTTATGTCCCGCAAAGCGAGCGCTTGAAGCCACCGCGTCCGCTTTACACCGGCCGCGTTGCGAGTTTATTAAAGTAAATCGTTAATCATCCTTATTTGAGCCACATCTAAGCGTCAACGTGCACGTAGCGGAAAATATACGTACAAAACATAAATTATTATGACGAACTTTATTCGTTTTGCACAAGTGTAATGCAAGTTTCTGCAGTGAGAAAGAGTATAAGTAAACAGATTAGTTGTGTGAGATATATCACGAGATGGGAGATGAGATCATCCGGGGAAAATTATTTTTGTGTAGTTTTTGGTATTGATATGGGATAAAAGTGCAGTATTTTACAAGAAAAAATTTTTTTTGTTGATAAAAAGTAGTGGGTATCTATTTTGATTCGTATGAAAACTACCGCTGATGATCCTTCAGGATAAAATAAAAATGACATACATACAATCGAATGCGTAACCTCCTTTTTGGAAGTCGGTTAAAAAACGCACAAAACAAACCATATGGGCACAAACAAGACGAAGCGAATGTACTTAATCCTACTAATATAATAAATGTGAAAGTGTGGATGTTTTGATGTTTGTTACTCAATCACCCAAAAACGGCTGAACGGATTTGAATGAAATTTGGCATGCACGTTGACAGGGGTACAGAGAAGGACATAGGGTACTTTTTATCCCGGAATTCCCGCGGGAACTCCGAAATTACCGCGGGTGAAACCGCGGGGCACAGCTAATATTATATAAAGGAACAATGAAATATAGATGTGTAATATTTAAACAATAACAAAAAAACCGGCCAAGTGCGAGTCGGACTCGTGCACTAAGGGTTCTCTGCCATTCATGCCATAAAAAAACGACAAAAAAATCAAGTCTGTTGTATGGGAGCCCCCCTTAAATATTTGTTTATTTTAATTTAATTATTTATTTTTAAAATTCACATTTAACATTTTACTGTGAATGTAACAAGCGTGTGCTACCTGTTGCCGCTATCAATATCGAGCAAAAACGAGCAAAAATATCACGTTTGTTGTATGGGAGCCCTCTTAAATGTTTATTTTATTCTGATTTTTTTTTTTGTATTTGTTGTTATAGCAGTTGTTGTTGTAGTTGTTATGTACATCATCTGTGAAAATTTCAACTGTCTAACTTTCACGGTTCATGAGATATGGACGCAGATAAGCAATAACATGTTAACCCACAAAATTAAGTTATTGATTCAGAACGATTTATTGAGAGTTAGAGAACGTTTTTTAAATATGTGTTTACCTTGTAACATTTTTATATATAAATATGTAACTAAATATTGAACATAAAAAATGTTGACAAAAAATTGCGCTATAATTTTAAAACTTGAATTTACTCTAAATTTCTCCAGTGTGGGTTAACACACTATTGCTTATCTATGTCCATATAGCCTCGTGACAGACGGACGCCGGACAGCGGAGTTTTAGTAATAATAAGGTCCCCTTTGTCCCTTTAGTTAGTAGTAGAAGTTACCCTTTGGGACGGAACCCTAAATATATACGATCCACATCAAATCTGCGCTGAACCCTTGCTACCGATTTGCTGTATTTTTCCATAAACATAGTGTAATGCCATTTTCTTTTTAATTAAAAACTGATTTAATTCATGCTAATCATAAGTACGGACACGCGCGCTGGTACAGTCACCGGACGCGGACGGCAGCCATTTTGTGCACTTCGAACCCAGTTCAGTATATAAAAACACCTTCATAAATGTTACTTACATACTGTTTACTCATTTCATCAAAAAATTGTTCTCGCGGGAATTCCAAAACTAACGCGGGTGAAACCGCGGGGCCACAGCTAGTTATGTATAAATGGCTACATTTTTATTGTGTTACATTAGGGCCTGTGCACACCACGTTTTTAAACGCGCCGTCGACGCGCGTTTTAGAGACGCGTCGACGGCGCGTTTTTATCCTACAAAAGTCTACAGGCTGGGTCTGCGTCGACGGCGCGTTTAAAAAACGTGGTGTGCATAGGCCCTTATACTGTATCAATATTAAAAGCATGTTATGATACGTACATAATAATAATAATCCACTTCACAACACACAGATCCACTTGATCCCACAGTAAGCTACAATCTTGATTAGCGGGTAGTCATGGTGACCTACAGCGCCAATCGGGTCGTCACATAATATGTTACTAAAACTAGATGCACCTCTCATTCAAACCTTTCCCTTGATCAGAAAAGTTCCACTTAACAATAAAACACCGGTTCGTACGTGACTTGCCAAGAACGTAGCTGGCAGGATGCGACTGAATTACATAAAACACAATCACAGTGCAGACCAGCCCGGAGCACTTCCCTATATACCAGTCGCGACGTATCGATCGCGAGCGACGCCAGGTGAGGCGCACTATATTGCCGAGTCTGCTACAACGCTCTGTACTAGCTAGGTATATAGGAAGGTAAGAATACCCGGAAACAAAGGATTTCAGTTGGCATATGACAAGCTCCACCGAGGTCGGCTTATGGCTTATTGTTTGTGGGGTTTGCAAAAGAGCAAAAATCCTCTCTAGTGATATTATATTATATAATAGAAATCCACAATTTACCTGTGCGCCTGAAACTATCTTTATCTATACAATAATGAAAGAGTAGAATCTGCGATTCTGTACATTGAATATTTTTACCTAAAATTGAGAGGGGTGATAAAAGAAGAGTAGTACCAAGCCCAAAAAAAAAGTTTTTAAAATTATTTTCTGTCTGTCTGTTCTCGATAATCTCCGCATCTACTGAACGGGTTGTCATGCAGTTTTCAGTAGTAGATTAAGCTAAATCTGGAGCAACATATACGCTTTGTTTCATCGAAATAGGACATAGGGGAAAAAGTTATCATCAGTTAAAGATTTCAGCGCAATGCAATGAAACTCTCCGAAATTTTCGTCCGTCCTCTTGGATTCACAACCAGGCTTCATCCCGATAATTTTTGTCCTCTGTAATCCTCAGGTGAATCCACAGGAATATTGAGAAATTATGTTGTCTCTATAGAAATCTGCCCGAAAACAGTGTAGGTACTGGAATCATAATGATATAATCCTTGGACGATTCTGTTTCTGGTAAATCATGCAATTTGTATTGCAATAGAAGTGACACTCTCTATAGAGCGATGGAGCAAGCAAAAACATAGTATCTACGCAATAAAGGGCTCAATATTTTTTACTGAACTTTATGCTAAAATGGACAGAATTTATCACTGCTTTCCGCCAGACAGCCACGTGCCAACCCTAATCTAAAATTGATTTAATTCAAAAGTTTACAGCATCAAATGTATTTAACTCGCCCTAACGACTTCACGTTAAAAGTTCTTATTATATGTATGTACAGTGCCTGTCTCCAGACGGTTGGAAACTATTCGACATATACGACACACGAGTGCGATGCAAATGGCGTCATGAATTATGAATAAGTTGTGGAGTTGCTCCGTATATGAGTTGGGTTATGGCATTTTATTGAGTTTTATCTCTATTGAATGACGTGTAAAACTGTTTTTAAATTTTCTCGTTTATTTTTTACAATTAGTTTCTTCTATAAGTAGGTATTCTTCATACATAGAAGGGCTATGGGTATTCCCTGGAAGAAATTCTATAATATTCTTTTCTTCCAGAGGAAGCTGAAGAGTTTGCTTGCTTGAACGCGCTAATCTCAGGAACTACTGGTCCGATTTAAAAAAATCTTTCAGTTTTAGATAGCCCATTTATCGAGGAAGGCTATATGCTATATGTATATCATCATGCTAAGTCCAATAGGAGTGAAGCAGCAATAAAAAATGTTGCTAAAACGGTGGAAAATATTCCTTTTGAGAGCTTTCATTACGTACGCTACGTTAACGGTTAGCTGTGGAATATATTCGGGTGCAACTGCGGGGCACAGCTAGTATCTCTTCGCTGGTTATGACGAAATTTAATATTATAGTTCTTTGGAGATGAATCTCTACATTCTGTTTTTCTTATCTGTTTTTCTTTTTTCCATAACTATCTTCATTTGCTAAACGCTAATGGTTTTGTTTTCATTGTTTCAGGTAAGAATGCTACTAGCTCACACACCGGCTGGAGTCTTCCAGCGCTGGTTATTATATTGGCATGTCAAGTTGTCGACCATTTGTCGTTGACGCACACGGCACAATCGTTTGCTTCCGTAGCAGTCGGTCGACGCAGACCGAGTCGCACGCCGCGCCGCGAACACAATGCCTCGGCGGCCGACAAACAGGGTGTCCCGTAAATCGACGTCAAGCCAGAACCAGGTGATAGGCTAAGTTATAACAGCTGTCAACAGAAAAATAGGAAAATCTTTGCTATGCCTATTTAAAAAAAGGACAGTCATTAAAAACTGACGAAAGCAATAATTTTGATAACTTCATTGGCAAAAACTTAAATTTTAAGCAGTAGTTTTCACAAACACTATTCAGGATTACACAATAAGAAGAAAATTGAAAAAAGTTAAGGTTTGTAGCAACAGGAGTTAAAGAACCGTCGCAGGGTGTAAATTTTTATAATTTTTATAAATAAAAAAAAATACATTTTTCTATTAAGTTATGACTTAGCCTATCACCCAGTTCTGGCTTGACGTCGATTTACGGGACACCCTGTATATATGGGTAGTTGGAATAAGAAATGGCCCGTCATTTCCAATCTCCACGCAGTACCATAATTTGTGGTATGCAAAACTGACTGCATAACCAAGTGTCGAGGACTCAAACCCCGCATCGAGGTAAATGTTATCTTGTATCTAGGTGTTTAGTATCAAAAAGTATATTGGTATTATATCAGTACTCAGGTAGCCATATTACAAACTCTGCTTCTTTTGATACCAGATAGCGCTGTGTAATAAGGCTCTAGCATTATTAATTATTTATAATATTAGTAGGATGTCTTCTCTATTTTTAGCATCCTTTTATCAATTTTCACTCTCCACAAAAGAGAAATAATAATCTACAACTAACGGAAATTACTTTTGAGAAAAGAAAATTAAGTTGAAGCTTTTTTTTTTTCGATCGACATAAAAGAAACGACACTTCGAAGAATCGATGCGAAACCAGTTTGATATTATATTAATAACTTTGCGATTGTAAATATTTTTGCGGAAGCAGCTGCGATTGAGAATTCAATTAATCAATTATTTGTGGGCATTCGTAAAATAATTTTAGTCTCAAATATAATTAAAACTGGTTTTTTAGTATTTCAAAATCTGCATTCATATAATTTCTCGAATAAGTAGTTTGTACCCCACATAATTTCACCCAAGTCAAATTCGGAATTTCCTTGAAAACCTTTTGTAACGTCATGAAAGTATCCTATAATTATGGATATTATAGCTTCCAATCAGTGAATGAATTATTAGAAAAGGTTCAGTAGTTCCAGAGGTTATCCCCTACATCCATAATTACAAACTTTACCTCTAAATCATACTAGTGGCTTAATGTAGGAAAATAATTCTGTCCTAATAAATAATTATGTATGTACGTGTTAATGAATTAACTGAAAACCTGATACACCCCATTAAAAAAAATAAACAATAGTATGATTAAAATATATTTTTCATTACTCATACTCGGAAAGTAGGTCTGAAGTTGCCTGAGAAGCGGGTTGAAAGTAACACTTTTCAGCCCTAGGGAGAATCGCTTTCAACTGACAGCTGGATACTGCAGAAAATCAAGTTTTTTTTTATGTAATAGGGGGCATACTTACTGGCCAGTAGCACACCTAATGGTTGATTTATGTAAAATAAAATTCACTCATTTTTTTCTTTAGCTAATTGCTATTTTTATTTTAACTTTCCTTACATTCGTAATGAAAAGCACTGTTATCCTCGGGAGAAAGACTTATTTAGTCCCTCGATCTATTAGCTAAACCCCGTCTCGGGACTAAATAAGTTACTTTCACCCCTAGGATAACAATGTACTATTATGTCGAAAAAATTTATACTTACTTTAAAAGTTATTCAACATTAGTTTGGAGGTGAACTATCTACGAAATTCCAAGCGCTACGCCCGCGCCTACCGGTTCAAATTTTTTTGCTGTGGGCGGCGTACGCGCCAAATATTGTATTATAAATAATTTAGACATGGGCTGATAAAAATGAAAAAATATAACCTATATTAAAACATAGTGCGATCGATTCGCTAGTTGATTCTGAGCAAACTACTTTCTAGTTTTCAGTTAATTCATTAACACGTTGTATATTACAACAAAATATAGTGTACAAAACTTTGATTTCAAGAGAAAATACTATTGAAGTCAAGTACCTACAGTAATTTTTCAAAGCCCGCTTCGTCCCACTACTATAGTATTGGACTATTAAGGGAGGAATTGATCGTAGGCTCCGGTTCCCTAAATTGATTCTTAGCCGGCCTAAAACTGTAAAACAAAAGCCGACATTGAGTGCAACTTGACTATAAACCAACAAATAGCCTTCACAGGTTTTGGCTAGGGACCCAGGCTGCGTGCCAGGAGAGGGCAAACGCTGTGGAGCGGCCAAGCTGAAATTCGACGGGTTTTTAATCCTACTCACACATCCAATATGGACATAGATAAGCAATAGTGTGTTAACCCACACCGGAGAAATTTTGAGTAAATCGTGTTTTAAAAGTAGGAGCGCCATTTTGTATCAACATTTTTTATGTTCAATATTTAGTTACATATTTAAACATTGTAATAAGGTTAACACATAATTAAAAAACGTTCCCTAACTCTCAATAAATCGTTCTGAATCAATAACTTAATTTTGTGGGTTAACATGTTATTGCTTATCTGCGTCCATATAAAATTTTCAGTCTCAGATTAATATCATGAATGTGAAAGTTGGTGATTGTGTGTGTGTGTGTTAGTATGTTTGTTACTCTTTCACGGTGAAACGGTTGGACGGATTTGGATGAAATTTGGAATGGGGATAGCTTATACCGTGGGCTAGCACATAGGCTACGTTTTATCCAGAAGTTCCGAAGGGTAAACTGAGATCAGGGGGAAACAGCTATAGTTACGTATAATCCCAGTATCTATTATAAATGCGAATGTGAGTTTGAACCAACAAATTCACGCCTAACTACCTCATCATCATAATAATATTATCTTTTCTGTACAAAGTGTATGCAAAATTTCATGATAATCGGTTGAGGTAGGTAGTTAATTTTGGAAAGCGTAAAAAACACACAAACAAACTCACATTCGCATTTATAATATTGTATTATGGATGTCTATTCTTATTATTTACACCTGAGGATGTAATAAGTAGTGCTCTCCCTTCCTAACATCCTGTTTTTGTTGTTACTTATACTTGTTATGGTCCCGGACGGCTCGGGCCAGACGAGGCTACATAGACAAAGAGATAGCACCTGTATAAGTGTATTTAATATGAGTTCTATCATTTTGTATACCTATGTAGGTTGGCACACAAGCATCCCTTCGGCTCCCCCTTGGTTTTCCCCAGCCGGGCGGCGGTTGTCAGCGATCCTCAGTCGGCGTCGGGCGCCGCTCGCGGCTGGACGCGTTTTCCGCGCTCACGATCCACGTTAAATTGCCGTCGATAATATAAAATGAGCTTTTAATATCTTTTAAGTGTATGTTCAATATAACAATGCACGTATTGTGTTGTTCGAGCAGTTTTTTTCCCACCCCCACCCCCCTGACTTAGTATTATTATCGATTCGCTGGCACAGTTCTTTAGGTCGTTGTTTTTTTTTTTTAATTAGATTTCTTTTGAATAAACACAGGAGGTCGTTATAATGTGTCTTATTTGTACGGTTAAGGTGTGGTATTATGTCAACATATTAAGAAATTATCAGGGGTGTGAGCTTGGCGCATATTCGCACGTCGTTTTAAACAAAAAAAAAGGCTAACTGTTGATTTCTGTAACTGAATATAATTCTGTACGATTTACTTAATTATAATATTAGAAGCTGTGAAATCGCTGTTTTTAATGTAAAATCATTTAATGATAATTATTTTCAGTGTTAATGCTTTAGGAGTCTTTCGGACGTAAGTAAATCATCCGCTAAATTAGATGCGTACTTATTTATACCGGTCGAACACATCTGCACATATTTCTCGTCTCCCACCTGTGAATTTAGAAACCAATTTAAATGTATAAAATGGATGCACACCTTTTTTTTTTCAATTAAAACTCAAACGTATCGAGCTATATTTAGAAATATTATGGTGCTTCTTCGATTGAGATTGTTTTATTTGCCTCACGGTGACTTTCCACGATTCTCGGTACCTATTACAAATAATACAACTGTTTTGTTATTTTGTTATGACATTGTGAAGGTAAGCATGTACGAGGGTGAATATAATATAATCTATGCTAATATTATAAAAAAGCTAAAGTTTGTTAGTTTGTGACGTTGTAGGGGGTAATCCTCTGGATCCATTGAACTGATTTTGAAAATTCTTTCGCTTATTGGAAGCTACGATATTCTAGGGTGACATAGGGTACTTTTTATCCCGAAATTCCAACGGGAACTCCGAAATTACCGCGGGTGAAACCGCGGGGGACAGCTAGTTGTATAATATACCAATTAAGTCGGTAATTATTTCGGGAGCTCAGGAAAAATAATCCCTTCGTTGCTTCATTTCGTTCTCAGTCTATTAAATTATAGACGGAGAAGGGAAATTTCGCATTTATAATGATGAAAATAACGATCGTGTTTCTATTAAACTAGCTGTTCGCCGCGACATCGCCTGTGTTTGTTTCTGAATTCCTTTGGGAACATTTTTCTGGCACGAATAGTATTGTCTATTCCTTATGTCCTGACTTAAACTAACAAGAAGACTCAGACGTGTGGGTCTTTAACGGCGACTTTAATGATTTTTGGTGGTGGAGAGGGGATCCAAGGCTATAACTACTACCAAGGAGTCTAAAGTCAACTGGGTCCTCGTTCAAAAGATATTAAGGGTCAAAGTTTGATAAATAATTTACTAGACATAAAAAATTATCTCTATTTCCCTTGGTCACGCCATAACTTGAGAACGACTTGACCGATCACCATTAAATTTTGCATAGGTTGGTTGTCAGGGGTGCAAAGAAGTATATAAGGTACTTTTTATCCCGGAATTCCCGCGGGAACTCCGAAATCACTGCGGGATGCGGGTGAATCCGCGTTGAATAGCTAGAATTCGCATTGAAATCGCAAGTGGGCGGCAGCCTCGTGGTAACGTGCCCGTCTGTACAGTACAGTAGTTTACACGTGTTATGATTTTACTACCGATCATTTTCTAAAGCCCGCTCCACATTCTCGCGAGAACCTTGCGAGAACGCGAAAAAATCATGAGAAACGGCGGAGAACATCGGCTCCACATTCACGTTTTCGTGGTATTCTCGCGTTCTCGCAAAGTTCTCGCGAGAATGTGGAGCGGGCTTTAAGGGCGGCGCCTGTGGTCTTTGCGGCGGCGCGCGGCGGCGGTGGCGGCGGCGGCAGCGGCAAAAACAAATGGTAGACAGTATAAGAAGTAGGCCACAGCTCGCGCCGCTGATAGCTGTGGCCAACTTCGTATGTTGTCTACCATTTGTTTTTGCCGGCGCCGCCGCCGCCGCCGCAAAGACTGTGGCCAAGCGGTAAGAAGTCGAGGTGAAGTAAAAACAAGTAGGTACAACTTACAAGTACATACATAATAACAAAATAATTATATCGGTTGTTTACTCAGTTCCAATTTGATTAATTACTTACTTCAGATACCTACTTATTTTTGTTTTTTTTTAATATAATTTGTTTTCAATTTGTGTTTCTGCTATCTACAAATTGTTTCTACAAATACACTGAGTATCTATGGGTATGGATGGAGTATGGATCGATACGATTAACGATTGGTTGAATCTTGTTAATTAAACAATTGGCTGACGGTTTGTTCGAACAAACCAAACGATTTTATTGGATGGATTCAAATTAGCTTGACAGCATCCAATGACCTCAGAATATGCTGATGAAAAGGTCCGAAGTTCGTGTTTTATAAAACTTTAATCATGTTTGTTTTTAATAGGCTTCCAAAAAAGGAGGAGGTTCTCAATTCGACTGTATGTTCTTTTTTTTCAAGAAAACTGAGTTTTGAAGAACTAAAAATACATAAAATTTGGTCGTTAACATACTGTTTATGTTATTTTTCAAATTCTTGATTCTTTATTAAAATTAATGATTCTAATTGCGTTTTAATTAATGTTTTGGTTATTAGTAATGACATTGGTAATAGCAATTTGTTTTATAAAAAACGTAACATGTATGAAACGCCATCTATTGCCAATCTGTTCAACTCACATTACAACTGGTAGTTAGATTGTTTACATTCTTCTAATTGGACATAGATAAGCAATAGTGTGTTAACCCACACTGGAGAAATTTTGAGTTAATCGTGTTTTAAAATTATAGCGCCATTTTGTGTCAACATTTTTTATGTTCAATATTTTGTTACATACTTTAACAATGTAATAAGGTAAACACATAATTAAAAAACATTCCCTAACTCTCAATAAATCGTCCTGAATAGGTAACTTAATTTTGTGTGTTAACATGTTATTGCTTATCTGCGTCCCTATAAGCTAGTGGTAAAATTTGATCGGATCGAATGTGAAAATATATTCGCACGGGGCAGCTACTCAGCTAATACATTTTAATAGTCTTCGAACGTCGCACCCCCTCGCTGACTGTCCTTGTATTGCTAACACACATAGATTATAATATTATTATTATTATAATATAACAGCAAGATAAGTCGCTATCTAAATTGAGTTTCGGGATCGCTTTTAGCCGTCTTTTGTATACATTAATTGTGTATTATAATCGAATCGCTTTGCAAATGATGTTTGATTTTCCCTTTGTGTATTTACACTCCGTGCTGGATCACTTGTTTGAGATACACTCTCCCGATTTATTTATACGCCACTTTGCGGGTACGGTGAACTGAAAATCTGAAAATTTTCCACCAATTGTAGGTATTTTATCATCAAAACATTTTATTTACTTTATTCTACATATTCATTCGATTTCGTTTTTAAAAAAGTATCTTGAAAGATATGGTTTTTTTATAGCGAGAGGTGCTAGCTTATGTTTAGCTCTAGTTGTGGGGCTTTAAAAACTTTATGCGGCTAGTTTGCATAAAAGTTTCATTGATAATATATTTTCTCGTATTACGGCTTACGTATGACTACGATGCATGTTGTAGTACACCAGCGGCGTTTTCGAGGCTTTCAACGGAGTTAAGATAAGGTTTTTTTTTAAAGACATAATAAATGAAATTAATTTTAGAGTTTATTTTTTCTTTTAACTGTTTAGCAATCGTAAGTTTACGTCAACAAAATAGTAATAGTATCTACTTTCAACTAAGGATGTTACGGAGTCGAAGGACTCCGACTCCGATAAGTCTAACACCGCCGCCGGTTCCACCTTCGGCTCCGACACTTTTAACTGAGGTTCATGCATGTGGTGCGGAGAACTCCCCTTTCCCACGTGCTTTCTGTCGTGGATTAGTATAGCATAGCAAAAGTATTGCTGATATTATATCATCATAATCATCTCTCTTCTACCACCACACCTGACTCCGACCAAAAAATTTGAAAACTCCGACTTCGGTGTCCATAAACCACTTCCGTAACATCCCCAATTTTAACCGAAATAAATTTCAAGTCTTTTCGCGGGCACTTTCACGCCGTTTTCTTTGCTAACGTGCGTGGAAAGTGTCGCGGTGTATGTAGGTATTACCGCTTCCGGGCGCGATGGGCGGGCGGCTCGGGCGGGGCGGCCCGCATCCTTCCCGTTACTACTTGATGTTCCTTGTTCGAAACTTTGGAACTTGTATGAATATTTGAAATGTTATTACAGTAGGTACTATATTGCACCACTATGTTTATTTACTCTTCTTATTTAATGGCTTCCACTCGTCGAATGTGTCGATGCTTACGTAATTCCGTCAGTTTGTGAAATTTGACATGTCTATGAATAGGCAAAGCGTTTTGGAGCATCGCCCGCTCTAAATTCTACAGTGGTTTTAAAGGATGATATTTTTTGTAGCGTAGGTACAATTAGGGTTGCCACCCGTACTATATTATATATGTACTATATTTCAGTCATTTGTACTATATATTATAGAAGAATAATATAGTATAAAAAATACTTTATTTTTATCCCCGATTCAACTGAGCACTTTTTTATATTAACTGTGACTGATCTAGAACGCACCCGTAGCGCAGCATGGGGAAGCTCAGAAGTTTCAGAACGAAACGTATACGCGGCCACAAAGTGTCAACTGTCAAACTAGCAATAATTTGTAAATGAATGCTGCCGGATACATAATGATTAAGAATAAATATGTTCAATTTTTTTCCCTGCATTTTTGCATCTTTTTTCGGAAAAATACTATATTTTTTTTCCAAAAAAGGTGGAAACCCTACGTACAATAGTCCTTTCGTTTCTGCTTTCTATAAGTTTTTAAGGATTTTCCCACATCATGCATTGAACGAGTCAAAAATAAATATCCAGAGAGAATATCCTTATTGCAAACGCAGTAGGTACCTACTTGCAAAATGGCGGTTTTGAGATAAACACGATTTAAACATATTTCTTGACATTCAATTAAAAGATCTCACTTAAAGTGTAATAAGAAGAAATTTTGGAGATCCCGCGGGAATTCTGGGACAAAAAGTACTCTATATCCTTTTCTGTAGGTACCTCTGATAACGTGTAGTATGCAATAAAATTAATTCAATTTCACCCGCGTTATGTTCCCGCTGGAGTTTCGGGAGACGAGTAAAAAGTACCCTGTTATTCTGATATATAAGCTATACTGTTGTAAAGTTTCATTAAAATCCATTCATCTGTTTTTGCATGAAAGTGTAACCAACATCCATACATCCATACACACAAACTTTCGCGTTTATAACATTTATAAGTAAGGATACAACTAAAATCCACTCTTATACCTATATCAACCAAAAAAAAATAGCGAACACCTGTGTTCAGTTTAGACATGTAAATAGAATCGAAGCACGAAATATATTGTATTTAGTATTTACGTAACATTATATTCGATATCGTTGTTATTAATTCCTCTTTCAGCATTAAGCCTTTGTGTAAATTCAATAAATAACTCGTTATGTGAAAAGCTTACGATATATAAAGGTATAAATTCGGGCTTTCATATTAAAAGGAAAACATATTCGCATAATATTATTCAAAACAGTATTGAAAGTATAGTGATATTATTTTTTGTAAACGCAAACAGATTTTCATTTGATTAGATTCCTTGTGCGTGTGTCGTTTCTAATCATTGAGATGGGTAACAGATTTGAATTTGTCTATACGTACAAATATTATAAAGAGGAAAGATTTCTTTTTTTTTTGTGCTTGTTTGTTATGATTTATCTCAAAAACTACTAAACCGATTTCAAAAATCCTTTCACCATTATAAAGCTACATTATCCCTGAGTAACATAGGCTATTGCGGAATTGCGGCGGGAACTCCGAAATTAACGGGGGTGAAATCGCGGGAAACAGCTAGTTTATAAAAAAAAAATAGAATATACAAACGTCATCGGTATTCGGTTTGAAATTGCAAACCATGGTGCTATTAGAGTTTGCGAAGTCTTTCTCGGAGCTCATAGAAGATGTCGAAGAAAAGAGCTCGACACGTCATATTAATCTTCTCCATAAACATCATAACAAAATCCAAATATATCGTTTCAAATAAGTATATACCTATTAAAAAAAAAAACCCAAAATTAACTTTGACGTCCCGCGCTCGTTTTAAGTTACACCCTGTATAGGGACCGATGCCGCGATGTAAAATTTTATCATCAACTAGCTGTCCCCAGGGTTTCACCCGCGGAAATTTCGGAGTTCCCGCGGGAATTACGGGTCACAATGTAGCCTACGACACTCACAAATAACGTGGCTTTCTATTGGTGAAAGAATTTTTAAAATTGGTTCAGTATAAGTACCTACATATCCAGAGATTTCCCCCTACAAACTCACAAACTTTACTCTTTTGTGACCTCTGACCTCTTTATAATATAAAAGTAACTAGTACCTTTACGTGTATTATATTTAGATATATAAGTTTTCAAATTTTACAGGCTGTGACACCGACCGAGGCGGGTTCGCCTGCGTTTTTTTTTGTTATTTAGATATTTCAAAGAGAATCTTGACAAAGGTTTTTTAACTGTATAATTTGTTTTCATTACGTTAGCTTAAACCGTGCCCGACGAGAGAAAAAAGAATTGGCAGAAAAACGGTTTAATTGGTCCTTTGATAACCGGTCCCTTTTATACGAGTACAGACCGCCGCAATGATTAATTTGGAGGTGGGTAGAATAGAATAGAATAGAATAGAATAGAATAGAATAGAATAGAATACACTTTATTGTACACCAAAATAATGTTACAGTGTGTTAACAAAAACTTACAATTAAAGACATACAAAAGGCGGTCTTTTCTAACGATCCCTTCCAGACAACCTTTGGGTAGGTGATGGTGGTGTGGTAGTGGTACCACATTTAGAAGTATAAATACCCTGGTGGTTTGTCAGTTTGACAGCCTTGGGTTTTGTATTTGCAAGCACCCCGATACGCAGGATTAATTTTCAGTTTAGATTTTGAACTGTGACTAAAGCTAAATAATAGTTAATTATTATTTATAGTTAGGGCGAAATATTGGTTTAGATAAAATATTTTTACTGTACAAAAGGCGGACTTAATGCCTAAGGCATTCTCTACCAGTCAACCTTAGGGCTAGGTGATAATTTAGTTGCAGGTAACGGAAAATTATATCTTTATGTATTGTTGTAATTATAAAACCTTAGTGAAGCTCGACACGGGTCATAGACCTACAGGTCGTCTATGACATACTAAGTCAAGCCTCTAATGAGATTGCCTAGAGTTTCTAGGGTTTCGTTCCACTATATCTGTGACCTGTCTTGAAATCTTCATAACGCTATAATTGTTATAGCTCAAGTTAATTCAGTTAGTTACTTGGCAAAGTCTCCCGCTAACTTTAAGTAAAGATTGATGTTGTTTTAAATTTCCAAATGGAAATGTATTCAAACTTTGATACCACTTCGTTCGTCACTGTTAAATAATATGAGGTTTATTTCAACAAATACAAAAGCTCTTAATGTTTATTTAAATAACAATCTAAAGTAAAGTTAAAAGCAGGCATACAGATTACTAGCTGTTCCCCGCGGTTTCACCCGCTGTAGTTTCGGCGTTCCCGCGTGAATTCCTGGTTACAATATAGCCTATGTTACTCACGGATAATGTAGCATTTTAATGTTGAAAGAATTTTTAAACATTAAGTTTTCCTTTTCCAGTCGGGGTGTGTTTATATATCAGCTATTATTTGTTTGCTTGGTTTCAACGACACAAGCTTATAGCCTAGTGTGAGATCAAGTACTTCAAGTAGATCTGTGTGTTGTGAAGGGGTAATGACGTCTGTTCTTTTATTAGTAGCTTATGTAATGACTGCTTTTATGATCTGTTACGGAGTTTTATAAGTCTGTATTCTCTGGTGGATTGAAAGTATTTAACTTTTTTTAAAAAGATATGACCTTTATTTTTATTTAATTTACTAGCTGTTCCTCGCGGTTTCACTCGCGGGAATCTCGACATAAAAAGTACCCTATGTCCTTCTCTGTACCCCTGACATCGTATATGCAAAATTTCATGATTATCGGTTGAGCCGTTAAGGCGTGAAAGCGTAACAGACAGACCGACAAACAGAGTTACTTTCGCATTTATAATATTAGTAGGGATCTATTTAGGCTCACCAACAACTGTTTAATATACCATTACAATATTATTATAATTTTTCAAGATATTTATTTCGAAGGGGTTTGGAAGTTTTATTGCTTTCTTAATTATAATATTTTCAACAAGTTTCAAAAAACTTATCTCAGAAATTATTATGTACCTACATTAAATTATTCCTAAACGAAGGTAAGCTAAGTTGATGAATATACATATAATTGAGTTTATTGTGAACTAATGTAGATATCAAAGTGCTTCTAAAATTAAGTCTAAGTACGGTCAGCAGCCGAAATATGTATGTAAACACTTTTGACAGCCATTGAATCTAATAAAGTTCTGACCAAAGTGTTCACATATTGCTGTTGCTGACTGTACATTATATTTACGACTTTTGACAATATCATAGTAAATAATATATTGTCATAGACAAGATAAGACAGGTCTAAATATTGTTTTTTTATTGCGGAAACCTAGCTTATTACGGATATCATGGACAAGATAAGAGAGGGAGCTGTAGTCACAATTTTATATAATGCGGAAAACAAGCTTATTATCTCTAGGCGTTATTAGTTTCATAAATTTAGAGATAATTGTTTTGGAGTAATCAGCTCAAGAAGATGCCACATAAGTCTGAAAATCTCATATACAGCGTGTAACAGAAGTCAAACGACAATCGAAAACCTCTTTCGTGAAAATATTAATTGTAATCCAACAACTTTATCGAGGAAATGTTTTACACGCCACTGAAAAGGAATCCGCGTAGACAAAAAAATAGTATTGTAAAAAGGAATTATTAAAAAAAAAAAAATATATATTATATAAAGGATCCTAAGGAAAAGTTCCGTATGAAAATAGATTGAATCAACAAGATAACACACTGTTACGTATGTATGTATGTATCTATGTTGGACAAATAGGTAACCTCAAATGAAAGAAGAAAACATTTCCTCCATTACACTAATACGTCTTTGCGTCTTTTATATGGCCGTGTTTGTTGAATAAAATTACGTTATAAAATACCGTGCACACGACATCGGTTTAACCTAGTTAACCTATCGTCGCTATTCTGAACCTCCTTTTTTAAATACCTTTGAGTCTTGCGATATCAATCCTTAATATTTCTATATTATACCAGTCGAGCCCCGCGGTTTCACCCACGTTAATCAAAATCGTAAAGTACTCTATGTCAATCAGAAACACTGTAGCTTCCTATAAATGAAAGAGTTTTTAAAATCGGTTAAGTATCATAGTTTTTAAGTTTATCCATTATAAAGAAATAAATATGCAAAACTTAAATCTTTCTCTTTAAAATATTAGTATGGATAATGTAATCTACGTATTTAACTCGTTAAATGTAGCTAATTATTCCATGATTTTATCAATAGTTACCTACTTAACCTTCAGTCGCCGATGTATAAGGCTCCTTACACTAAAGTTACGACTGTTACGGGTCGTTTATATCGTCGTCGCCGGTCGTCGTCGTAACGCGCAAACTTTTGCCACGGACCACTTTTGTTGTCTCCTACAAACATTAAAGTGGCGGAGGTCTAACACGAGCGCACCAATATGACCTTTATCTCCATCATAATAAGGATGGGTATTGTCATTTCCGAAATTGGTATGGGGAATTGAAATTGATGAGTATAATAAGATTGATTTTGACGTATGCTCTTTGGGAAGGGAACTCGCGAACGAGTCGCTGAGCGTTTTCTCCGAGACGAGTTCTGTGCTCTTTTCAGTAGCTGCATGTATCTATTGACTTTATACTGTCCAACTGATAGTTTAATTAATTCTTACACTTGCTGTTGACGACCAACCTCTTTTCTAACTGGCCGCTTTTTATAAGTTCTTTTTATACATACTATTTTTAAAAATATTTAGCTTTTCTGTCTACAATTTTGTTTCTTAATAGCTTCTTGTCAAAAATATAAAGGAATTTACACTTTAAAATTGCGCTTAGTTATTTTTTTCCTCTTTACTTGCAATAGTCATTTTAATAAAATTCGATTTGTTGATTTACGTACTTAACACCTTTATAATAATAATAATAATAATAATAATAATAATAATAAACTCTTTATTGAACACCACTTAAAAATAAAAAAATACAAAAACAATTTTACTACAAGGTGGAACAATCGGTGGTCTTATCGCTCAGAGCGATCTCTTCCAGACAACCATAGGGTGCATAGGGAAAATTATAATCTAGAAGGAAGAATTACCATTTATGTGATGAAAGTTTGGTGTTTAATCTTGAATCTGTGTTCAAATAGGGTAATTAAATACCCTTAACCATATTGCCTATTTAGTAAAGTAGGAGGTGGCGTTGTGTGATAATGTCCAAGTATCATACGTATCTATTGCCAAAAACATAACAGAATGTGGCAAAGAAATTTCTTGTTTTACTATAGTTTACGTAGAGTGAACTGATCCGATTCCCAATTAACATTGTATACTAGCCAGTCATTAAGTTATTTACGTGAACAAGTTTCCTCAAAAAAAAAGAAAAACCGTAATCAAAAAGGAATTAATCAAGACGAGGACCCACCGATTAGATTGGAGTGGCGCGCAAATTGCTCTGGGGTGTTCGCGGCTTGACATGCAACCCTAGAGCCAACCTGCCTTCGGGTTCATTCTTTTTAATCGTTAAATATGCTTCCTTTATTCAAATTGTAAAAAAATTTGCTGTTTAGTCGATTTTTGTGATCCTCACATTGACTTTACTCCTAATATATTGAACATTCTTTTTTTTTCAATGTTTGCTGGATGCTGTAAATAGATTTATTTGCCGAGTCGCTTCTTTTCATTAGAAGACATAATTTCTCTTTTTACTTGTATCATTTTATAGAATACTCTTTTATATATTTTATAGGTATCTCTGATGTTTTTTTATCTGGCAATATACTTAGGCTTTGTAGACTTTTGGTTCCCATCTCTGTATCGATTTACTACTCTATGTTTTTTCTGCATAATTTCTGACAATATCATAAGAATAATATCATTACATAATATTATGTCGTTGTACCAAGGATATTTGTGAGCAGATGACGAACATAACAAATTGCTGGTTATGCACAATGGCGAATGGCTTTTGACGTTTGTAAGGTTATAACTTGACGAGTCGTATTCAATTAATGGCCGATGGGAAGGTTTGCGCGGGAAGATGATTACAGTTATTAACGGTGGACGTGTAACTGAGAAACCTAATGATGTTGTGTGGAGACATACAGCTTTTAAAAACAAGGCAACGTTGAACCGGAAATAGATTATCCGTCAGATTAAAAAGAATACTAAATTATTCTGATTGTTTTTGAACTTCAACAACTTTTTTTCTATTTATGAAATCTGAAAACGGACAAAAATTCTAAGAGTAACTGTTGCCAACCAATACTGGCTGTTTATAATTTTGTAATATTTTAATTTTTATATAGAGAATGTCATTATTCTTAAGTTACTTTTCGATATAAGCCCCTTGTCAACCTATTGTATTTCCGTATTAAAATTTTGATAATATTTTTATAAAGCCCTTTAAATCAGTCCTCATAGCTTCCCTCGGCTACAGTAACTATTGTAATCAGTCACTGCACAGTATCTTTGCGTTAACTATTTTCCATGTACAAACAGAAGTTTATAGTTTTATTATTTATGTAACTACATAATATATAGATAGAAACGAGTAGGTATTTTCTTCTTTTATTATTATAAAATTCAGATGCCATAATCTTTCTAGGCTCGTGACTCTGCGGATACTCGTCGGTTCACGCGGCGTCGCCTGCTATCACGTTGTTTAAATCCTCGTTCGTTCCGAATTCACTTAAAAAGTTACTGGTTTTATCCAATTATACTAATCCACTTTGGTTCACAACATTCACAGATAATATAGCAACTAATACGTTCGTCATGTTGTTCAGTTATTCGAGGTAACTACTGGTAATTTATAATTGAATAAGCTTTAGTATTTCCAGTTAATTAGCTCCTGTTTGTGTTACTCGGGAATCGTAATTACTCGGCGGGTCCGTTTTGCAAAGTAGGTATGAGAAGCTCTCGGTATTTATTATTGTTCCGATATCATTATTATTTGTAAACTAATTCTTCTGGTGAAATGACTTTTGAAGTTTTTGCGTGTCTTTATGCAGTAACCCTAACAATAGCAATTTTCATAACATACGACGACCCGATTGGCGCAATGGTCACCATGCCTGCCCGCTAATCAAGAGGTTCCGGGTTCGATTCCCGGTGGGAGTGGACTTTGTGTGATGAACACAGGGTTCCATTTTCCAGTCTGGGTGTGTATATATATATATCTATAGTATAATATATATGTAATGATATGTGTAGTATATACCACGTTTGCTTGGTTTCCACGACACAAGCTTATAGTTTAGTGTGGGATCAAGTAGATCTGTGTGTTGTGAAGTGGATTATTATTATTATTATTATACATATTTTTCGCGAAATCGTTGGACAGTTCCCCCCAAATAGTTCGTAATATTACTAGAAGATTTATTTACAAATCCTTTATGTTATCATTTCACTGCGGCATATGAGAGTAAACAGGTACTAGCATATTTGTTTTATTTCCATTTCTTTCCTGCAGCAAATTCCGAAAATTGTAGGGACCATTAAACCTGCCTCCCACGCGGTCGCTAATATCCTCAATGTAAACACACCGGCTATAAATACCACTCACCACACCCATATTAATGGGGAAACTAAAGCGTTCCAACTACTCAGCACACAGCCCTTGGCCAGTGACGCACAAACGCGCGTGACGTCACAAATAGCGTGCCAAATGTGACGACGAACCTTCACGACCCTGTATACGGATATATCTTCAAGCCATGTAGGTCTGTCTACGTTTAAAACCAATATGAGTTCTATTTCTATTCGCGTTAGTTCGAATTTTAGTTTTTGTTTTGTGATAACTGCTATAACTATCAGTCATTTGGTACCAGCTACAAGTTCTAATTGACTCGCTTCTATGGTCGCCTGGTCAGTTGGGTTCGAAACGCCGCCACAAACGACTGCTTGTCCTCGACTCGATGGGAATTGTGTCTTTGTTGTTTTAACATTTGTTTTGAATTCGGTTATCTGGTCTCTTGTTTGATGAATTTTCTCGTAATGCTTAGAATTTATTTTAATCAAATCTTTTCTACCATTTATTTTGATTAGAAGTGTTAAAAACACAGTATATGATTTTTTTTATTCGTCAAACTTTTGTAAAGTTACCTACGGTGTATCAAATTCGTGGTCTGTTTGTAATATAATAATGAGGTGATAATAGTGTCAAATCTAAATCAGCGATTGCAAACCTATGGTGTATACTGAGTTTCGGACGAAGAACCTTGTGGTATGGTGATAATGGGGATCATTATTGGGACGTGTGTGCCTGATGCCGAGCAAGATGCGGTCGCGTACGGCGTGCAGCATCGGCGGCCTCCTCGCGGGATACTCTATGGTAGGTACGGTGCTGATGATTCACGTCCTGATCGGATTTTGTAATAGTTAAGTTTAACGCCGTTTCTTAACTGTTTTCCGATCTTTTGCAATCGACCCACCTGCTTAAAACTGTTATTTAGTTATTAAGTTATCATGTAAAAGACTTGGTAAGTCGTAATGATAAGAAAGATTCTTTAAACACAAATACAACGCCGTGTTACTTTGCTCGTGCAGCTTATTCGATATTACTAAGAAACTTAAGAAACATTGGCACATTATAATAATTGTAGACGCCATTATTAAAGAAGATAAAGGTTTTAGTTTTTGCAAAAAATTACATGATATTCACTGCCAGTCAATTGCTGGTATATGCTGGTATGTGAATACTTTCATTGGTCTACTAGCTGTGTAGCTTTACTTTCTTTGAGTTCATGCAGAAAGAAACTACCAGAGCTATCAGTTATTAGATGGGTATTGGGTACTTACCTTCATGAAAATAGCCTTGCAAGCTTCTTTAGACTCCATTTTTCGCATCTTTTTGTGCTTGCTCGCCGGTTCAAAGCGCTTCTGATGTTCAACTTTAATTTACTCGTTTTTATGCAATTCGTTTGACATTCCATCTCGTAACTGTGATGCGATTATCCAGCAAAGAATAATATCATAAAGTCACTCCTATCCCGAGTTATCTCTGAACTGGGATTGCGGTTCCAACGACCCCTCTCCAGAGCGAGGTCTGCTTTCCATATGAAATATTCAAAAACAATGTATTTAAACTGACTCTGAAAACATTTCGGGACAAATTCATAGTGCGCGTTTGAATTTTTCACAACTTGTAGTTGGTGGCTTGAACAACATTTTTGCGAACAGATTTAGTTTTCACTTTGAAACGGGGATAACTAAAGCCTTACATTTTAATGAGGTTGAACTGTTGAACCAAAGTTGTTGAAATACAGAACTGGCATCTGTTCAAAAGTCGCTTTTAATTTACATACTTTTTGACGGTATACTTTCTACATAATATTCATGATGTTGCCCTTTAAAATTTACTGAATTAAACTAATGTTTAAGCGAGTTTACCCTACGACAAAGGGTTAGAAATTACAACATTACTTTTAAATATCTTAGCAATAAGTGAGATACCGAAGAATAACACTGAGAGAAATCTATAATTTTATTGTATATTTCACGAACCCGTTCTCAAACTATGCGCTGGTAAATTTCTGTTCTCGAGATTTGCTCTAAGACTCTCCACGACACTCTTCTTCAAAACGTTCTTAGGTACACCAACGTAGACGAACAAGTAGTCCGAGGGCGCCGTTGTGGGAAAATATTGTGAAACTGGTGTGGGAGAGTTATAAGGACTGGGGCAGTAGCTGGGACACATTGGCATGCAAGGTATACAAGGGTACGAAGGTGGGTGCGACGTCCTCCGTCGGCAAGGCTTTATCGGGGGGCAAGGTTTTCGGGTGGTGGTTGTAGAAGTGGTTGTCCTTTTCTTGTGATGCGGTTTGACTATCTCGTAGTCTTCGCTGTCCTCGGAATCGCAGGGAGGAGGTGTGGGACACCCTGGTGGGTAGTCGATCTCCTCAACTCGCTTATCTGGAAATTGAAAAAATTGAATATTATGTACGGTCAACTAATATTGAACAGGGTACTTGCATGAAATTTATAATAAGAAATTGTGTCAATATTTCAAAAATAAAGCCTTAGAAAAGCGTTATCGTGAAAGATTTACTAAAAAATTTTCAATAGTTTCCAAAATATTCAACTTTTAATTTTGTGAAACGGAACTTTGCAACGAAACAACAATCACAGCCAAGCTTGACACATGACGTCACTTTAAAAGGAAACATTTACCTCTTTCAGAGAGGGCAAAGGAAACTAAGTGCATACAGTCAACGCATATTTTCCATTTTCTGAAGTTTTTTACTTTAAAATGCATCGGTAAGATGCATTTCGATCCTTTACTGGAACTTTTGGAAGTAAATCGACACAGTTCAACCTTAATTTCGCTTTTGGATATTGAAGTTATCTGTCTGTCAGTGTCACATGACCCTGTCAATATGACAGTGACATTTCTATGACAGATTAATAAGGGGTAATTTTGAACTAGTGACGTCATTCTGCGTTTCGGCGGTAAGGTCTAAAGTATGAACTTTGAAACGTTCTATTTAATTAATTTATGCATATATTTTTTTTTGTCTTTTTCTTGCTTTGTTTAAGTAGGTCATATATCTTTAAAATAGACTGAAAAAAAAAATTCATGCAAGTACTCTATTGCCGCTTTGATCGCGTTTCGAAACTGGGTAAATAAAAAATTTAACACCCCTGATTGAATCACCAAGTTCAACTTTAAGCTCTCACTTTTTTGGGGTTGTCGGTGTTCAGTCGTCGCGGTTCTTTCCTGTCTTCTTTCCTTGCATTCTTTGCACATGGCACAGTATATTTCCATCACCTTTGAATTTTCAAAGCTGTCCTTGCATTTTTTGCACGCGACTGTACATGTCACCACAGCGGTGGAGGTCGGTAAGAAGACAAGCAGCATCAGTAACAGGTGATGCATCGGGATTCTGCGAAATGATGAATTTTGTTTATTTTATAGAGCAAGTAATGTCGATGCAAAGATGAACGACCGCTATAAATTTTGTAGGTCTCCATATTTTCCCTGATTAATGGTACTTGGAAAGATTTATGTCATTGGCACGATAGGTCACTGATTAAGAAATTTTTTGACCAGAACTGACACTTAATGAACTCGCAGGGTGTGTTTAACCTGCCCTAGTTTCCGACAGATGAGCAAAAAGAGAGTACTAAATCAACTCGCTAATTATTTTTAACAAAACTGTTGTTACAAATTGTGAAAAGTTTTTTGGCAACGATCTCACCCAAGGGTTCATTGTGCCTTTCATCCTGGGTTGACCGAGCAATATCAACTACTATACTGACTACTATGTATTTGTAGTTTGCACCACGAAAATATTTGAAAGGATGCCAATAATAGGACCAGTGACGCTATGAAATTCTATACTCATTTAAACTTTGTGAATAATCCAATTCAAGCCGATTTGTGGTTTTATGGCTTCAACGTTTTGACGGTGATTCCGTCAATATCAAAGTTTGATAAGATATACGCACCTATGTAATTAATAATAATCATTAATTATGTGAACTGTCGTGTGACATTGACAGCGATGCACTTGAAGTGTTTGACTTCTTCTTCTTCTTCTTCTTTAATAATGGCGTTTAATTGGTTAGATTGTTAAAACATGGCTCTTTTGAAAGCCAGGGTTCAAACCAGATGCTGAAAGGTAACTGAAATAACGAAGACTAACGTGACACGCGGGTTTTCGCTGCGGCTTTCACGCCTCAACAAAAAACTTCAACTTTGACTTGTATTACACAAACTCTAAAAGCCAGAAGGTGTACATTGACGTTTTAGTTATCGCAAGTGTTTTTACGAACGCGAATGAATGTTGCGAAATATGTATATAAGAAACGTAACATCAAAATTTACTCTAATTATTATTATTGGAACAATATTTATCACCATAAGGAGCTTGTCAGCGTCTTCTTGATGTGAATATACAATTGAGAATCTATTAAGGTTCGCGTTGTACACGCAAATTAATTTTTACTTTTTGGAAGTAATTTGGTACCACTTTCGGTATATTGTAAAATCGCAAGTATCTACTGAATCTTTTGAACGAACGATTAAAATTATTCAGAACTAGCTGTGTTTTCCGCGATTTTGCCCGCGTGAATTTCGAGATGCCCTAGGTTCAACTTTCGAATGAAAATCTTTTTCTAGCTGCTTGCTGTCAAACTTAAACTACATAAGTCGAGATTGTTGGGGATACGTCTATGAATAAAATAATGTTAGCTTTAATATTATTATACATAGGATTTAACGTCTTTTGTTTTCAGTTACTTTTTGATTTTATTATAGTTTTTAACCATGTTTCGTGGTTCTTACCATAAACACCACATTATGTAGTTCATAAAACTTAACTCACCGCTGTTATATCATTGTACAGTGCGAGTACGACCGAGCATTGCTTTTAAACCATTAATTATTGTACACTAACGAGTTGTTGGTAACAAGTGGTTGTTGGACACGAATTTCTCGTTCAAACTCAACCGTGTCGGCAACTGGACTGAATTCACCGCACGGTATACGGTTTTCAGCGGACGATATAATTTTTATTACATACCTACCAGTGTTATGTAAATAATGAAATCACAACGGATCGAGGGCGATGAAATTCCAATCGCGTTTGAAAGTTATGCTCCGAGGTGTGTATGCGGTCATTCGATAATTTTGTCCGGCCACTAGGTCGGATGCAGGTCGGGCTGGACTCGGGACGCCGAAGGTGAACGCTTAGCAATAATTTAATTCGAAATATCTCACTATTCAGGAATTTTCCAATACTTACTTTGGAATGGCAAAAGGGGCCTAACTTTGTGTGATGAACACAAAATACAACTTTCCAGTCTGGGCGTAATAATGCTGTAGTATTATACCAATATCTGTATGTACCTTTATATACATATATTATGTACCTTTCTAGTTGTGAAATTTAATTAATCCTCTTCTGTTTAAATATGATAAATATATCTAAATTCTTCTCTTTATTGACAGCCGCGTAGAGCCATTATTTAGTCACACCACCAAACTCGGTCTGACGCTATTTTCTCTTTTGCCAAAAATAAAAAAAACTTTCGCCTCACAATATATTCACGATAGTTCATGAAAAACTTCGAGGATGAGCGATCGATGTTAAGAAGTCGTGTGTGAAATTTTGGGTAGCACCGCTCAATCAATTAACATCTGGTATGTTTGTTTATAGTTACGCCTAAATTTGCCTTTGCGTCGGTTTTGTGTATTATTGAACGCGGTCGACGGCATCACTCATACAAGCCATAATAACTCTTGAGCTGTCACGCCTGCGTGTGGACTGGGCACCACGAAAGTCGCCTCGAACACTTGTCAATTGTACAACAATCGATGTGTTTGAACACGTCAAATATATCAACTGTGGGCCAAGGTTGCGTTACCAAAGTAAATGGACGTATATTAATCGATGAACGATAAAATATTAGAACACTAGACTAGTTGCTCTGTTTCGGCTGCTTTAATTCCGAAGCTCCCGCGGGAATCCCGAGGCAAAAAGTATCCGATGTCCTTCTCTGTGCCTCTGACAACGTGTACACTTCTTTTATTACCCCCATCCTTGCTTGACAACGGGCTGCCAACTAAAAACCAGCGTTAGGTATACCCACACCTAGCTAATGCTGAGTTGGTGTCCCTTTCGACAGAGCATGCAAGAGATATCATATGTGTACAAATTTAGGTTAAGCACTGTTTATGTGTTTCTTTTTCTTGTGTGTTGTGCTGAAATAAATGTATTTTCTTTTGCTTTTTCTTTACGAAATTCCATGATGATTGATTGAGTAATCAAGGCGTGAAAGCGCAACAAACTCAAATTCGCATTTATAATATATATTAGTTAGGATCCGGTTGAAGAATGAAAAAAACATGGCTTTTGTAGAGGCAAGGAACTAAAGGCATTCAATTGTTAGTTCCACGCAATTACTTTGACTAAGTGGGAAAAATTCTCCCGCTTGAGACGAACTGTCAGTTATCAGCTCTGCGGAATTCAGCAGTTAACACAAATGGTGGATTGAATCCCGAGGCAATTACAGTAGGCGTTGTTGTGGAAACACGGTTTATAGATTGGTCTCTCGGCCCCGACGAGATCAGCTGCCCATTGATTGAATACTGTTGGAATTGTATTCATCTCTTTCGAGTTTTTAATATATAGAGTATAGACATTGGAGTATTGTATTGCAAAAACGTATCAATCATATCTCATTCGTTATAGCCAGGACAGCTAGGTAACTTTAAAATATGATTTTGTTACCATTCGAGCTACCAGATTTTGACTTCGAACTCTAAAATACTGTGTCACTTGTCGGTTCATTATCATATCAGCCGACAAAGCCCTTCCACATAGATCCTTACTATAACTACCCTCTTCAGGCTGGTTGTCGCAATCTCTATATGGTGCACCTCGTTGGTCCTTTTTGTGGCAGGTTTATATCTCGTCTGCCGTTACGCGGTTGTCATTCAAGAACTCTCCTACCCCAGTAGCTATCCGCTTATCAGCCATGTTCATACACTTATGTTAATTTTGTGTTCCTACACATTAATTAGTTTCTGATTAATAAAAAGATTGATGAGAAGTCTTGACCTCTGTTGTTGAAAAGTAGCATTCGAGCTCTTTGTAACTTGAATAACTTGAGTGTAATTCTTTGAGTTTTCATGTATTTTTGCAGAGGGGTCCAAAGTTGTCACCGGAACAACGCCGTTCACCTGATTATGACACAATCGCCTACATACTTATTACGTACAAATCGAAACAGGCGAATCTATACACTATAAAGATCTTTAAATAAATATTGCAGGGGACCCTAGGATCAGTAATAGCTGAATACCGACAAAACAACTATTTTTAGAATTTCTATCGGTCTCTATGTTTACGTGAATCACGCGAAAACTACTGACCGAAAATGAACAAGGTCTTAGCCGTCCCGACTAGCCTGTCGCTGTCATACACCACGCATCAATCTACTCAGCTTACGCATCAAACATTCAACCGTCCAACGTGATATTGTTACGAATTGATTTTTGTCCCAATAAAAATAAGCATATAAATTATTTCACATCTTCATTTTTTTCTGAACTCAACACTCAGCTCTGGGTCGATCGTAACAAAGTCTATAGTACCTTGAAGTTTTTTTAGGTGAGATAGATGAATTATTCGCGTCACGTTTTAGCTGGGACGTTGGTCTGCGTCCACAGTGGACAAACAATGGTGGAGTTGGAAGCTTAACGCCTCTGAAGCAGTTTGAAATCATTATAGGTATACGTCGACCTTCGCTCTTATTAGCGAATACTTGCGGTTTTAGTTCGTTGACGTGATGAAATGATTTATTGCTTCTCTTGTAAACAGCACTGCCTTGACAATCACTGTTTACAATAACATAGGCTGGACTAGTTAACTAATATCTGTTTACGTCTGGCGAAGAGATTTACTCAGCTGAGACGTCTCTTATGATTGGTGGACACAACGTTCTTGTTTTCATTTTCGAACGATTCGCTTTCGCCGCAATCGAAAGCGGAGCATGGAATACCGGTATTTTCATATGTAGGTATATATGTACCTGTATCGATATCGGTCTTATTGAATCGAATCGCCAAGATACCGGGTTATTTTATATAAACCAACATCAACTCTACTGGTGTTTCTATGGATACCGAAATTTTACCGGTATAAGTACCATTGAAATGCTTGCGCCGACTCGTATCGACAAGCGAATGGCATGCAATGTGCAACGACGACCGCGCGGCGTGGAAACCGCATAATAATGATATAATCTAGCAAAAACCGGTAAATTTAATTTAAAATACCGGTATATTTGAATAATCGTTATTATACAAGTATTTTGGGTATTTTATTTTATTTTATTTTATTTGGGAAAACAAACAATCGTACATTATATACTACAACTCGATATACAGTATAACTATAAGTAAATGTACAATCCACTACGTTTCCACAAGTTACTATCTAATATTAGATACATTTTGGCAAAATTACTTAAAATCAATAAATGCTAACAATACAGTTATATTTTATTATCATAAGTCTAGAGGTAAATAGGTGCTTAAGCAATACAAAATAATTATCAAGTTTGGGCAAGGTGCATAATAATTTGTTTTTTAAAATTTTGTTTAGATAGGGCAAATACATCGATATCGTTAAAATTATTATTGTAAGTTTTAACCAGTCTCTGGAGCGGCGCTCTCTGTCCTGCATTTGTACGACAGGGAGTTGTAGCAAACAGCGGATAGGAGCGCGCCTCTCGTCTCAATACTGTTCTAGGTACTGTGTAGTATAGTTTACTTATCAATTCTGGGCAATCAAACGCATTATGAACAAGTCCATGGAGTAACATTCCTTGGAGCAGCAAGCGTCTAGAGCGCAATGTTAACAGTTTAAACTTATTCAAAGCGTCTTTATACGATAACCGTTCGATGCGACATTTGTATAGCATTGCACTGAGGAACTTACGCTGTACTCTCTCAATTGCAGTCTCATATTTAATATAATAAGGGTCCCAAATCATACAAGCATATTCAACTTGGGGGCGAACCAGTGAATTAAATAGATATAGGTATGTAGTTGGACGTTTAAAATCTGCTGTGGTTCTCATAACAAGATTATACATTTGGAATGATTTGGACAAAATTTTGTCTATATGTAGATTTAAGTGAAGTTTGCAATCAAGAAGAACGCCTAAGTCACAAACATAGGATTCCTTAAGTAGGGTTTCATTACATAGTGAATAATCATAGTTTATTACATTTCTATTTTTAGTAAAATTTATGTATTTGCACTTAGGAATACTTAGTTTTAGCTTATTATCATTACAGTAGGCAGTTAGTCTATTTAAGGTATCGCTGGAAAGCTCTGTTTGAAAGTGAGCTGAACAAGGTGCGCACGATTGGCGCAAAAGAGCTTAATTGCGGCACGCGAGAGACCCGACAGGCGACAACTGGTCTATTCTATGTGGTGTCTATGAACACAAGCCACAACCCCTACTGTGTCTAAAAGAGGGTTTTCGCTAAATGATATCGTGGTTTTGGCGTTTAGGAAAATTGTATTTCTATGAATAACGCGTAAGTTTGTTCGTAGGTACTTACGTCATTTTTGATTGCCTTTTAAACTGGTTATGTAAATATTATTTACTTACATCTTGGTCGTAGAACTTGATCGAGTTGAAAAATAAACGGTCAATGTCCTGTGGCAATAATTAGTTGCTTGAACCCTTCGACTCAGCGTTCACAGCTCTGTGTGTGTAGATAGCGACTCGAAAAGGAAGCGTTTTGGTTCCGTTCCAATGGAGGGACAATGGAAATTCCGATTGAACGGTTCGATTTTATTCTAAGAAGGTAGAACTTATTAAAATACTAGCTGTGCCCCGCGGTTTCACCTGCGTGAGATTCGGAATTCCCGCAGAAACTCCAAAGTAGCCTAATTTACTTCTTATAACATCAGCTAATAAATTAATTATCAGCGAAAGTCCCGTAAAAATCGGTCCAACCGTTTCGGAGATTCACCCGCGTGAGTTTCGGAATTCCCACAGGAACTCTCAAACTTCTTTTATTCTTCTTCTCCTTACAAAAAAAGAATTAGCGACCAATGGAAATAGGGATTCATTTTAATATATAATATAATGTATAGATGAAATCTAACTTGAAAACAGTTCTCATGCGTCAATCTGTCCGAAAAGCACTACTTTTAACCGACATCAAAGAAAAGGAGGAGTATGTTTTCTGCGGGAAAATACTATGCGAATAAACTCAATAAAGATACTATGTTTCTCGCCGTGATATGAGAATAGACAGCCATTTACGCTCAATAATAAAATATACAGGATGTCACTTAAACTTAGAACGTAGATAATCAAGTGCTCGATAATCAAAGCTTAAGTATTTTAATTCATAAAAGTGCAGACTGGAAAAAAAACCACTCGTCAAACTACACTATAATTATATCAAAGTACCTATTATGATAGTTATATTAATGTGTGTGTGTCTGTCCGTTGCAGGTATCAAGTGTCCTGTGTGCAGTAAGTTCGTGCTGCCCGACGACATCGAATGCCACCTGGTCATGTGCCTCACCAGGCCGCGGCTCTCCTACAACGGTGAGCTCTTATTGCCATTCGGGGACTCCTGCAGGAGTCTCAAGGAGCGTCAAGTTGCAAATCTGTCGCCAAGCACCTAACGGTGTGTTCCGGCAGCCCCACTTGAAAGCCAGTTCCCATCCCCATGACAGGTCGGCAACGCACTGCAAGCCTTCTGGTGTTGCAGATGTCCATGGGCGGCGGTAATCACTTACCATCATGTGTACTACTTGCCCGTTTGCCCCCTATGACATAAAAATAAAAGAAAAAGTCTAAAAATTTCCATGAACTGAGGGATAATATAGCTTCCTGTCAGTAAAAGAATTTTCAGAATCACCTTCCAGGATTACCCTGTACATACGAAAACGTACAAAAAACATACATTCAAACTTTGCCTGGTTTAGTTCTACTCTTGTATGGACTATGGAACGTCGTACAAACGTATTCCTCTCTTTTCTCTCTGGGTATTATAAGAGATTTCTTTAGAAATTTACTATGGTACAGTCATTTCCATATTTCAATCAGGCCAGCGACACTCCCTTGAACCAAAACTTACTATGGATTTATGCGCGAACTTCTTTACCAACTTTGGAATACTTAACCAAATTTCTATGACCGCGTCATACATTGCATTGGTACGGTTGGCACAAAATGCTTTCATAGATCGGATCAGCGATTAGTATGGAAGTGAAGTACTCTTAAAACGTAGTGATTATTTGCTCAGTGATTCCAATAGAAAAATTTCACCTTGTGGACGTTGCCCACCCTGCCCATGGGCCCATGTGTCTTGATGTTAAGAATGAGGAATTGTATTTGTATTTTTACAGAGGACGTCCTCAACGATGCGAAGGGCGAGTGCGTGATCTGCCTCGAGGAGCTGTCCCCGGGGGAGACCATCGCGCGCCTGCCCTGCCTCTGCATCTATCACAAAGGGTCAGTAGCCATATTTTTTATGTAACTATAGGTACGTAAATTAAAAAGCAGCAAAAATATGAAATCACTCTGACAGTCGCTGCATCTTATCGTAATAAAGTTCTGACAAAAGTGTTCACATATTTTTGATGGTGACTGTACCTAGGTTCTAGCTAAGGTGGATAGTAGGAATTGACGCTAATCTGCGATCAAGTGTCCGATGGTTATTATTATTATTTTATTATTGTTACATGGGCGATTACTCTGGGCGAGAAACAGCTGATTTTCCTTTTGCTCGATATTAAGCTCTAATTTTTTGGTTATTTTTCTATATTTTTAATTTTTACCACCTATCTGATTGGATCCTATTGACGATTGATATGAAGTGCGATTCGGATCTACAAGTAACGAAAATCTGCAGAGTATGGGACGACGAAGTTTCGGTTTAAAAATCTTTATTATACTCACATGCCACTTACATGAGTTTTAATAATTTGCATATTTTTTAACTAACTCGTAAATTATTTTTAATTCAACTAAAAAGTATACTGATTTTTTTGGCGGGAACCGAAGGCGTTAACACCAAATCTGTCTTAAATGACTAATTAGCAATACTGACACAAATAAGTGTCAAATTCATATAAAAGATTAGATTTGATCAGCAGATTGCTTCCTTGTAGGTAGTTCTAGTGCTAGTGCTCGCAGAAAGCACTAAAAGCTATTTGCCAGCGGCGATATCAAACGACAGCCCACAAAGGCTCGATAAGCGGGGCCCTCGACGCCCCAAACTAGGCCATCTTGATACCATCAGAGTAGATTCCTGAGTCCTCATTTTATTACACAGTGCTGCATAGTACGTACAAGGAAGCTATGGAAACCGTTCATAATACTTACCAGCGTCATTTTGACAGAAAAACAGTGAAGACAACAACACATTTCAAAGAAATAAGGGTCGAGTTTTCATTGTACCTATACGTTCTGCGACCCTGGTGCTTTTTGTAAGCCTATGGGAATAACCCTTTTGTTATTCTGCGACTCTGGTACTTTTTGTAAATGTATGAAACACCATATCATTCGTTTTTTTATCGTATCACCTAGGACCAGAGTTCCTGACAAGGACTCTGGTTCTAAATAATGGGGATTCTAATTAGTATCCGTCAGTTAGAAAAAAAAAAAAAAACAATAGAGACGTATTTTTTGCTTTTTAAAATAAATTAAAATATACAGAGATAAAGCGCATTAAAGTTCAGGGTGAGGGGGTCGTGACGTCACTAACCGCTAGAACCGCCATACAAACTGTCCGGATAGTGACGTCACGCGAAGTTTCAACTCAATGTATCGCCGTCATTTTAAGATTACGTAAAAAAAGAAAAAAATATGTGACCAATATTTTATATTAATCTACAAGACGGGCTAAAAAAATTAGTCAACATGCCCATCACTTTTGAACAGTTCTCTCTTGTTGTTTTTTAGTTTATTTTTTTATCTTATCTATTGATACTCATATTGTTTTTTTTTGTTTGGATTGCAGGTGCATAGACCAATGGTTCGAAGTGAACAGATCGTGCCCCGAGCACCCCGGCGACTAGTGGGCGCGCGCCCCTCCCCCCGGCCCCCCGGCCCACCCCCCCACGGCCCCCGAGGCCACGTGCCATGTCGCGAGTGATAATTTTATACAATGAACAGACTGTTAAGCCCCGAGGGGCGTTGTAAATATTATATAAAAAAAAAACTTATGCTAGTGAGATGTTTTACCATTTAAATAAAATAAAACAAAGACAATTGATAAGTCGAAGCGTGCATTTGTGATGCGACTGCGGGTGGCGGCGCTGGGCTGTTGGAGTTGAGCGGGTGCGGCCGATTGGATTGGTTAAGCCCGACGCCAAACTGTTTGGATTGGTTAAGCCAGACGAAAGGCTTTTTTAAATGGTCAGACGCCATGCGGTTTGGGTTGGTTAAGCCAGACTCTAGGTCGTTTGAGTTGGTTAAGCCAGACTCCAGGCCGGTTGAGTTGGTTAAGCCAGACTCTAGGCCGTTTGGATTGGTTAAGCCAGACTCCAGGCCGGTTGAGTTGGTTAAGCCAGACTCTAGGCCGTTTGGGATTGGTTAAGCCAGACTCCAGGCCGGTTGAGTTGGTTAAGCCAGACTCTAGGCCGTTTGGATTAAGCCAGACTCCAGGCCGTTTGAGTTGGTTAAGCCAGACCACTGCTCAGGTCAGGCCGCGTGGTTCTATCGAGGGAAGGGAAAGATTCTCTCCGCCCGCGGTCGCGGAGCTATGGCAGGCCCTTTTCGGCGAATTCTAATAAATAATAACTACCATAATAGAGCGTAACTTTTTCATCGCTGCTCATTTGTAATGATTTTTGAGAAATTGATAGTAAAAAGTTAATTTTGTTTTGTTCCCAATACCTAAATACGTATATTATTGTATAATTATGTATAATATAAAATACGAGATGTACCTATTATATAGTTGAAGTGACGTCATGTTTGTTGCGGTAAGTTTTTAAATATTATTATTATAGTGAAGCAAAGGTTATGTTTTAGTGCAGTCGCTGTGATCTTACGCGTTTTTACATATCTGTTCGTAAGCTTATATTAATATATATTTAATTTTATTATTATATGATTTGATCTTTTTTCATCTTGATAAAAATAAAGTTGATTTGTTTCTAAATTTTCTAAGATTGTTTTATTTATTTCTATCTAATAAGATCTTTAGATAAGATTAATCCTACTAATATTATAAACGCGAAAGTTTGTATGAATGTATGGATGGATGTTTGTTACTCTTTCACGCAAAAACAACTGAATGGATTTATATAAAACTTTACAATAATATAGCTTATACATCAGATTAACACATAGGGTACTTTTTATCCCGGAATTCCCGCGGGAACTCCAAAATTAACGCGAGTGAAACCGCGGGGCACAACTAGAAAGGTAATAAGGCTCGATGGACATTATCACAAATGGTCTCAAAATAAATGTAACTGGACCATAGGTAGCAGACAACTGAGCTCTCATTCCCTATGACCAAAAACATTCCCTGCCCACAACGAGCGTCCCAATAACAATCTCAAACGCTCCAAATGCCAAAACACTATGTATGGCATAAAACACGTTGTATCTAAATGAATGTTTTTTAAGTGAAACTTGTTTGGGCACGGGGGAAGGACAATTTTTTGGCTCGTCATCTCAACGCGTCGTGTCACGGTCATCTATACTAATATTATTATAAAGAGCAAAAGTTTGTGGGTTTGTGAGTTTATGACGTTCTAAGGGGTAATCTTTGGATCCGCTGAATCGATTTTGAAAATTCTTTCACTTACAGGAAGCTACAGTGATTCTGAGTGACGTACGGTACTTTATATCCCGGAATCCCCGCAGGAACTCTGGAGTTCGTGAGGTTGTTATCTATGGATCTATTTATTATAGATAGGAAGCTAAAGTGGTCCAGAGTGACATAGGGTACTTTTTATCCCGGAATTACCGCGGAAGCTCCGAAATTACCGCGGGCGAAACCGCGGGGGTCAGCTAGTAGTGAATAAGGGTCCTGAGGTTACACTTTTATATTGTAAATACATACTTATTGTACATTATACAATACACAACACCGGCTTCCCTTCAGACGCAACATCTCTCTCTACCGCGTAATTGAGAACGTCAGGGATACAGGGAAGGACTTTTTATACCGGAATTCCCGCGGAAACTCCGAACTTATCGCAGGTGAAACCGCGAGGAACAGTTAATAGTTTAATAAGTTGAAATTAAAGCAGATTTCCGGCTTCCCCCTCTCAATATTTCACCCTTCGCCACTGAGGTACACACAGGATAAAAAAGTGTTTATTACATAAATTTTCGGAGACCGAACCTACATACTTACGTACCAACGGTATAGCTGTCTACCTACCTTTTTTACCCACATTATACGGTGCGAGCTGTAAATGAAGAATATAAACAACACATTTGATTATGATTTTTTTTTAATGCTACATAACGTAGAGACCTAGGACATATAAAATTGAATCTTACGGCTTAGTAATTACAAGTTATTATCGCATGAACGTGCGCTGCCTCGGGCCCCGCTGCATGCGCGCCCCGCCCCAGCCCATGCCGCCTGGTAACAGATTACAAATATCCTTACTAATATTATAAATGCGAATGTCAGTTTGTTTGTTTGTAACACTTTCACGCCTTCACTGCTCGACCGATCATCATGGAAATTTGCATACATTTGTCTAAGGTGCAGAAAAGGACTTCGGGTACTTTTTATCCCGGGAATACTCTATATTATCGCGGATAAACCGCTAGCAAAGGCTAGTAATTAAATAAATGTGCACGTTGTAAGGTGTGTGAGGACTGAGGTATGAGGTCGTGTAAGGTGTGAGTTTGTTAGAGGTGTGAGGTCATGTGAGGTATGAGGTCAAGTGAGGTGTGCCGTGTGAGGTGTGAGGTCGAGTGAGGTGTGAGGCCGTGTGTGGTGTGAAGTCATGTGAGATGTAAGGTCATGTGAGGTCTGTCTTACCCATCATGTACTGCGACGCCGGCGGAAAGTGGCCGAAATGCTGCGCGCCCATCTCCCACGCGCCGCGCCCTCGCCTGCAACCCCACCAAGACAGTCGTATTATTAACAAAGAAAGAAAGAAAGACAGCTTGCCATTATAATAATAATAGTAAATATATATTTTCAGACCGGGATCCATAACATTAGTGTTAGTAACAATTTTTTCTTACAGTTAAGGTTACTTATAACAACAATCTATATTATAGTAAAAGGGTAGAATCCGCGTGTCTGTTCACGCTAATCTGCGGAACTACTGAAAGGATTATGGTGCGCTAGATTAAGCTTAGCTTGAAGCTAAACATAGGTTTTGTTTCATTTCAATCGGATATCGGAAAAAAGTTGTTATAAAAAAGCGCTCAAAAACTTAATAATTTTCTTACTTTATTATTGTTGTTTTCTTATGTGAGCAATGGTGGAATTTTGGGTATTTTTCTATCCAAATAAATTATTTATTGCCCCAAAAGAAACACAAAAAAATAAAATAGAAAGCACAGAGCAAAAGGCCGCCTTCTTTTCAAGGCGACCTTAAGGTGACAGACAGCTATAAGATAGAAACAAGGCTGCAGCGTTTGTCCTCACAAAAAAAAAATGTATCTATCCAGCGAGATAGTAAAAACAAACCATCTGAGCATGTAAGAAAAAAAGCGTCTGAATAGTTACAGTGTATACTCACAGGTAGCGGTAGTGATGCGGGTGGGCGTGGGCGTGCGGATGGCCGTGGGCGTGGGCGTGCGGGTGCGCGTGGGCGGGCGGCGGCAGCGGCGTGGCGGAGGCGAAGCGCCCCCGGTCGGCGGCGCCGCGCCGCGCCCCCCTGCGGGCACAAAAAATTCAGCGAGTTAACTCACAATTCAATATAGATTAATCATCTCAAACTCACACAAGTACTTATGTACCGGCCCGGTCATAAAAAAATCAGTTTTATCAGCAAGTATGAATCTATTTTAAGTAATTAATTTATTTATCTAGGTTATGGTATAATACTTTATGGCAATATCACTGAAAGTTTCAGTTTAAACAGCATTAGAAACAGAAAAAAATAACTGAATGGCGTTTCTAGGCACTAAATAATAAACAATGACAGTAAAAGAAAACTAGAATCGTGAAATTTGATTCAAAACTGCCTTTTGTTTTGCATAGGGTGTAAAGTGTAATGTGTAGTGTGTAAAGTGTACGCTGTAGGGTGTAACGCTTACGTTGTAAGGTGTAAAGTATACGTTGCAGGATGTAAAGTGTATGTTGCAGGATGTAAAGCTTACGTTGTAAGGTGTAAAATGTACGTTACAGGGTGTAAAGTGTACGTTGCAGGGTGTAAAGTATACGTTGTAGGGTGTAAAGCGTACGTTGTAGTGTGTAAAGTGTAATGTATATGATACCTGTTAGCGTTGGGCTTGGTGTACGGCTGGTGCAGCGCGGTGAAGTCGTCCACGTGCAGCGAGGGCGGGCGCGACGTGTTGGGCGGCCGCGAGCGGAACGCGTCCGCGCCCTCCGCCCGCCCCGCCACGCGCGCCAGCGCCACTGGCCACGCAACCACAGGCAGACTCATTAGCTAACACCATGCATTTTAAAAAACAAACAAGAGGAACTGGCATGCACATGCTGCGTGTATACTCTGTAAATGTTGCCCTAATTCAACGAATTTGGAAGCATTGCGAACACTTCTATGTCTAATTTACTATCGCTATTGTCATCGGTTTCGCCATGAAAAATCAATCAACGGTTGCAATAAGTTGCAAGCCCAGTGTCTCTTGTATAAACATTTTTGAACTACTCTTTTTACCACAATTAGGAACTATCAATTTTTAAAGAAATTTTTACTATCGTTTTAATTGAGTTGTTCATCTGGAGTGTTATTTAAAAAAAAATTGGACCGAGAAGTGAACCTTTAGGCATTCCGTAGTATCTGTATAACTAGGTTTGAATTCTAATTAAGATAAACGTTCAAAACGATCTCGTAATCATAACTCTATTATATCACTTAATACGTCAGCGATACCGATCGCAACGAGTACTCATATCGTAATAATGTAATTATCGAACATATCGAAAGCTTATCAAAAAACGAAATTGAAACTCACCCATTCCCGGCGGCCGCTTGTCGTCGTGCGGCGCGAGGGGCGCGCGGCCCCCCACGCTCGCCCCGCCCGGCGCGCCCCCAGCCCCGGCCCCACCCCCGCCCGCGCCCGGCGCCGCCCCCCCGCTGCCCGCGAGGCGCCGCACCCCCGCGGCCAGCGCGTCCGCGCCCACCCCCCCGCTCGCCTCGGACAGGTGGGCGTTCGCTATCTCTATTATGTCGCATGATATCTGGAAATATAATTTCACTAAATAATATAAAGAATGGGCATGTTGACTAATTTTTATTTTTTAGTCCGTCTTGTAGATTATTAAAAAATATTGAACACGTATTTTTTCTTTTTTTACGTTATCAAAAAATAACGGCGATATATTGAGTTGAAATTTCGCGTGACGTCACTATTCTGATAGTTCGTATGGCGGTTTTGTGGTTAGTGACGTCACGACCTCCTCACCCTAAACTTTAATGCGCTTTATCTCTGTATATTTTAATTTATTTAAAAAAAGCAAAAAATACGTGTCTATTGTTTTTTTATTTTCTAACTGACGGACTAATTAGAATTTAGATTTTCAATAGTAGCATAGTAGTCAACATCCCTATTGTATTGTATTGTAAATAAACGATTCATACACTCAAACGGGACAACTGAGTAGTTAAGGGAATTTAGTAGAACAACGAAAACCCAACTCCATAATTACTGTATCTATATACATAATATAAAATGAATCCCTATTTCCCTTGGTCACGGCATCACGAATGAACGGCTGGATCAACTTCGCTAATTCTTTTTTTGTTGTGTTTGTTATTCTAAGGAGAAGAAGAATAAAAACAACTTGGAGCTCCTGCGGGAATTCCGAAACTCAGGCGGGTGAATCTCCGGAACGGTTGGACCGAGTTTAATGGGACTTTTACTGCTAATTAGCTGATGTTATAAAGAGTAAATTGGAATTCTGGAACTCGCACGGGTGAAACCGCGGTGGACAGCGAGTACTTTTTAAACAAAAACGTTCGTTACACTTTTCCGTAGTCGGCTCCAATTCAAAGCTCTTTTTTTGCTTTTTGCTGAATTTAATTTTGTGACTACGTCGTGTCGGTGTTGGACTATGTTGGACTGATTTGTCATTCCTATTTTGTTTGAACATAATGCAATATACTTGAAAATAAGTAAACGGTCCCAAGAATGTAGGCGGTCTCGCATCGAGAGTCGACTCACCAGCTCGTTGTCGTTGGCGTCGTCGTCCCCGCTCGCCAGCGGCACGTTCAGCCAGTAGCTGGAGGTGAGCCGCTCGTCGCCCGCCTCGCCGATGGCGTACATGGTGCGCGCCGCGAACTGCGCCACCAGCGCGTCCGGCCCGGGCAGCGCCGGCTCCGGCGCCTCGAGCGGCGGCGTCGCCGGCTCCTCCACCGACCTCAGCTTTTGCAGGTGACCTATCAGGAAGTTGGCGTTCGCTATCGCATCCTCGTCGGAATTCCTTTCCTGAAATTGCAGTTTCGTTTTAACATTAAGAAGATTGGAAGGCTGTGGCTAAAAAGTAAAGATATGCTAAAAAAATTCAGACTTATTAGAATTCAATCAAAGTAATCGTATAACAATTACTTTAGACACTAGACATTACGTCTGTTCGTGTTGGAGAGTACAAAGGTATGTAAATGAATGTACTCCGTGGTGCTGTATAACTTGTACAACTGGGTATTCATCAAAGTATGAAAATCAAAATTCTAATTAGTCCGTCAGTTAGAAAATAAAAAAGTAATAGACACGTATTTTTTGCTTTTTCAATTTAGTGAAAATGAACATAGATTAAACGCATTAAAGTTTAGGGTGGGGGACTCGTGACGTCAATATTCAGTATAAGCCCCATACAAACTGCACCGGATTGTGACGTCACGCGAAATTTCAACTTAATGTATCTCCGTTATTTTTTTATTACGTAAAAAAAGAAAAAATACGTGTCCAATATTTTTTATTAATCTACACGACGGACTAAAAAAACATTTTGTTAAGTAGCCAACTGATAGGTAATACTATAGTTATCCTTTTAACTTCGAATTAAACGGATAAGTTTTATAAATGCACAACCACTTTTCAATATTTTTTTAGTAACTTGTGGTCAATGGAATTGGTGGTAAAATTAGTAAATTTAACTAAGATACTATAAGTAATCAAAAAATAATCAAAGAGACATTTAATTTTAACAATACATACCCTTAAAATTTTGTCCAAACTCAATGCTGGATGATCCTCATCGTTAGCAGTGTACGCGACCATATCAACCAATTCGGTTATCGTCAGAAGGCTTTTTCTGCCGAGCGGACCTTCGCCCTCTTCTGCCTTCAATATCCTTATCAGGTCTATGTACAGAGCCAGACACTCCGCTTTATCTTCCAACGGTTCCTCTAATGCCCATTTGAAGAATTTCCCCAGGGCCTCCCTTTTTTTGGTCACGAATTTCCTGAACTGCTGGAACCCGTGCTCGTGTTCCGTCAACACAAAGTACGCTCGCAATATCGAAGACACTACAGCGCTAGTTTTAGCGGGGGATTCTAGACAGTCCGCGGATGCATCTAAGAATGCAGCTAACGCTTCCTTCCCCGGCAACGAGTTGGCTAGCAACACGTCAGGCGCTGCGTTTAGAGGCATCAAACTGACTTCAGAGTCGCAAAACGCGGCAAGCACGTGAGCGGCGAATTCCTGAGCAGCGGCATGTTCATTCGACGCATTTGACAAACTTAGTACTGAGCACAAAGCGTTTAATAACTCTGTCGATCGCGGCCCACCAGTGTTCATCGTATAGAGAACGGCGCATTTCACCGGCGCATGCGAGACCAAACACGCTAAGAAACCGAGAACTCGAGCTGAACTGGCCGATGCGGGCTCATTCGGTTTCAATTCTCTGATAACAGCTCCGACGGCAGCTTTGGCTACGGTTGCCGCTGTATTCGGCGCCAAATCCGCGATTTGTACGCATACTCTACGCAGCATATGCACAACGGGACGGTAAGTGGACATGCATATAATCTGGATCATGTCCGTCAAATCATTGGACAGAGCGTGCAAATGTGCCGACCACATCCTCCTTTCATTTGACGCATCAGCTAGCTCCCTTTCGGTCGGTGGTGTTTTAGTTTGCATGGGTAGTGGTAGAGGGAGGAGTTCCGAGAACACCAGAAGGCCGGGCACGAATGTATACGGAGCTGTCATAGTGTAAGCGATCACTTCGGAGCACAACGAAGTCCACGGCCCACGACGAATTGAATCGCCATCATTGGCGTCGTCCGCGATAGGCTGTGTGTAAGCGAGCAACGCCCTCACAGACGCTTCGGCAGCTTTTGTAGCCGTTCTGAAGCCGATAGATCCCACAGGATATGCTTTGGCAATACCGTAAATCTTGAGTAAAACTGGCGCTGCGGTGAGATCTCTGAATCTGGAGCCGCGACACCGGACTACTCTCGCCAGCATTTCATCCAACAATTTCAAACACGGTAATATCAGTTGCGCCAGTTGTAATCCTTTTATTGATGCAAAGAAGGATGTGTGCATGCTGGGTTGGTCAAAGTGTGTCGCCAATCTGTCCAAAATACCGATTAGATTCGAGACGCCGTCCAGCGAAAACAGCTGTAACACATTGTATTTATATTTCAGTTGGACGTATTCATCTGTAGCAGATTCGTGGGCGATTGGTACAGTCGACTCGTAGTCGGGCATGCACAAGTGTCTTAATATCCTCAAGCAAGTCATCAGCTCTCCGGGCAAGTCAGGCGCGTGCTCTGAGCTAGCCTTTAACATTTCCACACACTCAGCCATGTCGTCGCTAGTTATGAGATTGGTCCTTTCAATCGGTTTTAAATATGGGACCATTTCTTGCAAAACGCTCGAGACGCTCGGCTCGAATCTGTCATGTCCTTTCGATACGTTTAGAAGTCTCTCACCGTATTTCTTCAAAAACGGCACACTCGCAGAAAAGCGGATGGCAGAGACGATTAATTCTATAGCGTAACCTTTCGCTGGGGATTTCTGTTTCGAAGGCGATTCGTTCTTATTTTTGTTTTTTAAGTCTCTTTCGAACACTTCCATGAGGCATTCGGCGTTATCGCCCATAACAATTACATTGGGAACGTCAGTTTTTCCAATACTACCGAAACCCAAGCAGTACAAAGACTGTAGACGATCGATCAACTCGTTTTCATCAGCAACTTTAGCTTGTTGCCAGTCACAAATTGATTCCAAATAATAAATTGCTTTTAGTCTATAAGCAAGTTCAAGACCCAATATTTGTAGATCAGTGTAATTACTCAAATCACACTGAGGGTAGAGAAATTCGTCTGAGTTTTGTTGACCGTATGGTTGCACTAACGTTTTGAACAACAATTCACTTATTGCCATATTTTTGTATAAAAACTCAAGTCCACTGTGAGAATGTATAAGCTCGTACAACAAATCATGAATAGGACTGACAACCACTAGGTTGTTGCACGTGGTAGGACAAGTCAGTAAATAGAGACACACCTCCAAAATATGGTGTATATTGAAGAATTCAAGCAGAGTGTAGTTGCAATCTTCTTTGTTTATTTCAAATTGTGCCGACACAGGGAGGAAGCGTTTAGGTTGTGAGATGTGGAAGCACTGGGCGCGGTACATGTAAAGTATCTCCTCGAACGAGTTCACGATGAACTCCGCGTCACTCTCTGAAAGCTCTGCATCTTCGGCAAGCGAGCCCAAGGCGGCCGCTTTGTTAAAATTAAGCACTAAATCGTGTAATTTGTTTAACAGCTCATAAATATTAAGTTTTTTTATAAGAGCACTAATCGAGAATTTTATTCTAGCCAATGGATTCGACTGCATGATGCTAATAAGCGCTTGATAACCATTTTTAGGCTTCCTATTATCTTCATCTTTCTTGTCAAACTTCATGACTATCACCTCTTTCATGAAATGTTCGATTGACTCCTTAGAGGATATGCAAGCGTTTAATGCCTTCAGTATCATCAAGCGAATGCTTAATGCCATGTACTCCTTAGCATACATGTCTAAAAGTAGCATAGGCATGTCAATGCCCGCCTCCAACATCACTTTCATGACTTGCCCATTGTGTCTGTGAGAAAATAAAGCTTCTGCTAATTTTATACCACATTTCATATGTCTTATCTTGTAAGTTGGTTGCTGTTGAGCCAGTGCAAATTCAAAACCGAGACCAATTTTACAGAACGTTATAAGTAAGTTGTAGATATCATTGAATTCGTCCGAAGCATTATTTTTGTTCTGGTTGTGGAATATCCTCAATATTATATCCGTGTTCTTACATAGATTTGTGACCAACGCGTAGAGTTGTTCACATTGGTGTACCCAATCTTCTCTCGCGAGATTGTCTATTTCAGTGAAAGTGTCGACTGAAAATATATTATCTTCTTTTTTCTTAGCTGCTCTGGTGACTTCAGTAATTTTGAACAAATCTGCGCTAGCGTCGCAGAGTTCTTGAAAAGACGCATTCATAACATCTTTTGCGACTTTTTCCTTTGTGGTCGCAAGTAAGTGTATCTTGTTCAAGTGTTCATACTTTATCCATTCTGCTTTGAACGGATTGTAATATTTTATTATGTCGTCAGTATCTAAATACTCGTTAACATCGTATTCTACCTCCATATATGAGGGACCTTCAAGGTCATCACAAATATCCTCATCAGAGAGGATAGGTTCAAATTGCTCTGCATCCATTGATTTGTCTTCATCTTGGTTACGTATAGGAGATTCTATGGGCTTAGGAGCTATTGCATTATCGACGATCGGAATCGTGACTAAACTTGTATGTTGTGGTTCAACATATGGGACTGGCTCTATTTCCTGTGATGGGCTTCTTATTGGTGGCTTATGTCTATAACTTTGATAGAATTCCACTCTGGGAATCTGTTTACCACTTCTATCATAATCACTAGCTTCCTCGGATCTTATTGACAGGATCGGACTGGTGATTTCTGTTTCTCTTGGAGACAAGGGTCTTCTGACGATGTCTCCTGGCGGAGTCCTAGGTCTTTTGCGGGGATCGTCACGACTGGGTGATCTGCTTCCGTAGCTAGAACCCCTCATCCGTCCGTAAGGAGAATGTCTCTTCTTATCATAGGGTCCTTGTTTTTCGTACGATGGGGCGCGTCTCTCATACGAAGGAGCTCGTTTATCATATGGAATCTTACGTTCATAAGATGGCGCTCTTTTTTCATAAGGCGATCGCCGCTCGTACGAGCCAGAGCGTTTGTCGTATGAACCTCCACGAGAACGGTCGTACGAGTCGTCGCGGTGGCGACGATAGTCATCTTTTTTGTAAGACCCTCGGTCCCAATCTCGGTCACCAGACAGAGCTCTTATTCTATCTCTATCGATGCTGCGGGATCTCGACCTACTTAAAGGTCGGTACTCTCCTTTTATCACGTAGTCCCTTTCTCTACTTCGTGATCTAGAATGAAGTCTTTCCAATTCCCTGCTTCGGTCACGATGTCTTGAAGACTCTCTACTATGAATCCTTTCAATAGAGCGCCTACGACTTCTAACTTCTCTTCTGTCCCGGTCTCTCTCACGATCTATAGATAGAGGGCTGCGTCTCAGCCTATCTCTATCACAGCTGAGATCCCGACGATCTTTCTCCCAATCGTTCTCCTCAACATGGTGATACGTCCTAGGATCTTTAGCGGGTTCATTCTCATAATATTCATTCCTGTACATTTGATTGTCATAGTTCTCAGGACGGTATGTGTTGGGTGTGTATGCATCAGTATTGCTGGTGCTAGCATTACTGGTATAAGTAGGAATAGGGTTGGAAGGTTCCTGGTTCCACTCTGGTGGCTGAGTTGGATTGGCTGGGGCAACTGGTGCAACTTCGCGTGGAATAGATTGTCGTCTCACTGGTGGTGGGTTTGCACATACTGGCGGTTCATTTATAACTTGAGTGAGGCATCCATACACTGCAAGTGTGATAGTTGTGTACCAACCTAAAATTAATTAAGTGACCATTTAATTTTATATATTGACAGGTAATATCTGACTTATCTAACACTAGCTGTGCCTTGTGATTTCACCCGCAGTAATTTCGGAGTTCACTCAGTGACAATGTAGCATTTTAATTGTGAAAGAATTTTCAAAATCGGTTCAGTAGATTTAGAGACTACCCCCTACAACCTCACAATCACACAAACATATATACTTTTCTTTGATCCCTATTTAGTGTTATCGCGGCTCGCGGAATCGCGGCTGATATTACGGGAGAGGACAGCGGTGGCGACGACTGTGTCGAATAGCATAAATTAATAGCATTTGCATCGACACTTTAAGTGTGAGTTGTTTTAATTTAAGTGTATTTTACAGACTAGAGTCATAAGTTACGGGTAAACGTATATGCACTATGTTAGGGGGGAGGTGTGTAGTGTATTGTGAGGGTAGTTAGGTTAGTTTCAAGTGTTTATCAGATTACCCTCGTCCTCAGTCTGGATCCTACCTGTGATGTGAGTGTTAGACATAATAATGTGTTTTGGTCATTTGTGTTTGACCTGAGTTGTTAGTGTGTATTATAAGTATACATTAAAAAAAAAGGTACATAAGTTGTTCATTGGTTGCCTGGTAGCAAAAGTGGACACAAGCTCTGTTTACTTCGGGACCAGGTGGTGGTCATAATTCAATATACCTAGTCTTTCTTTTAGGAATTTCATCAGTTTTTACATCTTTACCATGTTTACCTAGTTAGGAATATTGAATTGATAGGTATTTGTTTGTAAAAACTTGTTATCCTTTGTAACACTATTGGTTTTGACAATAAATAAAGATTAAAAATTCAATAAAATAGTGTTGTGGTATATGGTTAATAGTGAAAACACATGTTTCAGATTTTGTCACAACTAAATAAAATCTACATGTTATCACATTTGCCTGTAACCTGATCTATTACCGCTTCTCTAGTTGGAGGATGCAAAGAGGGGTCTTTTTCAATTTAGGTATGTGATACATTTTTGGGGAATATTTTCAAAAGATTCAATATGTTTTTTTGTTTTATAAGCAAATGGAATGAAAGACCCTGCCCTATGTATGTAATCAAATTAGACTAGTTTAATGAAAATTATAATTAGGACAACAAGAAACTTCTCATTCAACATATTATAGAACTTAAATATGTGATTAGAAAGAAGAAAGAAAGAAGAAAGAAAAGAAATTTAATAATGTTCAAACATATCAAGAGGCATGAGTTAATTTTCTATTAAAAGAAAACTATATTACCTCTCAGCACAAGCCCATCAGTAGGTATCCTGGGTCGGTCTAAATTGTTTGCACAATCCATATGGATCTGGCCATTTTGACAGTAATCCAAGCTGCCTAATGCCTCAAATGTAGATGCACCGGGCTTGCTTAAGTCATTAACGAAGAAATCTATATGGAATTTTGTGGGATTTGTAGCACCAAGACGCACTCCTCCAGGAAAATCCCCCTCTACGCGCGCCCCCAGCGGTATAATGCGTATCTCTCTCACATAAACAGACTTTGGGAATTGCACCAGGTCCAAATTCAATTCCTGAAAAACACATGCAAAATACACTGCTGTAGTTTTTCTAGCGGTCTGTGCTAAATTATAGTTTTGTATTGTCCTATTAATGTTAAATACAGTTAATGTTGGAATAAAGAAAATATAAATAAAATAAATATGGCACTTCGATTTAATATTTACCTCGCTCGTGTCGTGAGAGAAGGTATCAAAAAACAAAAGGTCTGGATGTTCGTTCATCTTTGTGAATAATTATTGTAAGTCAATCATACATTTCTAGTTAAATTCTTGCCGAAATTGTCCGAAAATATGTCTGAAAACAGAAAAATATGAAGAACGGATAAAACTTGACAAACAAATTTTTGGTTCAATTTTGACAGCAACGAATTTGACAGTTGACACCTTTTTTTTGTTAAATTTACCCTTTATCGAGTAGGCAAAGGAATCTAATTCCATATAGCCAGATCATGTGTTTTCTTTTCAGAAGTTATTTAAGTACATTGAAATACACCGGTGAGATGCATTCCGATGCTGTACCGGAACTTCTGGAAGCAATTCTTCACAATTTAACCTTAATGGGATGCTCTGTAGGAAATTATATAGTAAAACGATAACCTCCTAGCGAGCACCACATTTCATCCTATCACTGTTAGATAAGGGCCCTTATTAACTATGACCACAACACGCCGCGCTATGATAAGACGCCGCAAAAACTGTCTTTCCCTCGTAATCAAAGAAGTTTTATTGCAACAAAATACATTTACAACGGGACGCAGATAAGCAATAACATGTTAACCCACAAAATTAAGTTATTGATTCAGAACAATTTATTGAGAGTTGGGGAACGTTCTTTAATTATGTTTTAACGTACCTTATTACATTACGTAAATATGTAACTAAATATTGAACATAAAAAATGTTGACACAAAATGGCGCTATACTTTTAAAACACGATTTACTAAAAATTTCTCCAATGTGGGTTAACACATTATTGCTTATCTATGTCCAACGTTTCTCATGACATAAAGAATAATTTTATCTAATATCTTGGTACCTAGAACGTTTGGAAATGCGTTTTTGGGACGCGCGTTATGGGCCAGGAATGTTGTTGATCGTAGTGAATACGGGCCAAGACCGGCCACATTTAACCACATTTAACCCATTTACTTAACATTTCAAGTAGGTTTTTTTGTTCACTTAAGAATCAGCTAAGGATTTATAGCTTACATTGATATTGATATTGATATTGATATATTCATTAGTAATATTCATTACATGTCATATTATTATAGGTACCTGAGTACATTAATATAAAAAATACTTTAACATTATTATCAATAAATAACATTTTAGTTATAGATACGATTGTAATATTAAACATGTCAAGTTACTTAAAAAATAAAATAAAATAAAATAAAATAAAATATTATGTCAATGAACATGAAAAATGATCACGTAAATGATATAAATAAATTTACTAAGTCATTTTTATTTCTATAAATTCATCATAGCTGTAGAACGACTGTTGAATGAGCCACTTTTTCAATTTTGCTTTGTAGCCATACAAACTGCCGGCACTTCGCACATTTTCGGGAATCCTGTTGTAGACACCTGGACCCATGGCATGTATCAGTTTAGTGGCCTTAACCGATTTGCACGTTATATTTTTAAGCCTGTGCTTGTGACGAGTCTGATATGAATTGTTGGCGCCCAGTGTCCCAAACAAATCGATGTTTTCCTTGACATACAACGCAACTTGATATATGAGGAGGCACGGGAGGGTCAAAATATTCAGCTGAATAAAGTGAGGTCTCGCGGATTCATCCTGGGGTACGCGAGCCAAGCACCGAATTGCTCGTTTCTGCAATCGAAATATGCGCTGCCAATCAGCAGCCCGCCCCCAAAGATCCAGCCCATACTGAAGCAAAGATTGAATTGTGGCAAAGTAACACGTACGCAGTTCACTCCGGGGTAGGACTGAAGATAAACGACTCAGCGCATAACATGCTCCTCCAACCTTCCTACACAGTCTGTCGATATGAGTCTCCCAGGTTAGTGAACGATCGAGCTCAAAGCCGAGAAAAGATGCAGCACCGACCTGTGAGACAACATCTCCATCTATCTGTACGTGCAGAGGGCGCCGCTGACGACCCGACAGATCAAAATGCATAAACTGGGTCTTGGCTAAGTTTAACCTAAGCCCATTCGCAGAGAACCAGGATGCCAACTGATCAGCTACTCTATTGAGTAGCAGTTCGAGGCTATCCAGTGACGAAGAGCTAACTACAACGGCGACGTCATCCGCGTACATTGACACTATGCCATCAGCAACACACCCCGGTAAGTCGTTCATCAGCAGTAGGAATGCCAAATTAGATAGTGATGAGCCCTGGGGGACTCCCTTGTGCAATTCAAGGCCATCTGACTTTACCGAGCCACCGTCACAAACAACATATTGGGTTCTTTCACGCAAAAAGTCACAAATTAGGGAAAGAGCGGGGCCATCTATGCCATAGTGTCGTAATTTCATTTTTAAATTGCTATGGTCGGCGACATCAAAGGCATTAGACAGGTCACACAGAAGCAAGGCAACTTCCCTTTTTTGTTCACGTGCTCGAACGATTTCAGCAACAGTATCACGTGCGAGAAGTGTTGTTGACCGGCCTGCACGGTAAGCGTGCTGTTTATCCGAGAGTGCTTTAGTTTCGATTAGAAACTCAGTCAGACGAGAACTCAAACCGTTTTCGAGGACTTTGGCAATTGCTGGTATTATTGCTATTGGGCGATAGTTATTTGGGTCGCTCTTATTGCCTTTGCCTTTGTACAAGGGAGAAATTTTGACCTGCTTCAGTGGCTTTGGGTATACGCCCTCCGCTATGCACTTGTTGAATAGGACAGCAAGTGGGGATGATATCGCCACTGCGACAGAATGAATTAGCTCCGTAGAGAGACCGTAAATATCTTTGGACTGTTTCCTTGCAATCTTTTTGGTGAGTATCACAAATACTTCATCCGGAGTAAACATGCGCAGTTTTAGACTACGTTCGGGGAGAGGGCATGTCATAGTGAGGTATTTATATGCCTGCACTAAGTCAGCATTAGGTGCACCACATTGAGATGCGGCTGATACAACTCGCAAGTTTATGTGATTAACTAGGTCAATTTGACTGTCGAATTTATTGCCATTTGAATCCCTGATAAAGCTGACAACATCGGATTGTGCACCTGTCCTACCTGTCTCTGTCTTAACGATTCGCCACACGGCTCGGACTTTGTTGGTACTATCTTTAATAACGTTAGAAAAATATTCCTTTTTACTAGATGTAAGTAGTTTATCGTACTGAGTAGATAAACAGTCAATTTTATTTTGCAGTAAAACATTGTCAATAAATATCGAATTCTTGAAGTCAATCAAATCAAATAATAACGCTTTCAAATTTAATATGTCACGATTCACCCAACCTAAGTTTGTATTAACCTTTTAATACATAATGTCATTGGTACCTAAATACCAACCAGTAAAAAGTTATTTTTTACTTGGTTCGCATATACAAATTATACAATACTGTGAGCTGCACTCTGTAATTAATTCTGAACAGGCTAAACATTTGACCACAACTCACTCCATGTTGTGAGTGTGGTCGAAGATTTTAACCTGGAATGGGAACTGGCTTTTAAGTGAGGTTATACCGGAAACTTCAGTGGATTTCTACTGTTACTAAAATTTTAAGAAACACAGCGGTTAAATGCTAAATTCGAAACAGATGAGCCTCATGCCTCAACCGCACTTATCGCGATAACGAAAATATTTGAGTTATCTCTCATCCTTACAAAGAATTAAAGAACGCCGAATTTTACCTTATCGCAATGAGGGGATTAGAAGGAGCCTTATAGATATAAGTCACAAACTTTGGCCAACGCACACAAATAGGTATAGGTAACGGTTAGACAAACCTACGCTTTCGTGATGGAAGGCTGTATATCGTGTATATCCTACTAATATTATCAATGTGAAAGTGTGTATGTTTGAATGTTTGGATGTTTAGATGTTTGGATGTTTGTTACTCAATCACGCAAAAACGGCTGAACGGCACATTGTCAAGGGTACAGAGAAGGACATGGGTACTTTTTATCCCGGAATTTCCGCGGGAACTCTGCAATTACCGCGGTGGAAACCGCGGGGCACAGCTAGTAATGATGAAGCCTTTCGATCGGTATGATAAAGCTACAGGATGATTATTTTTCTCATGACGTAACGTGTTCGATTCCAGGTTGTTGTTGAAGTTCAAATAATGTATTCTTTCAGTAAAATGTTCCATCTACAATATTAAAGGTACTTTCCCTCCATGTGGGATATCCGTGGGACGGCCCTGTATATTGCTCGTTTAAAGGTAGTAGACTAAACGACTACCTACATATTGAATTTCAGTCTGTTTACACGCGTGTTACATAAAAGCTATTGGACAGAAACCACTAGCCTAGTCTCACAGCGATGATAGCTCAGTGGTTGGTGCGTTCAGATCAACCGCCGCAAGGCGTAGGTTCAAACCCTAACAATGAGCTTGAGCTGTCGGTGAAGGAAAACATCGTGAGGAAACCATAGCATGGTGGTAGGGCGCTCTCTAGTGCCCGGCTGGCTAGCTACCACCTTCAAGTTGCAAATCTGTCGCCAAACACCTAACGGTGTGTTCCGGCAGCCCCACTTGAAAGCCAGTTCCCATCCCCATTCCAGGTCGGCTACGCACCTGCATGCCTTCTGGTGTTGCAGATGTCTATGGGCGGCGGTAATCACTTACCGTCAGGTGTACCACTTGCCCGTTTGCCCTCTATAACATTAAAAAAAAAAAAAAATTCTCCCATCATTTGGATAATTTCCCTTTTTCTAAGAGATCTTTTTAAATATTATGCAAACAAAACTGTCAAGTGGCTTTAGAAAAACAAAACGGTGCCATTTAGCTGAAGCATTAGTCATGAAGACCTTGACATTTCAGAATTCGAGATAGGAAGGTGCTTACCTAAAATTAAATTAAAAAAAAAACTCTCTCTCTAGCAGGAAAAACGGCGTAGTCTAATTTATCTGGATCGAGACGGTTTAATGGAGACAAAGAATAAACACAATGGGAAGGTTAGCTACCGTGTACTTGTTTTATTTTTAATATAGTTGCATTTATAAGTAAAAAATCCACAAGATAGGTAGGATTGGCGTAGTAGGTCACCATGCCTGCCCGCTAATCAAGAGGTTCCGGGTTCGATTCCCGGTGGGGGTGCACTTTGTGTGATGAACACAGGGTTCCGCTTTCTATTCTGGGTGCGTTTATATATCTATAGTATAATATATATGTAACTCTATGTAGTATATACCATTTTGTGAAGTTGTAGAGGGTAACCTCTGGATATACTGAATCGATTTTAAAAATTCTTTTACTAATACAAAGCCACCTTATTTGTGAGTGTCATAGGCTTTATAAGTTTATAACCCGGAATTCCCGCGGAAACTACGAAATTACCGCGAGTGAAACCACGGGACACAGCTAGTAATATAATAAAACTAAAGGTTCAGTGCCCTGCAAGCTAGGTCCAAGTCTTTCAAAGCACAAGGAAAATAGGTACGATAGTTATTTGTTATCGTTATCCAGTTTTTCCTTAAGACCGACCGTATCGTCGTGCAAGGCAGTGCCAGCCACGGCGAGACGACGGTGATTTTAAAATGGTTTTCTCGGTAATTATAAAGAACTAAGAAGGTACTTAAACTTAAGCAACGTGAAGTTAACATGGAAGATTCCGTCCTTGTGTTATTGTAAAATACACAGTAAAGGTTGTTCTACACGATCGGAACCAACTACCAACAAGGTCACCTTAATCGATGTATCAACCAAATTGGAATTCAGTCTACACGGTCCGTGCCACATTGGAATGTAGAGTCAAAACCTATGCTGCGTTTCGAAACACGGCAACTAATCTTTCATTTGGTTGACTAATCAAAATTAAATATCGACTTACGTCTACATGGTTGATTTTAAGTTTTAACATCAACTTAATATAGGTGACCTCTGTTAGTGGTGGGTCCAGATCGTGTGTTATGCCTTTTTTCTCTCCGCCTATTGAAACAGTGTTGATGTGACGTTTTAAGAATTCAAATACGTACATCGGGTGTCTCATCGCGTCGTAAATCGTATAACACATAAGCTATTCTAATCCTTAATATTATAAATAGGAATGTGAATCTATCTGTTACGCTTTAACGCCTTAACTACTCAACCGATCGTCATGAAATTTAGCATACACGTTGTCAGGGTACAGAAAAGGACATGGGTGGTTTTTATCCTGGAATTACCGTAAAATTGTGGATCTGAGAGAAAGCGCTCAGTAATATTATAATAATTGTATCACGTGAACATCTAAATAATGAAAACTTCATTGGTCTAGTGGTTAACGGATTTGAAACTTATATTAGAGTAAATAAAAAAAAAAAGATTAGAACAGAATAGAATAGAATAGAACATTATGCATAAATATGTCAATAAAGGGTGAAAGTGACGTAGGTAGGTAATATAATATAACTAATATTACTAGGTATATGTATTTAAAAGACAATTTATCCATTGTGCTGATTACAAATACAATTGTTTCATCAAACAATTTTACTGTAAACAAAAATAATAAACGTCGTAGAAACTGAGGGGTAACCCCCTTGTTAGGTAGAGCGGCATAGAGTTGTTGTAACCATAAAAGGACACGGAGCTTTCATCGGACATGTTTGCCACGGTCCTAGGAGAGCGGTGCGTTGTGTCAACTCCCAACTATGTACTCCGTCTCAATATCTTCTTCCTAATATTATTATCCGAACACATCTCTACACCCGCTACCTGCCATCTTCGTGCGACCACCTGTGCGAGTTGCAGTGTTGCCAGGTGTGCGGAACTTGCCGGTTTCGCGGGTAATTTTACACTTTCAAATGTTTCCTACTATAATATTATTAAATCTACTTTTATTGGCCACCGTGTTTTTTTAGATTATAAAATGGATTTGCCGGTTTCATGTAAAGTTTGTAGCTGAAATCCTTGCACAAGAAAATATGTATTTTAAGTGAAACATTTATGCTCTAGATTGCTTTACGCCTGGGTTTAAAGTTTCTTCTGAGTATGCATGTAAGTAGCATAATTTTTAATTCAATTATTCGTGTTTACTTCATATTAACTTAATATAAATTTAGACATACAATTTATCCAATATCTTTTTAGTATGCCTGCTTTTTTGTTTCTTCTTCTTTTGTTTCTTCTTCTGTGCTTTCTTTTTACCTCAAAATTGGTTCCATACCAAAACTTTTGCAGAATGATGAGCTAAGTCCTAAGAGATCCCCTTAAATTTTTCTAGTTTAAAAAAATACTTGCTAGTAAAAGCACGCCGAAGCAGCCTGCGAAGTTAACCGAAGTCATAGTACGTCATTAGTTTACCACGTGTTCGTGCATCCCCGAGAGGCGCTTAGTAGCTCTTATGGTAACTATAAGCAACTTTGGCGTAAAAACCAGTATCAAGGCGAGCGATAGTTACACGAGGAAATATGAAACGCGAGTGGTGGGCGCTTAAAAAATAATAAAGTTCGATCGAAAGACGTTTGTTACTACGGTACTAGTCTATAGAATTCTATAAACCTATACTATACTATAAAGCCATTTTGTGACGCGACTGTATTGCAGTCCTGTCGGAAGACCAGCGCTTCATTATGTTCTGCCCCACAGACATAATGAAGCAAACTCTTCTATTTCCTTCATAATTCAAATTCAATATTCGCTCTGAGCGATAAGACCGCCGATTGTTACACTTTGTAGTAAAATTGTTTTTTTTTTATTGTTTATTTTAAGTGGTGTTCAATAAAGAGTTTATTATTACTTATTATTAATATTTGTTAAGTTTGTATTTTTCCGTCTCTTATTTTGTACCTATTATGTGGGGACCAATAAACTCCTTTTATTTCTTCTTCTTTCTTATAAACTATTATATTATGTGCTTTTGTGCACTTTACTTTTCCGTCGACTCGCCACCCTGACGGGCGGCGCGGCGTTTCAAGTTCCAACTTCGCCGCGACCCGCGTTCAAGTCGCTCGACGCTCGCGCCCCGCGCTCAGTCGCACTGCCGCGCTCGGAGCGAAAGCATCTAAGTGCGCAAACGGAAACCGGCCGACGATACGCGACACGTCATCAAAACTTTCCAACGGCGAACTAGCTCTAACTTTCCCGAGGAACGGATATTTAAAACCAAAAGCCTAGAAACACTGTGTCGTGTGGTTATTGTTCATAATTGGTGATATATATATTTTTTTTTGTGTTTTCGTTTTGTGTTGATGTGGTTTGAAGTGAAGTGAAGATGCGGAGCGCCGGCGAGGCGTTCTGGCTCGCCCTCGTGCTGGTGGCTGCGGTGCTGGCCCAGCCCGACCCGAGACCCATAACAGGTAGGTGGTTTGCAGTGAAAGCGCTAAATGATATTTCGTTTTAAAACTTCTAAAAGCACGGCGCGTAAGGTTAAATGTCAAAATTTTTGACGCGAAAGTTTACACAAACTTACCTAATTTTTTTTTCTAACAAAAATAAATAAAATAATACCGTAGTTACTTTTTTTCCACCATAGCAACAACCGCTGAAGAATCTCACGCGGCAGCCAAAATGTATTTTTTATATGTACCTATTTGATTTTTATTGCACTTTCTTTTTTCTCTCGACCGACTTTGGCTGTCCGACTTTTGGAACACGTTTTTCATTCTATTGTCGACGTGTTTCGCGAACCGTGCCCGCAATACTAACAGCTAGCAGTTTTTAATACTTCTTTTTCCATCGAAGAATCCGTCTAATAAACAAAATAGAATGGAATAAAGTTGGTAGGTACTTTGACGAATCGTACTTTCGAAAGAGAAGTTTAGTAAACTAAGCGTATTTTTTACGTATAAATTTTAATACGAGCTCTTTTATTCACTCTTTGATTCGAAGTGCTATAAAAAGATAAACAAAGTAAAATCGTTTGCTTATAATTTTTGCATTCAACGCATGAACGGGCCGCGACGAGGAAAAGAGTTCAACGGGCGCGGACGTGTTTTATTTATTTCCGCAAGCGAGGCGAACGTTGTTTTCAGTTGATTGAATCTTAGCACTTCACTCGTATGTTTTTAATTATAATTTGCACACGTTTTTAATTGCAATAAATGTAAATTTCTTATGGTCACATTGTAGGTAGGTAATTACATTGCAAGCCGTGGTTATTTTATTCTTTTAACCATTCATATTTCGATATTCTCTCGGGAATTCTCGTTTCCGCTTCATTTAATTTAATTTGTTTAATTGCTTAAAATATGGTTACAATATATATACCTATGTGTACAGTGAAGATTACACTAGTCCAGCATGTTTTTTCCCTACTGGACGTGCAAATTTTAATGTAAATTTATATTTTACTAGCTGTCCCCCGAGATTTCATTCGCGGTAATTTCGGAGTTCGCGCGGGAATTCCGGGAAAAAAGAACTCTGGGTCTTTCTTTATACCCCTGACAGTAGTTTACGGTGATAAGCAGTTCCCCGAATTAATTCCGCAGTTCCCGCGGGAATTCCGGGATAAAAATTAACCTATCTTTTAAGTTGGACCATATTATAAATATATTATTATTTGGTTACAAAATTTTATCAAAATCCGTTCAGTAGTTTAGTCAGGATGCGAAAATTTATCGAAATCTATTCAGCGGTTTAGGCGTGAAAAGACAATAAACAGATAGAGTAACTTTCGCGTTTATAATATTAATGTAATATGGATTATAAATTAACCTGAAGCCACGCATGAATAATCAAAGTGCACAACAATACTGATATGGTTATGTAATGCAGCCTGTACCGCGCAACGGGTTTACATGTGATTTTTTTTCAAAGAGATCAGCTACTGTATTATTAGAAAAAAATTGAGAAACATCAAAACAGTCAAAACGATTCTCACAACGGAAATATAGGTGTATCCAAAGTTCTCTAATATTTCGAATTTACCATCGCTAATGGTCGATAGGTACCTATACTTGTTATCTTAAAACATACAGGACAAAGGTCGACAAGGATTCGAGTTACTTTAATATAATAATTCAGGAAAAATTATTTGAGTATATTTTGATGGTAGATTAATTTTACCTAAAATAAAATTCGTAGGTAGGTAATTCGTTCGTTGTAATACTAGCTCTTCCCCGCGGTTTCACCCGCGGAAATTTCGGAGATCCCGCAGGAATTCCGGAATGCAAAGTACCTACCCTATGTCCTTCTCTGTACCCCTGACAATGTGTACCTAAGTGTGCAAAATTTCATGAGATTTCACCGACGTTAATTTCGGAGTTCCTGCGGGAATTTCGGGATAAAAAGTATCCTATGTCCGTTTCCTGGTTCTAAGCTACCTCCCCACCAATTTTCAGCCAAATCGGTTCAGCCGTTCTTGAGTTATAAATAGTGTAACTAACACGACTTTCTTTTATATATAGATTATACGAAACTGATTTGACCGTCTGTTTTAAAAGGACGAAATGCATAAGAGACGCACAAGAGATTAAAATATTTTAAACGTAGGTATATTTTAGTTTTATCTCAGTTGTGTTTGTGATAATAATATAATTTATCTTTAGATAAAGAAAGAAATGTTCTAATGTATTTTCGTTCGCGACAAGCTTTGTTTGAGAACCTGTATACAAAATGGTGACACAGAATATCGTTTCTCATTAAGTCTTACTTATTTGTATATTTGTATATTGAGTACTGACAATAGATAAGCTAAGCATGACTAGCATGCAAACTAAAACTAAGCCATGTAGATTCTATATGTAGTAGGATAGTGGCGTATTATTAGTGTATTTATTATACATATATATGTGGTAGTAATGTCATAAATATTGTATTTGACATCGTAAAGATGACGGATAGAACACGTGATGTGATGTTTAATCAACCACCGATTTCTTCATCCGCACACGTCGAAGCACCTAAACCAACCTTCTCAATAATAAATAGGTACTCAATTAGATAAAACTCAAAATCCATCCAATTTGTATTCCAAACGCGTTGGCTTAAAGCCCATATTAGAATGCGAGTGTTGTGTGTGTATACGCAGGAGACCGGAAGCACCTTATTGAGCGGGCAATGGCGACGTGTCGTCGAGACGAATCAACTTCCGGCGGTCAATGTCGAATGTACTCGAACAATAAACTTTGTAGTGACATGATTAAACGACTACTGAACTACTAGAATCTACATCAATCGTAAAACAAAAATCATACGATTCCCAGCGATGAAAGAAAGAAGGCATAGATAGGCATTCATCTATAAATTTTACTCTAATGCCATGTAGGTAAGAACGTGACATGAAAGTATTAAAATCATCAAAATTGCATTTATTTACCTTTAGATATCTATACCTACTATATCTATACTAATATTATAACAGAGGTAAAGTTTGTGAGTTTGTGAGGTTGTAGCCTGTAGGGGGTAATCTACAGAACCGATTTTGAAAATTCTTTTACCAATAGAAAGCCACGTTATTTGTGAGTTTTATAGGCTGTATTGCAACCCGGAATTCCCGCGGGAACTCCGAAATTACCCCGGGTGAAACCGCGAAGGAACAGCAATACATTATAAAAGTATTGTATTTAATTTTTTGTATTTTTGTTTGTAGATCAACTCAGATACTACTTGGCCGATTTTAAAAATTCTTTCACTTATAGGAAACTTCTGAGTGCCATATACGCATATACTTTTACCCCGGAACACCCAGGGGAACTCTGAAATTATCGCGTGTAAAACCGTGTGGGATCGAATAGTTTCTCAAGACGCTTCTTATCCGATACCGACTGATAAATACCGAGTGTTAATCAATCGACCAAAAAACTGTGCGAAAATTATTCATAGAGAACATAATTATAAAAATTTCTCTTAAAAGTTAACCCGTAAAGATGTTTTGCTAGTTAAGTAAATTGTTAAATGAAAGTGTTTCTAACGACCGTGGTTCGAGCGTTTTTAGTTTTTTTGCGAAAAAAAAAAAGTGAAAACTCCAGCACAAAAACACTCTAACATCGGACTTTTTTAAAATAAATTAAATCGTAATTTCTAGCTCATAATCAACTCGTAATTGAATGTTTCGCAATTCACTACTCAGACTTTTCTTTTGTTACGCTCAAAGAAGTCTAAACGATATAAGTTAGCAAATTATTATGCACTAGATATTCCCCGCAGTTTCACCTGTGTTAATTTGGGAGTTCTCGCGGAATTCCGGGATAAAAATACCCTATGTCCTTTTTTGTACCCTCGACAACATGTATGCAAAATTTCATGATAATCGATTGAGCTGTTATGGCGTGAAAGCAAGCAAAATACCGACTGTTTTTGACGCTTCCAACAATTACCGTTATATTTCAACCAATTTACACAATACCTTGACAAATTGTAAACCTTTCTCATGAATCACTACATATGTACCTATTGGTGAACCGTATGAAAATCTGTTCAGTAGTTTTTGAGTTTATCCCGAACAGACAGACAGACGCGGCGGAGGACTTTGTTTTATTATATGTTTTGGCTAACTGTCGCCGGCTGCTTTCGCGTACATTTTGTAATTGTCGTACTCTTTGGCTAGGGTATGTCATGGTATATCATACTAAATCAAATCGATGCAGTTATTCAACCGTAAGAAAATTATAAAAGCAAGTAGTTTCCAATCGCAAATGTACTGCTGGTTGCCTGGGATATTTTTTGCGTGAATTTTGCACGCAATCAGGAAATAAAACGGTATGTGTTTTTTGCAATCATATATTTGGTAGAGAGCTCTTAGAGTATTTAGTCAAGTAGAAGCCGGACGCAACGTACCGAAGAAAACTCTGTCACTTTTAGATTGAAATTTAAACTGTTAAACGAATACAAGTCGATCACTGATTTGCACACAAATTCTTTACCCAAAAAGTCCGCAAAACACTAATTACTGTCGTGATTTTGACTACAGCGTAGAGTTAAAAAGAAGCATCAGTAGTTTCGTTAGAATCTTAGACTATTCAACAATAAAAAAAAGTTCTTACTTGGGGGGCGAGGAGGTGAAGTCATTACGTCATATAATATTAGGCTACGTCTACACAAGCAGCCCAACGACACTGCCTTGAAGCAAGAATTACTTTGGATCTATGCAATAACTTCCTTACCAACTTTGGAATACCTAACCAAATCCCCCTGACCACGTCTTACATTGGTAAGGTTGGCACCAAATGCTTTCATAGATTTCAGCGATTAGTATCGAAGTGCCGACTCTTAAAACGTAGGTAGTGATTATTTGCTCAGTGGTCACAAGCAACTAAGAAAAAAGGGCAGATATGAGCCATGTTACTACATTTTTAGCAGAGGGCGACGTCCGTCAATTGCTTCTCCGTTCAGTTAATTACTCTAAGTTTGCGATATCTATATATTAATAAACCCTCCAAAACATCTGAATGATTGAACCACAGAGAAAATAATATTTTCACTAGAGAGACCATGTAGGCGGGGCAGGCGCACGACGACGCCCGTAAAGGAATGTAGAGCAAATGCAGCTTAACTTTCTTAAAACTTCCTTTGCTGGAATCGTAAGCATATTTTTACCACAATCTGAAAATTGTGAATTTTCAGTAAACAATGACCAAGTAAAAAGGTAGACGTTTATAACATTTGATTATGTTAATGAATGTTTTTGTGGGTCATAAATTTTGTGTACAAAAATCACTTGGTGGTTGTAGTTTTCATATATACCTCAGGGTAATAACATATACTACGTACCAACTACTAAACTGAGTAGATAAGTAGATAACTGAGTAATAACAATGAATCACACATACATCTTCTTCTTCTTCTTTTTTAAAAAAATGGCTTCCACTGTGTTACTTTCTCACAGTGGCTCCGCCAAATGTCATGTAGTTAAAAGTAAACGTATAGGAGGTCGAATAATATCGTTAGAAGTGATATTTCCAAGAGCCTGAGTTTACCTATGAAGAAGGACAACACAAAAGTTAATAACGTTATTATGGATATTGGATATTAGGTACCTGTCATTGGGTGACATGCGAATGTGACGTCCCTACTATCTGTTCTGTGGTTTCAACCAAGTGGCGTGCGTTCCTATCGGGCGGTGTGTGTCTCGAAGTTGCCACCGCCCGGTGAAAACTTGAAATGGATGTAATTAATAACACATACGTCGTCGTTCGTGCGGGAACTGGCAACCCAGTGCTGCGTACGGGCTGTCGCAGGGCTGTCACACGAGCTAGTTAATTTGAATTTTATTTTTTCAGGGCAATACAACCAATACAATAAAGAATCTGATTTACTTAAATGTCCTTACTAATATAATATCATAAAATAAATGTGAAAGTTGTTTTCTGTAACTATATTAGGATGTTTGTTAAGGCTTTTATTTGGAAATGTTAAAAATATTATAAATATGAAAGTTTATCACGTTGTCAGGATGTTTGTGACTCAATCACGCCTACATGACCCAAACTAGTGCAAGCCGTTATAGAAATCATATATCTTCTATTTGGAGTATTTTATCCAAAAATAAATCGATAGGACAATATCTATACTATAATAATATTATAAAGAGCAAAAGTTTGTGACTGGGAGTTTGTGACCGCGTTGTGTAATCTCTGGATCTACTGAACCGATTTTGAATATTCTTTCACTCATAGGAAGCTACAGTGATCCTGAGTGTCAGGGTACTTTTTATTCCGGAATTCCCGCGGGAACTCCGAACTTCCCGCGGGTAAAACTACGGGGGTCAGCTAGTGTACAATAAAATAGGAACGTATCTTTATGTTACGTGGTCACATAAAATCATCCAATCAAAAATCAAATTTTTCGTGACGTTCCGACGTGACGATACGTTCTTAGTTCTTAGTTTTCTATAGCGACAACGATTATATAGACTGTCAACTTGTCTGAGGGGGCTGGATAGAAACATAGTTTAATTCGCACAGTAGACAACCCTATTATTATTGGCATGCGATCAGTACGCGGCCCGCCGCTGCTAGCTGTGAGTTTGCGGATAGTTCGGCATAGCCCTCAGCCCACCCCTTCTAGGTGCGGCGTGAAGTCTGCGTGATTAATAACCGTCGGGACTTCCCCACACTCTGTAGGAAGTTCGTGCAGTACGAAGTTCCCGCAGCACGAAGTTCGTACGGCGCGAGTGAACTTATCAAAAACTATAACGTTAGTTTTTGAGTCTATCAATAACGAACAAACATAGGAAAATTTGAATTTTATCTTTTTATATCATTGGTAAAGATAAAAAATACTCGCCAATTTAAATAATAGACAGGTTATTCGCACATAAAAAAAACTCTATCGCGAAATATCAGCTCCAATGATTAGCTATAAACAGGCTCTATCTAATGCTGTCAAAGAACCTGTATTCAGGTTATATACGAGCATCCACATAATGAATAGCAGTTCATCAACCTTTCCATTAGCGCTGCTTCTCCACACGTGCGCTCACATCTGACTGGACCTTCGCATGAATCAAAACGCTCTTGATTAATTAGATATGGCTATTTAGCGCCTCGATGTATCGACTGGACAATAACCCTTTAAAAATAAATTATTGAAAAAAAAAAAGATAAATTCCTACGATTTCGCCAGTGGTTCGATAAGTTACATTTCCGATTATAAATATAGATAAATTAAATATTTTCAATAAATAAACTGTAATATTTTGATCAGCTGACAGGAGTTTAAACATCGTTGGTCTTGTTAACTCAACTTCCTAGATAAAGTATTTCAAAACGTTAGTAAAAATAACGGCCAAACTATCGTAGGTGGAGCAACCAAAAACAAAGAACTTGAATCCTTACTATTATAAATGCAAATGTGAGTTTGTTTGTTTCTTGAGCTTTCACGCTTTGATTACTAAATTAACTATAGAGAATTTTTGTATACCTACAGATGAAACCGCGGGGTACATCTAGTAAGAAATAGAACTGAGTTTACAGCTAAATAAAGATACAGAGCCAAAGTTTCACTTAAATTCTTCACAGTAGATGGGCAATCAATGGGATGGTGCTTGAGTATGCGGACGTTTACGGGCTTTTATCGAGTTTAAACCCAAGCACCGGGTTTAAACCGGGCTGACCGGGATTTTCACAGTATAAAAATCCTACTAATATTATAAACGCGAAAGTTACAAACGCGAAAGTTTGTAAGAATGTATGGATGGATGGATGGATGGATGTTTGTTACTCTTTCACGCAAAAACTACTGGATGGATTTAAATGAAACTTTACAATAATATAGCTTATACATCAGATTAACACATAGGGTACTTTTTATCCCGGAATTCCCGCGGGAACTCTGAAATTAACGAGGGTGAAACCGCGGGGCACAACTAGTACTTCATAATAATAAATAGTATACCTACTTTTATTTTTTACCAAACACAAAAATAGACAGTAATTTGTCCAATCCGATCCAATTTGTGATTTTATGGCTCCACCGATTTGACGGTGATTCTGCCAGTGTCAAAGTTTGAAGGGACACGGTATAGAAGCTTGCTTAGCTAGTGATTCTGGAGGTATATCAGAAAACATTCTTCCACCTGAAATTCTGTAAGTAGCGTGAGACAATACAATAATTAGTAGCTATAAGTAGACTATGTACATTTAAGTTGTCATTTATTAGTTGGTCTTGTACGTCACAAAATAAAAAACAACCACATAGTACCGACTACCTACCTACGTCTTCTCGAGGCGGCCGTCAGCCTAGTTTGAGTACTTCAATGTCGTCACGGGCTGATTGTTTGTTTTGCGTCTCAAAAGGACTGTCGTTTCATTTATGGTTTTCCGTTTCGCACTCAATCCCGATTCGGGGCGAGCGACGAACGGTGCGCGTTGAACGCTATTACACATACGTGGATAAAATCGTAGTAGGTACATACCAACAGTTGGCAAGCCCTGGGTCTAGTTTGCTCACGACCCGTGATCGTATCGTAGCCTCTTTAATGAGCTATTGTTTTTGACGGCAAATAGTTTTTCGTCATTTGGATATAGATAAGCAATCGCGTGTTAAACCCACACTGATGAAATTTTTAGTAAATCGCGTTTTCAAAAATTATAGCGCCATTTTGTGTCCATTCTTTTAACGTATTATTGGTATTTAAATAATATAACAGTTAATATAAGTAACTGAATTACGTCCTCTAGCTCCCAAGGAAGAGTTCTGTATCAATAACTTAATTAATTTATGATTTTTTTTTCGGTTAAAAGTATGTTTTTGCTTATTGGCGTCCATTTATCCTCACTTGTTAATATAATAAATGTGATTGTGAGTTTTAAAAAGACGTTGTTAAGAGAGCAATAGGACATAGGATGCTTTTGGTTCCGGAATTTCCGCGAGTGCAACCGAGGGAAATAGCTAGTATTCAATACGAAAATATTTTTAATAGATAACCTGTGATTAATTGATTATGTTTTGTGTGTGCCAAATAAAGTAATTTCAATTCAATTCAATTCAATTCAATTAAATAGCTACTAAAGTTACCTACTCGTATATAATACAGCGTCGCGATTGCAACTTGGCAAGTCATTCGCATTTAGTGTCCAAGTCGAGTAAGTGGTACTTAGCTCGTCTAGCGTCTGCGCCTGGCACGGGGCGGCACCAATGACGCCGTGCGCTTGCGCAGCCGACGCGACGGTCACTCGCACTCGCCGGTGAGTAGCTACAGACTACAGACAGCATGACGGATCGATATTGCACGCTCTCTGGTAATAATAAAAACAATTCCCAACACACAGATCCACTTGATCCCACAATAATTCAGCTATGTACTTATCTTAAATAAATAAATAAATAAATAAATCTTTATAAATAAAATGAATGTTTGTATGTCTGTCCTCTATGCGTTTCGGAACCAATTGTGATGAAACTTTGTCGGGTTGTTCTGCCTGCGTCCGCAAAGGTTCCTTATCCTAAAACTCACGCGGGTGAAACCGCGGGGCACAGCTATATATATTATAAAACAAAGTCCACCGCTGCGTCTGTCTGTTCGCTAAAAAATCAAAAGCTATTGAACGGATTTTCATGCGGTTTTCACCAATAGATAGAGTGATTCTAGAGGAAGGTTTATAGGTATCTGGGAATTCCCGCGGGAACTTCAAAATTACCCACTGCGAGTGAAACCACGGGCGACAACTAGTATTATATAAACTTGTTAGTAATATAGCATAGATAAACTGAGATAGAAAATTGGAACCTTGTGTTCATCACACAAAGTTCATCCCTACCGGGAAACTAACCCGAAACCCCTTGATTAGCAGCTAGGCATTGTGAACTGCCGCGCCAATCCGGTCGTCAAAATATACTTAATTACTTTTAAACGATTTCATAAAACGTGTAGGTACCTATACAATATTGTACCTATACATATACGTAGACATAGAATTTACAACGGGCAATATCATCTAAGGCCACATTACAAAGTTCCGATGCATTTTAGTCTACAGGCAGCAAGTATCCATATGTAAAACACTGATCAGTCTCTTTTACCTTATAACAGTCTTCCTCAAAGTGGGCGATAACGCCCCCTGTGGACGTTGGAGACCTACAGGGGGCGTTAAGGGGCCCAGATAAAAATGGGGGGCATTGGCGTGGTTTAGGGGGTGATGGTTGATTTGTGATTTCATTTAAGTACTTTATATTTTAAAATTCACTAAAATTAAAACCTACCTATTACTCAATATCGAATAATTAGTTTATATTTATTACCTGTCTATATTGCTTCTTTTAATTTCATTACAATAAATTCTTAATATTATAAAGTTGTGTTTTGATTGCTATCACTGGTAAAAATGTCTAGTTTAGAATGTCTGCTTAAACTCCAGAACCCACCAATATTGCAACTATAACTAAATTAATTAAGGTAGTGAAATTGTGTTTTTTTAAAGTTTTAGGAGTGTATAAAAATTGGGGGCGCTGAGAAATAATTCATTTTCAAAGGGGGCGGTAAAAGAAATACGTTTGAGAATCTCTGTCTTACAACTATTGCTATAAGATTCAACGACTGGCATAAGTGTTCACATACATCTGCGGCTGACTGTACAAAGCTAAACATTGCAAGTCAAAAGTTTATACATACAGTATGAAAACAATTAAATTGGTTTGTTTTTGCAAACGGCCAACGTGTGTGCAGCCCGCAACCAGTACAATGAGCTCGCACTCACATTAGGTATATACGGGGTGACCTGTATGGAAAGTCACGTTGGCCCGTGAGACAAACTGCTTAATAGTTTTATTGTTTGTCGCGAACAAGATTGTGGTTTGGAAAATAATAATGCACAGTTTGTGCGAGCTCGGACAAACTCTATATGTATGTAGCTATCGCGCTCGGTGAAGATGTTATGGCGCATATTAAGGTCGCAATTGAACAAATTAATAAAAAAAAAATTACATAAATATTGATAACTCTGCAGAATTCGAGAATCAAAAAAAAACCGCTAACGGTGGCCGTATTTGCCATTTTATTTTGGTGCCTAAAAAAAAGGAATCGCTTATAGAAATACTTCGTTGGCCGTCTGTCTGTTTGTTTGTATGTGTGTTAAGCCTCTTTTCATCAGGAAGGCGTAGAGATATCAAGTTGAAAAGTTTCATTTTAGATTTTCAACGGTCACTCGAACATCACACTTGGCGTGTCAGTACATTGAAAATATAATCAAATACTAGCGGTTTTACCGCGTAAATGTCAGGTCTCCCTCGGGAACGCTAAAAACTAACCTATCATACTCAGGGATACTAAAACTTTTCATCGTTAGGATTTTTGAGATTCAGTTCAGTGATGTCAGAGATCGAAGCAAACTTACATACATTACATAATGTTATACTCTCTACAAACTAAATGCTAACGTCTGCGCGGGCGCCTTATTGACCGAAGTATGCAATATGTCTTCTGAGTAGGGAATTGTAATATTTTCCACAGCATCTGTAACGAATCGATTAATTACTCCCCATAATATATGTAGCGTAAATAATAAAGTGGCAAGTGTGACGTACGTTCCGGTCATTTATGTGTTTCACTTTCGTGATTATGTACTTAGATAAAATAAAATAACTCATACATAAAACTAGCTGTTCTCTGCGGTTGCACCCGCGGTAATTTCGGAGTTCCCGACAAATTCCGGGACAAAAAATAACCCTGAGAACGTGTACTATACAAAATTTTATGCATCATTTTCGACAATTTTCGTTCCAACAATTTTAGTTATAACCAGTCAATTTACAATATCTGGGTCACCAACTTCGCTCGTTGTGTATAGCGCCATCTGTTCTTACGTAAAAGAACAAATACTCATTTTTCATTGCCTGAAAACACGGACAAAACGACGTTTTCTAAAAATGAAACCAAGCTAGATCGATTAATCGCCCACGGAAGTCCCTGTACACCAAATTTCATGAAAATCGTTGGAGCCGTTTCCGAGATTCAGATTATATACATATACTAGCTGTCCCGCGCGGTTTCACCCGCGATAATTTCGAAGTTCCCGCGAAATTTATCCATAAAAACTTTGCAACCCCTTTTCATCCCCTTAGGAGTTGAATTTTAAAAAATCCTTTTTTATCGGATGCCTACGTCATACAAAGAACACACCCTCCAAGTTTCAGGTCTCTACGATCAGCGGTCTAACGTTTAGGCTGTGCGTTGATCCATCAGTCATTCAGGACAAAGCATTTTATATTTATAGAGATATATATACAAGAACTGCTCGTTTAAAGATAGTAGATAAACCTTCCTCATTTGCCATTTGCCATTCTCAAAGGTCGACTGAGAAAGTGCTAGAAAATAACTTAAAACAATTTTGATTTGTGCTGGTAAATAACAAGAAAATATTTCATTATTTATTTAGTATTATGTACTTACCACTTGTCATAAAACGTGTTAAATTGCTAATAGGTATCATTCAAGGTGTCGTTACTGAATCAAGGTCAGACAAAAACAACACGTCCCATCTGAACAAACACTCATAAATACAACATTTATTAGACAATACATGTTTTTATTGCTAATCAAAATACATTTTATAACACTTTGTACATAACTGAAGCTACTTATTTATTCAGAAGGTACTTATTTATTCAGAATTTTCATTTTACTGATAGAGTAGGTAACTGTTTGCAAGTGTGACGAATGGACTTGTCAATCAAGTTTTAGTTTTTAGTTCGTCTTGTGGTTCTGAGTTCTCGCGGGAATTCAGGGAAAAAAGTACCCTAGTCTCTGTACCCAGGGGTATAACCTTTATGCAAAATTTTATGATGATTAGTTGAGTAGTTAAATTGCGAAAACGTAACAAACAAGCAAACTCACATTCGCATTTATTAAAGTAAGTGTCCATATGATTGGATTGCTATATCGAAGATGATCCACCGAGGAATTTTGTTGGATTTTTTGTTCACACTGAATAGTTACTGTTACTGCGTTTTGTGTTTGTTTATTTTACCAAAATTCGTTTTGCTAGCAAAACAATAGTCTATTGACCTTATCCAAATAACCGCTCAGCTAAACTCTAGACGGCGCGAAGTTCAACTCTGAACTTCGCTACACGCTCCTCGCACACAAGGACGAGCTAATATTAGTTGTATATTTAACCGCAAATTAGTTGTTGATTCTAACTTACCAGCGAACTTAAACTCGTAGCTGACTTATGAGGTTCGCGTTCCGCAAAACATAATTCGTGCAAACCAAGTCGAAGTAAAATGCAAATGCAGCAAAAACGTTAGAACAATTAAAAGCAAATGAGGGCAATGAATGCCGTCTTTGTGCAAAATAGGCTGTTTGGCTAAATTTTTATTTTTAGTCAGTCCTGTAGAAAGTTTTTTTTTTTTAACGTAAGCACAAAATAACGGAGTTACGTTGAGTCGAAATGTCGCGTGACGTCACACAAGCAGGTGTAGTTTTTACCTGCATACGACGTTACGAGCCCCCACTGCCAAACTTTAATGTACTTTATCCAAGTATATTTTCATTAATTTGAAAAAGCAAAATACATATACGTGTCTACTATTTTTTTATTATTTAACTGACGGACTAAATAGAATTTAGAAAAAAAAAAATAGTCAAATAGCCTCTTACTTGGTTGAGTTCGTTTATTTGTTAGGTTTTCACGCCTTAACTACTCAAACGATTATCATGAAAATTTGCAAAAATATGTCCGAAGAAAATAGGGCAGACCGTACCATTATTCCGCGAGATCTCGGAAACTAATGCGGGTGAAACCCGGGGACCAGCTAGTATAAATAATTGCAAAATCGTTCCTCGTGAATGACTTGGTTCAGTTTACAGTTTAGAATTTACTTAAAATTAATAGATTTTTGTAATTATCACCATTTTCAAAAGCTGTATAGACTCTATAAAAGTTTGTCGGTTATCAAGTGAGTTATGATTATATATTGTTTAATGGTGCCAAGCACGAAGCATCTAATTATATATTTTTTTTCGATATTAATAAAAGTTAGGTAGGTAACCAAAGTAATTCTCCCATGATAACTTTTCACTCATAATTTTCTTATTTTTCGCGTCAACAAAGTACCTCAACCAAAATGTGACGACGGCACAGATGTTTTTCTTATTTTTGGTGTCAACAAAGAAGTGGGAAAGTTTTCCGGCTGCCAACATTAGGCGTGGGAGAAATGAGAGGGCACTCATTTTGAATTAACACCAAGGCGATTGCACGCCATGGAGTTACGACTGTGTATTCCCTCTATACTTTCTATTTCGATATTTAAAAATAAACACGTATGCATAGAGGTAAGGTAATTGCCAACTAAGCCCTAGATAGAAGTTAACAACTTATGAATGAGGGTTTTCCGGGGTCTGTGTCCGGTCTCGATCGGTAATTCCGTACTTCGTAACAAGATCGGTCGACCGGTCGACTTGTTAGAAAGAAAGAAAGAAAGAAACATTTATTTACGAACTGGATTGAACCGGATGCCGTGTTGTATCCTCGTGCTACGTTGATGAGTCTAAATTTAATTATAATATTGTACCTACATAATATAGAAAAGAAAAGAAACAGAGAAAGTATTCACTCGGAGTTACAATACAAACACAATGGGCATGATGATAAGGTACTTATATAAATCAAAATTCTATTTAGTCCGTCAGTCAGATAGTAAAAAAATAATACCTACTGATACTAACTGTAATTACGTTCATAATCGAAATCATAGCATGGTGGTAGGGCGCTCTCTAGTGCCCGGCTGGCTAGCTACCACCTTCGAGTTGCAAATCTGTCGCCGAGCACCTAACGGTGTGTTCCGGCAGCCCCACTTGAAAGCCAGTTCCCATCCCCGTTCCAGGTCGGCAACGCACCTGCATGCCTTCTGGTGTTGCAGATGTTCATGGGCGGCGGTAATCACTTACCATCAGGTACTTGCCTGTTTGCCTCCTACGACATAAAATAAATAAATAAATAAACTCTGTAAATCTAACCACTAGTTATCTGCATCCATTTCAATCGAACTGTCAATGCTTAGATTTCGAAAAACCCTTCGAATATCATTCAGCCTTTCTGCTGTATAACTGACTTATTTAACACAGAGTTTGCTACGCTCGTCTCGGTTGCAGCGTCTTTCTATCTGGAGGTGTAAATGATCATAGTAGATATCTTCCAGTAAATTATTTGTGACATTATAAGCCTTTTGGGATACGCATGATATCGAGTAATACAATACAAAATACCCGGTGGAATATCGCTCGGGTATGTACCGTCATCCACGACGCCAGCTGAAAAGGCATTATTTTGCAAGTTGATCTGTTCAATGACATCATGTACATATTATAAATTTATTATATTACGGAACTTTATCCCTTGGTTAAAGACAAAGACAAAAAATAATTTTAATTAATGTCACCATTTTGTCAAAAGCGATCCCTCATTTCCGTTTCGGCAGAACAAAGATGAAAGGCTTAATTGATATCAGAAAGGCGCTTTATAGTTAAAATTAATAAACCAGTGTTTTTCTAAGTCCTTCTAGTTTTTGATGAGATTCAAGTCTTAAGAAATGACTTACTTCTTAAGACGTCTTTTGATTTCAGAATTCTTTTTGTGAGCTAGCTGTTCATCTTTTTGAACATTGATTCAACTATAGCTGCTTTAAAGTGCAGCATACGGATGAAGGTATAATCGAAAATAATATTTTTTAGGTTATTCGTTAACCATATTTTATTATTAATCTATATTTTTATTTATTTATTTAAGCTTATTGCACAACAAGGTACAAAAGGCGGACTTAATGCCACAGTGGCATTCTCTACCAGTCAACCTTCACTGCTTGGTGATGCTTGAGAATATTTACTAGTTAAATATAATATCTTAAAAAAAAAATACATGTAAATTATTTCGGCATCCAGACCAAATTTTAGAATCGGTTCAGCTGTTTCGCGGTGAACTGAACACACCCGAACTTTCGCGTTTACAATGAGAGTAATTAAATACTGAACAAAACAAACACGAACATCGCATTGTGCAAAGACTATAGGTACAACACTGGCGCCACGCCGGATGTTGGCGGCGCATCGACGTCTCTACTTCCGGTGGAATAGCTCAACCAAAGCGTTAAAGATATTGCAATGGAATATACAATAATATATGCAAGCGATGGAGTATACACGTATTGTAGGTATCACAGACCACGATCGGCTCAATCAGATGCGTGAACTTAAAATTGCAAGTTCGATGTTAATTTATATAATCACACGCGCTTTCTGAATGGTCGAAGAATAGAGATAATATAAAGAAGCGAATCTCTCCGCCTCCCTGCACCAATTTCATACCCTCTCATACCCCGCGAAAATGACTTTGGTAAAGAGTGAGGGAAGTTTGACACATGCAGAATCTACATGTGACAATTAATCGCTGACAGCTGACAGTTACTGTCAGCTCGCAGTCAACCTTAAGGTACGCACACACGCACAGCACGTGTACGTCCAAGCATGCCCTCTTTAATTATGGGAAAGTGCTTGAATCAGTTCATTTGTATGGAGTGTCACCGAGCAGGAATGGTAAAGAAAATTGTTGTAAAATTATATAATTACATCAGGAACAATGACTGTAACAAATATATTATTTTGATTTGAACACAACACGCCAAACTACTTATTGCAATCCTACAAATATTGTAAATGTGAAAGTGTGGATGTTTGAATGTTTGTTACTCAATCACGCAAAAACAGCTGAAAGGATTTGGATGAAATTTGGCATGCACGTTGTCAGGGGAACAGAGAAGGACGTTGGGTACTTTTTATTTCGGAATTCCCGCGGGAACTCCGAAATTACCGCGGGTGAAACCGCGGGGCACAGCTAGTATTTTAATAAGACAACTAACTTTAAGTAAAAACTTGCCAAGGGGAATTTTCTAAAACTAAGTTCAAGCACTTGCGAAAGATAACGAAGCGCTATAAACTAAATTTTGTCATTTCCAACGAATTCTATTTAATTAAAATAATATCACCGAGTTTCGAAATAGCATTGTTAACAGAAGGCGTGGGTACGTTCCAGTCGTCGAGATGTCCGCAGTTGGTCTTTACGGCCGCGACCTGACGGGCCACTGCGGCTTAGATAACAGTTGGCAATTAGCCCTCCGTAATTACAAGTTACGGACACAATTAAACGGCAAAAGGTGTGGTGAGACGTACGAAGTATCAGCCCTACTGCTAAGGAATTTAGGGGTGATCAACAAAATGGAAATATGTACATACATTCAAAATGTAATTTTTGACTCGCGCGGAAACGCTAGCCGCCATGCTTTCAGCTCGCGACGTCACTCCGGTAGTAAACAATTCGACTGCAAAAGAGATAGTGTGTTCCGATACACACTGCGAGCACTGTTCAACGAACGGCTTCGCAGTATGCACTATGCAGTATACTGAATACTGCTTACAGTGCTTGCAGTGCATATCGGAACACACCCTAGATTGTTTACTGACGGAGTGACGTCACCAATATGGCGAATGACGGTTTAAAACAGATTAAAAAAGAGGATTTTAAAAATTGGATTATAAAATTTACATTGAAATATTGACGTTTCTCGTTTACTCTTTTCGAAATCTATCATAAAAGTGCATTTTTACACTTTTTCTTACATGGTGTAAAATACCCTTTTAAATCCACCTCTCGGTTCTTAAGACCCAAGCCTACATCGATACAGAAAGTGAAACTGATATCAAATTATACTAATGGTGTCTGTTCAATTATTTTCAGTGAAAATATTGATAAGCAACCCCAATGGTTACCGCAGCCCATGAAAATATCTTGATTAATTACCGCGGTAATTTAAAACGCCGATGACATTCTCATAGTAGTTGTAAAGACATTAATTGGAGCGAGTGACTCGCCTGTAATTCAGTCGTCAAACCTGATGGATAGCGCGTTAGTTATTGGGGACTTTGTTCGGCGCAAGTCACGGTGTGAAGGTTTCCCGCTACTCAAGTACGTATTTTCTTTGTAATGACCAAAGATATCAACGTTTGGAGGTCTTTAACTTATAGAAAACTAAGGAACGTATTGTCACTTGATCACGTAAAATCATCCAATCACAAGCCCAGTTTTACCTGACCACGTGACATGACGAGTCGCCACTTAGTTTTCTATGTATCAAATATCAACGACTATAAATTGTCAACTTGACCAAGACGGCTGAAGTTGTCAGTTATTTGTGCACACGCAGAAAAATGATGTCACCTTGATCTGTCGTCATTTTCTTCAGACGAATGATACCTTGGTCACGTAAAATCATCCAATCACAAGCCCAGTTTTACCTGACCACGTGACATGTCGAGTCGCCACTTAGTTTTCTATGTATCTATCAACGACTATAGATTGTCAACTTGACCAAGATGGCTGAAGTTGTCAGTTATTTGCGCACACGCAGAAAAATGATGTCACCTTTACTCACTCTCTCCCTATTTGTAAAGAAACTAGCTAAATTTATAGAAGCTAACAATTTATATTTGTGAATGCTCTTTGTGTCTATGTATATTATGTAGTTACTACTATAAAATAATTTTTGCCTCTCCCGCCTTCCTCAACACTCCCTTTGTGGTATAACACCTTTAACATTCCTTCCTTCACTAACTACATATATCTACTAACTTTTATGTTATCGTTTTTTTTTAGGTAAACTCAGGCTCTTAGCAAATATCATTCCCATCGAACTACTTGTACTCCTTCGTTTATTTTCAACTATACGTGATATTGGCGGAGTCACTGTGAGTAAAGTAACACTGTGGAAGCCATATTTTAAAAGATGAAGAAGAAGATGTCACCTTGTTCTCTCGTCATTTTCTTCAGACGAACGATACATAAACACCAGTTCGTCACTTGCACCGTCCGCCATTTAAACCCGCGAAAACCTTTCACACTGATTGGTCTCAGAGCGCTGTTGTTTGGTGAATTTTATTCATTGCGCTCACGTCCCATCTTGTTTTAGGTTAATGAACTGTCAACCGAGGTTCTTGTGACCAATTTAACACGGAGTGATAATAAAATTTAATCTTTCAGCAAACGAAGCCAGGTCACAGACGATAGTGGTGTTTACTTAGGACTATAAGTGAAGACAAAACGGTCAACTTCTAGGTCTTCTTTCTTGTGAACTGCGAAAGTTATCTTTGTCAATTTATGCAATGTTAGTTCTTTTGTTGATTATAATATATGTAGGTGCTTGTTTACCCTTCGTATTGTAGCGGAGGTATTACGAGCAGGTAGGTATTAAACTCACATTTGCTGTAGAAATGGAATTTGGAAGTTGTTTGCCGCGTAAAGTTTGTAGGTATGTGCGGCCTTTTTCTTAGTTTTCGATGTTGCAGCCCAAACAGATATATCTGCGCCAGTGTCCACGAGGAAACGTTCGTGTGAGTCGCGATCATGAACACAAAGGCGGTTGCTGATCTTGGGGACACCGACGTCCGCCGCGGTCGGTGTCGACGTTAGTTTTCCGACGTCTTGTTACGTTGTGCGCACGGTGACTCGCAGCGTATTGCCTCCTTGCCAAACTTGTGATGGTATCTGCATAACCACGTAGGATCGCCTGGCTTCACATGGGATGATGATGAGCGTGAGTGAGAGCGGTAACGTCCACGAAATGGTTGACGAGATGTTTGACGCGTGGTATCTCGTGCTCGCAATTCCGCCACTTGTAATGCGAGTTTTTCCAATCTTGATAGGATCTCTGAATACGGTGGCTTGCTTTTCTGTTCTTGCTCGGCCATAGCTTCAGCCTTTTGTTGATTCCTTTTTTCTTCTTGATTGTCGGAGGGTCACCACTGTGAAGTATGTAAGTATTTTCGTAAGTATTTCTGTGCTCATGTGCAAGGTGTGCACAGTATTATAAGCGTTTGGAACTGAAATGTTTGCGTCAGAAATTCAGAAACAGTTGCGTCAGCTTTCATGATTCAAATTATAACAGCCACATAATCCGTAATAGGTAACCTAATATTTGCGTTCTCTATTATGCATATGTTCATATACAATGCATCGAGGTAGTATATCGATGATGTCACAATCGCTATGAAATATCTCAGCGCTATCATCACATTTGCCTTTTATCGTCGGGGCGTTCAGAAATTATGGACAACTAGCTTCTTCTTCCTGTCTTTGATAAAAAATCTTTTAAAGACTCCCCTTTCTTATCAACTATTTGACAGTCGTCGGCCGTTGAGGATTCAAAATTATCATTATCACAAAATACTTTCGCCTTAATAGTTGCACTTATCGCTAAACTTTACGAACAGTACGCATCGACATCCTCAGAGAAAGATGATAAGGCATTGTAACCTGTGGTTTCAAATAAGATACCAATCGCCGTCATGATCTATGAGTCATGATCTCAGAATAGAATGTGGGCTTATAAGTGTCGGTACACGCGTGCGATTTGCATTCGCCGCGCCGCAGCACGGGTGCTAGAGTGTGACCAAGTGTGACTGACCCGACACAATGAGCCCCTGCGGCATGCTGAGATGTCGTTGACACTAGATGCTCACGAAAATATTATATTCAAATCATAAAGGGTGTCCGGAAATTAAGACCGAAGCAATCAGATACAGAGTGTGGTGAAAAAAGTCTGGAAAGTTAAAAATTCCAGAGCTGAAAACACAGAATTGTTAAATACTAGGGAAATTTGGGAATTTCTTTGCGAACTCTAAAAAGTCCTATAACACTCTGGAATAAAGTAGCTCCCTATCATCAAATTTCAAACCAATTTAGTAGTTCCTGAGATTATCTCGTACACCCAAACTTACCAACTACCTCTTTATAATTTTACGTTGTAATACTAGCACTAACACTACCTTTACCAATCATAATATGTAATTATAATGCTTCATCAAATATTATTGTTATAAATTTGTCTCCTAGGCTACAAGATGTCTACTTTGTGTAAACAATTTGTTTTCGCCTTTAAAATCACCAAAACTATCTATAAAGAAGTTGTTTTGAGCCATAAATACATTCTGCTAAACGCTACGTATATTATCTAAAGACGGGCGCTGGTACCGGAATGTATTGTAGGTATTACTTACACAAAACTTATCGGGAAAGTTGAGTATAATTCCAATTTCCCACCTATAGTTTTAACGAGTTTCTGAAACACTTAAATTGGTTTCTGCGCAGCGGAATGTGCAGATTCATCCCCTACATTAAAGTCTGTGCCAATTTTTTCTTCAACAATTACGTTATGCAAGAGCTACCGTTTACCAGGCGCTAGCGGTGCGCCAAGTTGGATAGAATCAAATAATGGTATACCATATATTATGTTTTATAAGTATATGAAATGTTTACGAAATAAAGTTCAACGAGGATCTTATTATGATTAAAATAATAGTGTTGAATATTCGCTATCCCGTCGGACCCGATATCGAAAAGATCGTGAAACAAAGCAGCTTTTTTTCCATTAACGTCCTGAGTGATCGCATATCGCATCTACGAGTAGGTATATCAATTTTAAACTACTACGAACTTTTGTAAAGTTATATTAAAATTGGTATGTCTTTTTTTGTACAAGTGAAACATATAATTATTTATCAGAGAAGATGTTTATAAAAGGTCTTGGTTATAATTTTAATTGCACACTTTTTAGGTTAGAACTTGAATTCAGTTTCAGTCTTGTATGTGGGATAAAAATTTTAACTACTGTAACTGATAGGCTTTAATTTTTTTTTAATACTTTTTTATGTTTGAATTAGGCAGTGTCTCTGCTGGATTTTACTGTTACTTTCGTTCTTCATACGTTTCAAAATAAGTGAGTAATAACTAATAATGCACTTTATTGTAAGAGCTCAGCTAATGGATCAACACACAAAATCTACTTTTCGATATTAAGAGTATACAGGATGACGCATAAAAATATTTAAGTGCCTCCTAAGACTGCCCTGGCGTTAGAGCCAGACATTGCGTGTGCTTTACGACTGTCCTGTTAATAACTAGCGAACTGCCGGCAGGGAGCCCTTAATGGGCAATACCCTTAAGTCTTAAGACACATTGACACTGTTGTTCCTTGTTGCACACTAGCTGCGACCACTGCTTCGCTCACTAGCGCTCAACAATGTTTGACTTGGAATTTGATACAAAATTTAACAAGTTGATAAATCTTTTTCGCAGTATGGGCGTAGTTTGATTCCGCAGATAAATTATTACTGAAAGATCAATGTTCACATAAAATTAATGACTAACTTTTAACTTTCCACTGGCCATTCGAGTATCTAATGTAATAAACTCAGCCATACGCAGTCCTCTTTGTTTTAACTATCTGGTCATTTTCATTAGCAAATGTTCCGTTACTGCTACATTCTAATCTGAGCAACTTGACGTGTATACTGAAGCAGAAATGAACGTGAAATGTAACGATGTTTACCGAAATGTAGTTTATAGACAATTACTGTCACTACGAAATGCAACTGCTCTACGGAAAAACAAAGCAACTGACATTTTATTCGAAATGAGTTATTTTGATATGGATTTTGGATGAGGAAAGCGGGAGATCGTGTATGCGTGCCCTTGGGGAGGCCTAAGTCCAGCAGTGGACTGCAATAGGCTGATTGATCGGTTGATTGAGTTTTTTTGTACTTACATATTTTTGCCTCTTTTCACGCATAACGGACCTTGCTAGTTGCTACATACATACAACCATCAAAAAGGCTTTAGTCTTACACAAATTAAAATTAAGAAAATAGAAAATCGTTAAGCTATGGAAGATTTCGTTTAAATTAAGCGATTTCCTTTTTTTAGCTCTTCCTGTTAAATTTATTCAGTTGCAGTAACCATCAAAAAGGGTTCAGTCTTGGAGCAATTGAAATTAAGAAAATCGTTAAACTATAAAAGATCTGTTATAAATAAAGCAATTGCCGGTTTTTTGCTCCTCCTGTAAAATTTGTTCCGCTGCAATTACTTTGTTTTTCCGTAGGGCAGCCGAATGGCCGAATAGAAGAGAAAAAATAGAACGATTCATCTTTGAAATTGAAAGGGATAACGAATTTATATTCGGCCGGATTTCATCACAAGCTTTAGTGACTATTACACGGAATATAGTGTTTCCTGACAGTCGTTTACTTCCTATTTGATTGTGTGTTGTACGGAACAGTCGAGAAGGGGGCATCGAGTCAAAAAGGTGTCTAATTGTCGATAACAACATCATAACATTATGCTTGATTTATTTCTAAAGTCAAAATAAACTTTTCTAACAAACATTTGGGATCAGTCTTGGATTCATGGTATGACCTGAAAATTAATAATTAAATATTTGAATATAGATATATCTTAGTCAATTAAGATTTTATGTTTTAGTTAAATTGTTTTGGACATAAAAAAACAATGTCGTAACGTAACGAGTTACATGTAAATTCACATTTAGGAAATAGAATGATATACCTATTCATGAGATTGTATTTTTTTGTTTTTATAAAATAACACTATTTGCTTCACCAATTTGCATTACGTAAGGTGCTCCAATTGAAGTCACAGTAGGTATACTCGTTTGCAATGTTTTCGGCGATACATATTTTATGTTCCCCGCAGCTTGAGACCCCCTCTCTGACTAGACCTGTATATTTTTCTTTTTGGACCACTTCTGTGTCCGACGGAGCTGAAATTTTAAATGGAACTTTGTTTTCAATAACTCAATATAGTTGGCAGTATTTGTATCTCTGGTTCGGTCGTTTGAAAATTACTGAAAATAACTAAGAAAAAACGATTATAATTAAACTAGCTGTTCCTCGCGGTTTCACCCGCTTTAATTTCATAGTTCCGGCGGGAATTCCGGAACAAAAAGTACCCGTCCTTCTCTGTACTCCTTGACAATTTGTAGGTAAATTTTATGATGATCGATTGAGTTGTTGAGCCGTGAAAGCGTAACAAACGAACAAACTCACTTTCGCATTTAGGATTTTCAATATTGTCAAAACTATGTTATTATAATAAAACCAAATCTGTAAAAAAGAATCTTCTATAGGTATACCTTAATGGTTTAATACACAGACATCTTTGGTTTATTAGATATTTACTTGTTCGGAGTCTTTTCTACTTTTTTCTTGAAAACATTTTTTATCTGTTCAAGCTAATTATAGGCTTTTGTTAATAAACAAATTCAATATTTTACGATTGCATATCAAATTTAACCAACAATATGACGGTTGGTTGTACACAATAGCTTGTATTGTAACTGTTTGTGCCGCCGTGTGACGTGATACTGGACGAGTTAACAATACTGTCATGCATCATGTAACAAGCTAGCTAACGTCGGCTCCAGAATTAGGCGAGTTCATTTGTCATTTTTTTTGACAAATAGGCGAGATATAAATATTTGTATTTACAAAAAAAGAGAATAAAAGTATCATATCAGTTGTCTCGTACCTACGTAGGTATGTACGTCCGGTACCTACATAAGTACCGAAGTACCTGTAAGCATAAAGTAACATTAAAATTAACTAGTAATATCAAGTTTTTTGATTAGATTATCGTCTGAGAGGCAATATTTGTACTTTTCGAGCTGTCACTACGCAATTAACTTATTTCTGGGTTCGAGTGTATATAGATCAAGTTGTTAGTTTTTTGTTTGTTAATCCAATTCTTTCAGTATTCGTTTCACTGCGTAATGTCGTTTTTTGCTTTTTTTTTTTACTTTTTCAGGACTTTTACCGGGACAAGTCAACCGTGACGCTGCAATTGCGATACTGAAATACTGATTGTGAAAATAAAGAATGCAATGAGTGTTTTCACGGTTGGTTTTGGTTTTTTAATGGTTTGCGGATACAACCAATTATATAACCGAATACAAGAGTATTTTAGTAGGCATCTAGGTACACTTGGTAGCGAATAAATTCAACGGTATTTTTAACCGACTTCCAAAAAGGAGGAGGTTCTATGTTCGATTGTATGTATGTTTATTAGAAGAGTCCCGCATTTATGAAAAAGAATTTCTATACTCCTTGGTTAAGTAGGCTGTAGTTTTATATTATCTGTGCCTTGGTACACTTTTTACGTGGTTATTACGACAAGCCCCCACTCCTAGACTTTAATGCACTTTATCTGAGTACCTATTATTGCATTAATATTAAAAATAAAATAGGTAATACGATAGGTGTAGGTAGGATAGGTATTAAAATAGGTAGTAAAGAAGTTTTATTTATTTAATTTGATTTAGTTTATTTCATTTATTCCAGGAAATTTTAATTTAGTCCAATTTATTTAATTTTAATTTTATTTTAATTTCATTTTTCTTTAATTTTAATTTTATTTTAATTTCATTTTTATTTAATTTTAATTTTATTTTATTTGATGAATCTAATTCAATTTATTTTTATAATTATTTTATCATCATTGTATGGGTTATTTTGCCTGAAATAAATGAATAATATATTACCATTTTTTTACTATGCCTCTGTGACGAACTATTTCAGCCATATTTAAACCTTTACAACAACAATTTGTTTCAGTTTTGCAATTGACGTGGTTTCGTCCTGAACGCAACTCAATATCGTACTGTAATTACACCATTAATAACTTCAAACTCGACCCATTGTAGTCTCTCGTCTTAGTTGTTGCGGACAGACGGGCCGTCTCCCACGGACTTTCATTGACGATTGTTATTCTATCTCCGTCACTCGATGCGCATGTGACTGGAGAGCGAGCGAGACGGACGCAGCGTCATGTGCAACCGTGCAGCGTGTCTGCGCGTGCGCCGCGAACCGTTAACTCTACTGTGATTGTTTCACGTCCAATTTATGAGCGTATGGCGTGCTTCGTGATTTATGAATCTTCTTACATTAACTAGCAATCGTGTCAGATAAAGTTTTCGGTGAGGGTTACTTTGTGGTTCAAAATTTATTTTATGCCTTATATCTTACATATGAAATCTTATTCCTTCAAACAAATGCAATTGCCAATTGTTGTTAGTGGTTGCCAATTGGACTTGCAAATTGCAATTATAACAAAGTTATTATGAATTCTATTATAAATATAATTGGATGTCACATGTAATTTTTTTAAAGTTCTTTACCTCTCTCAAATCTACACTAATACTGGGATGGATGGATGTTTGTTACTCAATCAAGCTAGAGCGGCTATCGGAACGTAATTCGATGGAATTTGACACGGAGATAGATTATAGTCTGGAACGACATAGAGTAGTTTTTATCTTGGATTTCCCGCGGGTACTCAGAAATTAATGAGGAGAAACAGCGGGCGACAGCTAGTTAATAAATAAAAAAGATTCCGCCAATCGATTGGTACAAAACAATGCCTTCGCTGCTGCAAAAGATAAAATAAACAGATATTTTAATTTTTTGACACTAACTTCATAATATACCGTACTTATTATCGTCCAACCGAAGCTATTTGCAAATAATTCAATCGTGTAATTGAACTACATAAATATTAAATACATACATTTATTAAAACTGCTGGTGGAATATGATTATGTAAAAAAAGAGATCTTATCCTTGATGATTTTATAGATTTTAGTGATATATGCATTCGAATAAATTGTCCGGAGTAACAGTTTTGCTGTGTAGCGGGCAGCGGCGCGCGCGCCTCACGGTCATGGTGACGAGTTCGTTGACACCGTGTGGGAGTGGCGCTGGTACGAAATGTGGTGTTAGCAACAGGGAACCCGTTTTCTGTGTCAAATAGTTAATACTTATATGAAATAATTTATGGATAGCATTGACATCTACCGGCGGTCTTGACGCGAAATTCCATTTGTGCCGAAGTTTTCCACGATTTCTACTCACTTCAATTAGGGAACTCTCCACATGGCGGGATTGGAGAATTATCTTTTTCCAAGATCTTATGTTGGCAATCCTCTCGACGACGACAGACGGACGGACAGCGGTGTCGAAGGTCTTAAAAGTGGATACATCATCAATGGCAGAATGACAAGTGGCAAAAATCCTTGCGATAGACACAAGTTTAGTAATTACTCTGTGGATATTCTCTTTGTGTTGTATCGAGATTTTTAGCTGATCATTTGTACATATTTTGTAGCAAAGATAGTCATAGTTGTAATTTTGTATAATAGAATAAATATTTAACTGTAAATCGTTGACCCCCTAGCCTTCGATTCAACTTTACTCATAATAAAATATCAAAATGCTGTACCCCGCAGTTTCTCGCGGGTCCCGAAAAGAACTCCCTCGGGAATCCTTTATTTCGGGATAAAAGTATCCTAGGGATACTGCAAGTTCCTATCAATGAAAAAAGTTTTAGAGTCCGTTCTGTAGTTCCAACATCTTAAAATGACAAACTTTACCTCTGATATTTATTATATTGTAGACTTTAACCCGCGATAATTTCGAAGTTCCAGCGGAATTGTTCCATACAAACTTTGCAACCCCTTTTCATCCCTTTAGGGGTTGAATTTTCCAAAATCGCCTCTAATCGGATGCCTACGTCATATAAAGAACACACCCTCTAAGTTTCAGGTCTCTACGACCAGCGGTTTAGGCTGGGCGTTGATCCATCAGTCATTCAGGACAAAGCATTTTATATGTATAGATTGAGAACAATTTTTTTTATTTTAATTTTTTTCAACAACCTACCTATCCATTGTTATGCTTCATCGTACCTGTTTGTTTAACGTCAGTTTCACTTTGCATGTAGTATTTTCGTTAGCAGCTGCATGCGCACGTCTTGTGTTTCTAGGTCGTGTACAGTCGGCCCCGAACACATGTAACACATCAGCCAGCCTCAGTCTTGAACTCTATTAATACTGCAATAACGTTCAACGAGTGGTAATGTGATAACATGTTTCTGGTGCCGACTGTACATTCGGAGTCACTATTTCAATGTTAAAACTAGCTGACCCGCAAGACGCTCTGTTCTGTCCAGATTCAGAAATCCCGTTTACAAAAACAGCTTTCTGTTTTTCCCGATTTTCCCAATTTTTCAGGCAACTTTCCCGATGTGTTTTCCCTAAAAATCTTATTGGGACTGTTATGTATTTAAAAAAAATATTAGATCCGTTCAGCAGTTCTCATGTGATCCAATTACCTACCAAGAAAAAGCACAAAATTTTTATTTAAGGATTAACTAGCTTTTGTTCACGGCTTTGCTCGCGTTTATATTAATTTTATCACTGAATTGTCTATCTTTCGGGAACAGTGATTTTTTTACACGCTTTTTATTATTTTATCTTTTCCTGTACCCTTGACAATATGTATCATGATTATCGGTTGACTAGTAAAGGCTTTAAAGCTTGTCAACCCAACTCACGTTCGCGATTAAAATATTAGTTAGGGATTTAGGATGTAAGTATAAATATGATTTTTCTGAAGTGCGAGGTCAATCTGAAAACTTGTTCAGTTATATCCGAGACTGACTGTAAACCAACTCGAATAATAATAAATAATTGATAACACAAGTGCAATATAACGCGTACAAAATATTTACATTTCAGTATACACGGTGTAAAAAAGTAGGTGAGAATGTACCTCCAATATTGATCAGCTGTTTCCCCGCGGTTTCACCTGCATGAATACTGTATAGTTAAAGATAGTATAGCTCAACGGTACTTGTTTGTTCACGTATTTTGTTGTCTCCAATATCGGCATCCTTGATTTTTCTGCAGTATTTCTTATTCCCGTGATTTTACTCTCGAATATTTCAGGATTTTCTCGCGAACTCTTTCTTCCCTGGACAAAAGGTATCTTTTATTACTCATGGTTCAGCTTTCTATCACTGACAAATTATATACTTTTAGAGTGTCAGTAGTCAATAGTCAAATCAGTTATTCAAATTAGGCCCATAATGTGGCTCTTTTTGACGTCAATAAAATTACAGTTTACAGTAGACACCACCCATAAAATATCCATCCTTCACAGCTTCCTAGTGCTATGGCTGAAGAGAAGAAGCTGCGCAACAAACTCTTCAGCAGCACGCTGTCAATTTAAAATTATAATATATATTATATAATATTAGTAGTAACCCAACTTTAATTATGTGAGAATAATGAGCCGTAACCAGCAATAAACTACGTACGGCAGGTACAGCTGACTATAGTGGCATTAGGATTTAGGATTAAGCATCTATAATAGTAGACCAGACATGACCAGTACCAACTGACGGCACCCGTTCACGAGTATGACGAGCTCGTAAGCCCCGCCCCGCTCAACCATATTAGAGGGAACCGGGCGACCCGATTCACACGCCACCGCCAGCGGGACATTTGAGTGAGCAAGCCATAATCTAGTCACTATCGTGTCAATGAAATTTTACGTGTTTTTAGTAATTCCAAAAATTGCATTACATTTTCAACTTTACAGTAAGAGTTTTGTGATTAATACCATATTTCGACATGCATCCACTATTAAGTTCTCACGCAGCACTGATAGCCTCCTCCACACTGTATAATAAAATAAAATGCATAAACATATGCGGCTAATTCTTCTGTTTGTTCAATGAAAAGGGGTTCGCTGGCAAGGTTGCAGGCGTTATTGTTTAGTTTGCCTGATGTGCAAATAATTGTACAGTCTACTTCAAAGTTAGTCACAGATGGTTGCAATTCGTCACTGAAATGTATGACCATCTTTGTACCATAAAATACAGCGTAATGTTATTGCATTGTCTACATTTTTTTTGTAGTTATCTTTATTCTAATCACACGTGAACAATAAGTTTCAAACTTACAATAATTTTGCGTTGGGTTTGTTCATTTCTAAATAACACTGGGTATTGTTTCAAAACTCCTATGTTTTAGACCGAAAATTTGACATTGGCGGAGTTGTTGTGCCGGTCACAATAAAAGCCAGAACTAAAAAAGTAAAAATGTGGATCAGAGATTAAGTGGCGTGCCCACAACCGATCGTGAACAAACGGTACAAATTCGATACAAATTCAAATATCATCATTTCATATTATACTTACTTATAATATCATTGATCAAATTGATCGCATTAGATTCATTATTATTACTGTCTTAACGAAATATCGTAAACTACTTGATCTATGAAACTAAAAGGCATGTGTCGAGAGGAATGTGTCGGCGTAAAAAGTATAGTCAAACTAGCAACGTACTCGCTGTAATTTCGGAGTTCCCGCGGGAAGTCCGAGATAAAAGGTACCCTATGTCCTATTCCAGACTAGAAACTATCTTTGTGCCAAATTCCATCTAATTCCGTTCAGTTGGCGTGATTATCTCCAGAGGTAAAGTTAGTGAGTTTGTGAAGTTGTAGGGGGTAATCTTTAGATCTAGTTACTAAACCGATTTTGAAAAATCTTTTACCAATAGAATTCTACAGTGTTCCTGAGTGTCATAGGATAGCGCTGTGAAAGCGTAACAAACAAGCAAACAAACTCACTTTCACATTTATAATATTAGTAAGGATTCCATAGAATATTTAAGATTTCTTCAATCGAAACTTTGTTACGCTTGCACGCCTCAACGGCTCAACGGATTATCATGAAATTTTGTATACACGTTGTCAGGGATACACAGAAGGTCATGGAGTACTTTTAATTCTGGAATTCCCGCGGGAACTTCAAAATTATCGCGGAGGAAACCGCGGGGTAACAGCTAGTTTAATAGTAAACCAACCATTAGGTGTAGGTACTACTGGCCAGTAAGTATGCCCCCTATGACATAAAAAAAAAAACTTGAGTTTCTGCAGTATCCAGCTGTCAGTTGAAAGTGATTCTCCCTAGGGCTGAAAAGGGTTACATTCAACCCGCTTCTCAGGCAACTTCAGACCTAGTTTCCGAGTATGAGTAATGAAAAATAGTATTAGACCTATGTATAATTAGTGTAGATGTTTTCAGAAGTGTAATATTCTACGAACGCTGCATCTTTGTGTAACTAACTCGGTTGTTATTTACCGCATGTCGGAGCGGCGCCGCTTGTCGCGGGTATTGAGACAAAGTGCTCCATATAATTATGATTTGTCGGCCACCGCGAGGCGTCGGCTTGCAGATAAGGCACCCGCTTTGTTTGCGTTAAATATTACCTAGCGCTTTAGTCATATCTGCCCCCTTATTCACTATGACCATAACACGCCGCGCTAAAACGCCGCAAAAACTGTCTTTCCAAGAAGTTTAACATTTACAACGTTTCTTATGGCATAGAGAATAATAATTTCTAATATTTTGGCATATAGAACGTTTGGAAATGCGTTTTTGGGACGCGCGTTATGGGCAAGGAATGTTGTTGGTCATAGTGAATAAAGGCCCTGGGCGATGCTTTGTCGCGGCTGCGTACCGGATTTTATATGACGCCTTCATAAAACACAATTTCTCTCATGTATTAACTAGCTGTCCCCCACGGTTTCACCCGCTGTAATTTCGAAGTTCCCACGGTGGGAATTTCGGGATAAAAAGTATCTTATGTCATTCAGGACTACCGTAGCTTCCTATAAGTGAAAGAATTCTCAAAATCAGTTCAGTAGATACAGAGATTACCCCCTACAACGTCACAAACTCACAAACTTTAGCTCTTTATAATATTAGTGTAGATAATATTATTATCACTAGCTATACTCTATGTTCTTTTCTGTGCTCCTGATAATGTAAATGCATAATTTCACGATAGTCGGTTGGGTGTGAAAGCGTAACAAACAAACAAACTCCCATACGCATTTCTAGTATTAGATTACAGGGCAATGGTATTATTTTACTGTTGGTTGGTTACGGAACAATTTATAAATAAAATATGTTTACATATAAAATAAAAAAACCGGTAAGTAATTGCTATAATTTTAAAAAGGTTCATAACCTCGTGTGACCGTATCTTTATGTAATAACATGAAGATTGAAGAGTGATGCATTGTACGGCTATAGCCTTTGCTTCGGTAACGAAATCGTAGATGAACATAACAATGTTTCGCGTATTTGCGACTAGTTGTTCCCCGCAGTTTCACACGCGTTAATTTTGGCGTTCCCGTTGGAATTCCGAGGTAAAAAGGACTCTATATGCTTCTCTGTACCCCCGACAATGTGTATGCAAAATTTCATGATGATTGGTTAAGCCATTACGCTGTGAAAGCGTAACAAACAAATGCTCATATAAACTTACATTCGCATTTATAACTAGCTGTCCGGCCGCGATAATTTCGGAGTTCCCGCGGGAATTTCAAGACAAGCTATACGTATAAACCCTCCTCTTGAATCACTAGTGGTGAACACCGCATGAAAATCCGTTCAGTAATTTTTGAGTTTATTGCGAACAAACTGACAGACGTGGCGGATGACTTTGTTTTATGTATAATAAGGATGGACCTATACGTAGCAGTGGTGAGTGTGGAAAACCGCATATTATATCCGATTAACCGGTAAAATAGGCGCCAATAGCCGGTGATTACCGGTAAGCCGGTCATTACCGGATGCGAGCGGTAATGGTGCAGTAATTTGCAGTTCCAAATTATTGTTAAACAGTATTAAGTTAATGCTAAATGAATAGTGGCTTTAACATTGGATATCGGTGTATCTATTTAGAATAGAGTCTAGAACACAGACATACCTATTACGGTGCGTGTAGACTATGTAACATGTTAGATAACTTTTGTTATATAAAACTTCTCCATTATTAAATTTTTTTCCAACATTACAACGTAAAACAATACTGTACATACACATTAGAATACCAATGTTTTATAACCATTGTCGTTTCTCGTTCTTCAGCGCTAAGCTATCCACAATGTCGCTGAGAGGACGTTTCACTAGGTGCGGCAGAGACTGTTGCACTTTTAAATAACAAAAGAAAAACACTAAAAAATACCAATAAGTCTAAGTTATATAACATGTTTTGTTATGTAGTCTGTACCCATTGTTATATGAACATTTAAATATGGACATAGATAAGCAATAGTGTGTTAACCCATACTGGAGAAATTGTGAGTAAATCGTGTTTTAAAATTATAGCGCCATTTTGTTTCAACATTTTATTCTATTCTATTCTATTCTAAATGTCAAAGACAAAGGACAAAGGTTCAAATCTTAACAATGAGCTTGAACTGCCGGTGAAGGAAAACATCGTGAGGAAACCAAAGCATTGGTAGTAGGGCGCTCTCTAGTGCCCGGCTGGCTAGCTACCATCTTTAAGTTGCAAATCTGTCGCCGAGCACCTAACGGTGTGTTCCGGCAGCCCCACTTGAAAGCCAGTTCACATCCCCATTCCAGGTCGGCGACGCACCTGCATGCCTTCTGGTGTTGCAGATGTCTATGGGCGGCGGTAATCATTTACCATCAGGTGTACCACTTGCCCGTTTGCCCCCTATGACATAAAAAAAAGGAGATTGACAGGGAGTCCTCGGACAGAATTTGACGCGCTTTATTTTACAGACTCCTGCTACCCTTAGGAACATAATGTACTATGTCTACATCCTGGGCAGCACTTGGTCCACTCTTCATACAAAGATTCGCATTCAATTTACCTTATATATACCTTATATATTATAACTTGATAGTTCAACATATCGGATTTTTTTTAATAACCAGCTAAACTTAAGTTTTATGGACCGTTTAAAAATTTAATATCACCGGTCGCGATGTTAAGAATTTGTCCGGTACCCGGTCCATAAAAAAGTGTGCCAACTTTCTTTATTGCAAGGGGCATCTTAACCCTATTAAAGCATTCTGGAGATCTTTAATTACATCCCCCTTAATAATTATTTTTTATTAAAGTGAAGTATTTAGTAAGAGATGAGCACCACTTCAGTTAATTATTCTTTACTAGCTGTTGCCAGCGGTTTTACCCGCGTTAATTTCGGGGATTCCACGGGAATCCCGGGATGATAAGTACCCTATGTCCTTCTCCACATCCCTGAAAACATGTTTATAAAATTTAATGGTGATCGGTGGCTGTGACAGAGTATAACAAACAAACAAACTCATTTTGAAATTTATAATATTAGTAAGGATTCCATAGAATATATATTTAAGGTTTCTTCAATCAAACTTTGCAGGAAAACAGAGAAGGTCATGGGGTTCTTTTTATCCCAGAAGAATTTACGCGGGAACTCCGAAGTTTAAGCGGGTGAAACCTCGAGGAACAGCTAGTAAATCGATATTTTTAAGTTTATCTTCTTCTTTATAAATAAAAATGAATGTTTGTACGTCTGTTCTCTGTGCGTTAAGTTTAGAAACCATTGGTCCGATTGTGATGAAACTTTGGCGGGTTGTTCTGCCTGGGTCCGCAAAGGTTCCTGATCCCAAAACTCACGCAGGCGAAATCGCGGGGCACAGCTAGTAGTCAATAATTATTGTCGTTGCATACGTTAAGTTACTTTAAAGTTATTGTAATTAATTAGGGTGTATCCTTGTACAGCCTTATGTATTGTATAATAAAATTGAATTTGGTATTTAGTGTCCTGGCGGCCATTTTGTATACTTACGAATATTTTCAAAGAGCGATATCGAGTAGGTATAGTTTGAGTATGGACGTGGAGCGCACCCTGCCCGGGGGCGTTGTCGCTGAGCTAGCGGCAGCACTAATGCACCAGTTTGTCACTAAGCGTATTGGTATACGCGCCCGAGGGATCCCGTGTCTCGAATCCATATAGATTTATAGCCTTTGTTGATCTATATTTGCACATATAATATTTACTAGCAGGGCCTTTATTCACTGTGACCAATACACGGCGCGTTAAGAGAACACGCCACAAAAATTTATTTAGTATTTTACACCAGAAAAATACATTTGTTACGTGTAATACAGAATATAATCTATGCGTTTAAATAAAATTGGAAAGTAAATACCGTACTTAACGTGAAAAATCAATTTTTATAATATTTCTCTGTCTGTTTGTTCCGGCTAATCTCTGAAACAGCTAGACCGATTTTAAAGGGACTTTCACTGGCAGATAGCTAATATTACAAGGAGTAACTTAGGCTACTATTATTTTAGAAAAACAAATAGTTCCTGCGGGAATTGCAAAACTAGCGTAGCTAGTTTCTAATATTTTGGCATCTGGAAATATACCTAGTGTTTTTGGGACGCACGTTATGGGCAAGGATGTTGTTGGTCATAGTGAATAAGAGCCCAGGGTGCCTGCGGCATCGTTCGCGTTAATGTAGATTTAGTCAATCTTTTTTTTTCTTACATCTTTTTTTATCTCAGAGATCTTAGACCTCCTTTCTGTACCATAGAAAATGTGTTTGCGAAATTTCGTAATGATCGGTTGAGACATGAAAGCAACAAAGCCAGCAAAAAGTTTTGCATGGTGGTAGGACGCTCTCTCGTGCCCGGCTGGCTAGCTACCACCTTTAAGTTGCAAATCTGTCGCCAAGCACCTGACGGTGTGTTCCGGCAGCCCCACTTGAAAGCCAGTTTCCATCCCCGTTCCAGGTCGGCAACGCACCTGCACGCCTTCTGGTGTTGCAGATGTCCATGGGCGGCGGTAATCACTTACCATCAGGTGTACCACTTGCCCGTTTGCCCCCTATGACATAAAAAAGAAGTTCGTATTAGCATAAACAGGGTTAATTTTTCGACCGAAAGTGTATTCTCATATTGGAAACTACAAGGTATGGCGAAATTGCTTGATGGACTCTTCTTGGGGTCAATTTCTTAATTGATTGAATTCATCAACCTACTCAGATTTTGTTAAAAATAATTTTCTTAGATGTCTGTTACATTTCCACGCCTAACTACTCAACCGAACATCACGAAATTTTGCATTAACGTTGTCATACGTACAGAGAAGAATACGGCACATTGTATTCCGGAATTTCCGCGGAAACTCCGGAATTAACTCGGCTTACACCGCCATATTTGTTCAGAGTCATCCATGACTTGGACTATCTACTGTCCCCATTGCAGAGAATACAAATAGTTATATGTATATGTATATTCCCGCGGTTGGGTGGTTTCATACGATCGGTCGTTAGTACATGTTAGTGCTAACAACTCAATGTACGACCGCGCAAATCTCGGTTTATGCGTTCAGTCGGTCTAGATAGCACCGAACTCCGAAGCTAGGTTACAAGTGAGTTGGGGCCAACACTAGAACCTTAGTTATATAGTTATATACTATACAGGTAATTTTAAAGCTCGATTATTATTCAAGCATGTAAATAACAAAAATATAAAAAAAAACACTAATCTCAGAGAAAACCTTTAACAACAACGTCGGTATTTGCATGTAAATTACATTTGATTTGCTGGCGCATCAGTAACTTGTGTTCAATTTATCATTTTTTTTAATGTTTGACTATTCTGTATTGAAGAGAGAGAAATTAATATTATATTTTTTCCCACAAAAGTGTTGACAAAATTGTTAAATTTTGTAAATGTATCTTTCGCCTCTAAATCCATATTCAGAGGTTGTATGTAAAATGTAGAGTAGCACTCGGGTGACGCCGCAGGAAACCGACTGGTTATAAAAATTAAATCCGCACTCTAACCTTAGTATATTTACCATCGTTAAGCATGTTATGTGTGCCGTGTATAGTTTACCTTTCGATAACAACGCATGCTTATTATCAGGGGAATTAACTCGCAACCTGCAAGGAAAACTGAATCTAATTGCCCTCGCACTAAGTGTTATATTAGTGGCACGTGATGAGTGAGTTACGAAGGAGGCCGTTCATAGACGTGGTCAGAAATAGACTAGGCAGGTTGTTCTTACAAGCGTGCCGCAATGAAGCTTTACTGCGCTGATTTGTACGCGCGGAGAAACAGTAAATAAATAAATAGTTCAAGTTTGTTTTCGAACGTCGAGGAAGCAAATCAACGTTAAAAACAGTTTACGCTGTCAGTTTAAAATTATAATATGTATAATGTTAGTGGTAACTCAATTTTAATTATGCGAGAACAATGAGCCGTAACCAGCAATAAACTACATACGGTAGGTACGGTAAAAGTTACGAAAGTTAAAAAACATAAAGTACGGCCGCACTCAGAGTCGTTTTACTGAAAATGAAATCAATGAACTTTAATTGGCGTTTGACTAGTTAAGATAAATTTAGTTAAATGCCAACTAACATTAATTTAATGAATGTCTCTGAATGCGACAGGTTTGTTTTAAAAATCTTCACTTAAAATTAAGTAATCATTAAAACGACACTGAGTGCGACTGTGAGTCACTCCAAAAGGGCGGCCTTATCACATTCCAAGTTTTCAAAATTAGACCTTCAACTCGTGTTTTCAAAAGCTAGGTTTAACTTGCAAGTGCTTTATAAAAAGTTCTATTGTGTGTACAATTTTACCAGCTCACTTTATCTATTCTACATGAAATCTATATCTTAGTTCGTTGATACAGAGTAGAGGAAGTTCATTTAAAATTTCCATTATTGGCTTTCAGTGCACGAGTGTATAGGTAAATGTTTTGCTTTCATTATTTTAGCAGTATTATACAAACATACATACAAACAGACAATCGTTGTTATGGTTTCTGTACTTAGTTCTTAGAAATTATAAAACCTATTAATTATCTTCAATGTACTGGCACTGTGTAGTAGGTATTATAGTGCAATATTAACTTGCTGTTATCCGCGGCTTCACCCGCGAGAATTTTTATTTTAATTTATTAATTCAGACACAAAACAAGTTACAGTCACTTAGATAATTAATTATAAAGTAAATTTGTAGGGCTCTAGGCTGCAACTCAAAACTTATGCCCACAGCGGGGTTGTGATGGGTACAATCACACAATAAACTTAAATTAGGAATTGTAACAATAACAAATAATTAATTAACTAATGAATATTAATAATTAAATTGTGGTCATTACAATTCCCAATCTCAGCTGGAGCTTATGTATCTATATACAGGAAGAAAATTAAAAAAAAGAACATCGAGATTCTCCCTAGAAGTCCGGTATGGAACCTTCTTACATAAGGTCTATCATATTATACTTAGGTAGAGCTTGTCTAAGCTAAAATGACGCGCCCTTCCTTCGGGTGTACGCACACGCATAACCGTTAAAATATCGATACGACACACACATATAAATCTGGTTTTGCCATTCGTCCTCAGTTGCCGCATAGTGTCGCCGCACTCACATTATTAAAGAGATATTATCAATACAGTATGATCTCGCACATCTTAAATGCTAATTAAGTGAAAGAAAGAAAGAAAGAAAATACATTTATTTCAGCACAACACACAAGAAAAAGAAACAAACATAAACAGTGCTTAATCTAAAGAGACATAGACAAGTGGTGGGGCGCGTCATTTTAGATTAGACAAGCTCTATTAATATTTTAAATGCAAAAGTATGCCTTTATTTCGATTTGATTTCTGTCTGTTTGTTATTTACCGTCTCATGCCTTAACTACTCAACCGATCGCCATGAGATTTTGCACGCTCGTTTTCAGGGGTACAAAAAAAAAAGGTACTTAATTTAATCCGGATATTCCCACGGAAACTCCGAAATCTACGTAGGTGAAACCACAGGACACAGCTCGGTTGAGTAGTTAAGGGGTGAAGGCGTAACAAACAAATTTACAATCGCATTTATAACATTAAATTAGGATGTAAAGACACACAGGTATATATCACAATAGATTCAGCTCACGACCGCGCAGTCTCGTCTCTCCATACTTCGTGCAAACAGCGCAGCGCAACGGTAATGATCATAATTTTTCAAATTCACTCTCAAAGAAAGACGCCGCTGCAATTTCAATGTAATTAACTCCATTCTGCGCTAGAATTAAGATATACTGCCTCAGATATTCTAGACGGACCATAAAAAACTAGGTTCTTACAGAATGTAAGCACTTCTAGAGAATAAACTTTGCAATTTGCTCCGTCAAACTAGACGGCGAAAGTTACGGCGGTGTTGGAAATTTTAGTGATTTTGTGAGCGTTTTGAATCAAAATAATTGACAGACGTTTGGTGAATAACGCGTCACTAAAGTCACTATGACTATTTTATTAAATACAATATGAAGGTTTTATTCCAAAACAATAAATAAATAAGCCTTAAATAGGTTAGTTACAAAGTACAAACCGACTCACTTCAAAGCGAGAAATAAACAAAATTTGTCACAAAAAAATTAAAACCGACTTCTGCGACTAGCCAAATAGGGAGTGATAGTCAGTCTTCTCCTACCATATTGCAAGTATGTGAGCGTGAGCGTGCCTATCCCGCTCGTCGTGAGCAAAACAACCCAAGTGGGCAGACACATTAAGCGGGCTTGGCACCGAATTCAATCCGATCAGTGGTAGGCGGTAGCACAGACCAATAATAATTACCTTCGTGTGTTTTTGTATTTTAGTTTAAATCGGTATTTTGTTATTTTACTTACTTAGTCAGATTCGATGTTATTGTCAACTCGTGTCATCTCTTCAAAGGGCTTGAAAAAAATATATAACGAAGATAGAAAGATATCAAAATTACACTTAATCTCTCATGTAAATACAGATTCTCTGCCGAATCTGACACACACATGATGAGGATAAAGGACTTTAATATGGACATTAACGACAAAAAGTCCAGGTTTTGCTGAGCTCAAAAAAGCTGACATTAACTTATCGTTAGTATTAAAACAGTGAAGCCAAGTGGTAAGAGGGATTTGACGATGGATTTATAAATACAAAAAGAGATCCACCATACTAGCCTCTGACTCATCAAAGTCGGATTATATAATATTCGAAATGTGAAATTGAGCGAGTTTGAAGCAAAGCGGGAAGCTTCGGGTGAACTCGGGTCTAGAGTTAGCGACGAGCTAGTTTGGCGTTTGTTTTACTAATAAGGGCCTGTGCACACCACGTTTTTGAAACGCGCGCGCGTTTGTAGCTATACAGACGCGATACGCACGCGAGTCAGACGCAGCCTATAGAGATAAAAGCGCGCCTACGACGCGCGTCTCTAAAGCGCGCGTCGAGGGCGCGTTTAAAAAACGTGGTGTGCACAGGCTCTAAGACCCCCAGCACACGGCATATTTTAAACGCGCAGAAGACGCGCTAGTAACGCAAGTATACGCGCTTCAAACGAGATTTGAATGCAAACTTGTGACCTAAGCACATGGGATGATCGTAAACGTGCGTCTACTGCGCGTATACGCGCAGATACACCGATACAGACAAGCGTAGCTTCTGCGTTTTGGTCAGAGACCCCTCATCAGTTTTACAATGGCAACACTACATACATTGACTTTAGTAAGTACTGCTTTTAAAAAGAAAAAGACTTTAAAATAAGCGAATCTATTGTTTATTCAGCGCCGCTCTACCCTTCCTCCGGCCGTTTGTACGCGCATCAAACGAGTTTCGAACGCGCTTCAAACGCGCGTTTGTATCGCGTTTTACGCGCGTTCGAATCTATAAAAACGCAAAAATCGGCATCTATGGCGCAGAAAACGCGCGTTCCTGAAACGCGCGTCGCTTGCGCGTTTAAAATACGCCGTGTGCTAGGGGCCTAAGATGTGTAATCGATTGTATTGACGTTCAACTGCTTGAAAAAAGTGCTGTGGTCAAGACCCACATGATTTTTGTTTTTTTTTTTGCTATAATGTTTTATTATTACAACCAGTACCTAATATTACTCGGTGATGTTTTTGTTACGGAGGGAAATAAACTTCTTAACGTAATCTTAACTTCCTGATTATTTACAGCAAAAAAGCATATTATGTACATATGTATGTATTTTTCGACTACGTATTGGTCAGAATTAGAACCTAACCTAACGCTGACCGCAAACACAAAACTGCGAGCGTTTTTAAACTCGTTAATATACAATTTGTTTGACTGACGATGCTGTTATGTTGGCTTCATTATCAATCAAATATGGTGCAACGAAATAATTAATTTCCTAAGTGCTCCCGCAGTGTCTTTTTTCATCGTAATAATTTAGCAACTCAACAGCTGTATAAGTGTCCGGAGGGGTTCGCTCTGAGCTCGATTGCTCTCCGCGGGTGCACTTAAAAGAGAATTCCAATTTAATAGCCGCCCAGGAACCTAGCTGACGGATATTTTCTATGCATTTATTATTAAATGGAGCCTTCATTTTTAAAGTTAACCATCCGTTGTAAAACAGTTCCCACGCCGTTATAACGTGTCGTTTTATGTTTTATGTAGTAAGCAAATACTGAGTGCGGACTACTATTTAATTTATGAGATTTTTAATTGTATTCTGTTTAACTTTAGCACTTTCGTGTTTACTTTATTTTAAGATGAATTGGATAAAACACCTTGGTTTCTGTATTAAATATCACTGAAAGTCTAAGGTTAAATTATTTTAGTATTAATATTCAATCATATGAATTGTTTATCTAGGCTGATTCACAATGGGGAGAACAGAGATAAAAATTTGCTATGGTCGTAAAGATATAGAACCGTTTGTTTCCGTTTTATCTTTGTAAAAGTAGGTATTAATTTGAAACCCGCCACGTTCGTACTGACTCTCTGTCGAAGAAACTTTTTGGATATCTCTCGAGGATTCGCCTCGAACTTTCGGGCATATCCAAGGGTTCTTTTTGAGTGTTATTCTTTTCTGCAAAACAAATATGACTTGTAATGTACAAGTTTAGAATTAGGAAGTGATACTTGGAATGTTCCGATAACTTTCTCATACGCGACCTTAATCAAGAGCAGTAGGTACAGATTTCAAGAAGCCTTCTGAAATACGTCAACTGCTATACCTCTAATAAAAATATGATGTTCTTATAAAAATTGGTTGGGAATATTAAATAATGGGATAATTATGAAAAAAACCGAGAGGCAATCAGCTTCGTACAACGTACCAACACAATTTTCTTTCCCGCAGTTACAAGTAGGTATTACATGTGGCAGGTACCTGTAGTTTTCCTATTAGTAAAGGTTTATATCTAAAAAGCCTTTTAAAACCGAATTTGTGGTCTTTTGTGGCAATTGATATTATATATCAAGATCTATTTTTATACCCTTTCAAGTTTCTATACGTACGTTGCTTAGATTTCAAGAAAACTCTCTGTGGCACTAGTCGGATGGACATTAGAGGGCGGGTTTCCTTCTAATGCTAAGGTGGGTACCAAATTTTACAATATAAAATGTGTTAGTAATAAATGGAAATTGTAGTGATATGGCTTTACCAAATTCCAGTTGGGTACAGTTTTTCTAAAAATTTCTAAGTTCTACCATGTTAAAAATAAGTGCTACTCGACCGTCTCGAGTGGGAGTCTACTAACCCGTGATCGGTACGGATCGTTCGAGTGTACTCGACTAACTCCCAGTCCTAATGCGGCCCCCGGGATGCGGGTTTTGAGAATTATCGCCCCACAATCCGTTGCAATGGTGAGGATTATCAAAGTTTCTAATGGGAAAGCGATTTTGCCTTAACTACTACCTATTTTGTTACAACTAGCAATGCTTTCTTCCTGCTGCGTACGACTGACCTGCAGAATGTCTAGCTATCCGCCATTTTGTTTAAAAAATAATAATTGGCCCCTCGAAATTAAACAAAACTTGTTTTTTTTTGTCCACAAATGCCACACAGCCTGTTTTTTTAACTATCGTAAATATTTTAGCTATCATAAAATCCTTACGGTTATGTAATAAGACTTTACCTAAATTTAAATAACCTTTGTGAGAATTTACAAAAAAGTTTACTCAAATAATATTGCTACTAGTGAGGTATACTTATACTTATAAAGTTGTACTAGTTTCAAATCTCAACCCCTATCGTTTCTTCATCGACTGCAGGCTTTCGTAGAGACCCCTTTTTGTTGGAAGATTGAATTGACCAGCCGGACCTCCACTTTACTCGACTTCATTTGACTCCAGTTAGTTTCGACCGCAAGCTCTTAGCTCGGCACAACCAACTTGTGCGGCCATCGAGTACCTTCTGTGAAATGTCTTTGATACAGTTGAAGAGCTTTTTGTCGTCGTGATGCGAGGGAAACTTTTTGAATTGAAAATGTCTAAGGTCACCCTTTGCTCTGTCCTTTCTTTTTATTTGTCAAGATTTTTCTTTTTTTTGTTGTTTTTGGGATAGTAAAGTAGGTATATTTGAATTTGAGTGTTTCAAAGAATTAGTAAAAAAAATTTTTACGCATTTTAAAAGTAGGTAGGTATGTAGGTACCGACTTTCGTACGTACTACGTAACTTTCTTATTTATCCAGCACGTACTTGAATGTGTAAATAAATACCTAATATAAAGTCAATAAACACTAGCTTTTAGAAAGCAGTCTATGTAGTTCAACAACTATAGTACATTGTTATCCTAGGGGTGAAAGTAACTTATTTAGTCCCGAGACGGGGTTTGGCCAATAGATCGAGGGACTAAATAAGTCTTTCTCCCGAGGATAACACTGTGCTTTTCATTACGAATGCAAGGAAAGTCAAAATAAAAATAGGAATTAGCTAAAGAAAAAATGAGTGAAGATCGGGTAGTCGCTTGACACTTTCCCACCTATTTCTTTTTCTTTGGCCGGCTAGCTATTCAGCCAGTATTTTTTATTTACATTGTGGCGACCTAAAAAAAATATTTTCTTTAATTATTAAGTATTAATTAAAGAAAATAAAAAAATATAAATAGGAATTAGCTTAAGAAAAAGTGAGTGAATTTTATTTTAATTAATACCTACTTAAACTTTACGTTATTTCAATTTTACATCGCGCTGGCTGTATAGAAAGTTGAAACATGGTTCAATAGAAATGTGAAAATAGACCTAGTTTTTTTTTAATAATTTGACAGTTGTCAGTTGAAAGCGATTCTCCCTAGGGCTGAAAAGGGTTACTTTCAACCCGCTTCTCAGGCAACTTCAGACCTACTTTCCGAGTATGAGTAATGAAAATTTTTTTTAACTTTTATATGTAGATACGTAGTATGGGGATTCAAAATTACGACTTTGTATAAACGTAGGTATGAAACATTAATATTCTAAAGCAAAAACGTTTGTTTGAATTATTTTTTTAAAAAATAATCAATTTCGCACTTAATAGGTATAGCGTCATAGATATGAGTGTCGGACGACTAAATGTATTTTCTTCTTCTTCTTCTTCTTCTTCTAGAGGAAGAGACGGGATAGTTCCTGAACTCACTAGTTTTAAAAACTGACGTATCAGGGAGAGATCCTTGTCAAGAAAACTTAACTGCTAATGCGACGACTTGGTTCAACATCCTGATGATCCTGTCCAGAGTCCACCCGCCAACCGACGCCATATTGTGGTGTGACCTCGTGAAATAGTTGGAACTCTCTGAGATTACCGCCAACCCTAAGTTGGGCAAGAAATGAACTAACTACCCAAGTTAGGATTAAATACGGCATCAAAGGGAGCTTTATCATCGGCAGGTGTCGGTAAAGGCTGAGCGCACCCTAAACTTTGATAATGTGCCGTTTGCTTAACGTCATTTTAAATCTGTTATCCGAAACTCGCTTTGGTCCATGACTTTGGCCATGTGAAATTTGTATTCTACATATAATTTAAAAAGCATAGCATTGTCAGCTCATAGACGATCACAGTTTGGACAAAATTCTGATTATAGGGTGTCCACTACAACTGTTTTAATGTTATAATCTAGCTGGTGTTTGCGATCAACCATAGCTCACCTTGAGTGACGGTATGGTCGAAAATTATACCTAATCATGTTGCATGTAACGAGGCGGCCGTATGCCACTTGTTATGATATCCCGCCTCATATATTACTTTTTATTTTTTTTTTAAATTGTTTTGTATTTCTTTTTGTAAATTTCAAATTGTTAATTTTTATATCCTGATTATACTTTTTGACGGACTCCTATTTTAGATCTCAGATGAATAACATCTAAATTATTATCGTATCTAATAAATTTTATTTTTACCATTTGTTCAATTTATTTTATCGAGCTAGCCGAAGGTCCTTCCAACGCCCTACTCCTACCTCCTACGAACCTTACAGCCATGCTATAGGAACTGGTTTTCTAGTGATGCGGTCGAAACACACCTTTGGGTGCTTTATGATTATGATTTTTACTCTTTATATTCCGTTCCAGGTTTTGACATCTCGCAAATGCCATCAAAATTTTACTCTGTATTTAACTTTGTTTCTAACCGTACTATGGGTACATGGAGACTGATAGTAACCATACATGTAAAGATACCATTAAATTTGTTCGCTTAAATAGTTCACAGAAACTTTAAGTTATTTTTGTTTGGGAATAACACTAGTACCACTCTATCTTTTCCTTTCGAATGTATGAATCGACAAGTAATAAAGTTCTAGATGGAATAAGATGACTTTTCTCCAAGTATCAGATTTCAGTTTTTTCAAAGTTTCCTTGTGGTTGTAATCCGTACCTGGATCTGGAAATTAGACGTCTGAGCACTTATGCTCCATGTGGTCTTCTAGTTCTTTCAAAAAACCAAACTGTAGTCAATGGACGTTGCTGAAGACTTAAGGATGCAACTTAGAGATCAGTAACTTGGCCTGGTATCAGAATATTCCAGCGCACTAAAAATATTCATCGACAGTTCCTTCGATTTTATAAAGATTTTAAAGAAAAAATAAACTTACCTCAACACCTTTATAGATGTTGGGTTGGCAATTGTATTATATTTTAACAACAAAGAATCTTGTCGCTCGAATGTCGATAAAGTCTAGTTCACAGGTACCTGGCACAATAGACTCGCTTTATATTAAAAATATCAGTTAAAAAAAATTCACGCTTACTTGGATTTTATTACTTCATCGAAAAAATTCTATAATAATACCTATTCTTTGATGAAAGCTATCTTTTGTGTTTGCGACTTAAATATTTTTTATTCCCCTTTTTTTCCAGCAGTAATCAATACGAGAGGTGTATGCACAGAACACAAAAATAAAGCTGATCCCATTCGTTTCGGGTTCTTGTATATTTTGACGATATTCGCCAGTGGAACGTTCCGCTCGGACGGGTACAATCAATTCGTTCAATGATCTAGAAATAAAAAGTTGCCTGCGTTCCCACCTATCAAATAGTCTGGCTATCTTATCTAGGGCCGAGTATGTTTGAATTTGTATAAAAAAACGAATGATTAGTCGAACAAAAACATTATAATTTAAACCACAGGTTGTAAATCGAAAAAGTTACATTCACCACATTTTCCTTTTGGTAGCTTCTAGCTTCTATAAACTATTTAATGGTAATTGAAAGTTGAACCCTACAATTCTCTTAATATGTCAGCTATTGACTCACTATTGCTTAATTATATTAAGTACTATTCAAAGAATTGTCACACGATTTCTTTTCCATTACATCGTATGTTGCATTAATATTATAATGGGCTTGTCAACCAAATTTATGTTTTTAGTCCGTCTTGAAGATTAATAAAACATATTGGACAAGTATTTTTCAATTTTATATGTTATGAAAAAAAGTAACGGAGATACATTAAATCGGAATGTCGAGTGACGTCACGCCGTGCAACAGTTTATAGTATGTTATGACGTCAAGAGCCCCCACTTCTGTGCTTTAATGCGTTTTATCTTCGTATTTTTTCAATAATTTGAAAAAGCAAAAAATACGTGTCTATTATTTTTTTATTATCTAACAGACGGACTAAATAGAATTTTGATTTTCATACCCCGGAAACTACTCTATTTTGTTAGTGAATTTGATACCTTCTAACCTGTATTAACCAACCTCATGCAGCCCATTAGTCGTTCGGTTCAAACATGGAAGCATATTTTTAAAGCTTTCCAATATATCTAAGATACGGATTGGTTGTCAGAAGGAATAGAACTTTTAGGGACATATTTTAGCGGCATTAGTTAGTAATGCGAGATCTGTGTTTGCCTGTGGCGTTATGGAGTGTAGGTTCTTATATAAGATGCATCTTTGTACGTCGTCTCTTAGTTGATGGCGATCGTACATTTTGATAAGGCACCTTGCAGATTGAGATGGATGGCAATATTTTATTCAAGATTGTGTTGTATTGCTTCGTGTGTCGGGTTCACAACACATTCATTTTGGATAAACTCCATGACGGATTTACTTTTCACCCTGCGCAAAGCGGGGTGCGTGATGTATGAGGGAGAAAGAGCATTTCTTTATTTCTATATAGTAAAAGTAGATTATTAAACGGCATATTATGTAATGTTTTCATTTTATTTTATTTATTTTATTTCATTAAGAAATCATACAGTGATACAAATGGATATAGCATCTTATCTTATCTTAAATAATGGGGTGGGCAAGCAAAGCCTCGGCACTTCGACCCTTGGGATCTTTTGTACCATCCCCATCCTGTGCTCCTCCCTCTACTCCCTGAAAACCTCGGCGGCAAAGGCTAGCGTGCAGTGGAGGGGTAAGAGCCTAACGTCCTCTGGTTCTGGATAGGCCATCCCCAGGAGGTCCATTCGTTTACGAGCCAAGGCATCGCACTCGCACATAAGATGTGCCATTGTTTCCACCTCTTCGCCGCACTTCCTGCAGGATGAGTCGCTTGCGAGTTTCATCTTCGTGAGGTGTTCCTTTGTCCCGAAGTGACCTGTAAGCACACCAGTGATTAGGCGGGCCTGATTGCGACTTAGGAGAAGTATGCTACGTGACAGTTTCTCATCTGTTTTGTCGCCGATAAAGCGTTTAGAATGCCTGAGGCCCGTAGTCGACGACCACTCCTGTGAGTGTCTTTTCCGGGCGTTTTCGCGAATTGCCTTTTTCACCATGTTTGCAGAGATCCCAACAAATGGCTCTGGTCCAATGAGGGTTTCATCTGATCCTTTCCTTGCCAGTTCATCTGCAAGTTCATTGCCTTGTATACCTACATGACCTGGAACCCAGATTAATCTGACCTTGTTGTTGGCGCCCAATTTGTTCATGGCATGGACGCATTCAAGCACCAACCTTGACTCCACTCTACATGATGTTACAGCTTTTAGCGCAGCTTGGCTATCTGTGAGTATGTAGATGGATTTTCCTTTTGTTTCGTTTTTGATATTTTCTTTAACACAGCTTATTATGGCGTAGGTTTCTGCTTGAAAGACTGTTGCATATCTTCCCATGCTCTGGGAAGATTTATAGTGTTCAGCATATACCCCCGCCCCTGTGCCCGTGCTCGTTTTTGAGCCATCTGTATACCAGATTAGGCTACCCATGTCTGGTTTTCGTATACCTTTTTTCCATTCTTCCCTGGTTGGGATTTTCACCTTGTAGTTCCTTTTGAAAGAGTAGACGGGGTTCATTTTGTCTCTTCCCATGTCCATCAGTCCGTCGATGTCGTTATTGGCATCCAATTTCGTATGCGTGGTTTGCGGAATGGATCTATTCCACGCCCCAGCCTCGGCTAGCCGATATAGTGCTTTCCTAGCCTCAGCCTCCACCTCTATGTGTAGTGGTGTGAGGTCCAATAAGATCTCCATTGCCGACGTTGGTGTCGTCTTGAAGGCCCCTGTGATTGAGAGACATGCTAGGCGTTGCACTTTCTTGAGTTCTGCCTTGCACGTTTCCAGTTTAGTCCTTGGCCACCACACGATGCTGCCATACTTGATTATGGGAACCACCATCATCCTGTAGAGCCAGTGGACTACTTTTGGCTTTAGGCCCCATGTACTGCCGTAGGCTCTACGGCACATCCCAAATATTCTTAGAGCCTTTGTCGTGATGTTGTTCACATGTGTTTTAAACGTCAGCTCCTTGTCCAAAGTGACTCCAAGATATTTCACTTCAGTGGACCAGTTTAACTGATTTCCTGACATAGATAAGGTTTTCAGCCCTGTTAAAGTCCTTCTCCTAGTAAATGCCAAGACTGACGTTTTACTTGGACTGACCGATAGTCGGTTTTTTGTACACCATCTCTCAACTCTGTTTAGAGCCTCTTGCATTAGACATGATGTAGTCCCAGGAAATTTTCCATTTACTAGTATTACAATGTCATCTGCATATCCTACCGTATAGTACGGTCCTCTGTTCAGTTCTTTGATAAGTGAGTCTATCACCATACACCATAGGGTGGGTGATAGCACACCTCCTTGTGGACATCCCCTAGTGGTTTTCACACACATTGTCTCTCCTCGTAGATTCGAGTGTATGATTCTGCCCTTTAACATATGGTCGATCCACCGACCAATTGTCCTGTTGATGCCATGCTCACGTACGGCGTCCTTGATAGAGTCGTGAGTTGTTCTGTCGAAGGCTCCTTCAATATCTAGGAAGGCTCCCAGACACAGCTCTTTTTCCTCAATAGCCTTTTCCGCACGACTGACCACATAGTGCAGCGCCGTTTCAGTGGATTTTCCCGACTGGTAAGCACATTGCATCTCATGCAGTTTAGTCCGTTTTAAAGGTCCTGTCCTTACGTATTTGTCTATAAGTTTTTCCATGCATTTTAAAATAAATGATGATAGACTTATAGGCCTGTAAGACCTTGCCTGATCGTAGCTCGGTTTTCCTGGTTTAGGTATATACACTACCTTTACCTGTCGCCATATTTTAGGTATATATCCAAAAGCGATACAGGCCTTGAAAATTCTGCACAATTGCGGCAACAATATTCCTGCACCCTGTTGTAGTAGTATTGGGTATATTCCATCCGGCCCTGGAGATTTGAATGGCTCGAAGCTGAATATTGCCCACTTAACCTTTAGTTCATCTACTACCTTTTTAGCAGTGTTCCAATCTTCTCTACTAGTACGGCGCGATAGCTCGTTAGTGGAGATTGGCTCCTCATTTACTGCCTCTATTTCCTCTGATCCTGGGAAGTGTGTCTTAAACATCACTTTTAGGGTCTCTTTTCCTGTGTCCGTAAGTTCTCCATCATCATCTCGAACAACTGACAATGGATGAACCTTAACTGCAGCCATCGCCTTTGAAAGTCTCATGCTTTCAGGTATTGAACTTATGTTGTCACAATGTTCCCTCCAAGCCTTGCGTTTAGCCTTTCGTACCTCCTTGTTATATTCTGTGAGCAGTCTGTGGTATTCACTAAACTCCTTTGTAGCCATGGCTCTATTAAAAGCTCTACGTGTGGTCTTCTTCAACTTTGAAAGTTTAGTAGACCACCATGGTACCTTCTTTGAGAGGGATTCCTTTTCAGGACAGTTGTTTAACCATGCTCCCATGATAGCCTGATTAACCCTGTCTGCTTCGAACTCCAGATCCACGGTCGAACCTAAGTTCCCGTTAAAGTTTCCCAGTTCCCCCTTTAAGTCCCTTCTGAAGGCGCTCCATTCGGTATTCCTGGGATTCCTTCTGCGTACAGTTGTCCATTCAGCCATGGTGCTGTACCTAAAGCATATGTATCTGTGATCTGAAAGCGAGGTCTCATTAGATACATGCCAATCCATAACCTTGTTAGTTGCATTGCTAGAAGCCAGTGTTATGTCTATTACCTCTCTACGTCTTGAAGTGACGAAGGTCGGCCTGTTTCCGTTATTGAGAATTTGTAAATTAGAACTTACCACGAATTCTAATACTTTTTCTCCTCTTTTGTTGACGTCCGAGCTTCCCCAGACGACATGGTGCGCGTTCGCGTCGCAGCCAATGATGACATGACAGTTACTTTGGCTACCGTACTCGACGAGGTTCCTCAACTTTGGTGTAATTGGTTCCACGTCCTCATATGGAAGATAGGCAGAAGTTATGATCAGTGCTTCCTTTCCTTTACTCCCACCGGTATGGATCTTGATGGTTGTTAGATCCCTGAAGCAAAAATTATGCAAGGGAATTGCATTTATCTCCTTTCGAAGATAAATACAAGTCCTTGCATCCTTAGTGGCACAGAAATAATAGATAATACCTCCCGTGTCACCCAGGCCCTTAACTTCCCCCTTATACAGATAAGGTTCTTGTATCAGGGCGCAGTCATAAATGTTCCTTTTGAGGTCACGCGCCAAAAGGGCCGTGGCCGCCTTACTGTGATGCAAATTAATTTGTACACACCTTAGTTCCTGTTTAGACATCTTCTTCTTTTTTTTTTTTTTTTTTTTTTTTTTTTTTTTTTTTTTTTTCCTCTCTCCTATTCCCCTTGAGCCTCCTCCTCTACCTAGTCCATCCGCTCCGGTGAAGAAGAGGAGCCCGACAAGTCAAGCCCTCCCAGCACGTCGAGCGCGTCATCGGTCCTCACCGACGTAGTAGGCGATGAGACCCGATCACCGCTCGGCATGGAGGGTCCGCCACTCGGGCCCCCCTCATCCACCGGCCGGATGCCTGTAGCGAGGTCCCTCCTTGGTCCTCGTCCCTCCTCTTCCTTTTGGGGCTCCACAGCATCGTCCTCAAGCACTTTGAAGGAGCTCATGTCGATCCCCGTATGGAGGCAGTAGTTCGCCGCCTTGATGACATCCGCGGACGTTTGGTCCATAAGAACAATACGCCTCACGGATGCCTCCTCGACCAGCGTGTCCACCACCTTCCATTCGCTGGTCCTCAGTGTAGGATTGACGCGCTGCAGCATCCTGAGCACCCTGGTGTTGTCGGTGCGGCCCACATTTTTGGTCTTCCACGCCATTTTGACCGGTTTTGGAAGATCCTTGGCCTCGACAACCTTCAGCTTCATGCCCTCCACGACTCTGCCGTTAAGGCATTGCAGCCACCTTACTGCAGCATCACCTTCACACGTGATGTGCACCGCCCCCGCAACTACTATGCCTACGGTGACAGTGGGCATAGGATCGGGGGTGTCCTCCAGGAGATCAAAGATTTCTCCCTGGATGGCACCCAACGATTCCACCCCTATCATCGTAGCCGGGTAGTTGTCAGCTATGACTGCCATCTTGGTACCCACGAGTGCTTCCCGATACGAGCCCTGATGTTTGGGTCTCTTGGAGCCCTCAGTGGCTTCCGCGGCTTCGTCACTGACCTCTCTTGGCCTTTTCCCCGAAGATGCGACCGAGGCACCTTGCAGCGCCTGTGCTCTCTTCAGGATCCTTCGCCGCTTGGCGGCCATGCTTCCTCTGCCCTTTTTAGATGGAGGGCCTTGCCGTGGGGGGTTGCTTTCACCGACCTCTTTTGGCGCGCTGCCGGGCACTGCGTCCCCCTCTGTCCTATCCGGATGGAGAGTTAGCGCGCCCAACTGTGCGCCGCCATCGGTGGCTCCCACAACCCCTACACCCTTTACGATGCGGAAGCCAGCACCTTTCCCATCGGTGGGGACACTACAGGTGGGCACTGCCGTTGGCGCGCCCTGCCTTGCGCCCCGCCCAATAGGTCCGGTGGTACCTTCCCTACGTCCTTTGAAGGGCCCCCCTTTCCCCCCTTCCTTTCGTGTGCCTTTTTCAGGCTCGACCTTTTTGACCGCTACCTTTTCGGCAGCGTCCTTCCTGCCCTCTTCGGGCGCACCGCGGTTTGGGTTTAAAGAATCCATATTTATTAGATGTTAAAGATTCACCCTTCCAGCTCCCCACCCACCACGGAGCCACAAATGGGATGCTAAAATAGCACCAGGGCTACTGGTCGGGTATAGCGCTCCCAATGGCACAACCTACGAGACGCAAATGGACGAGCCAACACTGCAGCCTGCCACCATCTAGGTGGTGGTCCACTAATAGAAATAGTGAACCTTGTTTCCTGATGGCCACAGACATGCAGGCAGCGCGCCCAGCCATCTGCAGGCCCCACCACCAGGCTCGCTCACCAGACGGCCATCTAATGGACGCCACAGCCGATTGATCCCAGCTGGCTAGACTGGGACCTCCCGTGTGAGAGGAAATCCAGACCAAAGAGGAGTGTTGCTATTCGATTGTAACAACCGCCGACATCTAGTAGCTCAGCCTCCAGGATTCCTTCATCCCCCCGTACGGGTCCCCGCGCACGGCACAAACACGCGGGTGGTCATTATGTCTCTCCCCCAGCATTTTGTAGTGAGGAAGGGACTGCAAGAACCTGACCACCTAGCCCCTGCATCAGATTATATATACACGCTATTACAAATAGATATATAAATTAATATATATGTTACTTATATAGTTATGGGAGTGTGGGTAGATATATATTATAGAGATCGGAGGGGGGAAGCAAGGGAGTAATTGGGTTAGGAGTGGGTCATACGAGGGAGATAGAAGGAGAATTGGTTTAGGACGACTCCGCCCCTGGGGGTGGGTTGACGGAGACGCCTTCTCTTGTCCGGGGTTCGCAGTAAGCAAACATTCCCCAATGCAAGACTGAAGACTAAAAAGGACCACAGTATTGCATCAGGGGGGCAATCCGCAACCCGCCCACCCGCTCGGTCGCATGAGAAGGAAGTGCGCACGCTTCCTGTAGACTATATACAGATAGATTATACCCTACAGGCACGAACCGAGAAATATAGCATACACATATATAACACATAGAAATTTACAGCAGTAAGACCATTACATTCATTTCTTCAAAAATACTGTGGTAGGTATGTATTGGCAAACATTTGTAAACATACGAATTACACAATATATCTACGACAAATATCTATACAACGTGTTAATGAATTAACTGAAAACCTGATACACCCCATTTAAAATAATAAACAATAACATGATTAAAATATATTTTATGTCGAAAAAATTTATACTTTAAAAGTTATTCAACATTAGTTTGGAGGTGACCTGTCTACGAAATTCCAAGCCCTTCGCCCGCGCCTACCAGTTCGAATTTTTTTACCGCGGGCGGCGTACGCGCCAAATATTGTATTGTAAATAATTTAGACATGGGCTAGTAAAAATGAAAAAAATTAACCTATATTAAAACATAGTGCGATCGATTCGCTAGTCGATTCTGAGCAAACTACTTTCTAGTTTTCAGTTAATTCGTTAACACGTTGTATATTATGTTTTAAATCTGTTGTTATAGTTTTGTTCGGCAATAGGTACAAGATAATACAATACTATATCTAAAACTTTTCATTAAAGTTACTCACTTCTTAAAAATGTTATTTAATTGTTTCAGGTAAAACTACAACCGTCGAAGAGAAATTTACCTTGTACTTCAAAACGAAAGCAGCCTACCAGACATTTAAATTAAGTATAAAAAATAACAATAGCAAAGCAAATCAAGCGAAATTAATTAATAGCCTTAATAAATTCATAAGGTTCTGTAATTTTCGGGAAGAGAACTACTCCATCGAAAACTCTGGGGTTTTGTGAATGTAGAATATAATATTATTATTTATCTCAAGAAAATCTTTTATCGACCATTGGTGACGGGAATGTGCCCGCCAACGTCTTAAACTGTCTAGTCTAATTTAGGTGTTATGACCATCAGTTAGCTGCCTAAGCAGTGTATCTTCTCTTCTTCTTAAGTACCTATTGCGTGATAGAAACCAACATATAATATATAATCCACGGCTAGATTCAACCTACATAGTTGGATTAGTCTTCGCGGGCGCTTGTCCAGAACAAATGGTTATAGTCAATGGGTTCGCTTTTTTCCCGATACTAATTTTGTACATACAATTCGATTGAACGTACTCTCCGCCCCTACTAGTGACGTAAAGTCAGCCATATTGCTCACGTTGTATTGTAACTTCGAGCTCCCCTACTAATGGAACTCCGTAACTCACCTCCATTCTGGATCAATCAAGGACTTCATCACGACTTTCAGTTAAAGCTGATGTTAAATGATCATTTGTAAAATCAAAGCCTTTGACTGATAATCGAAATGATCAAAGGTGGGACTAAAAAGTTTCAACTTCCTCACGAAGACAAATACTGCACTTTCTAGCCTTCTTTTCCTTCTCTATGCCGGAGGTTGCCTATGAAAAGTTTGCTATTAGCGATATACATAGATCCGCTTAATTGTACGTATTTACATGTACTGTGTTTTGTTACGGTTGTCTACCGGTGCAGAGACATTACATAACAATACATGTTATATAACATGTTATATAGTATAACTTAGTCACGTTCATTTTTTTTGTTGTTCTTTTGTTATTTAAAAGTACAAAAGTCGCTGCTCCAGCTATTGAAACGTCCCCTCAGCGATGACATTGTGGACAGCATAAAGTGCTGAAGAACGAGAAATGACAATAATAATATAAGATTGTTATACTGCATTGTTATTCTAATGTGTACAGTCTTGTTTTATGTTGCAATGTTGTATAACAATGTTACATGATGTGGAAATGTATAACAAAAGTTATATAACATGTTACATAGTCTGTAGGTACGTACCGTACTGTGTATGCAATAAAGTATCTTTGATTTGATGTCTGTACACAGTAAAAAAGCGAAGTCGATTCCCGACGTTTGTATGCTTAGATCTTTTAAACTACGCAACGGATTTTAATGCGGTTTCTATCAATAGATAGAGTGATTTAAGAGGAAGGTTTATACATACAGTTTGTTCCGGAAACCCCGTGGAAACTCCGAAATTACCGAAGGTGAAATCTCGCGGGATAGCCAGTATTATATTTTTTTTATCCATTTCACAACACAGATCTACTTGATCCCACAGTAAGCTATTAAAAGCTTGTGTTCTGAAGCCATAATATGTAAAATTATTTTTCATTACTCATACTCGGAAAGTAGGTCTGAAGTTGCCTGAGAAGCGGGTTGAAAGTAACCCTTTTCAGCCCTGGGGAGAATCGCTTTCAACTGACAACTGTCAAATTAATAAAAAAAAACTAGGTCTATTTTCACATTTCTATTGAACCATGTTTCAACTTTCTATACAGCCAGCGCGATGTAAAATTGAAATAACGTAAAGTTTAAGTAGGTATTAATTAAAATAAAATTCACTCACTTTTTCTTAAGCTAATTCCTATTTATATTTTTTTATTTTCTTTAATTAATACTTAATAATTAAAGAAAATATTTTTTTAGGCCGCCACAATGTAAATAAAAAATACTGGCTGAATAGCTAGCCGGCCAAAGAAAAAAAAATAGGTGGGAAAGTGTCAAGCGACTATTCGATCTTCACTCATCTTTTCTTTAGCTAATTCCTATTTTTATTTTGACTTTCCTTGCATTCGTAATGTTACCACAGTGTTACCCTCGGGAGAAAGACTTATTTAGTCTCTCGATCTATTAAACCCCGTCTCGGGACTAAATAAGTTACTTTCACCCCTAGGATAACAATGTACTATAAATACGAAATAGGCTTGCGGCCAAACGGTAACATTTCTTGTTTTGTCAGTATCGCATTATATCGGATAAATAATATTATTGATATCGGTATTCTGTAAAGTGATTACGTCAACTGAACCTGCTCGCCGCTATGTAGGGCACCAGTCCCATTGTCGTGGCGAACCGGATGATACTATGATATTGTTATTTGGATTGGATAATACGAAATCAGGGTTTCTAAACTGGGATTAAGTATATTGTTTTCTTGTACCTACTGCCACAGTTTGTGTGTAGAGTAATAGGGATGTGGACTACTTTTGAAAATCAAAATTCTAATTAGTCCGTTAGTTAGAAAATAAAAAACAATAGACACGTATTTTTTGCTTTTTTAAATAAATTAAAATATACAGAGATAAGGCGCATTAAAGTTTAGGGTGAGGGGGTCGTGACGTCACTAACCGCTAAAACCGCCATACAAACTGTCAGAATAGTGACGTCACGCGAAATTTCAACTCAATATATCGCCGTTATTTTTTGATTACGTAAAAAAAGAAAAAATACGTGTCCAATATTTTTTAATAATCTACAAGACGGACTAAAAAAAAAAATTAGTCAACATGCCCATTGCAAGTTGAGTTGAGTTATATATTAAAGATATATCTATATTGTAACTTTAAACCGACAGCGTGCTGCGGAAGAGTTTGTGGCGCAGCTTCTTCTCTTCAGCCATAGCGCTAGGAAGCTGTGAAGGGTGGATATTTTATGGGCGCTGTCATAATTACTGTAATTATATTGACGTCAAAAAGAGCCACATTATGGGCCAAATTTGAATAAAGGATTTGACTTTGATAATTTTAGCTTGTGAGTGCCACTTATAAGGTGTCTACTCTAGATATTTAAAGTAAATATTAAAAATCTTAGTTAAATAAATGCGAAAGTGAGATTGTTTGTTAAGATTTCACGGCTTAACGGCTCAACCGATCACCACGGAACATACATTTTGTCGGGGGCACAAGGAAGGACATAGGGTACTTTTATTTATACAGGGATTCCCGTGGGAACTCCGAAAATACTGCGGGTGAAACCGCGGGGAACAGCTAGTACATATTTTATAGTACTGAAATATAAAAAAAAATTATACTGTTTTTCATTACCTGGGCCCTTATTCACTATGACAAACAACATTCCATGCCCGCAACGCGCGTCCCAAAAACACATTCCCAAACGCTCCAGATGCCAAAATATTAGAAATTAATATTTTTTATGCCATAAGAAGCAAAACTTCTTTGAGCACCAGCGAAAAACCATAAGTGGCGCGTTATCTTAACGCGACGCGTTATGGTCATAGTGAATAAGATATATATTATGTATAGGTAGTTCCCAAAGATATCGTTTAGTTTGAGCAGGAAAGGCATCAGCATCAGCAAAGGTGAGTATTTCAATTTAGATCAACATAAAATTTCCATTATGAAGTCTCTTGTGTATCTTTCGCTCCGATGTCTTTTGCGTCACATTTCTCTGCCCCCGACAGCATATAAGTAGGTCTGCTCCCAGCACCCCCGGGGCCCACGTATCGCTGCACAAATGCGGATGCACCGATCCGTAAATTCTTGCACCATTGTCTCCCGCTGTTTGATATTGATGCATTGCGTCACAACGTTCCGATTCTGAGGGAATCTCTCGTTTGGATCACACAAATATGTTTCTACTTTTCTAGATACTTCAGAAAATATTGTGATCTTTTATAGAAGTTATTACTGGCTATTTCCTAAGTGTGATATCTTTGCCGATTGGCGCAGAAGGTCACCATGCCTACCCGCTAATCAAGAGGTTCCGAGTTCAATTTCCGGTGGGGGTGGACCTTGTGTGATGAACACAGGGCTCCACTAGTCTGGGCGTGTTTATACATGTATATCTATAGTATAATATATATATGTAATTCTATGTAGTACCACGTTTGTTGGGTTTCCACGACTTTTTCGGTGGTATCAAGTAGATATTATGTGTGTTTTGAAGTGGATTAAAAAATATTCAAATATTACGAAAACTGAATAACCCATGTTGAGATGTTGATCTTTGATCTTGAGTTAGTCCATAGTCCATATTAATAACTTTACTCTTCAAAATTATTAGATTGATTGATAGTTACAAAAAGTGTTATTTATTTATTTATTCAAAAGTTACACCAACATAGTAAACACTAACACTTACAGTAAAAAAACAAATTATTATTATGGCAATCGCTAAAAAGACTGGCACTTTTGGACCCATTTGCATTAATTTGAGGTGTTGTAATGTGAAATAGGTTTCTCAGATTTTTACAATACCTATCTACATTTGGGCTCTAGATTGTACGAAATGGCATCGGTTTTTTTTTTTTTAAATAGGACAAGTAATTTTAATTTACAATTTAAAGCGTTTTGGCTAGCTAAAATAACATAAAGTTAAACTATACGAGTAGTATCAAGGAGATTAAACACGCTATTAACTGCAAAGTGCACTAGTTGTTTAGAAAACTTCATCGTTCAACTGCGCTCGGTGCTGAATAGGTATTCACAGTTTGCTTAAGTCGACTCTTTTGAATTTGCACTTTAACTGGCAGGTGAGCACGATCCGGGCTAGTTATACCACAGGGTCGCCAACTGACGGATACTGGAGACTTCATGGCAGTGCAATATATGTACTTATTCGAATGATATGAGAATAGGGATGTTGACTACTATTGAAAATCAAAATTCTAATTAGTCCGTCAGTTAGAAAATGCTTTTTTAAATAAATTAAAATATACTGAGATAAAGCGCATTAAAGTTTAGGATGAGGAGGTCGTGACGTCACTAACCGCAAAACAGCAACACAAACTGTCAGAATAGTGACGTCACGCGAAATTTCAACTCAATACATCGCCGTTATTTTTTGATTACGTAAAAAAAAAAATACGTGTCCAATATTTTTTATTAATCTACAAGACGGACTAAAAAATAAAAATTAGTCAACATGCCCATTTTTAGATACAACGTACTACAATGTGCTTGACTAGTCAGACTTCGGTCAATTCAAAATTTTCACCTCCCTTTTCACCGTCATAGTACCTACCTAGTTAAAACTCGAAAATATTTTTCCAATATAAGTGTTTTTGTCTCAAATGATAGTGATTAGGTTCTTACTAATGACGAAATTTAATATTTCTTGACTTATAAAAATCTTATTGTAGCGTAAAGTATCCAACTACAAATAGATATATATAAACAATAGTGTGTTAACCCACACTGAAGAAATTTTAAGTAAATCCTGTTTTAAAATGATAGCGCCATTTTTTTGGCAAAAAATTTTGTACGTATAATATAATAAGTTTAGCGCAAGCAATAATTTTGAAAACTTAATTGGCAAAAACTTAAAATTTAGCAGTAGTTTTCAGAAACACTATTTAGGATTACACAATAAGAAGAATATTGAAAAAACTTAAAGTTTGTAGCAACAGGAGTTAAAGAACCGTCGCAACTCGCAGGGTGTAACTTTTTTTAAGATTATTCTTTTACGGTTTTCTATTAAGTTATCACTTAGCCTATCACCCGGTTCTGGCTTGACGTCGATTTACGGGACAACCTGTATATTGTCTAGGTTTGGTTTTAAATGGCACGGTCCCGTTCGTTTGGTGCCCCTAAGTTTGAAGTAAACTTTCGGTTCTGCGACTTTATAGGTATCTGAAGTTGAAGTTGTGACGTGGGCCGAACCGCGTGCCTTGCGGTGCTCCTGCCGCGCCGCGCCGCCCAACGCTCACGGCTCGTCTCCATAGTGTGGTGTAACTTTTAGCGAATTTGCATTGTGATTTGTGCTGCAAAATTTCCCACCGTGGTAATTATTAACTGTTTGCGGGCGTAGTTTTCTTGCGACAATTGACATAGGCATAAACAATATTTATTCAGAGAAAAACGGTTATTTCAATTTTCGACAAAGTTTAGCCAACATTACACACATTCATTCATATATTTATTTTTATGTAGTATATACCACGCTTGCTTGGTTTCCACGACACAAGCTAATAATAGCTTACTGTGGGATCAAGTAGATCTGTGTGTTGTGAAATGGACTATTATTATTCAGACAGCAATTTCAATAACCTTGTCATTTTTTAACGACTAATTTATTTTATTATGAACCTCAGCTTTTATATAGTTAATTGTAATTCTTTTTCGTGTAGACTTGAAAATTCAAACGACAGAAAGAAAAAGCATCAACTCGAGTGAAATCGAGAAATTTGACAAATAAATACGATAGAGACGCGATCTCAAAGCTTTAAAAGTAGCAAAATTTTATAGCGTTTCGATCTCATTTCAATTCGAGTTCGATTTGATCCTAGCTCGATTGCGTCAAGAGTAAGCCGGCTGATCGAAATTAAACCAAAACGAAACCATAGCCGAGTTAGCTCAATCGACCCCTGAGAAATAAAGGAAATATGGTGTTATTATTTACTGAATGTATGTATACACAAGATGAAAGTAGTAAAATATAGCGACAAGCGAGCACAGCCCGACGTGACAGCCGCACGTTCCTTCCACCTTATGATCACTAAGTTACTGGGTTATATTTGGTCTTTTCTCTCCTAGATTTATATCTTTGTATTATTACAGGTACCTATTCATCTCTTAATGTATTCTAGTTATAACTTCTAACTGTATATTGAGATTTTTCAAATGATCATCTCATAATTTTTGGAACTTTTGACTTTATCGGACTAGCGCGAGCGACCCAAGAGTATAGTAATAAAATCTTATTCATGCATTGATCATACATTATTTCTTACTATATTAACATACTGTTCTAATCAAATGTATAGCTCTCATGCATTTAGAAACTTCAGTGTTTTTATCAAGTCAGTGTAATTAACAATGATATAATACATATATAGGTACTTAGACTTTATTACACAGAGTCATTTGGTCCCAAACTAAGCAGAGCTTGTAAGATGAGTTCCAGACTACAAATAATTATACTTTTTTAATACACATTTATGATTAAGAATAAAATACCTTTTTGCTGATTGTTTTTGTATCACATGTATGATGTAGGTATTAAATATTTTTACAATTCTTTCATAATATCATATTTAATAACTATACGTGTCATGGTTTCGAATCGTTGGTCAACGGTAATAATTAATCAATTATTATAATTAACACTCGCTTATTCTGTGGAACTACGCTGACATGTTAATGAATCCAGTCGCGTCCTGTTCACCCAACGAACAATTGGCACCAATTTCCGTTGAATTTTGTGAATTTAATAATAAATTTAACGGCTTTTATTGGCGTTACAATCGAAAAATTAACAGAATATTTAAAAAAATTAACCCAGATTTTTGTATATTTTAATTTTTTTTGTAGCTGTACACTCAATTCAATTAATAGTAAAGAGATATTTTAAAAAACAATCAATGTTTCTGTTACTCTGCTAGAATGTATCTAAGCTGCCATTTTCTCAGTCGAAAAGTCGAATAAAGGTTTGGTTTCGACACCTACGATATCCCTAGGGTAGACCCACTGAAACTTCGAATATTCTATACGTAGAAAGACGGCTTAAGATTCAATTCTATCTCGATTACAACTTGCATTTTTTCAACGTAACTTGGCGGGTGAAAGCGAAGTTAAAGTGTTTTTCCTTTTATTCCTACATGTTATAATTCACAAAGAATTTTATTCAAAATAATCGAATTCTAATCTGAAATTCATTCATTCATTACCTGGCTCAAAACGGATGCATAGCTAGGGACGTTCTATTGACAAAATCCAATAAGACCACAAAGGGTTATTCTATCCACAATGCTCTATATAATTTTGGCTGATGAATGGGGGACTTTTCATCCGTTCAAAATGATCGAGGTCTCTTTTACGCGCTGATAGGGTTGAAAGTAAAGCTTATTGGATGAAAATCATTGCTTGTGTTCACAGAATTTACCTTAATATTTTTTAATGTGAAGGTGTTTTCTTCGTGGAATTTATCTTTAGTATAAAGTTGGTACTACCTTTGTAAATTGGTACATTCGAAGAATATGCCAATTCGAGTATATAATTCTTAAGTCGATGCGGGATTAAATGCAGGAGTAATCAAGTCATCATTTTTAAGTCTAGAGGATCTATTTTGCTGTCGGAGACATTGATATTTTTACCTTTGAGATAATTTCATGAAAAATGAAAGCTAACTTTTGGCCCGCTTATCATCATTTTACTTTCTATTTCTGGCAAATGACGAAGAAGCAAGAAAAAATGTATATTTAATAGGTTTGTGATGAGGTTTGGTACTTTTAAAATAATTCCCAACGTGATTATATGTAATGAAGTACTTATTCGGCCAATTACTGATATTTCAATTTTTCTATTATATTCGATTCAATTGGTCGCATAGTATTGATCACAACCATAACGCACAATAATACTTTTGCTTGAATATTTTTAAATAAACAATATTTTTTTATTTAAAAATATTATAATTAGATTTTCCTCTTTTCACTCCATATCGCTTATAACAAATCTTGTTCCAAAATAGTTTACATATTAACTATAACCTCGACAACAATTTGAGGAAAAAGAAAATGTATCTACATATTATATCATCAATTACGTTTTGCAACCCTGGTGCGCGGAACGGTGTAGAGTCGGATTTCGGCGGACTGCACGAGCGGATCACGCTGGTTATATTGGCCAATTATTGAATCTGGCCTTTCGAGCGGAAGCTGCGCGATGGTAAATTTCACATCGGAATGAGAGAGGCCTATTTCCGCTAGAGTAGATACAGGTTTTGATCTCGGTATTTCGGCGCTTTTTAATAGGAAATCGCTAAAAAAGTTTGTCAAGCCCAAATAAACTTTGTGTCCATTTTCGAACTGTCGAAGGGAACGAGTTGCTGCTTTGATTTTAAAAGTTTCTGCGTAATTTTTTTATCGCCAATCATCAGAATTTCTAAGTATTAGCGTTGTATTATCCTTATATAGTATATAGCTAGGTATTACGTTGTGCACCCAGCACCCGCTTCTAGTTTCTATTCACAGCTCTCTATCACCTTAAGGTTGCCTTGAAAAGATTGCCTCTAGCAATAAGGCCGTCTTTTGCTCTGTATTCACTTTTTATCTGTCTTAGTTTTTATTTTCTCTTCTGGGGCAATAAAGCATATTTGATTTGATTTGATTTTGAGAATTTCAACATTTCTTCGTGACTCCAACTGGAAGTCACACAGCTCATCATATTTATACTAAACGTAACCAGGTCACCGAGCGCTCCACTCGTGGGAACACTTTCACTCCGACTCTATATCATTTATTGTTACTACCTACCTCCATCGCTTGATGTTGCTGCAATAATGATTACGGGTATTATATCTGCGGAGATGTTCTCATTCAAATCGAACCTACATGTATTTTGACCATTACTTACAATTATAATCTGAATTTAAATTATTATGTTCTTAATTTTATGATTTTTCTATGATTATTTATTATTTATACGACTAGATACAAAAACTAGTGTGTGAATAGGTACAGAAAGCTTGTTAGTTACATGTTGCATAAACAGACCTTCCGTGTCTAGAGCGTTGGTTAACTGTCATTAATTTGATCGACATTATTAATTATTAATTTACTTCTAATGATCGATACGTGTTCGAAACATCATTTTAATAGTTTTTGAACTAACCAGAGGTTTAAATCAGATTCATCATAATCATAATATCGATCAATAGATGTCAATTAATAAAGATAGACTAGGATGGGGGGCGACAATAGTCTAGTTGACTAAATTTTTTTCTTAGACCGTCTTGTAGATTAATTAAAAAATGTTGGACAAGTATTTTTTCTTTTTTTTACGTAATCAAAAAATAAAGGCTATACATTGAGTTGAAATTTCCCGTGTTGTCACTAACCGCGAATCGGTGCAGTTTGTATGGCGGCTTATAACGGTTAGTGACGTCACGAGCCCCCACCCTAAACTTTAATGCGCTTTATCGCTATATATTTTTATTTGTTTGAAGAAGCAAAAAATACGTGTCTATTGTTTTTTATTTTCTAACTGACGGTTTAATTAGAATTTTGATTTTCAAAAGTCGTCAACATCCCTATTGAATCCAGCATTAGTTCATGCGAACTACAGCAGATCGTTGGTTTGTATGAATTTGAACAGCATATGAGATGACGATGAGTAGAATGTAGCGACTCTCCGTAGTAATTTATGGATGTTACACAGTTGTAATAAAAACTATGTTACACAGTTGTAACATCCATAAAAGGAACAAAAGCATGACGCGGACGTAGTGAAGATTTGACCTAGGTGGACGAAATACCGTTGTTTACTTGACACGTCATGTGTGAGCTCGCAAAAGGGATTTATGTCGTTTCAATTTGCGAGTCTTTGCTGATATTGTTTAGCACTTTACCAAGCAACATTCGAGACTTTTGACAAGTTCGTTTCTTCAAGACGTCTAATGAAATAAACAAAGAGCTAAACGTAAAAGCTGTCGTTTTCAGACTTGATGAAGGACATGTTTTGTTGCAAAAGATTGTAAAGCATAAAACATCAAAAAAATATTTATTATTTAGTTAATAATTTCGGTGTTGTAAGTACACAACAAAATGCATGTAGCAACTATACCAGCAATTGTCTTGGGGGCAACTGTATTTTTTTGTTCAGTTTTTAATGGTTTTGTGAAATCGAGTGCATCTTTGAGCGACCGATTGCTCAACCGGTCGCGCGACGCGTTGCTGACACGGGGTCACCGACCTCTGTGAGAAGATGCTCGCTGAATGTCACGATAATCACCCCCTGACTGGATGATTGTTATTTTACTACTCACAATAAATTGTTTCACGAATCATTGTTACTGCCAAGATGTTGGATTTTTTTTATTTGAATCCTTCGAGGAAGGGCACAAAGATTGTCGGTATAAAAAGTATCACTTTTACCTCCTATTTCAAGACCTAAATTACAAGTAATTAGTGTCCAATCAATGACGAAACATTATCGAACGGAAGTAGAGCTTCTAGAATTTTTGAAGACTTAAAACCTAAAATACTTATATTACAAATTAGTTCCTGTTTCATAATACATAATAACCACTTGGATCTTGATTTTTCTCGGGAACTTTTTATTTCGGGACAAAAAGTCCAGGATACTAAGGATACTGGAGCTTTTCGACCCTCCTATCAATAAGAGAGTTTAAAAATAGATCCGCAAAGAGTGCCCTCTTTTACAAATACCTTTTTATAATATCAGCACTGTTGACGGACTGTCAGCCTAATGTTACGTAGATCCGCGAAAAGATGGAAAGCTTCATTTGGGCATCGCAACTTCCGTTTGCGGGCGTCATAAAAAACCTTAGCGACACGAACAATTCGCGAAGTTAAACGAAGCCTAAACACGCCCGTGGGGGCAGAATTCTTCAAATTTCCTCGTAAATCAAACTTCTCGTCTTAATTTTAGACAGAGGCGTTGGGACGCGCCGCTTCCCTTGTATCTAATCTTAACGAATAGAATTCGGAATGGCGACTAACTTGGACAACAGATCGCGAAAGTTGGCGCCCGATTGTAGGGTAGTAGTAAAGGTCATAATATTACAATATGGCATTATTTGATTTTGGCCTTTTGTCGATTATTATTTTGGGTGGTTCGATATGAGCTCCCTGGTTTGATTCCGGTGAGGGCGGTTTTAGTGCGGTGATCTCAGAGATCATGGATGTATCCGAAAAAGGGTTCTGGGCATGGATAGATCAACCCCAAGACTAATTTAGTGGAAATTGCTGTGATGAGTGAGGGCTGATATCCATAAAACTGTATACTTCGATTTCAAAAGTAAATGTTTCCTAGCTGGATCGAAACTATTTAATTAAGAAAAAAGAAACCACACGACCCTGATATTATTGCAACATTCCATAGGATATACTCATTAGCGGTCGTGAAGGTCGTGACTATCAACCAAAGAGAAGATAGAAGAGACAACCGCCTTGGTTTAGTATGAGCAGGCGAAAACCAGTGTTGCCGGTTTATATCCGCATATTACGATAAATTGTTTTATTACCATGAATAAAAGTACTTGTAAAATCATTGACCATGAATACATACCTATCAATCGGCTGATCAAAAGTGTATATATATATAAGATGTGATAAAATTAGCTGCAAATATTTACAGTGCTGAAAGTATACGTTCTAACAAACAGGATAAGTGAAAAAATAATATTATAAGTTCTGTAGTTTTCAGATTAGGAGGAAAATAAATCCAATGTAAAAACATTACAATTACATTTAAATGGTATACAATACACGTAAAAAAGCACGCGCCACGCACACGACGAGCGATGCATCAGCAGGGCCCTTATTCTCTATGACCAACAACATTCCTTGTCAATAACGCGCGCCCTAAAAACACAATTCCAACCGTTCCAGATGACAAAATATTAGAAAATAATATTTTTTATACCGTAACACACGTTGTAAATGTATTTTTTTAAAGTGAAGCTTCTTTGATCGCGAAGGAATAACAATTTTTGTGGCGTCTTATCTTATTACGACGTGTTATGGTCATAGTGAATAAGGGCCCTGGTCAGCTCGATCGAGGTCATTAAGTTACCGGCGCGCGGCAATATGTGTGTAAAACATTTGAGCGGCGAGTGCCTTCATAGGTTGTTTTTTTTATTGATTTATTTTAATTGATTTTTTTTTATCTGGATTATTTTATGAGCATATTTATAACAATATATACTTTCAACTCTGTAAATATTTGCAGCTAATTTTACCACATCTTATATATATATAATACTAACTGTTCCCTGCGGCTCCATCCGCGTTAATTTTGGAGTTCCCTCAGGATTTTCGGCATAATAATAATAATAATAATAATTCACTTCACAACACACAGATCTACTTGATCCCACTTGTGTCGTGGAAACCAAGCAAACGTGGTATATACTACACATATTATTACATATATATTATACTATGTGTATACACCCAGACTGGAAAATGGAACCCTATGTTCATCACATAAAGTCCACCCCCACCGGGAATCGAACCCGGAACCTCTTGATTAGCGGGCAGGCATGGTGACCATTGCGCCAATCGGGTCGTCGAAAAAAGTATCTACCCTATTTTCTTCTCAATCCCCTTGACCAGGTGTGTTATATCCGCGCTACTATGTGGCTAGCTCCAGACGCAGAGTCAGCGATTCGATTTCAAGAGTTACCAATGGAAATAAGCTTAGTTCATTGTCATTGCATCAACTGCGTCATAAACAAAGAGTAACAAACAAACAAACAACTCTCATTTGCGTTTGTGATATTAGAGTTATAGGATTACGCAAGATACCTTATATTCGCAAATTCTTGTAGGCACCAATAGAAGCACATGTGTTGTGTACATTTGATTTATTAGAAACATGCAACACGGCAGACAATGCAGCCGATTTGGCAAGCGTCGCCATGTACTTACGTATATTGGCGCCCAACGTGTGCCCGGTACTCTAAACCCGACACATAGATATAACTCTGAACGTAATACGGGATGTTACGCCATTAATATGACAGTCGTCGAGTAGCTAATTGAGAATCGCAAAACAATCAAATGCTACGCGGAAACAAGGATAATATGACATGGTAATAAAAACAATGAATTAAACACGGGTAATTGAATTTCCATTAATCATAAGCCTTTTCGGGAAAAAATCTTTTTCTACCAATAAGAGGTAAAGTTTGTCACTTAGGATGTAGAGTGTAATCTTTGGAAATACGGAATGGAAAAAACTTGAAGTTAACACGGGTGAAACAGCAGAGGAAAGTAAAGTAAAAGTACAAGTAGATTTTCATGTATTCTCATCCTCTCGCATGACATAGTTGGACACACATGAAAAAAATATTGACAACGTAGTCGTAAGCGAAACTGCCGGAACACACCTTTAGGTGCTTAGTGACGGATTTTCAACTTAAATATGCCCTAACATCAAGCAACAGGTGATAGCTAGTCAACCGGGTACTACGAATTGAGAGCCTTCTTCTTTTTTGAAGTTGGTAAAATAATCAGTTGCCATGACAGATCATGGTGTATGTAATAAGATACTAGCTTCTGCATTATGGTCACAACTCACAAAGTACTATATAAGGTGTCTCAAAGGAAAGCTCATACTATTTGAACTTAAAAACTTTCGTTTAAGGCACCGTATAAATTACGTGATAATGGTAGTAAAATACCCATTACTGACAAGCGACGTCTGTTGCAGACAGCTACTCAGTTCATTGATAAGGTGAAGTAATCGTCAAAGCACTCGGAAATACTCTGAATAGAGCGCATTGAAGACAATTTGAACGTAATCGGTTCCTTGTAAAGGACTAATTTATACTTGGCCGAGGACAAAAGCTACAATGGGGCTCAAGTTTCTAGCCAAACGGTACCTACTTGTCTTAGGGAGCTTACATTCACTTCACGTTTTTGGTTCCGATACTGACATGCTCTTACCGGTTAAGTTGTCTCCATAAATAACAGAGTAAGTACACGTAATTATTTTCCTTGTCTTGAAGTGTGTTACCAATTGCAAGCGATCGCGGAGGCATCTATAAAATCGACAACAGCTAATAAAGGAGAGGATTTCACGTATCGTCATGACTTAAAACTGCTTTTTTCTGTAAGAGACCTATCGAAATGCCCTTTAAATAATGGATCCTTTCTTTAAATCACTAACCGCCGCACTCAGAGTCGACTTTAATCATTACTTAGTTAAGTATAGATTTTTAAAACAAAACTGCTGCAATCAGAGACGTTCAGTAAATTAATGTTAATTGGCATTTAATGAGATGTAACTTAATTAGTTAAATGCCAATTAACATTAATTTATTAAACTTGTCTGATTGCGGCAGTTTTGTTTTAAAAATCTATACTTAACTAAGTAATCATTAAAGTCGACTCTGAGTGCGGCGGTAAGTGTGAATGTCTTTGACGTTTCCATTAAATTGCTGCTTCGAACTGACAGTTGGGATCTTAAGGTATTATCCGCTAGCGATCACAGTCTTTTGTCCGGGTCCCCCCTTGTTTGTTAGTGAATCGTTGACAAAAGATTCAATATCTATTTGTAATCGTCTGAAGAAAGTTGACCGGTTTCTTTTTTTTTTCCAAAAATCAGGGCTACGAAGAATATAGGTCTATTAATAGCAGACGTGTTTAGACGAGATTATGGACAGAAATCATAGATCATGTATATTGTGTATGTCAAGGTAAAATTGTAAATCCCGTTAGATTGTAAACGGCAGGCACGCACATACGCACGCAAACGCAAATGTGGTATATGAGAGAGATCATTCTTGGCAGCCCGTATTTTCTCGAAATAAGAAACTTTTCATTACTATGCTACAATCGGGATGTGGACTACTTTTGAAAATCAAAATTCTGATTAGTCCGTCTGTTAGAAAATAAAAAAACAATAGACACGTATTTTTTGATTTTTCAATTAAATTAAAATATACAGAGATAAAGCGCATTAAAGTTTAGGGTGAGGGGATCGTGACGTCAATAGCCGATAAAAGAGATTTATTATGATGGTTCAACAAAATTGTTTACTTTGTTTCATTATTTTAATATATTACCATTTGGACTTTGATAAAGAAGCGTTTTAACTCATAAAGATTTGAATTGCAAAAGACTGTTAGAGAATTATACTGATGAAATACTTCGAGATGTGTTGCGACATCAAACAAATTGACATATTTTGGTCAATATGGGCATTCATAGCTGTTTTATGGTGTTTTAATAGTTATCTTTGACTAGCCTAACTAACAATCTCATATTTAACATGGTTAATCACTTCGCTCGTTTATCCTCCGTTTTTTCCTCATCGATTTAACGATTCATATCATCACTAACTACAAATTAATTTCATGCCAGATCCAACTGTAATTTGTTTGGAACTACTTCTTAATTGCTTTATGTTTATGATAGTTTCGTTTGCTGTCGATGGCAATAGAAAATGATATTCTAGTGTTCCAAGTCAGACGGGCTAGGAAACTGGACAATTCGACGGCTAACTTTTGTGTTGTTTTTCAAAAACTTTGATTTTATTCATACACCGAATTTCCAAAATCATTTCTAAGTGGCTGTTGAAATTATAAAAGGAAGCTTTGAGCTAAATCTTGTTATGCATATTATTGTACTAGTTAGCTGGTTTCTGTAAATACGGTCGGAATTTGATTATTTAATTTAATTAATGAAGTGGGTGTAATACACATTGTAATACACCCACTTCATTAACGTTTCTCAAATTCAAACACTGAATAATTGTAATATAAACTTGCTAACTGTTGCCCGCGGTTTCACCCGCGATAGTTTCGGAGTTTCTGCGGTTATTCCGGGATGAAAATTACTCGGTTTTTTTCTGTATCTCTGACAATGTGTATGCAAAATTTCATGATGATCGGTAGAAAAGTTAAGGCGTGAAAGCGTAACGAACTCATTCGCATTTTAACCGACTTAAAAAAAGAATGAGATTCTCAATTCGACGCGTACTTCTTTTTAATATTAGGATATTCTGCGTCATTAAGAATTATTATGTAATATGTTGGACTTATATGTCTAGAATTAAGTTTTGTAATTTGGAAGAGGAAATTTTTTGCCTAATTTTATCAGTCGTTGGAGGTCAATTGTCCTGTCCAATTGCTAAATATTCCGTCCTCGAAAGTCCCCGCTGGACGTCGGCATGCAGACAATCCACGAGCAAAATACCTTCACCACTGCGAGTATCATGCGGAGAATTTAAATTGACCGATGTCGTTGAATTGAAAAAGTATCGATACAAGTCGGAATGCGCGTGTCAATGCCATTCTAGGAAGTATTGAAAAGCTTGTAGATATGGACGGTAGCAACTTAGAACATGTTTACTGATCATATCCTGGCCTTACAACTTCGTAACTGGCCGCTGTTTTCTCTTGCTGACACTGGCATAAATGTCCGTCTACTTAACCTCTATATTTAACACTAGTTGTCCTCTGCAGTTTCACCCGTGGTAATTTCGGAGTTCTGCGAGAATTCCAGCATAAAATATAGATAGGAACCTTCCTCATGAATCACTCTATCTATTGATGAAAACCGCATGAAAATCTGTTGCGTAGTTTTGAAGATCCAAGCATACATAAGGACAGACAGCGGGAAGCGACTTTATTTTATATTATGTAGTGTAGTGAAGAGGATGATGGTTTAAGGCTTTCGATAATTCAAAAATTATAGCTTTCAAGAAATACAGTCTGATTATACTAATAGCCGCTGGACCTTATTACAAAGTCCCATGTCACTACACCAACATGTCGACTATCGTATATCCACGTTTGTAAAGCTTTTTCTTTGCATTTGTCTACGGTTGTTTGAAACTAATATCTCTTTGCGAATGACAAATTTCATGATCTAGCTTCAACGTTGGATCGACCTCTTTAGATTTGCATACACTTGCAGGTAACTTGTCCAACAGGTAATGTGCCGTGTGTTTATATAATTAGGTGCCTAAGTGCCTGTGCACCGGTCACGTTGTTTTGTTTGGGTAGCGGTGCCAGTCGGTGCCATGCTCGTACGCACGCGTCGCTCCCTCTCGCACACCGGCCGCCGCCGTAGCTGCGTCTCGCTCTCGCCCGAGCGGCTGCGCAGGCGCGCAATGAGAGGTGGAAAACTCGTTTGACCTTGAATCTTAAGCCTCGATTTGTAATATAACCCTTGTTGATGTGATACCTATCGAGTGTAGATAGCACGGAATGTGGTTTATGATCATAAAAAAATATACTTATGTCGGCTCATTTTTAATTGGTCAATGGTCATATTATACTTACCTATGTAAATTCATCACTAGCTGTTCTCCCGCGGTTTCACCAGCATGAATTTCCTAGTGACAGAGACTGCCTCTAAGTTTTTAGAATCACCTCAATAGGTCCAGAGTTACCAGAGATACAGCCTTCCCTACTCCTCCAGGGGGTTGGGTTGATCTGAATATCCTGTAGGTATATAAACGTCTACGCGAGCAAAATGTTTTATTTGGAAACGAATCTTGTATGGTTATATTTTTAATATAATTATGTATAATCACTACCAAAGATCACTACATAGTTTACAACAAAGTCGCTTCCCGCTGTCTGTCTGTCCCTATGTATGCTTAGATCTTTAAAACTACGCAACGGATTTTCATGCGGTTTTCACCAATAGATAGAGTGATTCCTGAGGAAGGTTTATATCTATATTTTATCCTGGAACTCCCGCGGGAAATGCGAAATTATCGCGGGTGAAACCGCGGGGGACCTATACATATAATATGTCATGGTGGTAAATGGTCTTGGACTCTTGCCTCTTAGTTGTTTAATGGTTCTTTTTGCTAAAGGTCTAGGCAGGAAAAACAAACTTTACCTCTTTACAATATTAGTTTATATGTCTGTTTCCATAGCTGCGTTTCAATTTACATTTATTTAAAGTAGGTACCCAGACATCCTTTTTAAAACAGAAAGAAGGCAACAAAAATCTCGAAGCTGGAATTTGCACGCGTACAAAATAAATTACTGTATCTTCTTTTGTTTCCAGGTAAAACATTCAAGCCTCCCTCAGCTCAGGATCGGCCTTCATTTGAATAAAGGTAAAATAAGCGTGTCCGTTCATTATGTCCGTAATACCAATTATCCTTCTCATTTGTCGTCCGCAAAGCGTTCCTGCCAAGACCTGTCAAGCCAGAGACGGTTTGTTAATTGAGTGAATCAATACGATGAACTGTGAAGGGTGACAACTGACGATGACGTACCTAGCTAGCTCAAGTCACTCCATGCAAGCGCGTCGCGGCGAGCGCTAGAGAGGCCCAAATTAGAGTTGATATTTTCCGTCACACAACAAACACACACACACACACGCAAACACGCACACACATACGCACACACACACACACACACACACACACAGGGAAGGGAAGGAAGGCGGAGTGTCGCTTCTTTACTTATTAATAGTATTCTTTGATGGTATTACTTCGTAAGTATAAGTATGTTCCTACGGCTAATAGTAAGTTAAAAAAAATTTGGCAAGTTATAATTTTATCAAAGACTACAAGCTGTCCCGCGCGGTTTCACCCGCGATAGCTTCGAATTTCCCGCGGAATTGTTCCATACAAACTTTGCAACCCGTCTTCATCCCCTCAGTCAATTTTCAAAAAATCCTCTCAATGCCTACGCCATACAAATAACACACCCTCCAAGTTTCAGGTGTCTACGATCAGCGGTTCAGGCTGTGCGTTGATCCATCAGTCATTCAGGACAAAGCATTTTATACTATGTATAGATATATAAGTGACCGCCTCTTTGACTGATTGCTTGCAATCTTCGCCTGCACCCTGGAGGTATTGGGTTTGATTCCAACACAGGATATACAATTTAGCGTGAAGGTACACAAAGTTCCAGTTTTTTGATTAGATGTTCGTATACTTACCTATAGGATAGGAAATAATAAATTTTATGATTAATCTATGAGATGAATGGTTTATTGAGAGAATATTTTTCTGTTGAATACGTTTCTAAAGGTTTTTCATCTAACATTTTTCCACACGGAACCCAACCGGCAGCTTGAATAGGCAATTTTTCGTACGCGGCAAGCAATGAGAGGGCTCTGTTTGAATAATAATTGTAATTAAACAACTTTAAAATATCTAGGGTAAAACCCGGATAGTTGCCACACTTTTCGAAATCATTTTATATCTCCCAGTACATAAATCAAAATATTTTATTTTTTAAACTGGCAAGTACTTTGGTTCTTTATCTACAAATTTATTAAATGTAAAAGACATTATCTTTGAAATTTCCAGAGTATTAGCGATTTCTACGGACCTCTACTTTTTGTTGCCTAGTCCATATAATTACATTTAGGATAGACGACCCGCCGGGAAACAAGGCATCTATCCCGAAAAATCTTTGATCGCACCTTGCGTTCCCGTGCAATCGCACAGAGACATGAGACGCGGTCCACTTAATAGTAGTTGGAAAGTCTTTTGATAGATAAATAAAATAGCACGCGATTCATCTGCGAAACTAGAGTAATTACGATCGGGGCAACTATACCCCCAGGGCAACTATCCTGGTTTTACCCTATATGTATATAAAGTGCCGTCTGTGCGTCGTTATTTGATACGGTCTAACCACTATTAGGTATGTACCTTCGCCTGTCATTTGTATGCTGTTTGCTCAAATGTTTTCGTCTCGGAGCATCTTTCTAGACGTGTTAATTATGCGACTCACGCGGAAAAAAACATAGGTACGTATAAGTTTAATAAATAACTTATAATATCGCACTGGTGATGTCGCAGACGCGTAGACGTGATGGAATGTTTTTTGTTAGTTCTTTGTACATATTTAACGTATAAATTAACTGTCGGTTGAAATGGATTTTTCAATAGTGAGACCACAATGCCTATTGGTCGATGATTTACCCTGACGATGACGTGACACGGCTTCATATCATATCGAACCCGCGACACCTGGCGTAGCATTCAGGTTCAGTAACCACTAAACCAATGACGCAATCTGAAATTCAAATCACCAAATAGATCTTAGACGCTGGACAAACAGTAAAGACGTAAGATGAGGAAGCGTCGCGGGCGCGGCGCCCCTTTAGTAAGTTTTCATACAAAATGTACCTATAGAAGCGTCGCGACACAATACAAACAGAAAAGACGGGGCGCGGACGAGACGCTGGCACGGCGGACGCGGGGTGTCTGTCGTCTTACGTCATTTCTGTTTGTCCAGCGCCTTAGAAGACTTTCCCTAAACATCATGTCATGATAGAAGCATCAAAACTCTTTCTACGAATGAAGAGCGCTTATAGATAGAAGACTGGCACGTTCTTGTTTGAAAGGCGAAAAAATCATTAAAGTATTTAACAAAGCGCACCTCATAGGCTCAAAGAGGTACGAAATCCTAAGGCCGGGAAGCTAAAGCATAGCTATTTTCAAAATTTCTATCTATAAGCGGTCTTCATTCCTAGAAAGAGCGCCCATAAGAAACCCTATAGGCCAAAAGTCGTACGTTTTTGGAAGCCCATGAAAACTTTAGACTAACTAGGTAAATGTTATACCCTTCTCTGGTTTAATTACTGGGAATGTAAGTTGACACTTCACCCGACTCGGGACCGACGGGTTCGGTTTTAATTTTAACAAACCTTTGCCTTCGCTTACACACGGTTGGCTGGTGAAACTATATGTACCACTGTGGAGCGTTTGCATGGTCCATTGTACTTATTCCAGCAACTTGCCCTCTTCGATTTGATCGGGTTTCATCCCCGTATCAGGGTATAAACATATATGTAATGAAAAAATGTGTTTATCCTGCGTTTAGGTGTTTCGTATGTATTTACAAAAATAATTATTGTAAATGTATAATATTTTACTTAGCTAGGGACAAGATGGCGTTGTGTGATAATGTCCATGCATTATTGTTATTGTTAAATTAATTTTAATTAAAGTTAACATTTCTGCAAAATTGGATGTGAGTAGGATAACGTGTTCTGTTATATGGCAACTCAAAAATACTACTTATGTTTGTATATGTAGTTTAGTAACTTATTAATGTAAGAAAAGACACTGTTAATCTTTGTATTCAGTTAAATATTTAATAGTAATGACAACGCAGTGCTTTTATGCAAATCACTATATACACAATATAGGTATGACAAAAAACTTAACGATCAACTAAATTTTCCGCTAACCGGGGAAAACCGCAAAATTTTACATAACAGTGGTTTATGGGTGCCAGTGGCTTTGCTCATTTGAATGTAAATTTTGGCAATCAATTTTCTAACCCCTGGGAACAGTAGATACTTTTCTGGGTGAAAGGTATCCCATCTCTTTTTCTGTACCCTTGACAGCATGTTCGCAAAATTTCATGATTCTCGGTTGATTAGTTAAGAGAGCAAACTCACATTTTTATATTTCTGATATTATATGAGATTAAGTTGCTATGCTAGTGGCTGGTGCTAGTGAGCTCTCTGCTAGCTGGCCAAGTGTGAACGCTCCCGCTGACCCAACAGTGCGAAACGCCAGCACTAATTCATGCGAGTCTCAAGTCTCGCCGGGCACATGTATGTATGTATGCATACGATACCAACATTACAAACTACATTGTGTACAGACTGTAAGTTCAACCGGTTGTTTGTTTTCATTGATGTAAAAACAAAGAAAAAAACAGAAAACGCACGACCGTTGTTGTGTTTTTCTTTGAAAGAAGCATATGTAATGGTATGGTACTTAATATGTAGGTTGTACTATTGCCAAGCTTCCGTTAACCTCATACCTATGCGTGTCACTTCGTTTTTTGCTAAAATATTGCCTTTTTATTATAGTTTTATTGTAATTTCAAATTTGTTTCTAATTTTGATCTTTAATTAAACTAACGTGCCAAATGAAGCATAACTTCAAAATGCACAAAATAAATGGTATAATAATAGGTAGGTATAGTAATGTAAAGTAATGATCGATGTAAAAATAAGATTTTATTCGTTTCTTCTTGTCTTATTTTAATCAATCGTAGCTCTCCGACAGTTGGTACACAGTTTTTAGTAATCTTATTCTATCATCGAAAACATTTTTTAAATTGGAAATAGTTGAATAAGTTGACTTTTTGGTTATTCACAGCCGCTTGTAACCAGTAACTTTGCCAATAGATTGCCCCTCTTCTTGTCTTTGCTTTCCAATTGCGAGGTGACGGTTGGAATGTAATAAAGCTCAGCGTGACGTCAACTGGGATTCGAGTACAAATATTTGATCAGTCCAGGAGCAGCCGCGGGTCGCGACTCGACCCGCAGAGGGTAAACTTGACTACAAAATTAGCCGAACTAGTTTTACTGGTTAATTTACATAAAATATGTTACTAATTGATCACACTGCCCTTACCTTAATAAATGCGAATGTGGTTTTATTTGTTTGTTTGTAACGCTTTCACGCTTTAACGGCTCAACCGATCATCATGAAATTTTGCGTGCACGTTGTCAGGGGTATAGAGAAGGACATAGAGTACTTTTTGTCCCGGAAATCCCGCGAGTTCTATGAAATTAATGCGGGTGAAACCGCGGGGAACCGATAGTTGTTAAAACATACAAGACAAGCAGCTTCAAAGACAAGAACAACCTTTTTACGTAGCTGGCTACGAAATTCCAGTTTTAATATGGCTGAAGCTGAAATCGCCGAAGCGATAACAGTTGTTTTTAATATACATTTACCAAATACACATAAGTAGTACATAATACATAAGTAGTACATAATATACCAGACACATAAACGCTCGGTTTACTGTGAACCGAAAAAACAGACTAGACGTCACTGTAAATGAGAATATAAATGAAAAAATAAGACTTACAACTTCTAAAATATGTTATTGTTTCTTGTTTAGTTTTATTTCGTTTTTCTTTGTTTTGTTTTTCTCTATTTTGTATTATTTATTTTGTTATAATTTAGTTGTTTTCATTTGTGTTGTCCTGTATGTGTTCATTTGTGTTGTGTTTCTCCTTCGTTTGAATAAATCTTTCTTTTCTTTTCTTTTCTTATCTAATATCGGGAGTAATCGAAACACTTGTTACAATTAAAAGTTTTACTAAACTATGGTAATTAGGTAATCTTATCCCCAAAAAACAGAATGTCCTGTGTCATATAGATTTCCACTTAGTCTCCCGATCGAGTTGAAATTTCACATTTATCTCTAATGACAATATTAATAGCAATACTAGCTGTTCCCCGCGGTTTCACTCGGGTAACAATATAGCCTATGTCAAAGTCAAAGTCAAATCCTTTATTCAAATTTGGCTCATAATGTGGCTCTTTTTGACGTCAATATAATTACAGTTATTATGACAGCACCCATAAAATATCCGCCCTTCACAGCTTCCTAGTACTCATGTTGTGCTTCCTAGTGCTCGTTCTATGTTGCTCAGGGATAATGTAGCATTCTAATAGTGGAAGAATTTTTTGAAATCGGTCCAGTATTTTTTGAGTTAAATCGTAAAAAAACAAACGAAAAATCAAACCTTTCACCGTTACTAGCTGTGCCCCGCAGTTTCACCCGCGGTAATTTCGGAGTTCGGGATAAAAAGTCCTTATCTGTACCCCTGACAACGATCTCATCCAAATCTGTTCAGCCGTTTTTGCGTGATTTAGTAACAAACATCCAAATATCCACACTTTCACATTTATAATATTAGTTGGATTTTAGTCACTGACTGTTGAAAGTTGTTTTTTTTAAAGGGCTTATTACGACTAACCTCGCTATATTTTGTGTCTGGAAGCGAAACGCCGCGAACAAACGCGCAATTAGAGAGCTAATGCTGTGGCGGTCGGCTCTTTGAGTTGGACCCAAAATGACGTCACCAAAATCAAGTGAACTGGACCCGTTCTAATTTCTCCAATTTCTACTCTCGTTGTGGTTTCCAATCGTTAGGAGGCAGGAGCACGTGTGGCGGGGCCCTCTCCTGGCTTTTATCATGGCTACTAAATATCTATGCTATTATTATAAAGAGTTCCTCTTTAGGTTTGATTTTTTGTTTGTTTGTTACGATTTAACTCAAAACAACTGGACCAATTGAAAAAATTCTTTCACCATTAGAAAGCTACATAATCCTTGAGTAACATAGGCTATATTGTAATCCGGAATGCCCGCGGGAACTCCGAAATTATCGCGGGTGAAACTGCGCGGGACAGCTAGTGTACAATAAAGAGGTCATACGTCATTAATAACCGGCTGAATTTTTGTACGCAGATCAGTATATTTGTATCAGCTTAGTAAATGAAATGGCCACAATAGATAGTGATACAAAGATAGTGTTGCGAATTCACTCAGTCCTACGTTTGGAAGTTTTCGATTCCACGGAACATTAGCTACCCGTTCCGAGAAGTTTCACAGAGGGAAAGCTTGGTCAATGGTCATCGCGTCGAACTGAAGCTACTCACGTAGATTCAGCCAGTTATTACTGAAAAAACGAGTACCTGTAAAGTCCTCTAATTAACTATACTTTTATTCTCACTATTATAGTTATTACAACCGCACATATACTATATACAACGTGTTAATGAATTAACTGAAAACCTGATACACCCCATTTAAAAAAATAAACAATGATATGATTAAAATATATATTATGTCGAAAATATTTATACTTTAAAAGTTATTCAACATTAGTTTGGAGGTGACCTATCTACGAAATTCTAAGTGCTACGCCCGCGCCTACCAGTTCGAATTTTTTTGCTGCGGGTGGCGTTCGCGCCTAATTGTATGTTTGTTCTAAATCGTGTGTGTGTGGGTGTGTTTGTGTGTATGGGTGGGTACGCATGTTGTATATGTTTGTTTATGCGTGCGTGAGTGTAGGGTGAGTATACATGCGTATTGAGTGTTTGTTTGAGCACTCAGCTTGTAAGGGTTGGGCATAATTTTATTTTATTTCTTAGGTTAAAGCTTATGTAATGTTAATCCGTTATTGGCAGTAGGTTTAATTTAATAAATATGTACATAGTATTAAGTGCTGTGGATTATGTTAAATAAATAAATAAATTATATTATAAAAAATTTAGATATGGGTTAGTAAAAATTAAAAAATATAACCTATATTAAAACATAGTGCGATCGATTCGCTAGTCGATTCTGAGCAAACTACTTTCTAGTTTTCAGTTAATTCATTAACACGTTGTATACAATAGAAATAGAACACTTATTATGACCACTTAAGTCGAGCAGAGTAACTAGAATGAAGCTCTTCTGTGCTGACACTATTATTTATAACCACAACCCCACCAACAATTGTGGGAGTACACTACTTTAATTCACCAAATGGGAATGAGGGTACCGACTAAATAACAGTGTTGCCATGACATAATGCTAGAATTCCCTGAAATACGGAACGACTTAATAGAAAACATGACATACCAGACTGCCGTACTATAATTAAGCTAGTATGAAAATAACATTTCTAGAAAATGTAAGCATATAATATACTAGAGTCATTAATAAGGATGACGTTAAGTGCAAAATTATAGACGTTTCCAATCATAGCAAGAAGATAATTCGGTATTAATCTGTTAAATTCAATTCGTCTATTGTCTCTGCGTTTGAAGCGACAGTGTTGGCAGATGGTTCACTTCGTATCTGTCTAAATTGACTTCATAGTACTCCGGATTGATTTAATTTCCGGCCAATGACGGCTTTACACTATACAGTCAGCTGCACGTGTATTTACAGAACTAGTTGAAGGTTTATTAACATTTATATTTATTCAAAAAAGTACGATATTAGATTTTTTTTTTCTCTTGTCCGTCCATGTCCGTCCGTACATGACAGCGGGCTGCCAACTGAAAACCAGCGCTAGGTGTACCCGCACCTAGCTAATGCTGAGTTGGACCCTTTCGGCAGAGCATGCAAGAGATATCATGTGTACAAAAGATTAGGCACTGTTTATGTTTGTTTCTCTTTCTTGTGTGTTGTGCTGAAATAAATGTATTTTCTTCTTCTTCTTCTTCTTAAATCTCAAACGCTGGTCATTATAATCGACTAGCTGTTCCTCGCGGTTTCACCCGCATTACTTTCAGAGATCCCGCGGGTATTCCGAGATAAAAGTACTTACTACCCTATATTTTTTCTGTACCTACCCTTGGCAACGTGTAAGTAGAATGTAAAATTTAATGTAGGTAGTTTCTTCCGGGTTAATTTGGGAGTTCCCGCGGGGATTCGAAGATAAAAAGTAGCCTATGCCCTCTGTACAGAGAAGGGACACACTCACTTGCGCATTCATAATATTAGTAAAGATTTTGACTTTAACAGCCACAGCAGCATTGAGTTTTTTGACACGTACCCTTTGAAGTCTCCTTTGAAGTTTCTGCTCGTTCTTTCGGGATACAAAACCTTTACAACTTACAACCTTCCTGCACTTACCTATTTTACTAACAAAAACTATCACCCTCGCATTCTTCATTTTGCTCCCCTATTCATAATAAAAAGGGTAAAGTCTCCCGATGTGCACGTTCAATCGGTCGGATTGAGTCGGTTTATAAATCGATTGCTCGGGGAATCCCCGGCCGCAGTCGTATTTAATTACGTAGCGACTCCAGAGTGACACGACTGCGATGGAAGTGAGGTTATACACTTCCATGGACGTTAATTTATTCGATAGCGATATGCTTCGTTCACGTGGTTATTTAAGGTTCCGTATGTGGAAGGAAAAAGGGATCCTTATAGGATTTTCCGCCTGTCTATCTGTCTGTCAAAATCCATTTTCTCACTTGTTATATTCTATTCAGTTGTTGAGCTTAGTTTAGGATTATTTTTTAAATATTTTCAATACACATTGGTACCTACTTGAATCTGGCCATTGTTTTATTTTAGACTGTACACGATTTCAAGTTCACTAATTTTTATTGGTTATCTCTACTAAGATTATAAATATCTAAATTTGTTAAGATGTTAAGATGTTTGTTACTCAATCATGCATATCTACCTGAACGAATTTGAATAAGAGTTGGTGCACAGATAGCGGATGTTCTGGATTAATACATCGAATACTTTTTATCACGATTCTGTTGAAGGAATACCTAAGCTACGGGAAAAAAAATGTGTGAGTGACGTGGAACACTTTGTTGGAACGTAGTAGTTTCAGAGTTTAGTTAAAGCTCTTTCGTTCCAAAAACCACCAACCAATAAGCGCGCATCTTCTATGGCGCACCTATGACGCCGTGACGGAAAAATAATCTTTGCTATACGTAGGTACAGTGGGAGAACTAACTACGTTCCAATAACTAGTGATTCGTAATTAAGTTGGATAGATTTTAAATTATTTTACTGAAATACTCTAACGTTTATAAGAAACTATTATACCTCTACAAAGAGAATTTATCCTGTAGCAACTGGGCAAAGTTCGTCTCATAATTATTCTTTTAATTGTATCGTGTTTATACGATCTAGACACGATACATGATAAATAATATTGATATACCTTTTCCTTACTAACCCTGTACGATAACAGGCAAGTAATTTAAGAGACTAACGAAGCGGTAGTCCCCCTTGTATAGGAACTCGTAGCACGCAAACGTCGCCGCTGTGACCTTAATAAGATATTTATTGAACAAATTCAATCCATCTGGGACCTGTATCGGTTTATCAGATCTATATTGAAGTTAGACCACACTGATATAAATACTAATAACAAATATGATGACCCGATTAGCGTAGCTCACCATGCCTACCCGCTAATCAAAAGGTTCCGGGTTCGATCCCCGGTGGGGGTGGACTTTGTGTGATGAACACAGGGTCCCACTTTCCAGTCTGGACGTGTTTATATATTCATAGTATAATATGTTATGTATGTAATTATATTTAGTACTAGCTGTGCCCCGCGGTTTCACCCGCGTGAGTTTCGAAATTCCTCCACTAACAATTTTTTTTTCTAAAATAAAATTTAGTCTAAATTACTCGTCATAACATCAGTTATCTGCCAGTAAAAGTTACGTCAAAACCGGTCCAGCCATTTCAGAGATTAGTCAGAACAAACAGACAGACAGACAGACTGTTAATTTGGAATTCCAAACAGACACTTAATTTTGTATCACGTTTGCTTGGTTTCCATGACACAAGCTTAATAGCTAACTGTGGAATCAAGTAGATCTGTGTGTTGTGATGTTCATTATAATATTATTATTAAATAAGTCTCTAAATACTCTGTTTTATCTACGCTGAGAATTTTTTCTGTGTTATTAAAATCTACATGGTCCGATCTAGCTTTCTGATGTCCGATCGATTGTATTATTCTTAGACGTACCCTAACTTCTTCGAAGTTTCTTTTATTAATGTAGAACTTTTGTGTTTATTTTTATCAAAGGTATTGTTAGATATTTCCCCTCGAATAATCTTTCTGCGTTCTGACTATCTCATCTTCAAAATGCTAGATATACCGGGTAAGAAATTGAGAAGTATTTGCGTGCATGAATAATTCATCAGCCAACAAACTATTATACAAGGACTCGCGGTCGAATATTGGGTATCGTTACCCGATAATTGATAAAGGAGTCTACGTTAGAATATTGAGTTTTCTTTAGAGCGAGCGTCGGACGCGGTATGGCAACACCGGAAAATTACGTTACGCTGTTACGCTACGGGAAGCGATACGGCGCGGGCAACACTCCACGCGCGGGCTTGCACAAAGTCGAGTCGAGTTTTGGTTATAATATTATTTAAAAAATATTTTTCCTTCAGTAAATGCATACCTAGTATTTTTTAATATGTAGAGACGGTGCGTTCACGTTGAAAGTTGAAAATAAGTATAGAATGACATCAATTATTTATACATAAACGCCCAGACTGAACTGTAGGGTCTTAAAACTTGAAATCTTTCAGACAAATTTAAGAAAGAATGAAAATTTCATGATATCTTGGTACGAAGAGCTTTCGAGGCAAACTTTTTAAGATAAATGGGTAACGCGGGTGAATCTCCGAAACGGTTGGACCAATTTCGACGGGACTTTCACTGCTAATTAGCTGATGTTATGAAGAGTAAATTACGCTACTTTGGAGTTCCTGCGGGAATTCCGAAACCCACGCGGGTGAAACCGCGAGAACAAGCTGTATTAATTTAAAACCTTTCGTTTCCAATAACGCTGTAATAATAATTTTGTTTCCTTCCGCGATATTTCGTGTGAGAATCCCGCTCGGCGGCGAACGGTAGCAGCTTTCGTTTCGACTCGTTTGGACTGTCGTCGGTCACAAGCAGCAATCGTCACCGTCATTAGGGCTAATCTCTACCTTGCTCTTTGGAAATATAACTTTCACTAAGTTTTGTGGACCGTTGTTACTTTTTATACTTACATAAAAGCCGGCCTAGCTATGCTTTTTGTCCGAGTAGCTGGATTGTACACAATATTTTACAAATCGCTTACACAAATTTCAGTGTTACATTTATTTTAGTAATAACTAGTTGTGCCTCGCGGTCTCACCCGCGATAATTTCAGAGTTCCCGCGGGGATTCCAGGATAAAAGTACCCTATGTGTTAATCTGATTTAATAGGCTATATTATTGTAAAGTTTCATTTAAATCCATCCAGTAGTTTTTGCATGAAAGAGTAACAAACATCCATCCATGCATACAAACTTTCGCATTTATAATATTAGTAAGGATATGTGTTAATCTGATGTATAAGCTATGTTATTGTAAAGTTTCATTTAAATCCATCCAGTAGTTTTTGCGTGAAAGAGTAACAAACATCCATCCATACATACAAACTTTCGCATTTATAATATTAGTAAGGATTGGTCGTAAAATCGTGGAAAAGATTAAAGAAGATGAATTGTTTCATACATTCTCAACTAACTTAAACTACTAGTGTGTACTGTACTAAGCAAGACATTTTTTGGAAGTTTCAAAGTAAGTACAATAATAGTACAGAATCATGTGGTTATAGAAACTCAAAAATGAACAACGAAAATTAATATTTACAAAGACTTTAAAATTTGAGCAGGACGTGTGGTCTAGCCGTTAGTAGATAGCAAATTGAATTGATTGGACGTCCGGTGCGACCGTGCGGCGTTGAGACGAGACGTGCGTACAACGTGCAACGTGCGTAGTATGGTTGCGTTGGCTTTTGAATTTGTTAAATTGGATTTAATTATTTTTGTAAACTCTAGATTTTGCTGGCATATCAATATATAATAATGTTATTATTATATTATTAAATTTGTTACTTTTTTATGCCTCAACTACTATTCAGTAACTGAATCTATCATCATGAAATTTAGTATGCAGGTTTTCAGGGGTACAGAAAAGGACATAGGGTACTTTTTGTATGGGAACGTTCGTGAGAACTTTAAAATTTAAACGCATGGAATAGCTAGTTATAAATACAATACATTTGAATAGCAAAATTTCAAAATCTTTTTCGTCTAACAAATAATAGACAAAGATCTAAACAGCCTCTTCATTAGTAAGTCTATATTTTTCTATTTTTTCCTTTCACTAATCCACTGTTATCAGATAAGCTTTTTGAAGTAAGAAAACACACAGCTTACGTAGTCAGGATACGTCTCATGCAGATCCTCATTTCCTGTCACGTTATAACGCCTCGCAAGTGCTAAATATCCTTGGATTGGTCACAAGAGCGATCTGGGGTCGCCCTCTGTAACTGACAGCTTCTTAGCCCGAGGCCCTTATAAGTTTATGACCTCTAGAAACCACATATACAAGTGCCATAAAGATTTCAAATCGATCTAGCTAAGCTTTTGTTAAAACAAATCCAAAAGCTCAATGGTTCGTGTGACACAAATTGCAATAAGCAACGCATAAGTGGACCTAGATAAGCAATAATGTGTTGACCCACACTGGAGAAATTTTGAGTAAATTTTTTTTAAACTTATACCGCCATATATTTACGAGTACACATAATAGAAAAATATTCTATAACTAAAAGCGTTCTGTATCAATAACTTAATTTTGCCGATCGACGTCCAAGTAACAGTTGAGTTGCCTTTGTTTTGTTTTGCTATTTTTGTTGAGATCGTATCTATGAATTGTTATTATGATGTGACATGCGATTTTATGAATGATCTTTTTTTTATTAAAATTAAATTCATGTGAAAATTAAAACACCTCAATAAATCAGGTGCGCACATCGCGGATATCGTTCGCACCCCACGCTCCCTACACACAGCTTGTAAAGTCAACACAGACGGAGCGGTTGGAACTTGATGACTTTAAAATGTACAAGAAAGTGAGCAAAAATAAAAAAAAAAAAAAAAAAAAACAAATTTTATGTTTCTGACATCACAAATTCTAATGATAAGATACGGTCCCGGTTAGCGGTAAATGTTATCAGTTTTACTTAATTTTGTTGATGGTAAGAATAATCACGTTAATATATCATACTAATATTATAAATGTGAAAGTGTGGATGTTTGGATGTTTGTTACTCAATGACGCAAAAATGGCTGAACGGATTAGGATGAAATTTGGCATACACGCAGAAGGACATAGGGTACTTTTTATCCCGGAATTCCCGCGGGAACTCCGAAATTACCGCGGGTGAAACCGCGGGGCACAGCTAGTATCAATACAATTATACTGTAGTAAAGTTTTTTTTTAGTAAAGTAAGTTTTCGTGTCCAACAACTCCGTGCGAAAACTTTCTCAAAATTATTCCAAGTCAAATTCTCCAGTAAAAATCGCTCAGTTTAAACTCGCCCTACACGAGCCATGTCTGCAAGACGCCGTGTAATGGTGAGTAATCACCAACTGGGATATACGAGTGCCTTGAGACACGGATATGTCGTATGGGGTTTGAGATTTATGTCATTACTTATTACTTAGCTAAGGTAGCTGGTGGTATTTATGGCTTTATTCGCTTCTTTACACGGTCCTGCTTGGTTTCTTCGTCTCCCGTCTTGTTGAATTTTAGTCCAAAACTTTACATGAGGCTTTCAAGGTCCGTTTATATCTACAGATATTGAGCGTGCCAGACACGTTCCGTGGCAGACAAAATAATATTCTCCTATACAGTGTGTATTAATTTTGTATTCATATCTATCGTAACACGGCCGCGCAGACGCCGACAGACACAGGGCCAGTATTCGTGTAAAGAACATTTTGCCTCGCGGTTCATTTCTGTACGTGTCTATCGCTACATGCACGGAGAGAAATCAAAGACCGCAGAGGTTTCGGTCGCCCTTCGTTGCCCGAAGGATATGTTCACCGGTAGCACAAATACTGTTGACCAATCTTCGGTGGGGAACTTTTCGGTTGTGAAACCGTAACAAGCCCCTATTTTGCTCTCAGGGTGCCCAGCAGGGTGAATAGAGCATCGGAACCGTGCAGACGTATTATAAATAAACAATGTCTTTTGGTGTTTTAATCGAAGAATTCATATTACCTATGTATATTGACGCACCCTTGTAAGTGGAAGTGTAACTCAAAGAAGATACATACTCACGTCATGTAATCTTTGTTAAAATCTACCTATATGGGACCTTTGCCTGAAAATAAACGATTTTTATTTTTATTTATTGTTTTTTTTTGTTTCTGCCCTAGCACGTTGTCTAGCACGCTCAATGTGTGTAGATATAAGCGGACCTTTAGTCTCCGTTTTCGTTCCGTCATTTTCTTTACCGCTTTTGATAGTTAATTTTTCCACATACGTATAGCTCCTTTATAATGTTTTATATTTCACAGGACAACTGCGCTGCCGCCTCGTCTACGTAATATGATAATAGGTTCATGTTCAGAAAGGCTCTGCATCATAGTCCGCTGCAGAACTAATTAATTAGTTTCCCACTTCAGTAACACTTTTGAGGCGAGATATAATCAAACTATCTTGGTTATTATGACATGACGTGTCTACAGAATTTGAGTTATTTCTCTCACATTTTACGACGCATCTTGGAATGTGCCCACTTATGTTGCTTTTACGTGTATTTGAGAGGTCATAATATTATAGAGGGGATGTTTATGAAAGGAAGGTGTGGTGTAATAGACGAATACCCTACAGTAAAAACCTATTCGTAAGACTAACTACGTTAGTTCATACAAAATAAGCCAGTTCTAGTATACCTACTAATTTTAGACTGTAATGTTCACTAATTACCAAAGGCTGTGTTGCTATATAAAAGCAACAATGTGAGCTGGACGATTTTAAACCTTAATAGAACGAGATAAGAACTTAAGTAACACGTTTGTGTGATGTCACTACCGTCAGCAAAAACTTCCATCGTCCAGCCCAAGTAGGTAGTAGGTGCGCTGACAAAAAGTTAATGACTAATTTAATTGTTGTTTTTTGCTAACTCCGACCGGCTTTCGGGTTGCTGTGACGCGTTTTTGCTGACGCTCCTTCGTAAACAGTTTCAGCGCGAGGTGATAAGTGGTAGGGTAAACTAAATGCGCTTAAAACTAAAGTTTGGAGGGTAGTTTGCTATAGTTGTTTGGTTTAATTTTATTAGGGTAGTGGACATTTTGCTTTTGACCTGAAATTCTCAGTTTGTAGTCAATGATATAGTAGAGATATGGTGGTCTAGAACCAAAGAGGATAGTAAGGTTATTGTCCTTCTTGTTTAGAAGTTTATTGTTTATGATGTAATAAATACTTTTTACCCATTTGTTCCATAAAAAATATTATTTCAAAAAACGGCATCGAATCAAGGGAAAACACTAATTTTTAATGATAATCCAACAGAATTTACCTAAACTTGTTAATATAAAAAAGGTCAAACAAAAATACAAAAGGATACTTCGTCAATCGCACAAAGTTACCGCGCATTTCGATCTTTCGTCGCTATTAACCGACTTCCCAAAAAGGAGGAGGTTCTCAATTCGACGCGTATGTTTTTTTTTTAATAACGCCGTTTCAGGGCTAGCTAAGTTGTAAAAAAGTCTCCCATATTCCCGTATATCTTTTTAATATCTCCAGACAAAGACCGAATTATAAGAGAAAGGACAGATTACGTCTACACAATACGTCGTTGAAGAATAGACCCAGTTATTGGAAATGGAAACCTTTTTAAATGGTAGACAGGGCGAAGGTACTCATGTGGACAATCGTCTTACTGGTCGTGCGATGTTCACAAGCCTTTAACGATAAAGCTATGAATTATTTTATTAATTTCGCACTTCACTGAATCGGCTGAATATGACGATGATTAGGCTTCGGGGAATCATTTCAATTTAAATAAAAGTAAACAAGTACCTACTTTTCGCTAAATATCTTATGTTACATGACTATAATATCGTTCTACTAATATTATAAATGTGAAAGAGTGGATGTTTGGATGTTTGTTACTCAATCACCCAAAAACGGCTGAACGGATTTGGATGAAATTTGGCATGCAATGCACGTTTGTCAGGGGTATAGAAAAGAACATAGGGTACTTTTTATCCCGGAATTCCCGCGGGAACTCCGAAATTACCGCGGGTGAAACCGCGGGGCACAGCTAGTTATTTATAAATGCGAAAGTAACTCTATCGGTCTGTCTGTTACGCTTTCATGCCTTAACGGCTCAACCGACCATCACGAAATTTTGCGTACACGATGTCAGGGGTACCTACAATAAAGGACATAGGGTACTTTTTATCTCGGAATTCTCGCGGGACCTCCGAAATTAACGTGGGTGAAACCGCGGGAAACAGCTAGCTTTACTTAAAGTTTTTCCAATTAATTAGTTAGATGTTTTTCGTAATAACAAAAGCTTATAAAAACAGGTTAATGATGATAAAAACAACTCTTGAGACATCCACGCGTGAGACGTCACGGAAAAACCGTATTCAAATGAATAATTTGTACCCGTGTTGCAGTGTTGTTCTATTCATTATGAACAAACAAATTACCTTATCTAATTAAGATGTGAATTAGACGTTGCAATCTTAAGCGTTCGCGCCATTGCTCCGCTGCATCGCTGATGGGCCATAATGCCGGGAATGGCGCGTCAGAAATGGCGTCTGTAGTACTTGTAGAGACCTTGTTATTCGCAGTACGTGTCTGGTTGCTGCAGTTTGCTGCCGATGGCTTGTTATTTCTAAGTGGTCGCCTTTTGCCGTTCGATCCATAACTGGTAACCCAGATAAAAGTCGCTGGGTTGCCATCTTTTATTTTCGGACTAGATTTTCTTTTCACACCGTCACGGAGTAGGAACCTACGCCTTTTCACTTTTTTCAATATCGAATACCTACTGGCTCTATAATATTTTTTCTAGCTTCAGCGGTGGAATAAAACTTGAATACCTACGGGATAAAATAGCTTCATCAAGGTGCTAACTTTGTTACGATCTTCTGCGTTCAAGATACTCTTAAAAAGTTGAATAGAATGCAGCGGCGAAGGGTGAAATATTGAGAGAGGCAACCCGGAAATCTATATGGTACCTACTATAAATACGTAATTTCAACTTATTAAACTATCTACTTACCGCAAATACGTAATTTCAACGTACGTCTGCGTAACTGTTGTCACTATCATTATACACAACAACAAAAAAATCCAACTTTAATACTAATCACTATTTAATACCAGGAAATAAATTTTAATACGTGACACTAACTAACAAATTCAAATTTTAAATTTTTTCGTCATAAACTCAAGTTGTTTGTCAACAGTCAACTCAGAATGTCCGCTTCGACATTTCGTATTTTTAGGACCAATAAGGATATTTGTTGAGACAGTAATAGAAAATGCGTGCGCGTGAGCGAGATGGAGGGAGTAACTCGATTTGCAGCGGCTTACCAAAGTAGCTATTTTAGCCGGCTGCTTGCGACCTTGATTTGACGTCACGGCATTATTTTGTATGGAAGTTTAACTGCCAAAAATCCGATCGCGCCAGCGGCTTATTTTATAACAATTTGTTGTTGAAGAGCAAATTTTGTTGATAGTTTAGGCGTTTTGAGTAATGTTTTCTACTCAGTAGTGATAATTTTTGTAGTATTTCAGTAGATTCTACTGAAATACTTAATACAAAAATTACTGATTGTGCCATTTCTAAATTACGGTAGAGAGAGTGGTTGTGTTCCCAACTTCTGAAGGGAAGCCGGTGGGAATCGGCTTGTATGGTACCTTCGAGCTTCGCCACTGATAGAATGCGTTTTAGTAGAATTATCTACAGAAAATTTGGTACCAAACCGATTCAATCACAACCCATGTTCATTTCTGCCTAACGCTCGATTTCTTGTTACTTTCGATATCACATGGTTATGATCCCTTAACGGCCGCTTGCATTTTTAAAGTGATAGTAAAAGATAATAATGTACGACAGAGACGACGGTATACTGATAAAGCGAAGGTGAACAGAGATAGGTGTATTCGAGGAGAATGGCGTGGTTCGAACCGATGACGTCACAGGACGTAGTGTCATTACTTTTGATGGTAATGAAAATTGGTCTGTTTGTACGTTGCAAAAGTTTTTATTATAGATATTTAAAAACGTAGTCGAAGTTTCTGCGGTTCAAGCAAAAATTTTGTAGATTCCCTCGTACACATATTATATAAGTAGGTACGTATATGTATAGGCGTTGTTTCTAGTTTAATTTTATTCTTTTGAGTTGATAATTATTTATTGCCAAATGGACATAGACAAGAAATAGTGTGTTAACAACCCACATTGGAGAAATTTTGAGTAAATCATGTTTTAAAATTATATCGTCATTTTGTGCCAACATTTTTATGTTCAAAATTTTGTTACTAAACACGTAATTTAAAAAAAACGTTCACCATAACTCACGATATAGTGTTCTGTATCAATACCTTAATTTTGTGGGTTAACATGTTATTGCTTATCGGCGTCCAAATAGGTAATATTGATTTTTTCCACTTTTTTTACATGTAAAAGTTAATTAGAATATCAACCCTAAGTTAAAGTATTCATTAAATTAAATTAATACATTATTTTTTACCTATTACCTACTTACATATACGTCGTAGGTATACGAAATTTTCAATGTACATATCATCCTATGTAATATTGTTAGAAATGCACGACTTTCGTACCTATATTTTAGTGTATATAGGCTTTTTAATAAGTGTACCAAACGTTATTTCTCTTGATTGCGGGTGTAATTAATTATAAACACTAACTAATACTTTTATCTATAACTAATTAATTAAGTTTATAATTTTGAGTCGGTTTGGCTTTTTAAGTCGTGTTATTTTAATAAGTATAAATAATTAAGTTTACTGACTTCCGTATTATTTAACCGTTTCCAAGTAAATTTAGTTATTTATAAGCTATGTTTATACAAAGCGATTTACCTGCATTCAAACTGCGTAAGCAGTTTTGCGGGGCATGGTTTATATGAAAGTGTAACTTTTTGTGAATAAATATATTACATACATACATACAAGTAATATATTTAGCTGTAGTACTAATAATAATCCACTAAACAACACACAGATCTACTTGATTGCACACCAAGCTGCAAGCTTGTGTCGTGCAAACCAAGCAACCTTGGTATATACTACATATTATAGCATAGACATTAGACATACCTAATATAAGCCCGCCCAGAATGGAAAGTGAAAAGTGGAAGTGTGATGAAACACAAAGTCTACCCCAACGGGAATGGAACCTGTAACCTCTTGATTAGCGGGTAGTAATGGTGTTCTACTCCACCAATCCGGTTGTCAATATGTCCTAAGTATTTAAATAGAAAAATATATTATCTAATTATAACAAGTAAATAAATGCTTCGATAGTTGTGTAGGTATATTGCCCCGACGCAACCTTTCAGGTAGAGTTTGCAATTTAAATTCCAAATTTGTGAGCTGGCCTTACTCTTGAAAATTATTTAAGGCTGATTTCGATTTTGGTTTGACTTCGATTTGATTTCACCTCGATGCCATTTTAGTACATACTTTTCAGATCGAAATCAAATCGGATTTGAAATCGTGTTAATGTCTAAAGATGATGTCCGTCATGTCAAAAGCACGGCTCCTTTATTGTAATCGAGAAATTTGACAGATAAATTCAATAGAGACCCATCCCAAAGCTTTAAAAGAAGCAAAATTTGATTCCGTTTCGATCTCATTTCGATTCGAGTTCGATGTAATCCTAACACGATTACGTCAAGAGTATGACCCTACTCGATTGCGTCAAGAGTAAGCTGGCTGCACGCAATCCTTTGCTATCGTTCGGAAAACTGTGTTTACATGTATGGTCTATCAACATTTCACGTATAGCTACTCTCCACATGTCACAAGTAAATCACATTACCATCCGCTGGTTTAAGATGTTGATACCGCAATGCATTCTCTTCCTCGAGAGCCAAAGCCGTATCAATCTATAAATTTAATTTTTATATTAAAAGTAATGTCGGATTCGCGGCCGACTGGAAAACTCATGAAAGTTTTTGTTTATGTATTTTATTTTAAAACAAAATAACGAAAATATTTGAATTTAAAATAAAAACTGTGTGTGTTTTAATTTTTCTATAGGTTCAGAAGTTTTTTTTTTTCAATTTTTTATCATTAAAACTTATTATTTCGTATTCGAGATGTAAATATTATTATACGGTAATTTATAGTTCTAAGAACCTGCTGGCGATTACAAGTGATTGTAACCAATCCTAAGTAATAAATAGCTTTTGAATTTTGAATATATCTCATAAGTGAATTAATTTAGTTTTTCACAAAAACTTAATGTAATAATATTGTATTTATTTATATATTTAATAATCTTATTAATGAAGACGTGAGCCGTCCTCAGCTTTGTGTATTAAATATGAAAAAAAAAATGTGAATATGTATGTAGTACTGTACCTAGCGGTGGCTCATTCATACTTTTCTGTTAATTAATATATGCTGTGATTCTTCATGTGTTGCGTCAAATAAAGTTTTTCAATTCAATTCAATTCAATAGTAGGTTTTTTAGTTTGAATACGTAGGTACATTATTGCGCTCATTGCAAATTTCGGGCACGTCACTTCCGTTGTCTGCTAAAATTTAAATACGATGTACTTGCTGACTTTTGGTAGAGGTCTAGAGTCAGATCCTTGGATCTCACACGACTGATCTTTAATCTTTAGATTCATTAGACATAGTTCATTTGCAGTACTAACTACTATAGGATTTTTATTCCAATCAAAGAGTTTTCGGGGACGATATCTAGCCTCACATGAGTATTTTACTCTAGTTGTTTCGTTTTGTTAACATTTTTCTCTTTCATAGCGCATTACCAGCGATCCCAAAGTCTCCAGCGTCGTCTGTCGGCTCGGAGCTTTTCAAAAACAATCCAGAGCCGCAACAGCTGTTCGCTCCTCGGAGCGGAGTGGGAAAAGCGAACTATTTTCATCTTTATATCCCCCTTTACAAAAGAACGGAGTGACTATGAAAAATGTAACAATACTATTTTCTTTCTAAACTTTTCTTTGTGTGCTCCCGTGTTTGGATTTTTATAGAATGAAAGGAGCGGAAGTGTGTTAGAGGATAAATAGTCTACTTACTTTCAAAGGTTATATGATATATAGGTATAGTTCGTTTTTCACTTAGGTAACTATATAGCTAGCTTATCACCGCAGTTTTATCTCTGTGAATTTCTAGATTCCCTCGGGAACTAGGAGCTCTTGTATTAAAATTCAAAAAGCTCGATTACCGGAATCGTGCATATAGTCCCTATCAGCGTCTATCTTTAAATCTTTCACGTCCATAATTGCCAAAATACAAAGTTTCTAAAGTTTATCCGCCACGAATCGCACGTCAAAGATCATTTTCTCACGGCGCCCGCTGTGCGTGCACGCATCGGTCAACGACCCGCGTGCGTGCTGTCGCCTAGAAACGGTGAAGCCTTCGCTCCCCACACACATGCCCACAATCGACTTTATTGCAAACGCAATAAAGTCGGATTTGGGTTGGCGGGTCGGAAAAAGCATGTAGTACAAAACGATAGTTTGTTTTGCGGCTCGGCTCGGGACATCTCTGTTTATTCGCTTGACGAGTTACCGACACGGATTCCCGCGGCATCGTCCGTCGGAAGTTGTAGATTCGACACAAACATAATTTGTAATTAAATATATCAATAGGTATTTTTTTATTACCTCGTATATTATAAGTAGGGTAATAAGCTGAGGTAATAAGTTGAACAAATCATTGCGATTATTATCATAATATAGAATAAGAAACTTGGTATAAAATAAATGAAATAAAACGCGAGCTTATACGTACGTAACCGCACATATTTTCATCGATTGATATTGATTTTATAGGTAATATCATGAGGAATTCATAATAACATGCTTACGCTCGACCGGATTAGATTTTTTTACGCAATAACTATTGCCACAGATAATATAATACTATAGACTATTGCCACAGATAATACCTATAATACTATACTAGTACTATTGCTAATATCCACTATACATGTGCAGTGTGCACATTAATGTACTTATATTTTTTATTACTACTTTATTATATTATGGTTTGTAAACATGGTGTTTTCCACTTTTATGGTCACGAATAGAGCGGCGGTTGACGGTCGTATAAAGATGTTTTTCAAGGCCTACCGGTCTTTTGTGTATTGTGCTTGGGTGATCTATCGATTTTATATTTAGCATACAATATTCAACCAAAGATGTCGTCGACTGGCAATCGCTTCCGTTAAAAGTACGAGGGCGTCGCTCATACTCGAATCTATTGGTATATTTGGACGTAGATAAGCAATGCGTTAACCCACACTGGAGAAATTTTGAGTAAATCGTGTTTTAAAATTAGAGCGCCATTTTGTGTCAACATTTTTTATATTCAATATTTAGGTACATACCTAAACAATGTAATAAGGTAAACACAAAATTAAAAAACGTTCCCTAACTCTCAATAAATCGTTCTGAATAGGTAACTTAATTTTGTGGGGTAACATGTTATTGCGGTTCACCCCCGGTAATTTCGGAGTTCCCGCGGCAATTCCGGGTTACGATACAGCCTATGTTACTCGGGGTTGATATAGCAAGTAATGGTGAAAGAAATTTTGAAATCGGTCCAGTGGTTTTTTAGTTAAATCGTAACAAACAAACAAACAAAAAATCTAATCTTCCCTCTTTATAATATTAATATAGATGTTTGTGTATTGTTTTAGTGTGACCAATGATGCCGCTCAAATCTCAAAATTAATTATTAAGCTAGTTAGAGGTTCCCCGAGTTAACCGACGTCAACTTCGGAGTTCCCGCGGGAACTTCGCGATAAAAAGTACCCTGTGTCCTTTTCTGCACCCCCGACAACGTGTATGCAACATTTCATGATGATCAACGATGAAATGATGATAACAAACAAACATCTATATTATAATTATAATATTAGATAGAATATATAAACTACTAGCTTTCCACCGCGATTTCATCCGCGGTAATTTCGGAGTTCCCGCGGGAATTCCGGGATAAAAACTATCCTATCTTTTAAGTTGGACCATATTATAAGTAGTTACAAAATTTTATCAAAAATTCAGTTCAGTAGTTTCGAAGTCCATCGCGGACAAACAACGTGACACGTGATTTATTTATATTAAGATAAGATAAGAAGATTATTAAGATAAGATATACTTATAACCTTTCTTAATCTGTGGTTATATTACACCCCCTTGAAAAGTGAGACTTATGCCCCCTTTCCGACTGTGCTTGTATACGTCACTATATCTATAATGAAACCCGAATAATATATAAAACGAGATCCCAAAATTATAATAATAAAATATTTATCAAAGTCCAACACGTGTACCTACTGCGTACAGTCAGCGGTAGAAATATGTAAACACTTTTGTCAGTCGTTGAATCTTATTGTAATAGTAATAAGGTTCAAAGACTGACCAAGGTGTTTTCGTGTTGCTGCTGTTGACTGTACATGCGACATCAAACAGGTTTCATTACAACCGGCCGGGTATCGCAGGTGGATGCCAAAACGAAGGGCCACGCAAATATATGTACGTACAGACCACAGCTGATATAAGTATGCAAAGTGCAAACACTTGTCACTCGTCGAATCAGCTCGGTGACATTCCATACAAATGAACTGATTCATGTACCTTCCCACAAGTAAATACGGCCGGCTTGGACGTACACGTGTTGTGCGTGCGTGCGTATCGTATCGAGGTTGACAGCGAGCTGACAGTTATTGTCAGCTGTCAGTGAATAACTGTCACATAATGAGATTCTACATGACATGTAGACAATTGTTCACTGAAACTAGCACGACTTTCGCGGGGCATGAGGAGGCATGAAATTGGCTACTTGACTAAATATTATTTTAGTCAGTTGTGTGGATTAATAAAATATACTGGACACGTATTTTTTCTTTTTTTACGTAATCAAAAGATACATTGAGTTGAAATTTCACGTGACGTCACAACCCGGTGCAGTATGTACGGGGCTTATACCGAATAATGACGTCACGAATCCCCCACCCTAAACTTTAATGCGCTTTATCTATGTTTATTTTTATTAATTTGAAAAAGAAAAAAATACGTGTTTATTATCTTTTAATTTCTTACTGACGGACCAATTAGAGTTTTGATTTTCCTTTACGTAGTTATATTCTGTATTCTTTGGTTGAAATTAAATGAATGAATGAAATGAAATCATATTTATTCGCTACGGCAACGGTAAAACCTTATTGCGATAGTAACAAAGTTCAGAGTCAGACAAAAGTGTTTAGATATTGCAGCCGCTGACTGTACGAGTAGGTAGGTAGTAGGTACGTTGGTATTTATTATGTTTTTTTAGGGTCAAGTTTGTTTTGAGTTTGCCAGTGTTTTTAGGTTCTTTGCTTGGGGCAGGTAACACGGACGTTTTCTCGACCACTGCTCCGTGATCCGTAGTATTTTGCAAGTCAACGTTACATGGTCATCGTAATACAGACAGAATGCACCTCCCCCCTGCTCCCCCATGATAAACAGGTTAACAGGTTCGCATCATTATATAACAATAATTCTTGGACACTAACACCTTTGCCCTTATACGCAATTTTTTTACGAATTAATATTTCGAAGTTGACCTAAAGCAAGATGCCGATATTACAATCGAATATGAATGTAGGTGAGGCTCTTAGGCTTACTCAACTCCAGACCGTTAATGTACTTATAGTAAAACATGAGATGTTACAAAGATAATAAAACGATGGATAACTTAGACGGGTCTTTTTGTTGAAAATATTTGTAATTACCTAATAATGCATAGTGTAAGAAGAATCCAAAACGAAACTCCAAAAAACGAAATCCAAAACTCTAACCCTGAGTTTTAACCCCTCCCATGTCAAATGTCAAAATCCAAAAAGTAATTAAAGTGTCAACAAAATGGCGGCTTATAAATAAACAAACGACAGTTCTTTTTCAATCTAAAATTTCTTTTAATTATGAATGAAACCCTAACAGATTCTTGATTGTTTTTTATGCATACTTATAGCTGTCTTATAGTTTTACTAAAATACGTTGTAGACCCTATTTTATATATCAGTATTCAGTACAAAGGATTCAAAATCAGTTGAAAGGATTTATCTGATCATTTGTAAGAGGTTATCAATAATCGTGTTGTGTGCCGACGTGCCGGTAGTCAGAGAGGAGTGAAGACACAATTGATACAACAGACACAGGATTTTATATAGAGTTTATATTATGAACCAGATACTAGGTTATAATAACTACAATATAAAATATAGAATAACTTACGCGAGATCAACTTTATACGCGGGGGGTGTCACTATGACTCGTGTTGCGTGGCTGAAGGTGGGTAACTAACTGACTACTCCAAACTTCCCTCGCACTAAGCACGACTCTCAAAATAATGAACTACACATTTACAAAAAGGTCTTATAACAAAGGTACTGGAACGTTACATAAAAAACAATAGAAACAAAACATCTTTCACTCCAAGGAGCGGTACAGCAAAGGGTGCTGCGTGCAGATGTTACTAACGATAGGTAATTAACTAGCTATTGCTGTTTGTGCTACACAATGAACCTTAATAAACCCTTGTCTCATCTAGGTCCTAAAACTGATAAAACCTTTTCTAAAAAAATACAAGATTCATACTGTAAAACCAATAACACAAAGTGAATGAAAACAATGAGAAGAAACTTAGATAATAGCTTAATGTTACCGAACGTGGGAACAATGACGCTTTACAGAATTGAAAAAGAAATATTTAAAGAAATGTTTACTAATAAAATTTAACATGGCAACAGACCCCACAGTACATTACAATCCTCCCCTTTTAGAGTGAAAACGAAAGTTTTCATCAATATCATTATTGTTACTTATACATTTAAAACATAATTATGCTTAATCATATCATACTAATCATCTTACTTTTCTAATAGTTACAATATCATAAAATCATTACATAAGACATCAAATTACAAAATACAAAACCGATAAAAACATTAAAACATTAATGTTGTATAAACTAACTAAACGCTTATTTGATTCCATTGTTAATAATTATGACACCTTCAATTGAGCTATTCTACTACTGCGTCTCAATGGTGTTGCTGTAGTAACAGTATCATTTAAACTTGAACTAGGGATATCACTCATTTCAATATCTACTCTTTCTGGACTATTGACTTTCAAAGTTACACAATTGGTTATCCTAGCACAACAAGTTTTACTATCTTCCAAGGCTAGCGTTCGTCCTCGTGACGTACAGAAAAATTTTCGTTTTAACAAATATTTACCAAGTCTATACAAAATGTAAAAACTTATTACCTTAATTACAGACATAAATATGTAAATAAAATAGTAATTACCAACGACCTTGTTAAATAGATTATTGTTTTGCATCTCATCAATAATACTGTTAATTTTATCTATCTTATGGCTTGCCACATTTAAATCTTCTAAATCTAGATGCACTCCATTCAATGGGATGAAATTTATTTTATGTTCAAATGTTTTATTTTTTAATTTCTTACAACATTCGTCGTTTGTTATATCAAAGTCTGGTAGTAATGATAAATGGTTAGAAGTTATATCACTATTTGAAGATTGTAAAATTACATTAGGTGTATAAATTTTACAATTTTTATCTAATTTTAATAAACCTGTATTCGAGATTTCGATATCATGTGGTTCTTCATTTTTACAATTAATTGTAGCTAAGATTCTTCTTGGAGTTACAAATAACCATTGATTTTTATTATACATATTAAACCATAATTCGTTTTGTATTGAAGTGATTCTAGTGTCACATGTTGAAGGTATTTGATAATTATTTCCTAATAAAAGATCAGTTTCACAGCTCGTCTTTGCATGTACAGAGTATAAAGGTTGACTTATCTTACAAATAAACTTATTATTAATTAACCTTTTGCATTCATTTATATTATCTAGCGAGGCATAATGAATCTTATTACTTGACAGTAATAAATATTTCTCCGTAGGTAAAATAAAAAGAAATGTATTATTTTTATTTAATATCGGAACAGGTACTAAGTTATATAAATCATACGTTTGCTGAGTTATCAAAGGTGTTTTAATTACGAATACTATATAAGCTGGCTGCGACTACTTGAAGAAGCGCAACTGCTAACAGCAAGATTTTGAAGTTCATCCTGAAACAAACGCATGTTTCAGTCGGTTTGTATGAACACGCATTTTCTTATTTTTCACTTGTAAAGTGACGTTAACTTTAGAATTGATTGCTATAATGTCGTAAGGACCTAACCAGTATTTTGCTAACTTTTTCGTCTTTCCTAACCGAACTTGTTCGTTGCTTAAATATACCTTATCTCCTATTTTAAATTCTATGTACCTAGATTTCTTGTCATATAATCTTTTATTTGTTTCTTTTGAATCAATAATATTTTTTCTAGCTAATTCACGCGATTTCCTTAATTTTAATAATAAATCATCTACATAATTATCGTAAGAATACTTGAATTCTGTTTCTTTAGTAATTGAACTAGGTAAACATGCTTTGAAACCAAATATAAGTTCAAATGGGGTATAACGTGTTGTACTATGCACGTTAGTATTGTATGAAAACATTGCGAAGTCTATCCAACGATCCCAATTATTTTGATCTTCGTTAACGTAATGTTTAAGATAGTCCGCTAGTGTACTATGACTTCTTTCTAAAGCTCCATTGGACTGAGGGTGATACGCACTTGTATTAATTTTCTTCATTTTAAATAATTTCGATATTTCTTTTATTAAATTTGACATAAAATCTGCACCTTGGTCTGTGAGTACTACTTCGGGTATACCAAATTTACAAATAAAATTTCTGACAAAACAGTCAGCTATTGTTTCCGCATCGTGTTTAGGTAATGGATATGCTTGTGAAAATTTAGTTAGATCGTCTTGCAAAGTCAAGATATATTTATTACCATTTTCTGTTAAGGGCAATGGACCTAAAATGTCTAAACAAACTTTTTCAAACGCATTTGTTGCTGTAGTTGTTATTTCCATGGGTTGTTTAGTTTTCTTTCTATTTAATTTATTTTCTTGGCACGACTTACATTTTTTTATAAATTCAGCGATGTCTTGTTTCATGGTTTTCCAGTAATAATTAGACTTAATTTTCTTATAAGTTTTATGAAATCCTGTATGACCTGAGATTGGGTTTGTGTGACACTCATCTAATATTTTTACGATATCTTCCTCTTTTGGAGTGACAACCGTATTGTGATAAACTTTAATTAATATTTTAGTATCCTTAAATAAAAATCTCAGTATAGTTCTAATTTTATGCCATTTTAAGTTGAGCAATGGTTTTAAGTTTTCCAAACAAAATTCTGTGATATTTTCTTTTATTAATCGGTCTCTTAAATTCTTTAAAACATTAAAAATATCTTCATAAGAAACTTTTTCCCAATTATTAACCCTAGTAAACGCGAAAAATGTTAATTTATTATTACTTCCTCTAGATGCTAATATATCATATAACTTGGCGTTCCGTGCTTTTAATTCTGATATACTATTTTCATATAGTTTTAATTGTTCCTCGTTAATGGGATCTAAATCGCATGATGTAAAAATTACTTTGTTACAGTTAGATGGGGGAATACCTCTATGTTCTTCTAAGTTTTTAGTTAGAATCGGGCGTCTTTTAATTTCTTCTAAGAAGAATGAGTAACTTTCGTGTTTTCTTGTTAAAATATTTATTTTCACCATATCATTCTCCGGCATAATACGACTCAATGCATCTGCGTTATTATTTAATTTTCCTTTTTTATATATTATCTTATAATCGTATTCTTCTAATAACAGTCTCCATCTGACCAATCTCGATCCTGGGTCTTTAACGTTAAATAGCCATTCCAGTGGCTTATGGTCTGTGACAATCGTAAACTGTCGACCATATAAATAGGGTCTGAAATGTTTAACTGACCAAACTATTGCTAGCAATTCTTTTTCTGTTGTTGAGTAATTAACTTCCGCTTTGTTTAGTGTTCTACTCGCGTAGGCTATAGGGAGATCGGAATCTGTACAGTTCTGTGATAAAACACTACCTACAGCGTAATTACTTGCATCAGTTGTTAGTATAAAAGGTTTGCTGAAATCCGGATATTGTAGAATGGGCTTTTGACATAATTTTAATTTTAATGTTTCAAATGAATCTTGTTGTAAACTAGTCCAAATAAAAGGTATGTCTTTCTTAAGAAGCTTTGTTAAGGGTTGTGTTAATTTGCTAAAGTTTCCGATAAATCTTCTATAGTAACCTGCCAAACCTAAGAAACTTTTAATATCTTTTTCATTTTTAGGTATAGGGAAATTCTTTACTGCTTCTATCTTTTTTGGGTCTGGTTCAACTCCATTTTGAGTGATTAAGTGTCCTAAATACATAACTTCTCTTTTTAAAAACTCGCACTTATCTGGTTGTAACTTTAATTTATTTTTCGATAGTCTTTCAAATATTTCTTTTAATTTATTATTGTGATCTTCTAATGAATTACCATAAACAACTATGTCATCTAAATAAACAAAACACTTTAAACCTTGTAAACCTACTAAAACATTATTCATTAACCTTTGAAAGGTACTTGGAGCATTCTTAAGACCGAATGGCATTCGCGTAAATTCGTAGTGACCTAACGGTACACTAAACGCTGTTTTAGCTTGATCTCTCGGGTGCATTTTAATTTGATGAAATCCAGATGCTAGATCTAATGTAGTAAAATATTTACTATGTCCTAACTGATCTAAAATATCATTTATTTGGGGCAAGGGATAAACATCTCCTATACTGTTGTCATTTAATTTTCTAAAATCTATCACGAGTCTCCATTTCTTTTTACCAGACGCATCTTCTTTTTTGGGGACAATCCATACTGGTGAGTTCCAGGGACTATTGGAAGGTTTAATAATGTTATCTTTTAATAATTTATTTACTTGGTCATGAACTTCTTCTTTTAGAGCTTCTGGGTATCTATACGATTTAGTGTTAATTGGACGTTCATTTTCAAGGGGTATCTCGTGCATGACAATATCTGTGGCGGTTAGACTATCGCCTTCTAAATGGAAAATATGATTATATTCTTTACATAATTTTACTAATGATTCTTTTTCTTCTTTGTTTAAATGGTCAATTCTCAATGTTTGTTCTATTTTGTCTAAACGACTACTATCGTAATTACAATTATTATTTTGTTTATCAACTTTCATTATTCTACTGTCGCTTTGGTCTTTGTTAGTTATAGACTCTAAATGGACCTTAATTTTGTTTATTTTTATCATCTCATCAGTGGTGTTTAAACAAGCTGTTAACGCATAACTATTATTTACCTTGACAATGCTGGGACATAGATAACAACCTTTTGTTATCTCTATTTTCTCGGGAATTATTCCTTCATTTAAATCTTTATTTATTATATTAACTGATATTATTTTTTCACATCTTGGCTCAATATAAATAAACTCATTTTCAATATTATTATTCTCACACATATTTTTCATTATATTATTTTCATTTATTTTTTCAATTTCGGTATTCTCACTATTATTTCCATTTCTCATACTTCTGGGGTTATTTATTATGCTTTCAGTTTTCATATTATCGAATAAAATATCATCACAATATATCGCCTCATTATTATTACATTCTAAACTCGCAATTATATCATTATTCTTTTTTTCGTCTCTGTATATCATTTTTATAAGGGTACCTAGTAATTCAATTTCTCCCTTTTGGAGATTAATAATAGCGTTCATCGTTTGGAGAAAGTCGCTACCAATTACTCCGTCGCTTTCGATAGGAAAGTTATCAGGTACTATCGAGACAGTATGAATAACCGTATTTGTTCCTATTTGAAATGAAACGCAAGTATAGCCCGTTGTCTCCGTTGGCGACGCATCTTTATCTATTCCTCGTAATTTAAAAATCTTATCTTTATACACTAATGAGTTTTCGTTTAACGCGCTTTCTTTAATTAATGTTATTTCTGCTCCTGTATCTATTAAAAATGTGCTTATGTTATCGTTAAATTGTTTGGACATTAATTCAACATAAAGAGATATTTTTGTGTTTACTATCATAATTCGGCCTCCATCACAAAAGTCCTTGGGGCGGCCTACTTCCTTGGACTGTTGGGGTTTAAATTACCGCTCATATTTTCTCTATTATTATGTGAGTTTGCATAATTATTTGGATTATTCTGCGAAGGTGAATTCGTATTATTATTATACATTCTATTATGAGTAAATCTATTATTGCTGTTAGGGAATCGACTTCTATAATTATTATTGTTAGGTCTATAATTGCTTGCTGATGGACCATTATAATGATTAAATTGATTACTACGGCAATCTCGGCTATAATGTCCTTTTTTGTTACATTTAAAACATGTAATAACGTTATTATTAGGTTGAATAACTCGAATATTTGGGTTAAATCTGCACTGAAAGGCTAAATGTCCTATTTTATTACAATTAGTACATCTTTTAACGTGGGGAAAATGTCTTTGATTCATTTCCGCTCTAGACATTATTTCTTGTTCTTCAGAAATGGCGATTGATATAGCTTCCTCGAATGTGTTCGGTTTTTGGGACTTTAATAAAATGTGTAATTGTGGTATAAGACCACTAATAAAAATATTTAATGATTGGCTTTTTAAGAGATCTATATTGGCTTCGCGAGCCTCTTTACTGAGTTTGGGGTCTAACGATTTAATTAATTTAATATAGCAATTTTCGACTCTGTTTGAATAGTTTAAGACGGACTCGTTATGTCCTTGTCTACACGAATTTAGTTCCATCTGCCATTGTGCAAATGTTCTTTTTTCTGAATAATTTTCTAAAAGGTGAATTTTTAATTCCTCCCAATTATTAAACGACCTATTTAACAAAGTTGACCTAATGTTTCCTTCTATTTTAGATAATACTACAGATACGAAAGCTGAACTAAAAATTGGATTTATTAATGCGCTTGCGTTGTTACAATTATCGATGAAAACATGAAGATTGGATTTATTTCCGTCATATTTATTTAGCATACGCTCGGCGAGATTAATATCAATGAATGCATTTGGGGGTTTCGTTTCGTCTAAAGGCATCTTAATATAATATATTTTGTCTTTTTTCTAAATTATTATACCTATACGTAGAGTAAAAAATAATCACTTATTCACTTTATGAAGTATTCACTTACGTGGACTTTCTTTGGGGTATTCTTATAACACACAGTTGGCTGCTGGGGAGAAGGGGACGTTTTTCTGGTTGAGTTCCTTGAAGACCTGCCGGTGGTGCCTCGAAAGACACGATGATCTGCTGCTACTCTGATGTCTGCTGCTGTCTCTTTGCCTCTGCTTGGCTGCACTCTTCAGCACTTCTTTGTTAATACGTTGATCAGTTGTTTTGATATGTCTCGAGAGACGACTTACGAATAAGTTTTTTATCGAAATTTCTGAATTCTCGTACTAAGGCTATCACGCTGACGCGCTCGTTTGCCTTTTGTCTTGTGGATGATTTCAATCCACCAATCCCACTTCTGACACCAATTTGTTGTGTGCCGACGTGCCGGTAGTCAGAGAGGAGTGAAGACACAATTGATACAACAGACACAGGATTTTATATAGAGTTTATATTATGAACCAGATACTAGGTTATAATAACTACAATATAAAATATAGAATAACTTACGCGAGATCAACTTTATACGCGGGAGGTGTCACTATGACTCGTGTTGCGTGGCTGAAGGTGGGTAACTAACTGACTACTCCAAACTTCCCTCGCACTAAGCACGACTCTCAAAATAATGAACTACACATTTACAAAAAGGTCTTATAACAAAGGTACTGGAACGTTACATAAAAAACAATAGAAACAAAACATCTTTCACTCCAAGGAGCGGTACAGCAAAGGGTGCTGCGTGCAGATGTTACTAACGATAGGTAATTAACTAGCTATTGCTGTTTGTGCTACACAATGAACCTTAATAAACCCTTGTCTCATCTAGGTCCTAAAACTGATAAAACCTTTTCTAAAAAAATACAAGATTCATACTGTAAAACCAATAACACAAAGTGAATGAAAACAATGAGAAGAAACTTAGATAATAGCTTAATGTTACCGAACGTGGGAACAATGACGCTTTACAGAATTGAAAAAGAAATATTTAAAGAAATGTTTACTAATAAAATTTAACATGGCAACAGACCCCACAGTACATTACAATCGTGCCAAATACTACACGACCGGAATAGGCTATTTGACTAATTTTTTTTAGTCCGTCTTGTAGATTAATAAAAAATAAAAAATATTGGACACGTATTTTTTCTTTTTTTACGAAATCAAAAAATAACAGCGATACATTGAGTTGAAATTTCGCGTGACGTTACTAACTACGGCAGTTTCTATGGCGGTTTGTAGCGGTAAGTGACGTCACGAGCCCCCACCCTAAACTTTAATGCGCTTTATCTCTGTGTATTTTCATTTTTTTGAAAAATAAAAAAATACGTGTCTAATGATTTTTAATTTTCTAAAAGACGGACTAATTAAAATTTTGATTTTCAAAAGTTGTCAACATCCCTATTGCGGGCAAAAGCTAGTCTACTCAATAAGATTTAAAAACTTTTTCAGCGACATGCGAATTTTCACGTCGATCTTACTAAATAAGTTACTACTCGATTAGGATGTGTTTCCCATATTATTATTGCATATTTATTAACTTATCGAATATAGTCTTCATTTCAAGTAAATCCACTGTCGTAACGATGGCACCCATCACATCAATCAGTCTCCTGTCTCAGTTAAAACTTGCGTTTAACACGCTTGTCGGATCGAGTGGCGCACACCCAGCCGTTACTTCACACTACATCGCTAATTTTATGTCCCCAGCTTTACCTGCGAGAAAAACTTGCTCAGCAGCATGGCGCCAATAAAAAATTAACTTTATCATAGCGGCATACGCTCTAATCTCCTTTTCTTCGAGTGCCATCTCATTTATTCCACCTTTGTGTTTGCATGCCTATTTATTAACGTGTGTCGTATGATTTTCAACTTTAAGATTTGCGTTTTGAAGTTCAGTATCATTATCTCGTTTGCATTCGTTGATACAATCTGTGATTTCTTGTGTTTGGTTATTGCAATCGCAACTTTATTAGGTTGTGAAAGAGTTGTTGTTTGTTGGTATTTGCTGTAGCGTTTGGTTCTAGTCCGTACCACTCGGTGCCAGGCGCCGTAAGAATGCGCCTGAGTACAGTTACAACTTGGTTACTGTAGATTGATTGTAGGATTCTCTTTGGTTACGTTCACATCGTGTAAGATACTTGCCTTTTTTTTAGGATACTCGGTTGACCTTGGCCTTTTCGATTTTTTACATCGTTTTTTCTCAACATATCGTCAGTGGTTGCTTCTTTAATTCTCAGATATCACGATCAGGGTATTTTATCATAACTTGTTTTTTGTTATTGTTGTGTTTTGCTGTTTTGTTACTTTTTATTTTTGTATTTTTGATGATTGCCGATTTCTTATGAATGTTTTTTCTAGGAGGAATTTCCTATTACGATTTTATTCATTAACATTTAAAGTAATAAAAAAATATGAGTAATACTTATTTTTTCTAAACCTAGTAGGTATACATAGGTTTATTCTGTTTTAATTAAAGATATTGCTGGCCACGGACATTAATTAAATGAGTTAATTTAATTTTCACAGAAATACATAAAATATCCTGCTTTAATTAACGAGTTTATTTTTGGTGACTTTAATATAATATTACGTATATTAAAAAGAAGTAGATTTCACCGAATTCTTATTAGGTATTAGCTACAGTTATCGCCCGCGGTTCTGCGCGTGATATCGGTTGATATTGGTTTAATTTCATTCAGTAGATTTCACTTGAACACAAAATCATAACCAGTACCATACATCAGATACGATACGTATTACGATGACCTTCTTTGAATAACATAGTTTTGATGCTGGAATCGAACCCGTGACACCAACGGGATTGCCGATATAAACCATTGATCTTCATTTAACTCTGCTATTCTGTCTATATCTAATGGATAATAATAAGCTATTTGACTAATATTTAGTCCGTCTTGTAGATTAACAAAAAATATTGGACACGTATTTTTTATTTTTTTACGTAATCAAAAAATAACAGCGATACATTGAGTTGAAATTTCGGGTGACGTCACTAGCTAGTGCAGTTTGTATGGCGGCTTGTAGCGGTAAGTGACGTCACGGGCCCCTACCCTAAACTTTAATGCGCTTTATCTCTGTGTATTTTCATTTATTTGAAAAATAAAAAAATACGTGTCCAATGATTTATTATTTTCTAAATGACGGACTAATTAAAATTTTGATTTTTAAAAGTTGTCAACATCTCTATTCTCATATTTTTAATCTACAGATGTACAGACAGATTTTGCCTCAAGATACAGTGTTATATGTACATTGTACGTGTACATTTTATACTAGCTGTGCCCCACGGTTTCACCCGCGTGAGTTTTGGAATTCCCGCAGGAACTCCAAAGTAGCCTAATTTACCCCATACAACATCAGTTAATTAGCAGTAAAAGTCCCGTCAAAATCGGTCCAACCGTTTCGGAGATTCATCCGCGCGAGTTTCGAAATTCCCGCAGGAACTACAAAATTCTTTCATATTCAATTAATTTTTATATATGTATGTATAATATAGATATATAGATATTACTGTCTTTATCAAAGCTTTATCAATGTTCTTATAATACGAATGTACTTTAATTATTTTAAGAGCCAATTTCCTAATTGAATTTGTGGTAGGTAATGTTTTAAGGCGGGCGTTGAGTGATAGAGAGTTTGACGGCTGGAATAATTAACGGACATTTTTTTTTTAAGACCGATCCCGTCCATGTTATATCCATAGAGATATTAAAAATTACAAGATGTTCTCCGAGGCTTCGCCCGCCTTAATTTCGGAGTTACCGCTGAAATAGGTTATTTGACATTTTTTTATTTTTAGCCCGTCGTGTAGGTTCAGATTCATAAAAAAATATTAGACACGTATTTTTTTCTTTTTTCACGTAAGCAAAAAATAACGGAGATACGTTGAGTCGAAATGTCGCGTGACATCACAAGCAGGCGCAGTTTTTAGCTGCGTATGACGTTACGAGCCCCCACACCTAAACTTTAATGCGCTTTATCCAGGTAGGTATATTTTCATAAATTTGAAAAAGCAAAAAATACGTGTCCATTATTTTTTTATTATTTAACTGACGGACTAATTAGAATTCAGAAAAAAAAGAAGTCAAATAGTCTATTCTGGAACAAAAAGGACTAAAGGACCGTATGTCTTTTTCTGAAACCCTGAAAACATGCATGCAAGATTGAGATGATCGATTGAGAAGGTTAAGTTAGTAAGTGAAATCGTAACAAACAGATAAACTCACAATACTCGCATTTATTTATAATATTATCTACCAGTCGCCCGCCGTTTCACCCGCGGTAATTTCGGAGTTCTCGCGGGAATTCCGGAATGAAAAGTACCTACCAGCTATGTCCGTCTCTGTACCCCTTATAACGTGCATGCAAAATTTCATGATGATCCGTTCAGCCATTGAGGCGTGAAAGCGTAACGAACAAACAAACTCACTTTCGCATTTATGATATTAGTAAGAATGGATAATAAATTCATGTTATGTTCTTTTTTAATATACATATTTAGACGAGAATCGAATACCAAATACCCTATTTTAACGTGTCCTTTATTTGACATCACACCTTGTATATTTTGTTGCCTTCTAATTTATTTCTTCGCCGTAATTTCGAGAATTTCGCATTGCGACAGAGCCATTGTTTGTATATTTTGTCTATTATTAACAACGTTGTACCTACACGGTAAAAAGCATTTCGTCACGCGTAATTTCGCAGAAGTTCGCACGGTGTCTGCAACCGGCAACACTCGATTGAATGAAATATCCACCCACATAGAGCCCGCAGACATATTGTATGAATAGATCACGCGGAGTGGTTTCAGAGTGGTATCACGTGCCGCATTTAAGCTCCATTGCACTATTCACGTTGCGTTTCACTTGTGGCCGAAAAAAGCCCATTTAAAAGATTATAACGACCCGATTGGCGCAAAGGTCACCATGCCTACCCGCTAATCAAGGGGTTCCGGGTTCGATTCCCGGTGGGGGTGGACTTTGTGTGATGAACACAGGGTTCCATTTTCCAGTCTGGGTGTGTTTATATATCTATAGTATAATATATAAGTAATTCTTTGTAGTATATACCATGTTTGCTTGGTTTCCACGACACAAGCTAATACTTAATAGCTTACTGTGGGATCAAGTAGATCTGTGTGTTGTGATGTGGATTATTATTATCATTATTATTATTGTTATAATACAAGTAAACAAGATTTATAAATCAAGCGCGCTTGTTTTCGTATTTATGAAAACGGAACCTTCTAATGAAGCGTATGCCCAGATTAGATTACGTTGTATTGTTAGGTCTACACTCCTTAGTTCTACAAACTGCTTTCTTGTTAATTAGTATTTATAAGTATAACTTTATAAACTTGCCAGCTGTTCTCCGCGGTTACAAACGCATTAATTTCGCAGAAATGTCGTCACTCCATCTACTCCAACCTACGTCTGTGGCAGAGTCGTTACCTGCTCCGTTCGAAACTCAGCCCTGGGTTGAAGTAAACGATTAAAACCATGCATCAAGTCGACACGTCATTCGCTAGCGTATGTGAGCTCATCTCCCCGCGGAGCCCTGAGACCTGTCCCGAGGCTCGGGACGCGCATAAATTGTCCCAAACGCGTTAATTAAAACACCTATATTCCAAAATGTGGAGCGTTTAGTTTACTGTTAAAGGTGCGTACTGCTATGAGCTTGTTGTCAGCTGTGACAGTTCGAATTAGAATTCAATCAATTTTTTTAATAACTTATTATAGGAATAAATGCGGATGGGAGTTTGCTTTTTTTACGCTTCCACATTTTAAAAAGAAAGAAAGAAAGAAAGAACAGGAGTTTATTGGTCCCCATATAAAAAGTGCAAAATAAGAGACAGAAAAAATAGAAACTTAACAAATATTATGAAGGAGATTTAATTTAAACACTTAACTGATAATCATGGAATTTTCCATACACGTTGTTAAACGTACAGAGAAGGTCATATACCACGAAATTACCGCGTGTGAATCGTGGGGAATAGCTAGTGATATTTATCACTGCGTATTTTAAAACAAAGTACTCCACCGCGTCTGTCTGTCTATTCGCGATAAATACAAAAACTACTGAACGGATTTTCATGCGGTTTTCACCAATAGATAGAGTGATTCGTGAGGAAAATTTAGGTATAATAATGTAATTTGTCATGGTTTTGTGCAAATTGGTTAAAATCTAACGATAATTGCTGCAAGTGTCGGAAAAAGTGAATTAAATATTGCATACTACATATTGTCAGGTGTACAGAGAAGGACTACTTAGGAAGGGTACTTTTTAGTTAGTAAACACGGATGAAACCGCAAGGAACAACTAGTCCTAGTAATATTATAAACGAGAAAGTTTGTAAGAATGTATGGATGGATGGATGGATGGATGGATGGATGTTTGTTACTCTTTCACGCAAAAACTACTGGATGGATTTAAATAAACTTTACAATAATATAGCTTATACATCAGATTAACACATAGGGTACTTTTTATCCCGGAATTCCCGCGGGAACTCTGAAATTAACGCGGGTGAAACTGCGGGGCAGAACTACTGTAAAATATAAATAAAAAGAGTATGTTTGTACGCACCCTAATAGTTTAAGTATGTCGCAAATGCGTAGTCGGTTCATTAAAACGCGCGGTCGGAGGTTAGTTTCTGAGGAGCGACGCAGATGAGACGTGAAATACGCTACAAGCGTTTTCCCGCGGCTTCATACGAGCGAAATTTAATAATTAATAACTTGATACATCGTTGGTTTAGTGGTTAGGAAAAGTAGTTTGATTCCGGCGTTAGGGTAAACACTTATGAAAATTTATGTTTGCCTCGTTATAATTGGTGATCATTTTGTATAAGGAGATGCTCAGCTTAGTCACTAGGTGGCGCTTTTTATTATTAAGTTTTGATTTTAAAAATTTCACAATATTACCAGTTTTTCTTGTAGCTTTTAAAGAAACTATACGTTATTTTGCTTAAATGTAAATACCTACGTATACATTTGAAATCATATCGTGGGTTCAGCTTCACTGTACAACAAAGTAGTCATTTTTCCCCACCGCTACTTAAAATTTTCGGTAAGAAATTTAAAGAACTCATAAAGTTTACTTTTTGACGTTTTTTAGAAAAAGAACACGTGCGTTTTCATAACTCCTTCATACATTGTTATTATCCATCGCGGGCAAGACGGCATGTACCGCTAGTATTTTATGTAAAACTCCAAAGGCATTTTTCCCAAAAAGAGATAGACGAGAAAGCAATCTGTTGCTGTTAAAAAAAATCGAATCTTAATAACCACGACATCATAAAAAAACTATAAATGAATGATTAATTATTATTAATTACAATTAAGATTTCTCTCTGAAAAATATTTGAAGCTATTTGTTTTCTGTCTTTGACACTGATAAAATCCACGAGATATTTTAATATGCATTTTAAAGTCTATTTATTTATTCACCCGTGTGTCATATACCTGATATATATACATAGGTATATTGTTGCAACAGCTGTAAAAGACTGTATGAACCAGTTATACATATATTATAATATGTATATTATGTGCACTTAGCAATAAATACTTGAAAATATTGTTAACTAGTTGTGCCCCGCGGTTTCACACGCGTTAATTTCAGAGTTCCCGCGGGAATTCCGGGATAAAAAGTACCCTATGTGTTAATCTGATGTATAAGCTATATTATTGTAAAGTTTCATTTAAATCCATCCAGTAGTTTTTGCGTGAAAGAGTAACAAACATACAAACATCCATCCATCCATCCATCCATCCATCCATCCATCCATCCATACATACATACTTACAAAGTTTCGCGTCTATAATATTAGAAGGATTCTTTTTTCCAGAAAGACCTATTTGATCCACCTATTATGGTACGTACTATATCAAGTACAAGGTATGGTGTACTTTGTGACCTAGCACGCCGTCGACACTAATGGCATGTTTACCCTATTACCCTAAAACAAACACATGAACTGTTGACTCGGCCATTATTAATCGAAAATTAATTTGGGTAATTTATTACAGGTATGTATTACAGGTACCTACGACGCTTTTTTTTGTTTAGGGACAAATTTTTTAATTTGATATTTTGTTTAAACATCGTGATATCGTGATAATTATAACTAATTGGAAACGCAAATTGATGGTTATTGCGATAAGAGCCGACGCGACCGTACAGTCTGCAGATGAAATATGTAATCTCTTTTGAAAGTCGTTGAATCTTATTCCAATAGTAATAATAATACAGAATATTACTGCGTGAAGAAGCGATACTCTCCGCCTCCCACCAATGTCATGCCACCTCATACCCTGCGAAACTTTGATGGAAGTTTCAGTGAAAAATTGACAATTGTTCAAGCCCCGGTGCAAAGCTGTCTGTCAACTGTCAACTGTCAGCTCGCTGTTAACCTTACGATACGCACACACACACAATACGTATACTTACGTATAAGCCGGCCGTCTTTACTTGTGGGAAAGTACGTACTTGAGTCAGTTCATTTCTATGGAGTGTCACCTTGCTTTTGGCCGATCGTGGTATTTTATAGCGGCACTACCAAAACAAAATCGTCAAAACGTAGAATTATAAAATAATATTTTAAGCATATTCAACTTTTACTTAGAAAATAATGGTGTTTAACCTTTGAATGAATTTGAACGAGCCCCAGGATCACAAGAAATTTAAAAAAAACAGACATGCAAGAATGTAGATGTTATTTAACAATTCCGTTTTGGTAATATCGTTCAAAAATTAGCACGATCGGCTCCCTGGTAATAAAGATCAACGACTGACGAAAGTGTTTCCATATTTTTGGTGATGACTGTACTAATGCTATCCTAAAGGTGTGTATGACATAATGTAGGTAATAGCTAACGAAGGAATAGTGGGCAAATAATATGCGAAATCCCAACGTACTCTTGACCCCTGAGAAGCTGGCGTTTGGATAAAGGTCAGAGATCCGATCAGGGTACATTGTTATGACCCACTCGTCTTAAATGACATCATGATGGTCTCGGAATTACAGACGATAGAGAGACATTGCTTTTACAATAATTATTTAGTACTGATGGTTGCACACGGTTCTGCCCAGGTAAAATGCGGTATTTCATAGGAAAATTTATGTACCCAATTTCATCGAAATTCGTTCAGCCGTTTATGTGTTATTGAGGAACAAACATCCTCTAAGATTTTGATTGTTTAGAATATATTTTTCATATATCTTGTTCTTGTTTCAGGTATGAAATATGACGTGATCAGTAGTAACCTGGATTTCAGTTAAGGTAACGTATATGTATTGTATTATATAGCTGTGCCCCGCGGTTTCACCCACTATAATTTAGGAGTGTATGAGTATCCTATGTCCTTCTCTGTACCCCTGACAACATGCATGCCAAATTTCATCAAAATCCGTTCAGCCGTTTCTGCGTGATTGAGTAACAAACATCCACACTTTCACATTTATAGTATTAGTAGTAAGTAGTAGGAAGTAGGATATAACCCATTGCTTGACAATTTCTCTAAGAAACAATCATCATAAAATATACACAAGCAGATAGGTAATTCCCAACCACAGATATGCATGTTAAAAATATAATATGCATGTTTATCCAAGTGCCGCCATTAAAATTTATTGGACGCCTAGTTCAGTCCTAATTGATGCAAAAATACATTCTGATGTAACCGAAGCAAATCATCGTTGAAAAACAAGCACTAATTTGTGAAATTCTCATAGGTAGCTGTAGTAGCTGAGTGAATTCCTTCATTGGAATTATTATATTGCTTTATTGTCATTTTAACCAAATGGAAAAACATTGGGGAAAGTAAGATTCTTCTTAATAATATTTTTTTATGAATTCTGTTCTGGTATTTTTTTATTGTAGATACAAATGAACTTTGTTTTATTTATTATTTTTCCGGGAAGTGTACGTTCAGGGAAATACACCTAAAGACTCGACTGGATATTCGGAGAATAGGATCTAACACGCCCCTTCATACAATGTTACGTGACTTATCTAATTATCTATTACTATGGTTGACTTATCTATTATCATACATATCTGTGTTCCCAACCTTGACATTCACTCGACATTGGTTTTTCAACGCGAAATCAATTTACTGCGAGCGACTGTGACTAATTCAATTCGAAAGTTAACTGTTAAAAATTAAATTGCCGCTCATTAATAACTAATTGATAGTGAAAAGTGAAAGCGAACGGTTTTATAATATTTCATTTATGTTATAAACTTTTAAGGATAAGGTTACCCTTGTCTTCTGTGCAATATAAATCATTTACCCGATCATCTATACTGATAGATATTATAAAGAGAGAGTCCTTTGTTTAAAACTACATACGGACTACAGTATAATGTATATTATACCAAAGAATAAACATTATAATATTCAGAAGCGACACTCTGCCTCCCACCAATTTCATGGAATTTCCTAGATAAGTTTGACATATGACAGTTACTGTCAGTTAGCTGTCAAGCTTTGGCACGATACGCACACGCGCACATCACATGTACCTACATATACTTAGGTACGTACAAGCCGGTTGTGTTTACTTGTAGGAAGAACTTGAATCAGTTGAATCAGTTGAAACATAAAGCCAGTTCCCATCCCCATTCCAGGCCGGCAACGCACCTGCATGCCTTCTGGTGTTGCAGATGTCTATGGGCATCGGTAATCACTTACCATCAGGTGTACCACTTGCCCGTTTGCCCCCTATGACATAAATAAAAAAGTTCTTTTCTATGAAGTGTCACTGGGCTGATTATACATATTATATACCTAAACTGCACAGTCAGGAGCAGAAACACTCTTTACATTCACTGAATCTTATTGCAAATCAATAGTTCAAAGACTGACACAAGTGTTTACATGATATTTCTGCTGCAGGAATGTACAATAAATACCTAGTTCACCGAGCAAAATTGTGTGAAAAAGGTGTCGTTGGTTAACTATCTTGTAGGTAGCTAGGCGGCGCGGCGCGCAGCGTGGCCTTGCTCTTGAGTCTTGGCAATACAGAACCAAAGCCAGGCGGAACTAATGACGATGTGTTCCATATACCTGCACACAAGCACAGACAGCCGCAGTAATAGCTCAGACATAGACAAATATCTATTGGACATGTATTTTTTCTTTTTTAACGTAATCAAAAAATAGCGGCGATACCTACATTGAATTGAGTTGAAATTTCGCGTGACGTCGCTGCCTGGAGCAGTTTGTGCGGGGCTTATACCGAAAAATGACGTCACGAGCCCTAAACTTTAATGCGCTCTATCTATTATGTTTATTTTCCTCAATCCTTAATCTGAAAAAGAAAAAAAAATGTGTTTATTATTTTTTTATTTTCTAACTGACGGACTAAGTAATTTGAATTTTCATACCCCGGAAAGTACCCACCCAAATAATGAGATGATCGCCCATTTGAATATTATAAACATAGATACTAAAGCAACATATGCCTACGTATTTTGCTAAATTGAAGCAACTGTACATTCGAGATGTACCTACCTACAAAATATTGTAAATATGGTATGTATAACAATAGCAGAGATGTGTCGAATTGAAAATGCACTAAAGTCTATGTGCTGTCACGGAGATTCGGATAGAAAAAAAAGTTCGTGGTTACAATTTGGTATTCCTTTGTCCGTCGTTAGTCGTTGGTATTGTTAGGATGACAATAGCTGATTATAATATACCGAGACTACATAAATTAAAAGAAGTAGGTACTTATTTTGTATACTGTGCATAACTATCAAATTTGTCTTCTATACATATTTTTAGAAGATCTATGCAAATTGTTCAATCATTTTTTTTTATCTCGAAAAAAAATTGATGATAGATTTTCGCTTGGATTCTTTGAAATTATTGTAAATTTGAAATCATTCATTCTGTTAATCTGATAGAGCTGTTCGGGTAGAATTTATTGGAAAGCATCTGTTTTCCCGTCTGTAAAACCATCAATCGGACGCAACCACTGACCTGGATTGAACTGGCGACCCATCACCGCCCTCCCTCACCCTCACTTTATCCTTCATGGTGACTGATATCTCATCAAGACTTTTACGACGGCCGTTTTGCAAAGGCTGTCAAGGTCAGGTAGCCATAACCTTTATCATCAGGATGATTGAAAGGTCAGAGTTTACGATAGGGAACGGTTCGAGGCATTGTAGAAAAATGCTTTAACTCATACTTTTCAAGTCTCAATGTGAAACATTCCAGAATGAAGCGAGCTAATTGAACAGCTCAATTAGAATGACGCCAATTGCAATGTGTTGGTGGAAAAACTGCCGTTCTTGTCGATATCACAAACTCTACTTCACTTGGAATTGCTAATGCACGGACAAATTATGGAAAGAACACGATATTGTTTGAGGGAGCGCAGCTGTACAATACGTTACCTAACGACATTAAAAAATGCGTTAACATAACCACGTACAAATATAAATTAAAAAAATTCTCATGTACTTACGTCAAAACCTTCTTCTACTACTTCTTCTACTTCCAAAAGTCTACTTCTCATTATCTTATTTTAAGTGAACTATAATGTTCTTATAACAAATAAAGATTCTTTAAACGTAAGTCTTACAGGATTTAATAACAACCATTTATTATCTTTTGAAAACTTCCTCTTGAATCACTCTATCTATAGAATCAGTATTGATGAAAACTGCATTAAAATCCGTTACGTAGGTAGTTTAAAAGATCTAAGCATATAGAGGGACTGACGGCGGGAGGCCACTTTGTCTTATACTATGTAAAAACTAGCTGTGCCCAAGGTTTCATATCAGTTTCAGGTGCGGAATTCCCGCAGAAACTCCCAATTTTCTGTAATACAAATCATCTCCTGACAATTACGGGCACAGCAAAAAACAATTATTCACATATTCAGTCGAGCCATTTTATAGTTTTGGCGAGACTAACGAACGGCATTTTATTCTTATATATTTTTATTAGAATTATATTAATACAGTTTTGACAATTTCCTCTCCGAGAAACTACATAATATTAATAAGTTTATTTCGCTCTGAATCTTTTACATTATTTCTGGTCGCATTCTATGTGACATGTAAATTTTTAATGTGTCTAGCGCTTTAAGCTTTTCCTACAATTCCACTCTCAAAAGCTATTATATTTAGCTATAAACTGCTTGCCGTAAAACATGTTATCGTATATAGAGAAGTACCCAATATAGCTCCTGGGATAGTTCAGCGGATACGACTTGCAGTCATCGCCTCTCCTCCACCGTACATATCCGGTGGCAATGCTCACTGCAAAGGCTTCGCTGCCAGGCTTTAAACATGTAATCACTGCATAAATATTTAAAATCCTTATAGATATACCTATATTGGGGATGTGGACTACTTTTGAAAATAGGAATTCTAATTAGTCCGTCAGTTAGAAAACAAAAAAAACAATAGACACGTATTTTTTTGCTTTTTCAAATAAATGAAAATATACAGAGATAAAGCGCATTAAAATTTAGGGTGAGGGGGTCGTGACGTCACTAACCGATAAAACCGCCATACAAACTGTCAGAATACTGACGTCACGCGAAATTTCAACTCAATATATCGCCGTTATTTTTTGATTACGTAAAAAAATAAAAAATACGTGTCCAATATTTTTTAATAATCTACAAGGCGGACTAAAATATAAAAAATAGTCAACATGCCCATTATCAGTGAAAAAGGACCGATTTCCTTTTTCTGTTCGACAATTCCTATAATGTCTAAGACTCATCACCGCTGTATAAAAACATAAGCGTCAATACATTTAATTTACTCGTACTTATATCTTCAGCCTGCTTTATGATATACTAGATTTACAGTTGTGGCTTGAGTCGATTATCTCTTTTCTTTTTTTTCAAATTGATAAATTTATGTCCTGCGGATAAAAACATAAATGCCTTTCCGTATTTTTTTTCTTCCGCCCACATGGGTCTGCATCTCTCTAAAACTTTTTCTAGTTGTCTGATCTTTTAATCACATAAGAAACTATATCACACCAATAACGTTATTGAATGAGCCTCTTTGCCTATTAACAAAATATGTACATTAGGTATGTCTTTAGCAAGTAAGGTCAGTCTTCGACAGTAACTAGTCTTCAGAACAAATAATTACGAAAATCAAAGGTGGTCCTTTTAGCTAATAATCTACACGTCCGTCTAAGTTACCTACCACGCTATCCTTGTTAATATTAAAAATGCGAAAGTGAGTTTGTTTGTTTGGTACGCTTTCACGCCTAAACGGTTCAACCGATCATCATGAAATTTTATATGCACGTTGTCAGGGATACAGAGAAGACATAACATAACTTTTCATCCCGGAATTCCCGCGGAAACTCTGAAATTACCGCGGGTAAAACTGCGGGGAATAGGTGGTATGCAATATTTCCACAAAAATATACCTTAATATGTACTATACTCCTAAACAATAACATAATGCATATATACATATAAGCATTGGGCTTTTATCGCTATCCTGAGTGTTATGACAGTGGTATCAATCTGTGGTATCCAATCGATAACATTTATGCAGTTCCCTGCAGAATCGCAAATGTCCATCCCGGTCGGAACTCGCCACTCAGCTACAGCTTTGTGCAGGAAGTGACATTGTTGTAACGTGTAAAATAGAAATAGAATTGGCATATTATCTCGTTTTTATGATCACATATAGTGCGTCTGAAAAACTACGAGTACGTACTTTGGGGTATATGTATTTATCTTATTACCTTAATTATGCATTTTTTTATTTCGCACAATAATAATCTAATCATTGGTTGCCTATCCTTTGTTGGTTACATGGTGTTACTGCCAGGCGACAAAGACCAGCTAGTATTTGTGTAAATAGCAATAACCTAAAAACATCTCTAACATTTATCTAATATGGAACATTGTGCAAGATAACTAAAAGTCCAAGTGGGATCAAGTCGCTTTGAAATTCTTTATCTCTTGGGGAAGTTAGACGCATCTGTGTCAGATTTATGCGCTCTGCGAGACGATCGCAAATGCTCTGTTCTGGTCTAGAACTAGATCGGGACCATATTACGACCAGATAATACAATTTTTGACAGAATTCCGATTCGATTTATCATTGCGATCAGAAATGGAATTTATTAAATCTACTGTTTTAGACAGAGGCTACCGGAGAGATAAGAGTGTGAAGAACTGTGCCCCGGGGTCTCTATGTTCACCTCAAACTCAACTAGCTAAAATTTGGCTGCAGCTCGACTTTAGTTAGGGCAACTCATTTGAAAAAGTATCCTGCAGTGCACGATAAAGGGCTGATGACAAAGTAGCCTTGCAGTCTTAAAGTATCTGTATCAATAGTGTGTTAACCCACACTGGAGAAATTTTGAGTAAATTTATTTATTTATTTATTTATTAAAGTTTTAAAATTATAGCGCCATTTTGTGTCAATATTTTTTATATTCAATATTTAGTTACATATTTATACAATGTAATAAGGTAAACACATAACTAAAAAACGATCTCTAACTCTCAATAAGTCGTTCTGAATCAATAACTTCGTTTAGTGGGTTAACATGTTATTGCTTATCTGCGTCCAATTTTATATTTTTACTTGATCACACCTAAACAGTTGTTTGCACTAGCACCCAACTTAACTAGGTAAACAAAGGCTCTGGACTCTGATTCTTGAGTACTCACTATATGTGGGCGTCCAAGCAAAAAGGTACTTACCAGCAGTGGAGCATTGAGTTAAGACTAGATTCGGTATCTAGAATAGTCAATTGATAGTAAGGATTGCAAAAATCTTCAAAAACTAGCACATTTGAAGTTGAAATTCTGAAAAAGCTTGATTTGAGAAAAGGCATTAGGCATAAAAGTTTGAGTGAAAACAAAAAACACTACACTTCTCCATTTGCTTGTTACATGGATTTTTTATATTACCAGCTGTGCCCCGCGGTTTCAACCGCATGAGTTTCGGAATACCCGCAAAAACTCCAAAGTAGCCTAATTTACTATTTATAACACCAGCTAATTAGCAGTGAAAGTCCTGTCAAAATTGTTCCAACCGTTTCGGAGATTAACACGCGTGAGTTTTGGAATTCCCGCAGGATCTCTTTATATCAGGAACCTTTGCGGACGCAGGCAGAACAACCCGCCAAAGTTTCATCACAATCAGACCAATGGTTTAGAAAGGTATAGAGGACAAACATACAAACATTAATTTTTATTTATAAAGATTGTATACTTAGATTAAGATAATGTTTATAAAATTGTAGAAAATTGAGCATTTATTATTTATTAATAATCAATTAAATCCCGACTTTGCAAAACTTCTTATATAACCTCTATGTAACCTCTTATAAAACCTTTTATATCTCGGAAACTAAATGCCGAGAACTGGCACCTCTTTGCTTGTACGCCCATATGCAGATTTCATTAGGTATTCTTTCCTGATGCTGGGATATAATTATGATAGTTTTGATCGACCTTCACCGGGGTAAGTTCATTTGACTGGTTCAGTTTTAGATTTTAACAAAGACTATATAAGCTTCTTTCAATCGTATAATTTTCGGGATTCCCTTAGAATGTAGGGTGTAAAAATACCCTATTCAAGACTTTGTACCGAGGCTTAAATTTCTCGTAACTTCAAACTATTCCGAGACTTTTACTCCTAACTGTAAACAAAATAGCTAATTCTCTCGGTATAATTATGTGAACTTCGAAACTATCACAAAAACAATGTTGCGGGATACAAAATATCCTATGTTTATTAGGGAGTAGATTCCTATCAGATTTTTTTAATTAGTTCAGTAGTTACTCCAACAAAAAAACTCTTCTTTTTATATCTAGTCTATACATATAAATAAAACTGAAGTGTCTGTTTGTGATTCTAAATTAACAGCTTTTCACTAAATGCATATGAAAGTATATACGGTACCTACTTATATATAAAAAAACGTTTTTTTAATTTTTGTCTGTTTGTTCCGGCTAATCGCTGAAACGGCTTGACCGATTTTAACGGGACTTTCAAGTTTCACTGGCAGATAGCTGATGTTATAAGAAGTAATAATATAACTTAGGCTACTTTTATTTAAGAAAAAAATACTTCCTGCGGGAACTCCGAAACTCACGCGGAGACCACGGGGCGCAGCTTGTCCTTAATACTTGTATTATAAAGATAAATGTAAGTTTTTTTTTATTTTTTTCACTGCACAAACTTTCAATCACGTTGTGCGTCTTGCAGTGGTGCAGACAAAGAAATAGAGTATTTTTTATACCGGGATTCATGCGGGAACTCCGAAATTGTCACTGGTGAAACAGCGGGGAACAGCTGATATTAGTATAAACGGGTCAGGTTTTTCCCGCTAGAGTTAACTCCATTTCGATTGACACAGCGCAACACTTTCAATATTATACGCAATAACGCCAAGTCTCTTTGTGTACGCGTCGTGCAACACTCGTATTACGTACAATCATGTTATACGATCTAAAAATTCCCTTTTTCGAATTCAATTCGCAATATTAAAGAGACGTCGTCAAACAATGCCTCCGTCTTATTGCGGCCGGAGCCGGAGCCGGGCGGAGCCGAGTGGAGACGCTAACATTTTCTTCGAGGATTGCTTTTAATATTCGTTCGCTGTAGTTACACTTGAGGTTGGCGCATATTTGCTACGGGACACGCTGAAACCCAATGCAAAGCGTTTTTCTTTTTTAACCGACTTCCAAAAAAAAGAGGAGGTTCTCGATTCGACTGTATGTTGTTTTCTTTTTGTATGTTTGTAACGCGATTACTCGGAGACGGCTGGATCGATTTGAAAAAATCTTTTTTCGTTTGAAAAGGTGGTCCCACTGTCATAAAGTCAGGATCTGATGATGATCGAAATCGAGAGAACTCTTCAAATATTACAGACACAGCCTAGCGATTTGGGTAGATTAATTGTCACTTTATAATATAAACCATTAACCAACCCACTTTAAACGAAAAAGAAATAAAATTTTAACAAAAAATTAAAACCGACTTTTGGTGTGTTTTGGGGTCGGTTTTAATTTTTTGTCAAAATTTTATTTTTGGATCAAATTAAAATAACTTTTTCAAGTAACCGTAACTTGAATGTAAAAGGACTATAAATGCTTTTATACGTCAAAGAGCATTTTTATGAAGTGGGTACATCACAAATTGTAAACATTGGCTCCGTGTTAAATAATTCGCAAAAAATAAAATAAACAAGTTTTGATTTATGGAATCATTATAAGAGCATCATAGCCGTCGAGATTTGTGTGTGGTGTTGTAATCGGGCCGTGAAACTGCTTGTGAACCACAAAACCAATTAAACACCGTGCGAACAAAAGGCGATCTAAGCTGTGTGCATTCGTAAATTTTTGCACATTTACTTGCGGGGCATTGCGACCTAATGTTGTCTGGTGTGGCCTCAGCGAGTAGTGAACATCCCAGATCCATGGAATTTTGATGGTGTTTAAGAGGCAAGATCGAGTTGCATTATTATTATTTGATACACGAAGGTATTCTAAGATAACAGACAAGTTCGGTGCTGGGTGCAGTGAACGCTTGTGTTTCACAATTTAGCGTCCTACGTCATAAGACTTGTAGCGTGTTCGGGTCGGTGCTGCACTATAAAGCGGGAGGTGCTGGGTTCTCGTCTCGGTTTACGAACGGTTTTTCTTTTTAAAAGACGTATGATGTTTTTCTTTTTAAAAGACGTATAATGTTTAAAAATAAGACTAATGTTTCATTTGTGTTGAAAAATAAGACTAATGTCTCATTTGTTTGCAATTAATGTGTAATTTGGTACGTTTATTTAAAAGCCTTTTTGTGATGTTTTTATTGATAGTTTTTTTTTTAGTATAGTTGCCACTTTTAAAATTTTCTAGTCTCTATTTATCGTGAAATTAACAATTAAAATGAAATAAAAAATAAATATTTTTATTTAATTCTTCAATGTTTATGAAGTAGGTATATTATTTTATTTATTGTTCTATGTTTATTCTTTTATTTTTTGTGATGTATATTATTTTATTTCTTTTGTACTCGTAATGAATTGACATGAATTGACTGTAGAATGACATTAGCTTTTCTTTTTTGTGATGTAGGTATATTATTTTATTTCTTAATTGTACTCGTAATGAATTGACATTGGTTTTAATTGATTGTAAATTAATGATGTATGATGGTTGTAAATTATAAATTGATCGTAGATTGACATTAGCTTTTCTTTTTTGTGATGTACCTATATTATTTTATTTCTTAATTGTAGGTACTCGTAATGAATTGACATTGGTTTGAATTGATTGTAAATTATTGATGTATGATGGTTGTAAATTATAAATTGATTGTAGAATGACATTAGCTTGAATTAATTGTAAATTGCATTATATACATATAAATATAATATACATATAATATATAATACATTAAGCCTATGACGAAACATGAAGTGGATTTGAAATTTGTGTATCATTTGTGAACAAGATATGAGCAGTCCCCCAAGGTCAACGTGCCCACATTGTCCGAGTTCCTCTCGCCTGTTTGTTGTTCCGCGGGGCCTAAATGTACACATTTCGCACGTACACAGGGATGTTCGGTCGCAGCCGCTGCCGCAGCGCGATCCACCTTCGCCACAGGGTGATGCAGGGCGGGCGCGTGATACGCGAACGCTTACAGGGGGAATCAATTTGGATAGTTTGGCGGCGTTTAAGAAGAATGTGGCGGTACTCAAGCACATCCCGAAAGGGGCCAGAAACCAGGTCGCGGGGAAACTGTGCTCTGTGATTGATGGTTGCTTATATACTAATAGCAAGGAGGATTGGCTAGCTCTGTTGACGTTTGCTTTCACTGTGCTTAGGGTACCAGATCGCGGAGACCCTCGTCCTCTTACCGCGAAGGTAAAGGAGAACGTGGACAGGGCGTGTGATTGTTTGCCGACGGAAGTAAGGTACTCGCCAAGTTCTGTTATCAGGAGGATTGAGTCCAAGGTTCACGACGGTGACTTGAGGGGTGCGGTTCGCTTGGTGGTGTCTGGCAGCCCTCCCGCTCCTAATAGTGGGGAAACCGTGGCCGCTTTGCGTGATAAGCATCCAACTCCGTCACGGCAACTTTCTTTTCCACCTGCTCCGGGTCTTGGTTGTCCTCTGTTGGTTGTTAGGGAGGAAGATGTAATGGCTGCCGTGGGTTCTTTTTATAATGGCTCGGCCGGAGGGCTCGACGGGCTGCGGCCAGAGCACTTAAAGGAGCTCCTCTCTCCGTCGGCTGGTGATAATGGCCCGCGGCTACTTGTTGCATTGACCAGGTTGTGCAACTTCATGCTTAGGGGAATGGTTAATGTGGAGGTATGCCCTTTTCTATATGGTGGGAGTTTATGCGCGCTTGCCAAGAAGGATGGCGGTGTACGCCCTATTGCAGTCGGCGGCGTTTTACGTCGCCTTGTTGCTAAACTGGGTTGTCGCTCAGTAAGGAATGACATGGCCAATTTGTTAAAGCCGCATCAGCTGGGCTTTGGTGTAGCGCAAGGGTGCGAGGCTGCTATCCACGCCACGAGAGCGTTCGCACTACATCGCGCGGATGAGGAATTCGTCATTTTAAAACTGGACGTGAAAAACGCGTTTAACTGCGCAGAAAGGGATGTGATATTGTCGGAAGTAAAGGAAAATATTCCGTCCTTGTACCCTTTTCTGTACCAGTGTTATAGCGCTCCAAGCAAACTATTTTATGACAATACGGCTATATTGTCGGAAGTAGGCGCACAGCAGGGCGATCCTCTTGGGCCCTTGATTTTTAGCTTAGCTATCAACAAGATTATTAGGGATATTAGGTCACCTTTAAACCTCTGGTACCTTGATGACGGCACTATCGGAGGTCCGCCGGATCTAGTATTTGACGACGTACAAACGTTATTTCCCAAGCTCAGGGATATTGGCCTGGAAGTGAACTCAGGAAAATGTGAGATTTACTTACCTAATGGATCCAGTGCTGCGTTGTTGCCTAGATTTGATGCGTTGGTTCCAGGGATCAAACTGTTGGACAGATCGGATTTCTCTCTGCTAGGCTCGCCAATTTTCGAAGATGGGGTGCCGTGTGCTCTAAATGCGAAGAAGCAATCCCTTGAGTCGATACATCGGGACTTAAAGCAGTTATCGGCCCACGTGGCTCTCATTCTTTTGCGCGGTTGTTTCTCGATGCCGAAGTTGACGTATTTTGTTAGAACCTCGCCTAGTTGGCTTTTCCCTCGGGAGGTAGGCTCCTTGGACAACTTAGTCAAATTCACGCTCGAAGATCTACTCAATGTCAGCTTGAATGGGGAACAGTGGAGCCAGGCTGCTCTTCCTGTTCGCCATGGTGGGCTGGGGGTGCGCCGTATAGAGGGCACAGGCGTGGCCGCATTTTTGTCTTCTGCGTCTGGGGTTGTGGATCTCGTCACTCAGATACTATGTAATAACGGTGATGAGGTCGCGATTCCTTACTATGAGGAGGCGTTATCGGCGTGGTCTGCGTTGTGTCCTGGTGAGTCGCTACCGGAGAGCAAGTGCTGTCAGAGAGCTTGGGACGATGTTTTGTCCAGGGTTTCCCTTAACAGCCTCATTGGGAGTGCCGCGGGGAAGGATTTAGCACGCCTCAATGCCGTCTCCAGGCCAGAGTCTGGGGCGTGGCTACATGCTTTACCGTCCCCTAAATTGGGTACATTTTTGGACGACGGTTCCCTCCGTGTAGCGGTGGCTTTGCGTCTTGGTTGCACTATGTGCGAACCACATCGCTGTGTGTGTGGCGCGAGAGTGGATGCCGACGGATTGCATGGCCTAAGTTGCATCAGATCTGCTGGGAGGTTTTCGCGCCATCACGCCCTAAATGATATTATTCGTCGGGCCCTTGTCGCGGCAGGTGTTCCCAGTGTATTGGAGCCACCGGGTTTGTGTCGTACAGACGGGAAGCGCCCGGATGGTCTGACGATGATACCTTGGGAGCGAGGCCGCTGCTTGCTATGGGATGCTACGTGTTGTTGCACTTTCGCTACTTCCCATTTGGCTGGGTCAAGGCAGCGAGCCGGCTCCGCAGCGGAAGCTTCAGCAAAATTAAAGCATGATAAATATGCGGCATTAAAGGCTTCTTACTCATTTGTGCCAGTGGCAGTGGAAACCGCGGGGACATGGGGCACGGAGGCCGTACAGTTTGTCGCCGAGATCGGCAGGCGTTTGCACCAAAAAACTGGCGACGCACGCTCTAGGACGTACCTTGCTCAAAGGATTTCGCTGGCCATACAGCGTGGCAATGTGGCCAGTATCATGGGAACCTTTGAACGGGGTGAGCTTCGGGGGGGCTTTTTTGACTAGGGTTTAGTTTTGTATAGCTACTCTTAGGTATTTTTAGTCCTAGTTTTAAGGTATGACGAAGCGTGTTGCGGATACGTTTTAGTATTTTGTCTTTTTTTATTTTCAATAAAAACATTACAATTTACGAAGAAAAAGTTACTACTACTGAACGTAATGAATAATGAAACGTTTTTTGGTATGGATGAGCATTTTTTAAATTCAGTGTGCGTCAAACTTTACTTTGTGAGTGTGGTGCCGTAACAACAGCGCGATAAGATGGTATTGTTCCACAAATATCAGGTAGGTAATTTGTTTCATTCAACCACATTCTTGATAATAATGTACTCCTAACAGCCTGCCATTTGTTTCATAGACAGACAGACAGATAGCTCAGGTTTCTGAGACTTAATTATTAGTAATGAGACAAAAGAATTTATAATATGACACGCGGTCATTCGAACAAATTAATGATTCAAACTTGGGCATAAAGAGTTGAAGAATAGGTTGGTTGGGAAACGAACCCTCAATGATGTTATTTTGTACACGTATACGTTGTAATTTTTGTAATAATTTGATAAAGTTTTCTTTAATTTCCAATTACTTACAATAATAATTTTTTTGTTATATCTGAAAAGTTACATTTTACTTCTCATTTGGTCTAATAGGCTATTTGACTAACTTTTTTAGTCCGTCTTGTAGATTAATAAAAAATATTGGACACGTATTTTTTCTTTTTTTACGTAATCAAAAAATAACAGAGATACATTGAGTTGAAATTTCGCGTGACGTCACTAACTAGTGCAGTTTGTATGGCGGCTTGTAGCGGTAAGTGACGTCACGGGCCCCCACCCTAAACTTGAATGCGCTTTATCTCTGTGTATTTTCATTTATTTGAAAAATAAAAAAATACGTGTCTAATGATTTTTAATTTTCTAAAAGACGGACTAATTAAAATTTTGATTTTCAAAAGTTGTCAACATCCCTATTGTGATAAATTGTTTACTTGAATTAACTTACAGTTTTTTTTTTCAGTGATTGGAATAACTATTGCCGGTCACGGTACAGGAAATGCCTTAGCACATTTTAACGCAGTAGTTTGCGATAACTAGCCTGCAATCAGTTGAATAATAGCAATGATTAAACTTGTATTTCCCGCAAATACACCTCGGACCATTCTGTAGCGATTTTCAGTCATAGTCACAAGTGTGAAAAAACTTCATCATAAATTATGAAAATCGTTTGTACGTTTTTTGAAACTCCTTGGGCTCGAGAACGAGTTATAGCTATAATTGGACGAAGATAAGCAATAGTGTGTTAACCCACTCTCGAGAAATTTTGAGTAAATCGTGTTTTAAAAGTATAGCGCCATTTTGTGTCAACCTTTTTTTATGTTAAATTTTTAGTTACATATTTAAGCAATGTAATAACATAATACACATAATTAAAAAATGTTCCTTAACTCTCAATAAATCGTTCCGAATCAATAACTTGAGTTTGTGGGTTAACATGTTATTGCTTATCTGCGTCCAATTATATTTCACTAGCTGTGCTCCGTTTCAGAGCTCCCGAATACGTATTAGTATAGATAAGATAGTAACTATTTGATCTTGGAGTTATCCCAACAAACAGGGAGGTGTGTTTGTTCAGCTTTCACTTAACAACGAAGCGACGGAAGTTGCATGATGCTTTTGTGTAGGTGTATTATTACTGGAGGTATCTTGAAATTTACGCGGGTAAAACCACGGAAAACGAGTAGTAAATAATATGTGATTTTCGTTAATTTCAGAATGTTGATGTTGTATGTTTTGCACGTATTATTGTGATAGTGATCGTCATGCAATGTTGCCGGCCGCAAGGTCGCCATATTGTCCTTCACTTTAGTAGGTATATAGGTGTAAAATTGTGCTGTTTATTGTCATTGTATTGGTTCTCTATTCAAAAGGTGACAGACACTTCAGATTTTAGATAAATATGAGAGTCATTAGCGACGATAACTCTATTACCGATTTATTGACATTTAGTTTAGCATACTCTAGCAAATTGACCGCTTCCGTGAGGGTAGTTAGTGTGGCGTAGGTATAAAACGCAAAACGGCCAGGTATGTAGCAATGCCTAAAAATTAAGTTATATTAGCTAAACGTTTAGAAAAAGAATGATAACTTGACGTCCGATGATTTACCGCTCGTTGCTGACTTCATGTGCGTCACTTCCGTTGCCAACTTGATTTGCGTCATTGGCGCCGTCTACTAAAAGTTCAAATGTGCCAAAGCTCACAAGAATAAAGAACTATGATTTCAAACAAATATACATATTTTCATACACCACGTTCCATAGAGGTTCATGCTGCATCGCCATAATAAAATCCACATGAAAGTACATGTTAGATTTTTATATCTATACCTACTAATATTATAAAGAAGAAACATTTGATTTTTTGTTTGTTTGTTTGTTTGTTACGATTTAACTCAAAAACTACTGAACCGATTTCGAAAATTCTTTCACCATTAAAAAGCGACATTATCCCTGAGTAACATAGGCTATATTGCAATCCAGAATTCCCGCGGGGGCTCCGAAATTATCGCGGGTGAAACCGTGCGGGACAGTCCAGTCCAGTCCTCTGAAACGAATTACTTAGTGTGGATTAACGTATATCTACGGATGATTTTTTTTAACGTTATTTTTTACGCCCCGTCTATCTCGAGATATCGATTGTAACTTTTGTTTTGCAACTCATTGCTTACCTGTCAACGTAAACTCTGTATTTATAATGTAATTAATCATTTCCTCCGGCCATTGTTGATTAAAAGTTGTGTCATTTACCGAGCGAGGAGATATCTCCTCGGATTGTATCGGCTGTCTGTGTGTTTGTAATACTTCATCTGAAACAATAACTCGCTTGGATGTTGGCAGGTGATGGAAATAAATATCTTTTACGTTCTGGACTGGAGTTTGTGAGTTCTTGGCTGTTTATATAAGCAAAAGAAATAAAGTTATTTTCTTGGTTGGATGGTCGTTCATTCCAATAATAAATTAATTTTAAAACAATATTTGAAATCGATTCATTGCATGTTTTTGTGTGACAGCGTAACCTACTAACAACTATAGACATATATAACTAACTAGCTGTGCCCAGCGGTTTCACCCGCGGTAATTTCGGAGTTCCCGCGGAAATTCCGGGATAAAAAGTACCCTACGTGTTAATCTGATAAATAAGCTATATAATTGTAAAGTTTCATTTAAATTCATCCAGTAGTTTTTGCGTGAAAGAGTAACAAACATGCATCCATCCATCCATACATACATACTTACAAACTTTCGCGTTTATAATAATTAGTAGGGCTAGTAGGACTATAGAGACCCAATAATGATGAGCAGACAAAGACAAGTTATAAAAATGGATTCTTTTTTTGACTAAAAAAACATAAGTATTTTTATACTTGGCATAAAATTTAATTGCTATGCATTAGTCTCCCAAAAAGTCGACAAAGACTCGATTGTTTTGTTTTTATTGTTGAGTTGGTGATTGTCAGGACGAGGTTTGTAATTTGTAGCTTTTAATGAAAATTAGGAGGATGAGGATTCCGATCATCGCGAACACAATATATCTAAACATTTTCAACTCTTGCTACTGCTCTTCTCTTCATGGATGATGAATGATGAATTGCTACTTTGAATGTTGGTCGATGTGACATCATAATAAACACGTTTTTTTTTTGTATTTTACATACCTTCTCAGCCGCACTCACGTCTTGTTTGTTAAAAAAACAAATAAAAAAATCCGCGATGTTTTTAACAACATTTGGCGCACCGATCCAGACCGTACAGCTGTATTTGGATTACATATAGCTATTGCCTGATAATAACTGTACGAAACCGAACATGCCAGCATTTCGTTTCAATCGTATCATAATCTATATCTATAACTATTTGTATATAAAAGAAAGTCCTGTTAGTTACACTATTTATAACTCAAGAACGGCTGAACCGATTTGGCTGAAAATTGGTGGGGAGGTAGCTTAATAGAACTTAATAGAACTTGGAGATGGACATAGGATACTTTTTATCCCGGAGTTCCCGCAGAAACTCCGAAATTAACGTCGGTGAAACCGCGGAGAACAGCTAGTGAACAATATTACAACAATATTGGTACAGCATAATGCAGCAGTTAATTTTTTTCAAGGCGTAGTAATAAAAGCAGACTGATGCTGCCTTTCAAATGATTTTTTTTGCCGCGCTTAATTTGTGCCAGTAGAGCTAAACGGCGGCACACTCAGAGGTATTTCCAACTTGCGCAGTCTATTCTATGCGGTGTCTGTGGTAACGAGATTGTCGCGTGGAAAAAAAGACATTATTTAAATTAAAATTTCCATGGGAATGCTTTATTCGGACTACACACAGCCAGGAGTGGCGCAAAACGCACGTTTGAAAGAACGAATAGAGTAGGTAAACGTTCCCTGATTACACAAGAGCCGTACAATAAAACTAAGCAAGTTCCGTCGGTGTTTTTAAACTAAGTACTAGCTGTGCCCCGCGGTTTCACTCGCGTGAGTTTTTGGGATCAGGAACCTTTGCGGACGCAGGCAGATCAACCCGCCAAAGTTTCATCACAATCGGACCAATGGTTTAGAAACGCATAAAGGACAGACATACAAACATTCATTTTTATTTATAAAGAAGAAGATAATAATGCTTCTACATTCGAACAAGTGTCAAATTGTACCCGATTAGGTCGAAAGGTTGTATCGAGCCGTGAGCACTTCGAATGAACACTCATAACATAGATATACTCGTAAAAGTTTTCTAAATCGGCATTTTTAACCTGAAATACAAATACGACATTTATTTATTTAAACTTTTTGCACATTATGGTACAAAAGGCGGACTTAATGCCATTGTGGCATTCTCTGCCAGTCAACCTTCAAGATCTGCAGAAAGTGTGTGACATCGAATAGTGTTTCTCGTAAACCTGTCGATTTTTGGAATAAATTGTAAAACAAAATTTACTACCTACCTATTGATGTTTTTACGCACTCTTGACTTAGTACCCACTTTCCGTCTAAACTAAGCACATAACATAATTTGTTAACCAGAAAAAAAAATCCAATCATGTCCAAATTCCGCTCTGTGCCAAAATGGTAGGACAAAAAAACCGTCAGTAAAAAGTAAAGAGCTGACACTCCCGCCACGTCATCTGTTTGACGTTTACCCAACATTCATTAACTGCGAGGTAAATGAAGCTGCGAGCCGACTGTCACACCGTGACGTATCTACTATTTTTTGATAATCATAATCGGTTACCAAACAAACCAAAGGAGCTTTTTGGCGGAAATCAAAGATGGCGGTCCGGACATTTATTTTATTGTCGATAAAGAATGGGTAAAAATTTTAGAGTTCCCGCGGGAATTCTGGGACAAAAAGTACCCTATGTCTTTCTCTGTACCCCTGACAACGTGCACGCCAAATTTCATCCAAATCCGTTCAGCCGTTTTTGCGTGATTGAGTAACAAACATCCAAACATCCACACTTTCACATTTATAATATTAGTATGATTTTCACAGTGACGTTTTTTTATGTGCTGAAGAAGATTAATTAATGACATTTCGAGCTATTTCTTCGGTTTCCTCCAAGAGCTCCGAGAAAGTTCTTGCAAGATATACCATGGCTTGCAAGTTCAAACCGTATACCTAACGAAGCAGAATTTTGCATTCTTATTTTGAAACATTTTTCTGACGCGGCATTTGAATTTCGAAACACATTAGGTAATCTACAGGAATGACACGCCATTTTTGCATTTTGTATTTTACATTCCTACTCATATTAAAAATGGGAAAGTGTGGATGTTTGTTACTCAATCACGCAAAAATGGCTGAATGGATTTGGATGAAATTTGGCATGCACGTTGTCAGGGGTACAGAAAAGGGCATAGGGTACTTTTTATCCCGGAATTCCCGTGGAAACTCCGAAATCACCGCGGGTGAAACCGCGTGGCATAGCTAGTACTTTATATGTGTATTTCTTCATCTTAGCTAATAATAGTAAAAGACAATGTCTTACCTACTGTGAGATTAGCACCGTGACGTGACGTAGTTGTTTTTGTTGGGGTAAACAAAATGGCTGCTAGAGACCGGACGGTTGCTAGGGAAGTGACCGTTTGCACTCTGTCCTAATTCCACTAAACTATGACATTTGCAGAACTTGTTAATTTTGTCTATAGTTGTATGGCGGAAAAGATTAACCTTTAACTAATTCAAATTCTTTAAGTTTTTAATTTTTAAAAGATTGAAGTTTTCACGTCACGTTACCTACATCGCGTATAGAGATTGAATAAAATGATTTTGATTCTTTGATTAAACGAAAACGAAAACATGTGTAAAATATATAAATATTTATATGGTGTAAAAAGTCGATGGTATACGATACGTGTTAAAACGCTTCGTTATTGCTGCTTTGCACTGATGGAGTTGTGTTCAGTTAGTGAGTCAGTCAGCGGAACGCGTATGATCACTGATTACTTGTCTGGTCTCACTCTATTTCGACATGAAAGACAGACAAACAAATCTACTTCTTTTTGATATGATATTAGTAAAGATTATTATTATGAATAAAACTATTCAACGTTGTGCATTTTGCTTTTTAGGATATTATACCTACTTAACTACTTTGAGTAAAGTGTTTTTATCGTTACCTACCTGACAGAAACTATTTTTTTCTTTTTTAACCAACTTCCCAAAAAGGAGATTCTCAATTCGACGCCTTTGTGTCCTTTTCTAACATCATGTATGCAAAATTTCATGATGATCGGTAGAGCCGTTAAGCCGTGAAAGCGTACAGACAGACAGAAAGACAGAGTTACTTTCGCATTTGTAATACTAGTAGGAATTACCTAGGTAGGTACTCGAGATTTATTAAAAAACTTGAAAGTAATACAGACAATTTTTGATGAGATTTGCCACAATCTGCCCGCGTCTATATAAAGAACATTAATACTGCACTCTCCATGGCCCATAGATCCACACACAGGTCCATACTGAATCTTTATTTATACTTTCAAGAACAAAAGGTTGCTGGCTACTATTGGCGAGTTTTCTTTTTTTTTCAAAAGAACACGTAGAATCTTCCAGCATCCATAAGTCGTGCAGCGACGACAAAGTGCTGAAGCGTCACTGGGATACCGTCGCCCACGTAAACTATCTATATACCATACTACTAAACTACTTTTAAACTATACTACTAAACTAAATCCATAGGTTTTAAAGAGATAATGTTTGTTATAGTTTCAGCTATTTTTAGCAGTTAACCTCTTTCGGAGAGGCTTTGAGCCTAGGTGAAGGTGGACTTGTCACTATGAAGGTCTAGACTCTGACTATGGATTTAGAAGACCGGGTTGAATATTTGATATATTGTATGGAAGTTGCCTATTTTCAGAGTGCTTTTGCTAGAGTATAGCTCTCTCACTCTGCGTTAAATTTGTCTTCTCTCTCTTGTGATGTGGCGCGTCCTTGAAAAACTAAATTTTCGTCCAATTCTTGAAGCGCCGCTTCCTACCACTTAAAAAAGTCAAAACTTAAGTTTGTGTTTCAGATAGTTTAACTTTCAACTATGTTTCCGACTGTACCGCACGTCTAAGCTTATGTCCACCATTAGTCTCAGTCGGCGCGGGATCCACTGACACAATAACACAGCTCAATTGAATACCGGCATCGGCTTTATTGTCGGCACGTGACTAACTGGCTCCTCAAATTGACAGTTTTATATCTTCACTGGGCTGTCAGCCGTTAGCTTGGTCTTTGGTTGTTCTCGTCTCTACAATTTTATGGTGGAACTGTTTTCTTTTTCATCTGTTAGTCGGAATGACGTGTGTTTTTTTCATTTTGGAACATGAACCTTGGTCATTATGTTTTAAAACATAAAATTCTTTAATCAGACATTTGTTTGCAATAAGTAATGGATATTAGTTCCTATTGGTATCAGGAAGATGATAGAGATTTTATTTTCTACAATAAAGTAGGTAATATAACAGGAACCAAAATAATAATAATGCCTGGAGAGAGAGAGAGAGAGAGAAAGAGAGAATAAAATCAAAGAATTAAATAACTCACATAATACTAATACATGGTTTTGTTTCAAATATTTGTATGTACCTACATACCTACATAAAACTCAGACTCAAAGTAAAAAACAGTGTTCATCAATATTTACCATGATGCTGGGATCGAATATACATTATCTTACTAATATACCAACGGTGTTGTAAATGACAAGAAACACATCAATAAGAAAGATAAAAACTTGCGAAATCTAGATAAGATAAGATAAGAAAGATTTATTTAAGCAAGAGGAGAAACACAACACAAATGAACACATACAGAACAACAAAAATGAAAACGATTAAAGAATAATAAAATAAATAATAACGAAATAAAGAAAAAAAATAGATCATCACATCTAACATAATAGATTACGATTCACGACGCATAATTACTTGAGCTTTTGGATTATAATGGTTAAAGCAATATAGAATGCTGAACAATTTAGATCGGCAGCGAAGTTAAAACACCTGTCTACTGCAGAATCCTAAACAACGCTAGTTCCAGTCAAGTTGACTGGGAAGTTTTCGAACGAGAAGACGTCTCGGGACACACAGACAGTGCCAGTTTCCAACAAAAGTCTCGAACATTTTACAATTCTACTATTTTTCTAATACTAGAACAAAAGGTGCCCAAGAATGATGATAAGAGACGAAAAGTGACTTGTAAAGGATAAGTTTTAACGCCTAATGGATCTTGGAAAAGACGTAATTCCTATAAATTTCCATAGAAGTTTGTCAGTCTCGTAGAAGCTAGAACATTAAAATGAAGCAGGTACCTACCTACATATTTAAATATCACTTTTTTTCTAACGCGTTATTGCTAATTGCTTACAGAGTTTACGTAATAGTTGAAGCATAACATAGCTTTACTAAATTGAGCTATCCAATTATCTTATGCTCTTTAAAACATTCACAAAGTCCTCCAGCACTAAGTTGTCAGTGTGTCACTAATCCTAGATATTATTAGAGCAAACCTTCAGCGAAAGTTAGGATTACTTCTGAGTTTAACTCCGAGTTAGTACTTAGGAGCTGAGTCGTGTGTCGCGTACCAATTCCGCCCAATTTAAAGTTTACCTTCCGATGCGGCGCTCGTGGAAGAGACGATGCAGTCTGGAGTAGAGTATGGGAAAAATCGGTATATCGAGAGAAAAAACAGATGGACTCTACAACTTACGTTTATAAGTAGAGCCATGGATAGATTTTGAAGTCAGAAAGATGAAATTCGGACGTTTTTCTCCGGATTCCCAAATTGGATTCCAAATTTTTTAACAGCTATGAACAACCTAGTAATAAAATACTTGAGTTACACATATTTACAAAATATTATAAGAATCAATCCAGATTCCTTGATTTGTTATGAGAGTGACTGGAAATATATTTTTATAATTTGTTATATTGTAGTAAACATCAGACATCTTGGCTTTTGGCTTTTTTCGTTGTTAACCGTTAACGTACAGTTCGCGCTAGATTCGTATCTTTCTTTCAGGTAAGATTCTGCCATTGATCTCCTTGTTACTATACAGGTAAGCATTCAGAAGGGGTTTGCTAAAATGTAAAAAAAAACCCCATCGATACCATGTTACGTAGAAGTAAAAAGAGCCTCCATCGAAATGGCGTAATCTGTCATATAGCCTTACAATAGTAACGAAAATATGATTTTCATAACGTTTTTAAAAAATATGGTTTTCACCACTTGTCACACAAAAGCAGAATGCAGTTGTCGATACTAACTCATCCAAATACGGTAAGCGATACTCGAAGTAGGCATTCCACAATGGTCTGCAGATCTCTATTATGAAACTGCACAATACAGGTGTGCTCAGAACGTGGAGTCACCCCATTCGAAAGGGGCTTAATCCAGTCCCGGATAGTCCATTGTTTTGCGGTGAGCTTTTAATACACCAAGGATGATCCGCGGAAGCCTCGCTTTGCGACGCCCAGCATGTAGCACGTTACCAACGTTTCATGATTGAGCTTTTTTTAATCCCCAGTGCAGGAGTAAACATATACTCGTATCTATTAAATAGCTTATCGAAAGTTGTTGTGTTTCAAACTATCAGTATGAAAAGCTTATACTGATAGTCAAGTCTCGATGTAAAAGATAGACAGACAAACGTTAGTTTCACTGCCTTACCTGCTCAACCGATTAACATGAAATTTTGTATATATCACATTTGTATATACAACATTGTCAGGGGTAAAGAAAAAAACAGAGGGTAATTTTCCTGCCGGAATTCCCGCGGGAGCTCTGAAAACAACGTGGGTATGTGGGTAACAAGTAAGTGTGTTATACTAATTAAATTATCTTTAAATTCTCCCAATCTCCCATTTAGATCTACATATTTTATCTCTTTCGAAACAAAGGCTACAGATATTATCGTCACCCGATTTTCATTTATCCGATAGCGGTTTCGTGCCCGCGACTCATTTGTATCGATTATCGGTTTAACATCGCCTACTTTAACACCATCTGCTGATTTTAATTCGATAGTCGTGTTCGCGGTGTCACGACACTGCCATCTGTAAATAAATACCTACATAAAGATTTAAGTCTCGTACAGGACATAAAGGACAAAGGACCCGTAAACTGTTTTAAAAAATCCTGTAGCTAAGCTAAAAGAAGTCATAAAATATGTAAGTACTGGCTGTTCCTCGCGGTAATTTCGGAGTTTCCGCGGGAATTCCGAGATAAAATGCACACTATATCCTTCTCCGTACCCTTGAAAACGTGCATGCAAAATTTCATGATGATCGGTTGAGCCGTTAGGGCGTGAAAGCATAACAAACAAACAAACAAAATAACTTTCACATTTATAATATTAGTAAGGATTTAAATTTTAAAAAAATCGATAGGAGAATATGTATCTAATTTATGTACAGGGTGTAAGGGTGATCAAGGGTCGTATTGAAGAAGGGTCGTTTAAAAACAAAACAACAGACAAAAAAAAATACCGTGCAAGTCACTGATGCGCTGACGGATCACACACTATGCCATTTCGTTTGAATTACCCAGGTGCGCCGACTAATCAAATGTAAGATCATTCAGCTCATAAAGCTCAGCTCAAAGCTCATACTATTTTTTTTTAATCGACTTCCGAATCGATTGCACCATGTTTTAATGTAGGTTAATTTTTTTCATTTTTACTAGCCCATGCCAAAATTATTTATATTTAAATATTTGGCGCGTACGCCGCCCGTAGCAAAAAAATCGAAGCGGTCATTGACACGTAGGCGCGGGCGTAGCGCTTGCGTAGATAGATCAACTACTCAACTCCAAACTAATGTCGAATAACTTGTAGACTATTAACTTTTTCGACATAATTTATATTTTAATCATATTGTTGTTTGTTTTTTTTAATGGAGTGTACCAGGCTTTTGGTAAATTCATTAACACGTATTATTATACAATTAATGGCAGTTTTTTTTCTATCTATACACGAACGCAACGTATTATTATTGTGTTGCTCTTCGAATAAAATTCTCAAATAGCTGGGGACTTTTGGGACCCTATTCTCCTCATGTTTCTAGCTTACACCATTCTGGTCGACTTGTCTTGCACCGATAATGTCGGCTTGATGACCCAGTTTTTTTCGCATGACTAGTTCGCTATAAATTAGTTGGGGGTTTTGGGGCTACCCTTTGTTAATATGCATTCTTTGTGAGCATCGTTTTGAGTTTTTGGGTTATTAAGGGTACGATAGAACAGACAGACGTAAGGATACGGTACATACGGCCACGTTACTGTATTATAAAATGCATTTTATAGATATTAGATGTTGGTGTTAATTTTAAACTCTAACTAAAATTACAAATGCGAATGTGAGTTTGTTTATATGTTTGTTTGTTACACGTATTAAGGGGCACAGAAAAGAACATAAGGTGATTTTTATCTCGATATTCTTACAGGTACCTTGAATTTATGCGGGCGAAATTGCAGGGAATAGCTAGTTCATCTACAAATATCATATTATTAAATACCGAAGCTCTAGTTTCAAAACTGCTAGGAATTATTTGCACTATTCCACACCTGTGGCATGCAACTTTTAATCCTACTAATATTACTATTATTATTATTATTATAAATGTGAAAGTGTGGATGTTTGGATGTTTGTTACACAATCACGCAAAAGCGGCTGAACGGATTTGGATGAAATTTGGCATACATAGGTTACTTTTTATCCCGTAATTCCGGCGGGAAATCCGAAATTACCGCGGATGAAACCGCGGGGCACAGCTAGTATTTATTCATTTATTTATTTATTTATTTTTCGGGAAACAAACGGTACATCATAAAATATAAAATAAAAATAACACATAAAAAAATTCTTAGACCTGGTAGTTCCCACATATGTAAAGAAAAAAGTATACATAAAATTTGAACTAACGCACTCGAATTACTACCTACGAGGCGTATTTGAAATATAGATAAGAATACCGGAATATAATGTTCAAAAAATGGATTTCAATTCCAAAAAGTAGTCAATCCATTTTGTACAGACGGACCGCTCCTCAACGTGCAACCCGCCACTAAATGGATTGCCACGGAGAGGCTGCTCTATACGTACAACAGAACATGTTCAATTCAATTTCTGAATAAAGGCTTACAGATTTAGGACGGGGAGGCTTTAGAAATTTAACAATTTCGCATAGGCATGGCGTCTCGTGGAGGGGAAGCAATAAATATAATTTCATTCTAATGGGGATACAAAAGCCGGCGTCGGGCACGTGAGCTCTTAATTAATGAGGTTTTTGGCGGGAACCGAAAGCGCCGTTTCCGTCACATAAAATTATTGTTGACTAGCTGTGCCCCGCGGTTTCACCCGCGGTAATTTCGGAGTTCCATTGGGGAATTCCGGGATGCAGGTATGTAAGTAAGTATGTCCTATTCTGTACCCCTGACAACGTGCATGCCAAATTTCATCCAAATCCGTTCTGCCGTTTTTGCGTGATTGAGCAAACGTATGCGAGGATAAGAGCTCGAAAGCGCATTTTCATCCGACCACCGATTAATTTGAAGCACCGACTTGTTTCAAATTTATCGTCACTGCGTTATGTTATATAGCCTATAACCTGCCCAGGAGTATGGACTACAATCGTACCAAGATTGGTTAAAATCCCTTCAGTAGTTTTTGACCCATGCGTGCACATACAGACAGACAGATAAAAAAATCACTGATTGTATTTTTGGCATCAGTATCGATCACCATACATCCTCCAATATTAATTTTGAATATATATTCAATGTACAGAATTGGCCTCTCTACAGTTTTATTATAAGTATAGATTAAAAAAAAGCAGTTGCGTGTTTACTGTTTATACAACTTTCCGTCCTATTATAGGGAAAGTTTGTAAACCAATGCCCTTAGCCAAGTCGTTGCCATAGAAAACTAAGGCAATTATTATCGTCATGTCCAAAGTCCAATTTGATAATATCCAAAGAATATTATTATGGTTTACTCATCTCAATAGTGTTTAAACCATAACAAACCGAAACAAAACCATACATTTTAGTTTCTCAGATAAAACAAACTTTGCTGATCTTGGGGACACCGACGTCCGCCGCGGTCGGTGTCGACGTTAGTTTTCCGACGTCTTGTTACGTTGTGCGCACGGTGACTCGCAGCGTATTGCCTTCTTGCCAAACTTGTGATGGTATCTGCATAACCACGTAGGATCGCCAGGCTTCACACGGGATGATGATGAGCGTGAGTGAGAGCGGTAGCGTCCGCGAAATGGTTGACGAGATGTTTGACGCGTGGTATGCCGTGCTCGCAATTCCGCCACTTGTAATGTGAGTTTTTCCAATCTTGATAGGATCTCTGAGTGCGGTGGCTCGCAGGTGCTGTTAGATGATGCTGCTGAAGAGGTTGCGTTTGATACTGCTGCCACGGTGTTGACGGGCGTGCTCCCGACGTACTCCATCATCCTGTCTGCCATTGCTGCTAACGTGTCGAGTGAAGATTCTTTGTTGATAGAGAGTACGCAGCGACAGTGGGCTGGCACGTGATTGAGCCACTCGATCTTCAAGCCTTCTTCAGTGATGAGGCCGTTATTGAGTTCTCTCATTTTTCGTAGCAGCACGCTGGGTTTCTGGTCGCCGATGTCTAAACCGCTGATGAGCTTCTGGAAGTTCTCGACTTCTGATTTTTCGTACACAGTGAGTAGTCGATTTTTCACGGCTTCATATTTCCCTTTCTCAGGTGGGCTGTATAGTAGGTCGGTGATGTGCTGTAGATCGGCCGGTTCTAGCTTCGAAAGGACGTATCTGTATTTTTGGTCATCTGATGTCTTCAAGGGATCGATGACTGCCTCAAACTGGACGAACCAGGCTCTGGGAACGGTGCGCCAAAATGGAAGTAGTTTTGACTGCACGGAGATCGCAGCCAGGTCAGCGATTTTGGTTGTCTCGACGATTTTTTGTTCTTGCTCGGCCATAGCTTCAGCCTTTTGTTGATTCCTTTTTTCTTCTTGATTGTCGGAGGGTCACCACTGTAGCGGAGGTATTACGAGCAGGTAGGTGTTAAACTCACATTTGCTGTAGAAATGGAATTTTTGGAAGTATGTAAGTATTTTCGTAAGTATTTCTGTGCTCATGTGCAAGGTGTGCACATAGTTCAGGTAAGGGGTTATATTGTATCACAAACAACATAAAATGTGAAAATAAGGGGACTGGCTACCCATCCACCGCGGACATCACTTCGGAGCTGCAAGCTGATCCCGATCCTGCTGCCGCTGCTGTTGCTGAGTTCCTGCGACGTGTACGTGCTCTGTTCCGGCTCCCGGCTCTCTCCAACGCGGTCTCGGCGGCGTAATTTCTTGTTTACGCCCCCCGAGCCGCGTCCGTCTTCCGCGCACGGCTTCGTGCAGTGCTGCGCGCGATACCAGGGAGCGGCAACTGAGTTTGCTAACCGTGGTATCGTCGCAGCGGTGCTGTACGGCGCTGCGGGCGGGAGCGGCAGGAAGGTCGCGGCCTTCTGTGGCCTCTCGGTCGAGCCTGCGGCCTAGGGGAGACGCAAACCAGCGGCCGGCGCGCACCGCTTCGGATCAAATGTCCGTAGCGGGGCGCTGTTAGGTGCTGGCGTGCGTCTTCCCTATTCGGAGCGCACAGTGGGCGGGTCCCAACCCCCTCTCCCCCTCGTGTTGACCCTGTCGGCCATCCCGCACCTAAGCGGATGGCGGGCAGGGCTCCGTCACGCGACCCGCGTCTAACGCGGGAAGCGCCTCCCCCTCGCGACGGCGACCACCCGCCGTCGCGCTCCGCGGCGACCCAGCCCGGGGGCAAGCGGCCGGCGACTCAGTCGACCGCACACACCCCCGAACTGGTGTCTGCTCAAACGGGTGCCACCGCGGCCTCGTCTCCTGCCCCGCGCGCCGCGGCGGCCAGGGGCACAGGGCACAGTTTGCCCCCGCCCATGACCGTCGCGTCGCGTCCGGCGCAGCCCGCCTTCCCGGGCGCCATCTCACCCGGAACGGCCCCCCCCTCGCCTGGGGACAGCGCGTCGCGACCGGCGAAACATAGCTCGCCGGCCCCGCGCCCCGCTGCCCCCAAGTCAAGGGCAGCTCCGCCCCCCCGCTCCGCGCCCTCATCCCCTACGAGGGCCGGACCGGAGTTCGGGCGACCGACCCCCTCGCCGGTGCGTGCCCGCACCTCGGAGGGGCTCAAGGAGCGTGGACCCCCGCGCGCCGCCGAGTCGGCGGCGCCTCGGGGGCTGGGGGCATCTAAGTATCCCCCCACCCCTGTAACAACCGCCGGCTTGGCGACGCTCGCGCACACCAGCCGCGCGCCCGCGGCCGAAATGCCGCCCCCCCCGGAACAACTGCCACTCCATCACCCGGAGATGTCCCCGAATGCCCACCTGGAGGTCGACATGCTCATCACCTCCAGGCTGAAGCAAACGGGGCTCCTATCCGGGGAGATGATGGAGGCGATGGCGCGCACGCTCCGCGAGCGCAGGCGCGCCCTCCACGGCTCCTCCGAGAGCCTGGCCGGTAGGACCGCAGAGGAGGAGTTCCACGTGCAACTCGCACGAAAGGCTCCTCTGCACCTACCGGCATTGGAAACCCCCCCTGCTGGGGCCGTACGTAGGCTGCGCGTCCCTGACTCCTCCGACGATGAGGAGCCGGGCAAACGAACGTGCCACAACATATCGCCCCCAGGGGGTGTGTCGTCCCTCCCGCCTCCCAGGCCGCAACGCGAACAGCGGACGCGTCCGCGCGCGCTCTCCGGGCCAGAGAGCCCACCAAGGGACTCCCCAATGAGCCCCACAGATCTCGACGCCAGCTCAGGCGGGGCCCCCCACCCACGGCAAACATTCGCCGACGCCGTGCGGGCTGCGTCCCCACCGGCGCCCGTTGCCACGCCGACGGACGCACAGCCCGCCGTTCCAGCCGCGCCTGCCGACGGCGGCGCGGGGGCGGCGCGAAAGGGGGACAAGCGCAGGAGCGCCTACCCCCCCCTGGTCGTGGAAAACCTTCCCGACTGGGCGCGCCACTTCCGCGTCCTCAGGGAAAAACTGGGGCGGACTCCTAGCGCACGCCCATACGGCAAGGGCGTGCGCTTCATACCAAAGGACGAATCAGAATACCGTCTGGTCCAGCGCTATTTAACGGCGCTGGAAAAGGAGGACCGGACGGTGTCCTGGTTCGCGTACTCCCTTCCGGCGGATCAGAGTGTCAAGGTAGCAATAAGGGGGCTACCGATCGACACTGATCCGTCGGAAATTACCCAGGAGCTCGTAGCCATGGGCTACGAGCCGGAGTACGTCCGCCCCATCCGCGCCCGCGCCGGCAGGCCCGGCTGCATATATTACGCCCAGCTGCGCCGCACCCCGAACCTCACCCCGGGCATATACAACGTCACAGAGATGCTGTGTATGCCCGGGATCAAAATCGACGCCTGGCGGGGCAAGCGCGGACCCGCGCAATGCCACCGGTGTCAGCAGTTCCGGCACTCGTCGTTCGGCTGCCACCGGAGGCTCGCGTGCGTCCGCTGCGGCGAGGAGCACGCCGCTGCCAACTGCCCCCGTCCCAAAGAGGAGCCCCCCACCTGCGTCAACTGCGGGGGGGCACACCCGGCCAACAGGGCGTCGTGCCCTGTTTTCAAGAGAGAAGCTCGTAATAAAAAGGCAGGCACGGTCGCCCTGTCCACCGGCCGACCCGTCGCCCCGCAAGCGGCGCAGGTGGCAGCGGAAGCCGGCGCCACCACTCTGATGGCGCCTGCGAACACCCCGAAGCGGCGTGCTCCGGGTGCGGCGGCCCCTCCTTCCTCTTCCGGCGTGAAGAGGAAGAGAAAGAGGGGCAACAAAAAGAAGAAGGGGAGCAGGGAGGGGGCTGCTTCAGCGCCCCCGGCGGTGACCTCTGGTCCGGCCACCGCTCCTCCCCAACCTCCATCAGCAACGGCTCTCCCCGCTGCCCGCAGGCCCGGCGCTTCTAAGCCCCGGGCCCCGGGAGCGGGCAAGAGCAACAAGCTCGTCGCCATCGAGATGGTGATCGGCGTCCTCCAAGATGTGCTGGTGGCCATCAGGGACGACGCCGACCCCATCCAGGTCATCCTGAGCGGGATGTCCCGCATCCTGCAGCAGGTGTGACCTCGCTCAGGATGATTTACTGGAACGCCAACGGTCTTCGGGGCAAAACATCCGTCCTGAAGACCGTTCTGCGTGACCAGCGGATCGACGTGGCGTTGATCTGCGAGACTCTCTTAAGGTCGGCGACTAACTTAAATGTCGCCGGCTACCATGTCTATCGCCAGGACGAAATCAGCCCTCAGGGCCAGGCCTATAGAGGGCTGGTAGTGCTAGTCAAGCGAGGAGTCGTCCACCAACCAGCTCCCGCCGTGCAGCTTTCGGCGCTCAGCGCCCTGGGCGTCGAGCTGTGCATCGCCGGCAACCCAACGCGGCTGTACGCTACGTACAAGCCGCCGCAGCTGAGATTCCAGCCAGGTGACATGCACACCCTGCTGGAATCCAACATCCCCACTGCCGTTGCCGGCGATTTCAACTGCAAGCACACGGCGTGGAACTCGGCCCACGACTGCCCGAACGGCAGACGGCTCCTCCGCGACGCCGAGGCCCACGGCTATGAGGTCGAAGGGCCGGAAACTCCTACTCACTATCCGGCCCGGACGTCGTTCCAACCCGACGTCATCGACCTAATAGCCCACCGTGGGCTCCTCTGCCGGCCCTCTATAGAGGCCCTGCCCGAGGACATGGGCTCCGACCATGTCCCGGTCCTGGTCGTCCTGGCGAACATGCCACAGAGAGTCTCGCCACCAGCGCCGCGTCGATCGACTAACTGGAGACGGTTCTCCAGCTCGATGGCGACGAGCACCCCCTCGAGGCCCCTTGTCTCTCCGGGGGACGTTGAGCTTCTAGCTTCGGACATCACCGCCTGCATTCAAGGCGCCCTTGACACCTCCTCGCGCACCATGCCGACGGGGGGCAGGTTACCCCCGCTCCCCGCCGACATCAGGAACTTAATAGGCGAGAAGAGGCGCCTGCGCAGGCGGTGGCAGCAATGTCGCTGCCCACGGATGAAGACGGAGCTCAACGCCCTCACGGACAAGATAAAGGATGCCCTGAGGGAGCATGAAGCCGACGCATGGGAGAGGCGCATAGAGGCGGCAAGCGAGGACTGGACCAGTGTCCATCGCCTCTGCCGCCAACTCTCTGGCGCCCGCCCCCCGATCAGACCGCTTCAAGCGGACGACGGTACGCTGAGGTACCGCGCGGAAGACCGCGCGAGGATCCTCGCCGACCATCTCGAACGCCAGTTCCGCCCAAATCCCACCGACGACGTGGAGCACGTCGCAGCAGTGGAAGCCCAGCTTCGGGAGTATTTCGCAGCGCCGATGGCGCCGGAGGAGGACCCTGTCGTGTTCTCCCCAGGCGAGGTGCAGCGGATGACCCGAAAGCTGAAGCCGGGTAAGGCCCCGGGCGCAGACGGTATCACCAATGCAGCGCTGCGTCACCTGCCGTTTCGCTCTATAGCGGCGGTGACGCGCCTGTATAACGGTATCCTGCGCACGGGGCACTATCCCACTCTGTGGAAATCCGGCAGGGTCATCATGCTGCCCAAACCGGGGAAGAATGTTGCCCTCCCCGGCAGCTATCGCCCCATCACGCTGCTGCCCACGCTCTCGAAGCTGTTCGAGCGGCTACTGCTGCGACGTATGTCACCACACATTGCTCCCAGGAGGGAGCAATTTGGGTTCCGGGCGGAACACTCCACCACCCTCCAACTGTCAAGGGTGGTTCAGCATATGACGGTGGCCCTCAACGAGAGGGCAACCACCGTCGCTGTCCTCCTTGACATGGAGAAGGCGTTCGATAGGGTCTGGCATGAGGGTCTTCTGCTGAAGCTATCGTCGTCCGCGCTTCCCCGGCGTATAGTCCGGGTGGTGGCGTCCTTCTTATCCGACCGCCGCTTCTGTGTGGCGGTCGAGGACGTCACCTCGACTGAGCGTCTGATCGGGGCTGGCGTGCCACAGGGCAGCTGCCTCTCCCCGGCCTGTTACTCCCGATACACCGACGACATCCCAGTGGGGGATGGGGTCGAGTTGGCTCTGTACGCCGATGACGCGGCGTACTACACCTCCAACAAAAACTCGAAGTACGCCGCGCTCCGGCTGCAGCGTACGCTCGACCTCCTCCCGGACTGGCTCTCCAAGTGGAGATTGTCGGTCAATGTCGGGAAGACACAGGCCATATGCGTCGGCAACCTGAAACGCCCGCCGAATCCTCTCCGCCTCCACGGACAGGACATAGCGTGGTCCTCCCAGGTGAAATACCTGGGGGTCACGCTGGATCGTCGGCTCACGATGCAAACGCACGTGAGAAACGTCATCGCGAGCGCTCGCGTCGCGCGGTATCAGCTGCGCAGCGTGCTCGGCTCTCGGCTCCCTCTGAGGGTTAAAGTCGGGGTCTACAAGACCTACATTAGGCCCCGACTCACCTACGCCGCTCCGGCATGGTACGCACTGCCATGTGCGTCCCTGCGCGCGAGCCTGCAATCGCAGCAAGCCGTGGCACTGCGTGCCGCTGCCGGAGCTCCGCGCTACGTGCGGAACTCCGTGATCCAGAGGGACCTGAGAGTCGAGCCGCTGGACGAGTTCGTCCAACGGCTCACCTCTCGGATGTTCGAGCGGGCGGATGCGTCGGACCACGAGCACATCCGTGGTCTGGCCCCCCTCCACGCCCGCCCACCCGAGGGGAGGCGATATCCGCGCGAGCTTATCGCTCGCGATGACGAGCCAACGCTGCCCACCTAGCTTGGCTGACGGGGCCTGGACGCCGCCCTGACGGGCGGCGTCGGCCCCGCCCCGACGATCCACGCGGTCCTTAGACCGCCCCCCAGTTCCTGTCCGTAGTGGCGGACAGCGCAGGATTACCCACTGCAGGGGGCTCTGCCCCGACGCAGTTACCTCTGCTGCCTCCCCTTCGGGGAGGCAGCAAGAGAAGGCCCACGCGCGTGTGAAAATAAGGCCAAGTTCTAACCGAAAAACTTTCGCCTCGTAAAAGTAGTGGAATCGAATAATGGGCCAGCCAGCGAAACAGATCAGCTAATCAGGTGTTGAGTGTTCTCAAAGCTTGGGCACTAGCTAAAACCTTCCCAATTAAGTCGGGATCGGTTCAAATTTCCTGGCCGTTTACAAACTTGATCCTTGGGAGATATCTTCTTATTTTTTTACTTGGCACGTTTTTACTCTTCTGTTACACTTTTAAAAACTGATATATCAAACTCTGTAACCGGAGTTTTAGGCGGGCATTGAAGATGACGGTTCCGTCATTTATTTTTGTTTCAGCAAATGCGTTTCGAAGGGACGGTTTTTTATGTGCGTGTGAAGACTAAATGACATTTCGAACTGTTTCTTTCTGTGTCCACCGAGAGCTCCGATTCCGATTTTGTAATCTATTGCACCATGAATTGCAATTTCAAGCCGTACCTATACAATGATTCTAAGAAAAATACATTTGTTTTACTTGAAACTTCAATACCTAAGTTCATCGTTTATCTTTGCACCCTGAATAAATAAGGTAACGTCTCAGACGAAATAAAAAGTTGTTTCGTCTGATTTCGTCTCGTAACGTATATTAAATAAACGTATTTTTTATTTTCGTTTTTCTATACGAATATCTTAGTGTGGCAATAGTTCTGTGTGTTGTGAAAGTTTACCTAACTACCTATTAATATGCTGGAGTTATCCCCATCTCGTTTCAGCAATTAATTTATCCATTACTATTATAATACCTGCCGTAATCCCTCGGTCCGTCTGTCCGTCCATTCAAATCGGATTAGCGTTTAGCCAAGCAGTAAATGAGCGGCGAATAGATATCTGCTATTGTGTAATACTTAATTGTTCAATTGTGAATGATGTGATTACGAAGACATAGGTATGTACTTGCATATTGTATTATATGTATATACCTTGTTATGTACACTTAGTGAGCAATAAATACTTGAATAGGTACTTGAGTAACTACTTCAATTTAATTTCCTCTCTGCTATAAATCTGTCCACTCAAAGGTTGCCTGGGAGAGACCGCTTTAAGCGATAATGCCGCCGCCTTTTGTATACCTATTAGGTTAAATTTTAGAAAATGTGTAAAAAATAAAAACTTTTTTTGTTTTGTGTACAATAAAGAGGTATCTATCTATTTATCTATAATAATTATAATTTTCATGCATAGGTAACGTCCACTGATTGTGAATTTGTAAATACTTGTTAGCTGTATAAATTATTATAATATTATATATTATGTATATTATAAGAGTTCCCGAAGATATCCCTAAATATATACGAATGGAATCGGTGGCATCCGCTAGTATGGGATTCTACACTATTCAAAACGTCTGCATCTACAGAGGATAGTATGAATGAGGCTTTAAAGGTCGCGAGACTCGAGAAGCCTTTATTTGGCGCTATCCGAATGTTCAAGTCGCGACTAGCGCCTCCTGGCGGATGCAATTTGCATTTATATCAGCCGTCGCAAGCTCTAGCTGCAGTGTCGATATGCGTTTAATCTACCAAGGACCAACCTCTCAAGCGTACGTGCATTCCGGGTCTCTACATTATTACGAGGTGGCAAATGCTTGATACGGTTGATACCTCGACTCTAACGTACCTACCTAGATTTATAATAAACATTAGATGTTGGAACTTATACTAGACGTTTTAAGACTCAAATTCCACTCTCGCAACTTAGTAAGGAAGTATTAAAAGCAGTGAACGAGGAGAAATAAAAATTGTTATTGAAATTTCGTGCTTTGATGACCCGGAGCTCGTTTAGTGTAACTATTGCTGTAAGACCAATATGGTGGCGCCACTATCGCATCAAATAGGTACTTATATCAATTTACGTTTAAAAAAATTCAAATTGTTTTAACTTCTTTCTTTTTTTAATTATTTACTAGCTGTCCCGCGCGGGTTCGCCCGCGAAAATTTCGAAGTTCCCGCGGAATTGTTCCATACAAACTTTGAAACCCCTTTTCATCCCCTTAGGGGTTAAATTTTCAAAAATCCTTTCTTATCGGACGCTTACGTCATACAAAGAACATACTCTCCAAGTTTGGTCTCTATGATCAGCGGTTTAGGCTGTGCGTTGATCCATCAGTTATTCAGCACAAAGCATTTTATATATATAGAAGATTTTATACTACATATTATATGTATAAGGACGGAAACTGCGAAAACTGAGAAAACTCCATTCATACCGCCGATTTAAGAATTCTTACAAAAATCGTTATAGTTATATTGGATTTTGATGATAAATAATAATCATTCAATGTGCAGACTCATTTGTGATTAGTTTTAAATGTATAAGTACAGATATACCTATGTATATATAGATAAATAGAAAACTATACTTTAACGAGTCTATCTGCGTGTAATGTGTCTACCTAATGCTTAACACACAAATAACTGTATAACACAACTAAGCAAACTATACTAGTATTTCCGCTCGGCTTCCTGCACCGGGTCGATTCGAGCTGGCACCCGCGAAGCAATTTACTACGGCTTAGCGCGTCTGTTAACGGCTTAATGTGATGTGTGAGGCGATAGTCCGGGGTTCGATGCTCGGACCACTACCGGCGCTCGAAGCTTGCGGGATTTACGTTTCCTTTGTACAGCGCTTCGGTGTTTCGTGTTGGGATTTAAAATGTTGTTTGGTTAGAACCTGTAAGTATAACTGAACGCCGATAAGCAAAAACATCTTAACCCACAATGTCCAACTGAGGTCTAGACACTATGACACTGGTCATTGTATGAATGAATGAATGAATTTATTGAAAAACTTTGTTACTTATTTCTAATACAAAGAACTGCTGGCTTCTGATGTAGGATAAACCTGTGTTTCAGAAGCCAGCGTTACCAACTCGTAGTGCTTCACTATTATAAATAACAGAAGTCTTAAAAATTTACACTATGTACTACACTATACTATACTTAAGCATAACAGTTTATATATGGAGTGAATTAAAAATCATCCCAAAAATACACTATCAAGTCGGCTCAAATTGTTGAAATAAATTAACTCATCTACAGTCTACATTAATAGATATTACAAATACAATATAAAGAGGTCAAGTTTTAAGTTTGGATGAAGGGGGCAATCTCTGGAACTTCCGAACCGATTCAAAAATTATTTCACTGATAAAAAGTGGAGGAAGGGCATAGGGTACTTAGGGTACTTTTTATCTGAATTCACGCGGGAATTCCGAAACTAACGCGTAAATTAGAGACTTAGATCAAAATATATGATTCGTTGATTGATCACTGTGCGATGTGGTAATATATGATTCAATGATTGATTATCGTGTTTGCGATGTGGTTTTTATAGCAAATATGATACACAACGATGTCAATAGAGATGGCCTTTAAATGATTTCAAACATTAAAAAAATAGTGAATAATGTTAGTCAAGACTCGAGAGTGACGTTATAAAAAATTTGTGTAAATACTACTGAAAATAACTGATATGAAATTTGAGTGCTCAGTGGACGATAGTCGACAGCGCGTCGCTGGTCGACGGTAGCCAAGTTCCTGGAAACTCCTGTGAACTATAACCAAGTTTATGTCGCAGTAACTAGGTACTAACTTGGACGTGCTTGAATAACAAACAGTTTCGCTCAGTCCTATGATCAGAATTGTAGGGTCTCTACAATAGGGTAGTTTCCAGGGTGTGAAAATAAATCGAAATTCTATTTAGTCCGTCAGTTAGATAACATAACCAATACACGTATTTTTTGCTTTATCAAGTTTTTGAAAAAATACTAAGACGTTGACGTCATAACGTGCTTTGAACTGTAGCATGGCGTGACGTCACGCGACATTTCGACTTAATGTATCTCCGTTATATTTTTATTACGTAAAAAATTAAAAAAAATACGTGTCCAATATTTTTTATTAATCTACAAGACGGACTAAAACTAAAATTTGGTTGACAAGCCTATTGTACGTATGGATAATTTCGGATTATTATCAGTCTCCTTGCTCAATGATTCTCAATGCTCAATTGAAATTTTTCATACACGTTGTCGGGGGTGCAGAAAAGTATACTTTTTACCCCGGAATTCCAGCGGGAATTTCGAAATGAACGCGCGTGAAACCGCGGTGAACAGCTAGTATAAAATAAGTCAACAATTTATCTTTTAATTAATTTGATAACGAACATTGTTCATGCAAGTGTGTTATAATTTGGCCCTTATTCACTATGACCAACAACATTCCTTGCCCATAACGCGCGTCCCAAACGTTCTAGATGCCAAGATATTAGAAATTATTATTCTTTATGCCATAAGAAACGTTGTAAATTTATGTTTTTTGTAGTAAAACTTCCTTGATTACGAGGGAAAGACAGTTTTTGCGTTGTCTTATCTTAGCGGGCGTGTTATGGTCATAGTGAATAAGGGCCCTGCCGGGCGGACACGCGGGGCGAGGCGAGGCAGTTTCCGCCGACCACCGCAACTGCACGGCATCGTCGATCGCGACTCCGGAAACTTCCTGTGTACACTACGCTTATAATTAATTATGCTGTCTATACTTACATATCTATACATATAAAATGCTTAGTCCTGAATGGACCTAAAACTTGCAGGGCGTGTTCTTTGTATGACGTAGGCATCCGATAAGAAAGGATTTTTGGAAATTCAACCCCTAAGGGGATGAACAGGGGTTGCAAAGTTGGTATGGAACAATTGCGCGGGAACTTTGCAATTATCGCGGGTGAAACCGCGCGGGACAGCTAGTTATATGTCTTGTTTGTGGGCGCGTTGAAAAACGCGAAAAACAGGGAATGAAGATAAGTACTAGACGGACTTGTATGCCTTCCTATATGACGTCATTTTTGCCTTAGGGTATGTTCTGAATCAATATAAATAAAATCCTACTAATATTATAAATGTGAAGGCATGGATGTTTGGATGTTTGTTACTCAATCACGCAAAAACGGCTGAACGGATTTGGATGAAATGTGGCATGCACGTTGTCAGGGGTACAGATAAGGACATAGAGTACTTTTATCCCGGAATTCCAGCGGGAATTCCGAAATTACCGCGGGTGAAACCGCGGGGCATAGCTAGTGTAGAAAGTTTTTAACGTTATGAAGTGCCTGAGGTATGTCCAATGTTTACTGAGTTAAAACCTTAGGTAACAGCAATACTTAAACTTTGAATGCATAGCTTGTCTTGGTTCGACATCTATCGATATAAGATATTATTATATTGCCCGTACACTTAAATTACTAAGGGAATCCAGATATTCAACAAATAAAACGACGGGCACCGACTAGTGTTGGGTAAATAAAAATATGGGTGACAAATTAAAATCTATAGTGAGTCTAAGAAAATCGCAGAACAAAAAGTTCGGCTTCGGACCGAAGTTTGCCACTAAATAATGCTCGGACCGCTAGTATTTCACGCGGCGCCTGGCAAGAGGCGAGAGCTGGCAATCTCGGCTAGCAGCACTGTTTCAGTGTTGTAAATTTTTAATTCCACTTAGACGAGGCTAAAACAAATTTAAGTTTTCTTAATTTTGTATTTACAACTTCGCGGTTGATTGAGACTTTGTTACCTTCTTGGTCAGAAATTATTTACTTGTTTCTGTGTTTGGTCGGAAATAAATAAAATCAAGCTTGCAGTATTTGTTCTGTCATAATACTCTCTCTGGAAATATCATGGAAATATAGAGTACCAGGTTTGCACAATGCGCGAACCGAGCGAGCGCAGTGAGCGGGTCACGGCAGCGATGCGCCAATAACTAATCACACAATAACCAATCTTGCATTTCGACTTTGGTAATACTTTTTTATACCATAAGTGGCATACAAACTTACTGTATTTGCTGACAGAATACATTTTCTTGTTTAACAAAACGGCACTAATTTGGTAATCGTTTAAAATTTAAAATAATATTATGATATAGTAAAACTTACTTATCCCGGAGTTCCCGCAGGAATTCCGAAATTATCACGGGTAAAACCGCGAGGAACAGCTAGTTGATGACCCGATTGGCGCAGTAGGTCACCATGCCTACCCGCTAATCGAGTGCTTCCGGGTTCGATTCCCGGTGGGGGTGGAATTTGTGTGATGAACACAGGGGTTCCACAGTAATTTGTAGTATATACCACGTGTAGCTTGGTTTCGACGACACAAGCATAGGCCAGTTTAGTGTGGGATCAAGTAGATCTGTGTGTTGTGAAGTGGATTACAGATATAAATAAAATAACCGCACATTTGCCATGTTGGCTGTGGGTTTTAAACGGATGCGCTGTATTATAAGCTTTTGCTTGCCATAGTTATACGATAAGCGTACATGTATGTACTTCGTATACCCTAGGTGCAACATAGTTCTGTGGTTACCCTTGGACCGGCCATACGTCTTAATGAAGTATGTAACTGCTAACATCAACAATACGTGTAGAGTATTATCTAAGTCGTTTATATTCCGTCAATCGGCAGTTTGTATTTCGGACGCGGTTCGCGCCGCGCGATAGCGGGCATAAATCTCGACGGAACTGAAGCCCGAACACAAGCCTGAAACAGCGCCTCGTTCCTGAAAAGCAATCCGTTGGTGCTGCATTCTGTACAGTCCTCGCGGCTGGCGCCAGTGGCTGGCGTCGAGTAGACTTGTTAGTCAGTTTGGTAGGTATTTGATTGACTTTAGGATGATAGGTATAATATAGGTTAACGTAATGCTTTTTTTCTCTAAATTTTAAGTTCAGAGCATACTAAAAAACCAGGATAAGTGTAATCTTTTTCTTTTTGCGCTCTGCTTTCATTTATCGCGATGATCATGTACCAGTGTCAATTTTTTTTTACTGTCGTTAAATAAGACGTTAGAGATATTTTGTGCCCGAGCTAAAACACGTCTAATAGTACTACATAGATGTGACGTAAACTATATGTATAATATAATATTTTAATTTGCTAATTGGGTTTACAATATCTTTTAAAAACTAGCTTTTATCCTCAAACACAACAGACAGATATCTCGCTTATAGCTTGCTATAGATTGCTCTAAATCTAATTGTTCTTATACACATATCAATAGCTATCTAATACTAATTTACAAAGTATATGACTCTAAATCTGGGTAAGACAAGACAACTTGAACCAGTGACTCGACAGTTTAAACGCGCACTCACTCCGCGTCTTGCTTGATGGTTGCGAGCGTACGTAGCGCGAATCGTAATGAAACAGCTTTCGTTGTTCATTGTACTTACTGTAATCGACACCAGCCCCACACCGTGCACCGCTCGACTTCGCAACTTTATCTCAACAACAGCCCCCTTAGTCACGTTGACGTTACAGAAAACTATAAGGAATACAATCCAATCAAAAGTGCAATTTGCGAGTGACGACGTGACGTGACGCTCCTTGGTTTCCTATGGCATTAACGATTATAGGGTGTCAACTGGTTAAAGGAGCAGAACCAAAGGTGCAAAGGAGCAACCAAGTGCATACATATACACGGTTTAAATCAGCCATCACTGTATCAGAAAACCACCACAAGTATGCCTTTGCCTTTATTTACTTAGTTACGAGCCGTTCCCTGCGGTTGATTTCGGAGTTCCGGGATATATATCCCGGGATATCCCGGGATATATAAAGAACCCTTTATCCATATTTTCTGTACCTACCCCCGGCAAAGTGTAGGTAGGGATGCAAAATGCCATGAATTCATAATGGTCGGTTAAGTAGTTAAGGCAAGAAAGCGTACAAAAATGCTACAAACTCACATTCACATTTATATACCTACTTAATACCTACATATTATTAAGGATTAAACAAAAATTTTAGAGTCACAGTAACAGTTAAAAAGCACTGTGTAATTAAAAAAATTTATAAAAAATCTAAATATGCGAAAAAAAATATATAAAAAATCTTAAAACACTAAATAGATTTTTGTTATTTCATTTATTTACATATTCCAGCAAAAAATATCTATCTAATGCGTTATCGCATGATGGACAGTGGACAATGTACATAATATAGGTACAAGAAACAACTTAGAGGTACCTATAAATAAAAAAAAAAATTAAATACACTTGAATCACTCAATTTATGGTGACGATAAAGAATATTTGTATTTATAACAGACGCCTTGAGTTTTTTATTATTTTTATTATTATAATCACTAAAATAATTGATTACCTAACTAATTAAGTATAGTAATTATCTCATTAAATACTCCTTTAATACTAACAATATTAATTGTAATAATATTATTGTGATCCCTTTCCCTCGCATTGCACACCACACCGTCTCGCGATAACAATATAATTATATTAAAATTTGAGGTTATAATAGGTACAGACAGTTGAATGAACGAACGAAACGCACATCCGTGAGTCACCGCACCGGCTCCCGCCACTGTGCAGTGTGCACGGCTAGCGCCACGCCACGCTATCGGGCCGCCATTTGTGCGCAGCGCGGGACAGAGAGGTTCGCTGTCTCTATCATGCACGAGATGTTAAAAAGAGACAGATCGAGTACCCCTTCACCTCGAATGACTAGGTTGTTTACATTGTCAATACGTTTCGCCGTCCGGACGGTCGCCGATCAGTCTAATTCGGAGTCACTAAAATTGTGTGTTGATTTTTTATCGTGCAGTGATAAATTACTGTGATTGTTGTTAGAATATTGCATTTGTGTTTGTGATAAGATGAGTGACATTGGACAAGAACGTAAACTAAAATTAACGGAACAATTTGACATAATACGAAGATACGAAGCGGTGGGTTTTGCTCATTTAGCGCGGGAATACGAAGTGAGTGCGATAACTATATGTGAAATTGTTCAAAATAAAGACGAAATCGAAAAGATGGCTTGCGGTTCCAGGCTCGATGTGACTAGAGACAGAGCTCTGTCCGGCAAAGTGGAGATAGCTTTGCATTTGTGGTGCATACAGCAACGTATCAAGGGATTAGGTTGCATAACTCTTAATATACGGAAACAGTGGCAGAAGTTTAACAAGGTAATAAAAGGCAAAGAAGACAAAACGGTAAACACTGCAAAGGTTCGTGTTTTTAAGATCCGACGTGGTTTATTTGAAGCACACGATACTATCAATCCTGTCGACAGCTTCATGGAGGAATTTAACGATTTGAAGACCCAATTGAATCTAAACAGCGATCAAATATACAGTGCAGACGTCAGCTTATTGTTTTGGCGAGTGTTGCCTCTCGATTACACTTCTTATAACGAAGATATTCGAGAAATGAAAATTAATATAAAAGATAAGATAAATTTTGTAGCTTGCGTTAATGCAACAGGAACACACAAGCTTCCACTATTCATTGTCGGTGATAAGGATATTGGGAACACCTCTGCTGTGTATCCTTCATTATATAAGCAGAGTGAGACTGGTTTTATCGATAGGTCGTTTAACGACTGGTTTTACCAATTGTTGGTGCCGAGCATCGACCATTACATGACCCGCAACGGGTTGCTCCCGAAAGCTCTAGTGGTGATCAGTAATTCTCCTTATGTCCCCAAAAAACTAAAATTAGTTTCTGATGATATACACGCAATTTTTATGCCACGCAATTCTTTACATTTACTGAAACCGAACGATTATGAACTGATGCAGATCGTGAAGAATCGTTATAAAAAGAAACTATTGAAGAGTGTGCTGGCCAAAGACGGACCGATCGCTTCGCGGTTCGCCAATTTAAATTTGGAGCGAGTGATGTTGTTATTGAACGAGTCATGGAATACCATTTCTGTCAATACTATAAAAGGTTCATGGATGAAAATGCTTCCCTTCCCGAGGTATCCGTACAAATGTCAAGAAGATGAACTCGACACCAATGAAACAATGGAATTGTTGGAAATGTTGAAAGCTACCGATCTGAATGGACCAGCCGTCATGGAATGGTTGGCTACCAACGGCCCTGAAGAATACCAATATTTAACAGATGATGAAATAATTAGTCATATTAAATCTAAAATTCATAACCAATGTTTTTATCGTACCACTTGTAACTGCACACGTTGTAAAATGGAAATGGCGTCGTAAACTAGCTTTTTTTTTTCGCCTGAAACGTTTCTTGTACTTATACATATGTATATTATGACATAATTGTAAAAGTATTAATATTTTTCCCATCATCCGATTTAAATGAAACAAAGCTAGTTTATACGTATATGTTGTTCCGGGCTAACCTTAATCTAATAATTATAACAACATTGAATCTACCTGTGAAGACTAGATACATGGCAATCCGTTCAGTAGATTTGGAGATTATCGTGAACAGACAAACAGACAGAAAATAATTTTAAAAACTTTTTGTAGTTGGTTATTCTTCTTTCATCGCCCTCTTCTCAATTTCTAGTAAAAATATTCGATCCTACCTATTGTCGGTTTCTAAACTTTTATTTTACACTAGCTGTCCCCGCGGTTTCACCCGCGGAATTTCGGAGTTACCGCAGGAATTCCGGGTTAAACTATACGTATAAACCAAAATACTCGTTATAGAACATGATAACCGCAGCCAAATTAAATTAGGTACTTAGATATTTCATAAGTTTGTGCGGGTGATAAAGATAATTGCTGACCAACTTAGATCTGTTAAATTCAGATACTCTAGAAGTCAAGAACTAAATGTTCTTATTGTTATAGATTATTTTGTTATATAACCATTATTAAAAAAAATATATGGAAGCAAGTTCTTTTATTATTTATTTTTTATTTCCTATTTATTTATTTCCTATAGCTGTGCTCCGCGGTTTCACCCGCGGTAATTTCGGAGTTCCCGCAGGAATTCCGGGATAAAAAGTACCCTATCTCCTTCTCTGTACCCCTGACAACGTGCATGCCAAATTTCATCCAAATCCGTTCAGCCGTTTTTTCGTGATTGAGTAACAAACATCCAAACATCCAAACATCCACACTTTCACATTTATAATACTAGCTTTGCCCCGCGGTTTCACCCGCGGTAATTTCGGAGTTCCCGCAGAAATTCCGGGATAAAAAGTACCCTATGTCCTTCTCTGTATACCCGACAACGTGCATGCCAAATTTTATCCCAATCCGTTCAGCCGTTTTTGCGTGATTGAGTAACAAACATCCAAACATCCAAACATCCAAACATCCAAACATCCGAACATCCACACTTTCACATTTATAATATTAGTAGGATTAGTAGGATTAATCAATTAAAATCGCGGACGCAATTTTTTCACCCAACTTCACAAAACCGGTTTTATCTCGGAAACTAAATGCCGAGAACTGGTATCTTTTAGCTTGGACGCCCACAATATGTAGCATTTTTATGTTAATAATAGGGTAAGATTGAAGACAAGAAGACTTAAAACAGGTAAGCTGGAAGATAAAATCATTATGTCTGTGAAATCCAGCCGGGCTGACAGACGAGCGCGATTCAAGAGGCTTGTTAGAGGCTTTCCGACCCGCAGTCAGTCAAGCCTAATATATATTTCGACTTACCGCTGTACGTGACTGTACGCCAAGATTCTTAGTCGTATACAGCACGAAGAGAAATATTATGTTCTGTTATGACAAGACGGACAACCAAGGAGATTATATCCCGGGACTATACTTCGGTTCGTCAACTGAATGTTACACTTTCACTAGCTTTCCCTGCGGTTTCACCCGCGGGAATTCCGAGATAGATATTACCCTATGCCCCTTCTCATTACTTACTCCTGAAAACGTAGGCGACTTGACTTTTTCCGACACTTCCATACATTATTGTAATACCAGCTGTTCCCCACAGTTTCAACCGCGTGAATTTTGGAGATCCCGCGGGAATTGTACCCTTTGTCCTTTTCTGTGCCCCTGATAACGTCAACATTAAATTATTATCAAATTCAATAGGCACCTACGTCTAATAGAGTAAAAGGCGTTTTAAAGTCATCCAATGACCGCCTCCTTTGCTTGCGGTTGACTGTACGTCCTCTGATCTAGACTAAACAAAAAATATGATGTACAACCGATGCGTTTATTTGTTTGTTTGTCCGGCATTCACGTCACAGCGGATGGAAGTGAGTTGTCAGGCTTAATTATACAGGCACCTTTAATTTATATATTTATTGGTTTGCCAACAAATTTACATTAAATATAAGTAGTAAGTTCGTTAAATAATAATCCACTTCACAACACACAGATCTATACTTGATCCCACCCTAAGCTATAGAAGCTTGTATCGTGGAAACCAAGCACCACATTGTAGGTATATATAATTAATCTATACTAATATTATATACGTCGGTGCACGGAAAAACCTAAAAAGGTTTATGTAGCACTGTCAAGTTGTTACAATGTTTATAAATTAGTAAATAAATAAAGAAATAAATAAAGAGCATAAGTTCGTGAGATTGTAGGGGGTGTCGCTGGATCTACTGAACCAATTTTGAAAATTCTTCACTTACAAGAAGCTAAAGTGATCCTGAGTGACATAGGGTACTTTTTACCCCGGAATTTCCGCGGGAACTCCGAAATTACCGCGGGTGAATATTATGTACTATAAACACACCTATACTGGAAAGTGGAACTCAGTGTTCACCACACAAAGTCCACCCGCACCATGAATGGCGACGGCGATGAACCCGAAACCTCTTGATTAGCGGGTACGCATGGCGACCCACTGCGCCAGTAGGGTTGTCACAACTAGAACTCACGTAGGTTATACTTATATCGTTCACTTCACTTAATGATTATTCCAATATTGTTCCAGGTAAATTGCTGAGCACGCTGACGTGTACTGTGTCTAATGCCAATATGCGCACTCCAGTGCCCCGGACTCCAGAGGTATTGTACGGGTACAGTCGATTTCGCAGTATATCTGCTCCGGCAGGCTCCTCTAACCTATTTTAATAAGAATTTTGCATGGCGGCAAGGGTAGTTCTAGTGCCCGGCTGGCTAGGTTACCTGTTAGATAACCTGTGTTTCAACGGCCTATCAACGGCAAATCTTGACCACACCGTCATTTAACAGTCTCTTGTTTACTATCGATCGCACTCAGAGTCGTTTTAATGATTAGGTACTTAATTTTAAGTAAAGATTTTAAAAACCAAACTGCCACGCTTAGAGATGTCCATTAAATTAATGTTAATTGCCATTGAACTAATTAAGTTAAATTTAGTTAGTAATCATTAAAACGACTCTGAGTGCGGCCGTATTACTCGCGTTAAGATAAGCGCCATAACATTATTCTTTTCTTGTGCTGAGATTTCGATAAAAAAAACACATTTACAACGTGCATTCAGAATAATTAATTCATAATATTTTGGCATTTGGAGCGTTTATATTTTCAATTCTAATAATATAATGAGGTAAAGTTTGTAAGTTTCGAAGTAGGAGCGAATCGCAGGACTGAACCGATTCTCAAAAATATTTCTTTGATAGTGTGATAGGATTTTGGAGTTCCCGAATGAGTTCCGAAATACACGTTGGTGTGAAACCGCGGAGAAGCAGTGGGTCTAATATAAGGTGTCTGAATTTAAAAGTTATTTAAGCCTTTATGTCCAACATGACCACTTTCCTAAAATGTACACTTTCCTAAAACGTCCACTTTCGTAAAACTACTTGGTTTCCCAAAATTACTACTTTCCTAAAATGTCCGCTTTCCTAAAATGGCTATTTCGTTTTCCTACCTACCTACTTTTCTAAAATGACTACTTTATTATGTAACCGATAGTACTACGGTATGGAGAACGCCTCGAGTGGATACGCTGTTTTAATAATATGTGGAAATCAATTCTCTGACGAGATTGAATATTAATGTCGTGTCTAATTGCAATGGGATTGTCTTTGAAATATATATGAGGGCTAGTTATCTGAATCGCCGACCGATTTTGCTTCTACCGTTTGAATTTCGTGTTGGTAAACTCAGCATCAGAATATGTAAACACTTTCATCAGCCGTTGCACTTCATTACTATCGGAATAAGACTCAACGACTGTCAAAAGTGATCACTTTCTGCTGCAGACTGTACAGTGTACACACGTGGAAGTTATAAGTGACTGTTCCTTTGAAGCAAAAAAAATGATAGCTGTTTTACACTGAAAACTATGTTAAACATTACTTTGATATTTTTACTAAAGATTTTTTCCAGCAATATGCTTGCAAAAGCCGTGTATTTTAGCTTCGTGTTCAGAGGGTGAAGGTTCAAGCCTAGGCTAGTACATTCGTAACTATTCTATGAACCAATCACTATGATACTCGAATTGTTTACTAATTGGGTGCAACATTTCTTTAGCAAATTAAAACACGATGAATATTACAGAGAGTCGGAGCTGATCTCTACATTTGAATAAAACGCTCGCCAAGAACGGGTGACGACGTTTGAAAGTTTAACGCAAACGGATTAAAAGATTATTTTGCTTATTATTTGATGAAGGCTAAGTATTCCCCACAGACATACTTTACAGAATACTAATAATAAATAATCCAAGCAAGTCGTGCCGCGACAAATGGGTATGTGGACTACTTTTGAAAATAAAAATTCTAATTAGTCCGTCAGTTAGAAAATAAAAAAAACAATGGACACGTATTTTTTGGTTTTTAAAATAAAAATATACAGAGATAAAGCGCATTAAAATTTAGGGTCACGTGACGTGACGTCACTAACCGATAAAACCGCCATACAAACTGTCAGAATAGTGACGTTACGCGAAATTTCAACTCAAATCGCCGTTATTTTTTGATTAAGTAAAAAAATAAAAAATACGTGTCCAATATTTTTTAATAATCTACAAGACGGACTAAAAAATAAAAATTAGTCAACATGCCCATTATTATTAAGCTTCAATTAGTTCAATTTGCTTTAAATTGTGTCTGAAGACTAAATCTTTTGACCTATGCCAATTATTATTAATTGTATTCTTTACTTAGTGATGTTTTATTTGCTTTATTTACGAACTTGCCTTATCTGTTGTAATGTGTGTCTATGGTTGTTCTGGTCTTTAAAGGGGTTGAGATAATCCTTCTATAAAATGACAATAGCTTTTGTCTCAACGCCTCTGCGCCGGCCCGTGGCACTGATAAAGAGGAGCGAGGACCGTGGGGAGACGGAGTCAGAATCAGTTAAGGATAATTAGGTATATAATATATTTTTTTTTTCATACAATTAAATACTACGTGAAATAATTTATATAAATCCCGGTTGCCTAAAATTTTTATAATAACAAAAATGATTTCTTGAGTTTTTTGTAAGTATCTTCAATATTCAGATTTACATTACCAGTAAAATTATTGCTGTTAAGTCCGCGATGGCGCGGAGCTAAGAATGTAATCTAAAGTGCGTCAGTTACCTTTGATGGTGGTGGTATCCGCTTCGTGGGGCCCCAGTCTTCTTGCTTGACACCACTCATTTGGATTCACTGAGCACTTTTATACAATCTATCATCTACCAGTTTATACTAATACTGAATAAATATACTGAATAGCTTTTAACCCTTAATAACCGAATTAATAGAAATAAAACTAGGGAGCCGACCGATCTCCACCTAGCTATCTGATTCAAGTCTCAATTTGTTCTACCTACCCGACACAAAATTTATAACAGCCACTATACAATTATCATTAGGTTTTTATTATCTACCCTCCTTTATGTATTCTAAACAATTGCAATAATTCTACTTGAAATAATTTACATATCTCACATAAGTAGGTACTTAAAATAGTGAGGGATCCAACGGTTGCAAATAAATAGTTTCTCTTACATCTCTCTATTTAATGGTCATGAATCGTGATTCGTGATAAATAAAAACTGATTATAGCAGAGATGGTTCGAGTAATTTTGTGTCCAAAACCATAAATATTAAAAAATAAAAATAGTAAATATGCATAATGATATTTCTGCCCAATAATGAGTAAGTACTTATACCTACTAACCTTTATAACTGTCTCCTGCTGTTTAACTTCGAAGTGCCCGCGAAAATTCCGGGAGAAAAAGTTCTCTATGTCCTTCTCTGTATACCCCTGACAACGTGTGGTATGCAAAAAATGCACTTTTCCGACATTCCCAATAATTATTGTTATATTTCAACCGATTTACACAAAATCTTGAGAAATTATATACATAAACCTTCCTCTTTAATCACTTTATCTATTGGTGAAAACCGCATGAAAGTCCGTTCATTAGTTTTTAGTTTCTCGCGAACAGACAGACAGAAACGGCGGACCACTTTGTTTTATAATAATAAAATATGTAGATAGTGATAGTGAAGAACGATTTATAACAACTTGATAAGACAACAGCGAGACTGGCCAGTGGCATGTTTACAGCGAGTGCTTGTGTTTGCAGGCAGAGCGGGGCGTACGAAGGCTCGCCTTCCAAAGCCATTCCCTAAAAAGATGCGCTTCAAAGGTACGTCAGTAGTGGGCGCTTCTAGAATGTGTTCCCCCTCCTGGTCTATGCCCTGGTTTTTGCAGTGTGTGTGATCTTTTGAGTGCCTTTTATCTTTCGTAGTTAATTATGGACCACTAATGAGGTTTGTCGAAATGGTATACGTATATATATTACCTATATTATAAATACATAAAGCTTGTTACTCGGATTGGTAAGCCGACTCTATTCGCTATTCATTACTAACATAATCTTTAACGAAGACTTTAATACTGATTGAGTGAGAAATTATGACAAAATATGTGTATGTAGTTTTATCTTGGGAATCAAAAGGCCTATACTATACTGTCAAATACCTGTTATTATGCCGATAATATTTTACTCTGAGATTTTTCCTGTTAAGGTGCGGGTGTTAGGGCTAGTTTTCATACAAATTGCCTACCGAGTTTTCTTACACTACGGCTGTTTATGGTAATTAGAATTTATTTTATAAAATACTACTACTGGTCTAGATGCCGCATAAGTCCCAAATCTTTGCAGATAGTGAAAAAATAACATAATTATAAGCATTTCAAAAATATTAAATTTTGGTCGAATCTCTTACTTGTGTGAGAGCGTATACAGTATATGTGTACGAAAATGGCGGGCCGGTCTATAAACAGCTGTGGTTTGGCTGTAGACTGACAAGTCCCCCGAATGCAGTAGTTTGTAGTGAGTTCCAAAAGGATCGAAAGGTGTCGCGGCGTTGAGTCGTGAGTTTTGACAATTTTACCTACCGGGATAATTTAGAATTGAATTTGGAATATACATATTACTGATGTAGTTGGTAGGTATTTAGTAGCCGGAGCGAAGGCATAACTACATTTTGTTTTGAGTCCCGTACAAGTAGGTATACCTTATAAGCTACAGGTAGCCCGTACAAGTATTTTATATTTTTGTGTTGCATAAATTCTTGCTATCTCTTTCTTGTTTTCTCGATGCGTAAAAGAGAGGGACCATATTTTCGAATGGTTGTATCTCACCACGGCCCAGGGTAATTTAACTTTTATCTTCGATGCAATCAGCAATGACACGCAGCCATATAATGTTGGTACAACTTCATATTTTTATTGTGTCTATGTGACCACGTGATCAAATTTTTAATATCTTCAAAAAAATTTTTTTTTTTGTAAAGCTCATACCCTCGAAACTAGTATGAGACAACCCCATCATGTTGCTGTTTAAACTTCATTTTTTCGTGGTATCTATGTGTTCACGTGACAAAATTTTTGAACGCTTATAACTCCGAAACTATAGGACGCAGTCATATCACGTTGGTACTCAAACTTCATGTTTTGTGATATCTATGTGATCACATGGTCAAATTTTCGACAGCTCATACCTCCGAAACTGCAAGTTACAGACTCATCGTGTTGGTAGGTCAAACTTCATCTTTTCGTGATATCTATGTGATCACGTGAAGTAATTTTCAAAAGCTTATAATATTTTTTACTATTACCTATGCATATACCTACTTTGTATTTGTTAATTTATAGGTACTAATAATAAAGCTGAAGAGTTTGTTTGTTTGTTTGGTTGAACGTACTAATCTCAGGAACTACTGGATCGAATTGAAAAATTATTTTCGTGTTAGATAGTCATTTATCAAGGACGGCTATAGGCTATAACATCACGCTATGACCAATACGAGCGGAGCACGAAACGACACTCACGTGGTTTTTTAGTAAGTTTTTTTCTCCAAATTTTTTTTTTAGTCAGCTATTAGAGACAAGAATCGAATATTGCATGTCTTTTTACAAAAAAAATACCCTCGTAACGTTACACCGTGTATAATAAAGACTTTACTTTTGTAAATTTTTCGAAATGATGTAACTGTTCACTCATTATTATTTATTATTTCCTTGATTTTGTAATAAAAAAAAAATAAAAATAAAAACTGACGCGAGCAAAACCGCGGCAGGATCAACTGCCAGTAAAATATTTATATTTTACAAATAATACAATATTATAATAAATCTATCTTCCCAACGCACGCTTTGATGAAACTAAATAAAAGAAGATCAATATATTCAAATGACGCGCGACGGCTGAATGCATACAATTTTTTCGGCAGGAGGAACTATACGATAATGGTCCAGTGGTTAGAACAACTTCCGAAGAAGTCTCAATATTATATGACTAGCTGTGCCCTGCGGTGAAAAGTTGAAAAGTTTTTGTGTAACAACTTTTTTTGCCGATATCCGATTTGAATGAAACAAAGCCTATATTATGTAGCTACAGGCTAAGCTTAATCTACCTGTGAAAACCGCATGACAATCTGTTCAGTTGATTTGGAGATTATGGCGAACAAATAGACAGACAGACAGAAAAGAATTTCAAAAACTTTTTTTTGTGCTTGGTTACTCTTCTTTTATCACCCCTCTCCATTTTAGGTAAAAATATTCAATGTACAGAATCGCGGATTCTACTCTTTTATTATAGTTTAGAAGTATAGATAATTTTTTTTATTATCTGTCATTTTTTATGCTTTTGTTTACGATTTCAAATCTAAACTGCTTTTTCATAATATACATTATGCACACTTCTAGATAAACTTATTATTAGAAATGCGAATATGAGTTTGTTTGTTTGTTTGTTACGGTTTATTACTCAACCGATTATCTAGAAATTTTGCATACACTTTATTAGTAGGGGCACAGAGAAGGACACAGGGTAGTTTTTATCCCGGAATTCCCGCAGAAACTCTGAAGTTAGCGTGGGTGAAACCGCGCTAATTTCTAGGTATATTATGAAAAATAGCTAGTATTATTATAAAGAAGTAAAGAACCAGTTATTTTAAATACTTCACTCATAAGAAACTACAGTATCCTCCAGTATCTAATAAGTAGTAATTTTATAAAAATGTTTCACGCGGGTGTAACCGCGGGACACAGCTAGTAGAATATAAAATACTTTACAAACTCAACGTACCTACTGATGAAAATATAAAATATTATTATCACAAGATGTCAAAATTTAAATTTTGAAATGGAACAACGGCAGAATGTGTTTATGTTTTTTTTTTCGTGTAATAACACCAAGCGGTATATAGGTTGAGTGGCTAGACCAAAGAGTATATAACCACTATGCGTACTAACGTCTAGCTCTAATCCTTTTATAGAATTACGGTTCAAATCTCGGTTTATAAGAGTACTAGCTGTTCCCCGCTGTTTTACCCGCGGCAATTTCGGAGATCCCGCAGGAATTCCGGGATACAAAGTACCCTATGCATATAGGGTACCTTCTCTGTACCCTTGACAACGTATATGCGAAATCTCATTGGATTTCACCGTTGTTAATATTGGAGTTCCCGCGGGAATTCCGGGATATAAAGTACCCTATGCATATAGGGTACCTTCTCTGTACCCTTGACAACGTATATGCGAAATCTCATTGGATTTAACCGTTGTTAATTTTGGAGTTCCCGCGGGAATTCCGGAATATAAAGTACCCTATGTATATAGGGTACCTTCTCTGTACCCCTGACAACGTATATGCAAAATCTCATTAGATTTCACCGGTGTTAATTTTGGAGTTCCCGCGGGAATTCCGGCATATAAAGTAAGAACCCTATGTCCTTTTCTGTACCCCTGACAACGTGTATGCAAAATTTCGTGATGATCGGCTGAGCCGTGAAAGCGTAACAAACAGACAGACAGAGTTACTTTCGCATTTATAATATTATTAGTATTTAGTAGGGATTGTAATGTCAGTGTCTTTGTGGAATTATGTACTTTTTTTGTAAAGTTATCACGAATCATACAGGTTTTGAGTTGAACTGCGATTCTATTTAGTATTGGATATTCTATGATTGATTTTTTTTCTAAAATTACAAACATCCTAGTTGATGACGTAAATTACATAGACTGCTGAAATACATAGATGATGGTATTGTGGTCATAGTGTCGGAGATATTATAAGATTTCAATTTTTTTATCACCAAGTAAATCCCGAAATTTTGAAATTTAGATTAGGACCTAGAGTTTTTTTTATACCCAAAATTATTTTCAGTCCCAATATTTACGCAAGTAGGTAGGTACGTGTGTAACCTGCAGGGAAAGGTTGTATTAAAAATAAGTCCAATATTTTTATTTAGCTTTATCCATCTTTATATTTTCTTAGATTCTAATTCTATATCCTTTAAATTTTCTTTTTTGGAATTAAAATAAATTCCAAAACAGAACGAAAAATAAATCGTTTGTAGTTCTATAAATAAGTATATATAAACAAATTTGAGAAAATTAGTTACAAAAATTGGAATCGCAATCTTAGGTTTGAACACGAGATTTTCACGATTCATTATTTACAAAAAGAGACGTATTACACCACAGCGCCAACGAGACTCATACATAATAAGTCAAATTCAGAATCAGATTCCGCTTGTACTAATCGATTTGCAAGTGTGTGTGACTACGTTTCGGGCGGTTATTCCTAATTTTCTTGTAGTTAAAGGATAATAATGCGCGTAAGACCATATAAAAATTTTAAATGAAAGATGTATTAAACACTCATCCTGTCGCATTTATCATCAAAATCTATCTTTTAGCTTGCGATTCTCTGTAAATTGAGAAAACACTTTTATTGCGCCGCCCACGGCCTCTATCGGCTGAGAGGCTGCATAATATGGTGGCGCGCCACCTTAAAGCATAACTTTCATTAAACCTTTGCCTTGGGTTTTTTTTGGTACTAGTGTGTATGACTCTATAAGTTTGACTCTTGTGACTCTGACTTTTGTGTTTTCCCGCTCGCTGGCAAGCGTTGGCATCTATTCGGAGGGCTTTAGCTGGATGTCTTCGTTGTAATTACAAACGTGCTTGGCGCGCCCTCTCGCGGCTTATCAGTCATAACGTTGCACGACAGACTTTGTGTTGGCGTTTCGTAGAATTGCTGGCTCTGACGAGAATTTTTTAGTTTAAAAATTCTTTCTTGTTGTAGGTACTTACTTATTTTGATACTTGTATATTATCTAACATAATGGAGTTTGACTTCAAATGCTTTAGATTTAACTTTTTTAACAAAAACAGGGCTATGTTTAATAGATTAGATTAGATTTATTTATTTCACTTTAACAAAAAAGATTAGGTAATATACATTCCGTCGGACATATATAATTATTTGGTACAAATATAGTGAGTACAGCATCATTATGCGGAATTCTTTAAATGAATTTCGACATATCTCTCTAGGTTTACTACCTGATAAAATCCTTATTGCTTTTTGTAGGATAAAAATACGATCAGAATCAGTCGAGTCGCCCCATAGTATTGTACCATACGATATTAATGAGTGGAAGTGAGCAGTGAGCATAGTAAGTCTGTTTGAGCACAATAATTATTTTACTTTATTTAACGAAAAATCGACCGACACACAACTTGGTGATCTCTGATACAGTTTCGACTAATCCCAATGATACTTATAATATTATTGATGAATTCTGTACAGGTTAGAGGGGATTACCTGCACGTAAATTTTAATGATGACAGTAAAAATCTAGAGTAGGTACCTAATTGATCTCTTTTTAAACACATCTCATAAATTACCACTTTCACTCGCGACAATTAAGGAGTTCCCGCGGAATTGTTTCATACAAACTTTGCAACCCCTTTTCACCTGCTTTGGGGTTGATTACTTAACGATTCATGTGATCTCCTATCGGTCGTTAAGTTTAGCGAAAAAATTCGCTTGCCGTATCGAGATTATCATTAAAATATGCAAGTCTCCACTGTGAATGTTATCAACAGTTTTTCTGCGTATAATTTATCAATAGAAATCGTTAATTTGACAGTTGTGTTCGATACTATAGCGAAAAAAATCGATATTTATACTGTAGAGACTGAGAAAAATCTATACATTTTATCGGTAAGAAGTTATCAACCGAAAACGATCGATAAGCAGTCGTTATGTATGTCGAGACTGCAGGCACAGTTCACACCAACAATGTTGCCAGCTCAGTTCACGTGAATTGCTATTACAGGGTAGGGTCGCAACGTAGTATGATATTTTTTCTTATTATAAAACTTATATTTTCGTAGAATCATCGAAAATGCTCTTGAACTGATTACTTTTACTTTATAGCGTTGTCAAAAACGCCCGGCATTTATAAGTTTAATCGAGTGGGTCTGTCATTCAAACTGGACACTGGTCTGATTCACTATGACCATGTGCGGCGCGCGGCGTTACATTTATTTTACCCGTGTTAAAAAAAAAATCACTTAAAAAGGAATTAAGCGTACATTATGGCATACAGAATACTTTATGACCAGTTTTTGGTAAATATATTGTATGTAGGTATTACAGACAGGCGTGTTTTGTACAAGGAATGTTGTTAGTCATAGATAATCAGGATCCTCGGGGTTCTTTTGAACCTTATTATATTATTATAACCTTAAAATATAATTAGGTACGTCTGACAAAGCTTTTAATGTTACGTAGGTACCTACCCACCGACTTTATGGGAAGTCAAACAAACACTGGACGAAAATTCAATGTACAAGATGTTATAAGATGAGATATTAGGTTGGGATTGTTGAGATTCATTCATAAGTTAGCTTCTTAATAATTACTTTTAATTATCAAAAGTTGCATATTTACACATTATCTAGATTTAAAAGCTGTATTTAAATTGTAACTTATGGTGTATAATAATGTTTTCATTCTATTTCTTCCACTTGACCAGCTGGTCGGTCAATCTTTGTCGAAATCACATCGCTTTTGCTTTTCGCCGCCACTGGAAAGGATGTATTTACGTTGTAAAGTTATTATATCGTGGTTCCCATTACATCTGCTTTGAATTACTTAGCGTGGAAATAACAAACAAAAAATAACGTCAATTACATAAATAAACTTTTAGTACAGCAGTAACCCTGTCGAATGGCTCATGGCTGTACTGTAGCCAATAGCCATGGCTGAACTCAATCGGCAAATATTTGCCCACCCATCCACGCGCCGCGCCGCGCCGGCGACTACGTCCCAGAGTGGAAACGTAGGGCGATGCACCAGTTGCACTGGCGTGGGGTTCGTTTCTTCTGTTGAAATCCGTATACAGTCAAAGTCATATCCTTTATTCAAATTTGGCCCATAATGTGCCTCTTTTTGAAGTCAATATAATTACAGTTATTATGACAGCACTCATAAAATATCCGCCCTTCACAGCTTCCTAGTGCTATGGCTGAAGAGAAGAAGCTGCGCAACAAACTCTTCAGCAGCACGCTGTCAGTTTAAAGTTACAATATAGATACAGATAGATGAAATCTATACGATCCACTTTCAGCTTGTAATATACGACGATATTTTCAAAGGAGCATATCTATCATTATGAAAGGAGCATATCTATCAAACTATCTATAATTATGAAGTCTTCGAAAAATTTATGTGTGTAGGTGTTGCGGGTTCGATTCCCGTATCAGAGTAAACATTTAAATGATTAACATATTTTGGATTTACCTTAAATCTGGGTGTTTACCTATAGGTAATATGCACCTACAGTAATGGGCATGTGGACTAATTTTTATTTTTTAGTCCGTCTTGTAGATTATTAAAAAATATTGGACACGAATTTTTCCTTTTTTTACGTAATCAAAAAATAACGGCGATACATTGAGTTGAAATTTCGCGTGACGTCACTATTCTCACAGTTTGTATGGCGGTTTTAGCGGTTAGTGACGTCAGGACCCCTCACCCTAAACTTTGATGCGCTTTATCTCTGTATATTTTGATTTATTTGAAAAAGTAAAAAATACGTGTCTATTGTTTTTTATTTTCTAACTGACGGACTAATTACAATTTTGATTTTCAAAAGTAATCCACATCCCTATTATGATATCGGCGATACTTCCGCACCCATTATCTCACCTCAAATAACGTCTGTGATGTAGGTATTCAATTCCATCAAATGTTGCCTGCTGTCAGAACGCGGTGGCCCTTTGTGTGTTGTCATTACGTATTCCAAACTCGAAAGTGACGAGCCGAGCCATCTTTTTCAACGGCACACAAAAGACTCGCCACCTACTGATAAGGGTGAGTTGCGAACGTAACAAGTTCCGTCCAACAAACAGGTAAGTACCACGTTTGCCAGAAAAGTGGTGTTTACGAAGTCAAGAGTACCTACCTACCTATGATAGGAGTGGCTGGTCCCCAAGATAGTAAAAAATCTCTTTAGTCCGTTAGATAAAAGAAAAATAACAGACACTTTTCTTTTGCTTTTATAAATTAATAAAATGCGTTATGCGTTTCGAAACCATTGATCCGATCGCGCGATCGTAACGAAACTTTGGAACGTAGCCGTAGTTTGCGTACGCGCAAGAAGGTTACCGATAAAACTATTTCCTGCGATGTCTGTGTTCTTGTGGGCTTTCCGAAACTCAGGCTGTTGAAACCGCGGGCTCCAGCTAGTCTATACTTCATATTTCAAAGAGAAAATATTTATATAAATATACTAGCTATCCCGCGCGGTTTCACCCGCGGTAATTTTGGAGTTCCCATGCGAATTCCGGGATAAAAAGTACCCTATGTCCTTCTCTGTACCCCTGACAACGTGCATGCCAAATTTCGTCCAAATCCGTTCAGCCGTTTTTGCGTGATGGATTAACAAACATCCAAACATCCACACTCTCACATTTATAATATTAGTAGGATTTTTGTTTCTTTTTTTTTTGAATTTATCCTAACGGATAACAAAACGACTTCACCAATTTTTAATGTTATTTCACCTATCAGTATATAGTGTTCCTGAGTGACATAAGGATGCTTTTTATCCTGGAATTCCCACGGAAACTGAAATTAAACCGTGGAGGATTGACTAGGATGAAATGAATTTGCATTACGCATTGCTTGGAGTGAAAGGGCCTAAGCAGTAATGGTAATTTCATGATTGCCATAGAGAAATAATAGTTTTACTGAAGTTTTTAACATTGGATTGTAATAAACTTGTTATTGAAGATTGGTACTTAGTTAAACTACTGTAATGAATAATTCACAATAATAACTATATTTACAAATAAAAAATTTGACCTAGGTCCTCCACAGCTGGAAGCGTGCCCAAAAGGCTGGCGGCATTACCCCGCTGGATAGCGAGGCTTGCTCGCTGGGCGAAGTAAACACCAGCCTTCTGGTCACGCGACGCCTCGAACATGTCGCACCGCCAGCTCTTTATATAGTTGGCGGGCGCTTGGACCCCAAAGGCCCCAGGGTTTCGACCCCAAATGGCTCAAACATAAAGTCCCCACTAAGGGACCTATATTTGCGCCCCTTGAGGGACTCCGCAGAAGCTGCCGCGGAACCAGCTTTCACGACTAAACTATTTTTAAAACACTGCAGTCAGGTATCTACTGGCAGTTTGAATTTCTTCTTTTTTTCATCTTAATGAAAAATTTTGAACTTGCCGCAGACAGCACATTGTCATTAGCTGTCTGAGATCACTTCTGGAACTCGCCGTGTTCCATATTAGGGCGAGTTCGTCTTGACATCTCGTGTCTCTGTCGCACGTATGCATTCTTGTGTATCGCCATCACACTCTCATTGGCTCCGAGACGATGTCGCCAAGTTTTCTGTAACGAAATTTAAAAACAATCCCCACGAGACGCGCACAACAATTTATTTTGTTGTCTGCGAAATTGTTTCAACGCTCTCTACGTTTGCGGTGCCGACACAAACACAAGCGGAGCGTTGGCGATAGCGTTCTCAAAAAAAAGTTTGGCATATACTTACTCGCAAGCTATAAAAAGAAAACGTATTTAGGTATATGTATATCGATCAAATCAAGAACCTCCTCTATTTTTGAAGTCTGTTAAAAAAGTAAATCTCGAATGTTAGATAATTAGATACTCGTCAATACTTTTTTGCAGTCATTATACCATACGTAAATAGATATTATGGAAATAAAATTTCTTAAGAGATTATAGGTAGCGAATTAAATAGAAAAGGTTCCACGAAACGGTGCAAAGTTTAATGTTTTAAAAAATCATTATAATAAAAAAATAAAAATTAATTTGGCATTGAATCACAATAGGTTTTGCAATAATTACTAGCAATATATTATTATGACTAGAGTTTTTAATGATCTAATATGTGTACAATAGTTTTTATAAATCTAAAAGACGGACTAAAAATAAAAATTTATTCATCATGCCTATTGCACCCAATAATAATTGCGAAAAGGCGGAAACCAGTAATAAATAAACAAGATATTATTACGTACTCGGTACTTGTAAGCGGAGCGAAAAATTGGCTGAACAAAACGCTATTCTTGTGCCTATGTAAGCGCTCTTTTAGAATTGAGAGTCTGGCAGTGGAACGACAAAACCATAAGTCGGCTCGCGTTGGATGGAGGGATTGGAGTCCCGGAGATAGATGTGCAGCTACCATCCACTTATGCTCTCCTGGTAGTTGGATATAAGAGAGAAATAAATATAAGCAAGACTCGTACTTTGGTTTTCGTTTTAATTACAGCGGTCTTACAAGTCGTATAAACTAGGTGCAAATTGTTTTAGTGGAGACTTTAGAAAGATCAGAAAAATGGTTTGTTGTGCAGCTACCGGCTGCTCATGCTCTCCTGGTAGTTAGATATAAGTGAGAAATAAATATAAGCAAGACTTGTTTTACTTTAATTACAACTGGTAGTCTATAATCACAGCAAATTGTTTAAGTGGAGTTCTTAGGAAAATGGTTTGATGAGCAGCTACCATTGTTGCTAAGCGCATAACTTCCAAACGACTGCACCAAATTGGATAATTGTTTTTTTTTTGTGTTCGTTATTGTCAGGACAAGGTTTATATAAAAAAAGTTTGGAGTTCCTGCGGGAATTCCACAACTCACGCGGATGAATCTCCGAAACGGTTGGACCGATATCGACGGGACTTTTTAACGGGCTAATTAGCTGTTGTTTTATGGAGTAAATAAGACTGTTTTATGGAGTTTTATGGAGTAATTAGACCGCGGGGTACAGCTAGTAAGAGATAAAAATTTAAAAAAATCTTTTTCGTACTATATTTTTTCTATAATATAAAGTAGTATTGACTATAAATAGTATAATACTAAGTATAGATATGTACGAGTGGCAAGCCTAATTTCAACCTGTATACGAAAACTTTTTTCAGGCCGTAGCAGTTAGTTACGCCGCTCCGCCGCGGAGTTGTTACAGCAAAATTAGCTACACTATTTACCGCCCCTTTATCTACAGTACAGTTAGCCGGGCGAGCGGCGCGCGGCGGGTTAAACTGCTCTCTAGATGATATAAACTACATTAAAATGCCCACCACCCGGGCGCTACTGGAGATTGCCCCGCGGAGAGAGATTTCGGCTTTTCCCTTTTTCTCCCGTTGCAGTTTTCAGAGTAATTTCCACTCGGGAGATTGCGGCGCGGAGAAAATGTACGTTTGTCTGCTTCAGTCGGCTACCTACCTACTGTTTAGTTGGTCTGTGTGTATGTTTGCGTGTGTGCATTTATCTTTTTGTTGGGATTACACTTGGGATGAGATGTTAATATTTAAACGAAAAGCCACGGAAATGTAGCAAAGTCTGACTGAAAAAGTATAGGGTTAATTATAAGTTCTTTCATGCGAGATTTTGATGGTCCTTCTATTCGCACATGTCAAATCTTTTTGTTTCCCACGAACTGTTGTCATTTCACCCTGGGCAAGACGGAGCGCTGAAGCGCGAAAGAGACAGCGCAAAGTTTTATGATAATATCTACTATCATATTATTTTAATAAATACTAGCTGTCCTGCGCGGTTTCGCCCACGATAATTTCGGAGTTCCCGCGGGAATTCCGGATTACAATATAGCCTATATTACTGAGGGATAATGTAGCTACCTAATGGTGAAAGAATTTTTAAAATTGGTCCTGCAGTTTTTAAGATAAACCGTAACAAACAAACAAACAAACAAAAAATTAAATCTTTCTTCGTTATAATATAAGTATAGAAAACGCGCAAAGATCATTTTTACTCAATGATAAAAACAAAAATTCTTTGCTAATCGCGCTTGGGATTTTCTAACTACTTCTTCGTTCGTGAATGTGAGAAAGTTGAAAGTATCAGGCACTCTTAAGTGGCCTGCTGATTCCTACTTCCTCATTACCTATACGTATATTTGATAAATTCTCCAACATAATAGTCGCCGTATATTTCGCAACTGATCCTCATTTCACAAAAAAAAATTCAAATTGGATAAGTCTGAAAAAATTGTGTAATGAAATAAATGTGCAACAACACACCTCAGTCACACACACACAACTACACTCGCAGCCTCACGCCTGTCCTCCAAAAGCACCATTTACTCTATTTTCCAAGCTGAAAATAATTTTCTTGAAACTATCTTTCGGAAGCGTTCTTTGTTTAATAAAAAAAAAAAACCGGTATCCGGTAATTCCGGTATCCGGACGTGTGTGCTGCGGTCCGGTGCTGGGGAAGCTTCGCACGTTTCCCGCCCTTTCCGGGAAAATGGCGCCTGCGCTCGCTGCGGAAAAAATGGAGGGCGAAAAGAATTCCAGCACCACAAAGTTTCGTTACTTGTTATGTGAGAAATCTCTTTTATCTCTCTGTCAACCCAATGGTTAACTGTCAGAGAATGCCGCAAGGCATTAAGTTCGCCATTTGTACTTTTTGTGCAAGAAGAATAAATAAATAACGGAAAATGTGCAAACCAGATTTTAAGGACATTTTTTTTTTTTTTAATCATTAAAAAAAGACTATAATATATTAATTTATATGATTGATATTCATTTATTTCATAATTTTCTTAAGTTTCCAATTTCTTACAATATCTATCTATCTATCTTCTGTACATATAAAACGCTTTGTCCTGAATAACTGATGGATCAACGCACAGCCTAAACCGCTGATCGTAGAGACCTGAAACTTGGAGAGTGTGTTATTTGTATAACGTAGGTATCCGATAAGAAAGGATTTTTGAAAATTCAACCCCTAAGGGGATGAAAAGGGGTTGCAAAGTTTGTATGGAACAATGCCGCGGAAACTTGGAAAATATCGCGGGTGAAACCGCGCGGGATAGCTAGTCTATACATATAATACCTAATTAGGTACAATAGGCTAGTTTCCTAAATTTTCTTTTTTTGTCCGTTTTGTAGATTATTAAAAAATATTGGACACGTATTTTTTTATTTTTTATGTAACCAAAAAATAACGGAGATATATCAAGTCGAAATTTCCCATGACGTCACGCCTCGCTACAGTTTGTTCGCACGTTATAGCGAGCTGTGACATCACGAGTCCCCCACCCTAAACTTTAATGCGCTTTATCTATGCATATTTCCATTATTTTAAAAAAGCAAAAAATACGTGTCTTTTATTTTTTTATTATCTAACTGACGGACTAAATAGAATTTTGATTTTTTTTACCCAGGAAACTAGTCAATTACTTTCCCAGCTGAAAAATTGCAACAAAGCCCTAAATAGGTACATACAGCGTCTCTACTCTCTGATTTCACAAATTTTTAATTGGCAACACCCAAAACTCGTTGGAAATGGACACCGCGTCATTTAATCACGCTTCTTCAGACAAACAAATTGACTTTTTTGTCTTCTTCATTTTTTTTATGCCAATACTTTTTGAGACAGCGGTAAATTACAAATGGACTAAGAATAGTAAGGTAAAGCAGCGGCCAGCAAATCAGACACTGATGGAGTTTTTATATGCGAATAAGATCTGGGAATACATAAAAATTAAAGCTTTAAGTTTTAAGGTGTACATACTAACAATATGAATGCAAAAGTAACTCTGTCTGTTCATTTTCACACTGGCTGAACTGAAAAATAGCATCCTGATATTATAAACGCGAAAGTTTGTAAGAATGTATGGATGTTTGTTGCACTTTCACGCAAAAACTACTCGATGGATTTAAATGAAACTTTACAATAATATAGCTTATACATCAGATTAACACATAGGGTACTTTTTTCCCAGAATTCCCGCGGGAACTACGAAATTACCGCGGGTGAAATCGCGGGGCACAGCTAGTCTACTTATAAAATGACATGCAACACAAACAGACGGACGCAGATGACGAATTACGTATATATTATATTATAAAGGTTTACGTATATATTTTGGTTAGTTGACTACAGATCCCTGCAAATTAATGGTGATAGGTACTACACATATAAATAGCTGAGGCATTATGATCATATTTTGTAGAAATTCACATGAGCGAAACCGCGGGCATCCGCTAGTTTGTCATTTTATTCTCAAAGCTGTCATTATGAAGTAAGTATACCTTCGGTCGTAAACTTTTATATCCCAATTATATAAATATAAATTGTTCTTCTTTTTATGTCTAACTTTACTCACCACCAAACGATATGCGTATAATACATACCATAATCTAATATATAAAATTCTCGTGTCACGGTGTTTGTAATTTAACTCCTCCGAAACGGCTCGACCGATTTTTATGAAATATAAATATAAATAAAAAAAAAATTGATATGGATATTCAGTAGGTCTGAGAATCGGCTACTATCTATTTATCATCCCGGAATCCCCGCGGGAACTCCGAAACTCACGCGGGTGATACCGCGGGGCACAGCTAGTATGTATATATAATACGGAGTTGTGTAAGGTTCGAAAGTAGATATATGCCTTTGGCTAGCTTTAATAAGTAAATAAATAGATTTTAAAAGTTCTCTTTTTATAATAAAAGAATTTATTAAATAATATAATTGAATAATATAATTTATTAGATATACTTATAAATTTTTTATGTGTATCTAGGAGATTCAGAATCAGAGTCCGTCAAAGTCAAGAAATATATAAAAATACATCAATTTTGAATTAATAAAAAGAATGACAAGTATAAAAAGAACAGATTTTTATAATAAAAAGGTATTAGAAATGAGGCAGGACATCATAACGACTGGCATATAGCCGCCTCGTTACAGTTGTATACCTTATTACCTACCTTAGTACCTACTAGGTATTTGTGTGGAAAATGAGTTTTTCTTTTGCGTCCAGCATTCCAAGTAATAGGTCATAAAAAACGAGCATCATAAAATCGGTAACTATATCTAAAGAGAAGGTTCATGAAAAGGCCCAGGTGTTTGAGGCGATAATTGATGATTTAGCGTTACGCTTCTTGTTTGACGTTTGGTCACCTTTAACACAAAATACACTGAGGGCCACCTTAGTGTATTTAATAATATCTACATTCAAAACCCCGCTCTTGTATGCCTTTTTTAAGAACGCCCATGTAATCCATTTACTAAAGATGTCGACATATCCATTCCCTTTCCATCACCCGGCAGACTGTCATGAGCAAAGACATTCTATATAATAAAGGAGGGTCATGAGTTTATTTTCTTCACTAGTCAATGTCAAATAATTAATCGACTTCAAAAAGGAGGAGGTTATCAATTCGGATGATTATAATATATATATTTTTTAACGTATGTTCGGGAATAACTCCGTGTAAATAAGTAAGACCTTGTCTAGTTTTTAAGTGGTGTTAATGACGAATGGCGGTGTTTGGGCAAACCTGTAAAGGTTTTTAACACCTATAAGAAATTTCTAACGAAAAAACAATGTATATTTACTTTAAATAAATAAATAAAAATAAATATTATATGGATGGATTTGCAAAATTCTTTTTTTGCAAGTTTTTGGGTTTATTTCGAAATGGTCCCATTTTTCATGATGAGTTTCGGAGATAGAAAACGGGACTCTTGAAGTCGGTTTAATATTTTTTTTGTTAAAATTTTGCTTATTTTATACAAAGTTGATCCTTAAGGTATGGCCCTTTTTGAGGTCAATAAGATTAGATATTGGTACACTAATTATATCAGCATCCATATAACGTCCGCGGTTCACAACTTTCTACCCCTTTAGCCAAGTCGACAATCTATGATTGTTAACACTACAGAAAACAAATTTTTAACAAAAAAAATTAAAACCGACTTCCAAAAACACAAAACTAAAAAGCTCAAAATAACAAAATACCGATCTAATTCAATAGACAAAAATACACGTAATACTATTATTGGTTTGTGCTACCACTTTTCGATATGAAGTCGGTGACAAGCCTTTTTGGAAGTCGGTTAAAAACTAAGGAACGTATATCGCCTTATCACGTGGTCACATAAAATTGTCCAATCGAGAGTCAAATTATTCGTGACCACGTGACATGACGTTGACGATACGTTCCTTAGTTTCCTATAGCATTAACGATCAAGGATTGTCGACTTGACTAAGGGTGCTATAGAGAGTAGAAGCAGCGCAACAAATTCTCCAGTAGAATCCACACTACCGTTGCAGAACAAAGCTCTCTCTAAAAGACTCCGAGCGATGTTATCTGGCTGTTAAAGATTTCTCTGATATAGTCAATTGAATAAGATTTACTGGAACAGTGGCCGCTCGTATCCGAATGACCACTATTTACCTTAATACGACGCCATTTGCTCGGGTCGTTAGCGATCCCCCGGAACCGGGCCGCAGGGTTGCCACATCGGGCAAAATTTCCACAAAAGACAAAGAGAATGAAAATATCTTAAACCTATATCGATAAGCAATGAGTTTGGGGGACTCGTTAGCGTTTTTTAAGATTTTGTCCTTACTCACTGGAAGATTATGAGTCCATTATTTCGCGTAAGTTGTATATTGTCATTGAAATTGATAAAATAAGTTCAGAAGAATCACGAGGTTTGAACTAGCATCCTACCGGCTGCGCCATGTATTGTTGTCAATCAAACACGAGGATATTGACTTTAGTATGTTTATTTAAGATATCTTAATATTAAATTAATTACAGATGTTTAACGTTTTTAAGTTTTAAGTTAACGTGTTTAAGTTCGGTAGGTATCTCTTAGCACTCCGAGCTTCGTGTGACGTACGGCCGCCTTCTGTCAATGTACCATTGACAGTTATGTTCCGATACAGTGACAAGCCACAGTTAGTCCCCGTCGAAGGAGTTTCACTTCAGAAATGAATTGCGTGCCTGGTGCCTGACAACCCTATCTGTTATCTGTTATTCAACAGACTCATCGAACGAATGGATGAGAATGTGAACGAATCACTATTTCGGATTGACAAGCGCCACAACTCTGATCATTGTGAACAGATAACTAAATTTCACTCTTATTACATTGAATCAAGAGCTGAATTCTTTTGAACAGATCTAAAGAACGAACGTGTCTACAGAGATTTGGTTTATTTGATATTATAGGTAGATTGTTTCATTTATGCAATTGAGAAAGGGTTTTTGTGTTATTCTCTAAGTTATTGATTACATGCCTAAATTAAAATTCATGATGGTTGAACTTGCGAGGGCTAGAATCTATCTCTTGGGAGCAACAGCGTGGCTGAGTTCAATTAAGTGAAATTTTAGAAATGATCTCAAAGTTGTGTTTGTCTATGAAAACCGTTTGAAATTATTATACACTGGCGCCACTGCCGCTTTATAGAAATTACGTATCACTTTTGAACAAGCCTGTTAGGTAGGTGGACAACTGTGAAAATAAAATGAAATGTTCAGTAGTTTTTGGTGGATTTTTAAAAAAATCCAATAAGTATACCTACATTAACAGTAGGTACATATTTCAGATAGCAGAGACAAAACTCCTAAAAGTAGTTTTTAATTTTGAGAGTGATAAATAAGATAGATCTACATTATGTTATGGTTTTTTTTTAGACCACAGAATATGCTCATTGGAACTACTCAACAATAATACGTATTTCACGGTTTCCGAATGGAGCGATTTCAAAAATTGTTTTTTTGTTTGAAAGGAGATACTCCGAAATTAATTCCATTGTCACCAAGTCGAGATCTGATGATGGGATCTTGGAGTAATCGAGGGAACTCTTCAAAAATTATAGGTACACCTATAGCGATTTTTGTATTTTTTATAGTTTTCCTTTCACTATCATTGTACAGAGCCATCTTTATGAATGTGTCGATGTATAATCATTGTACCACAAAAATATAATTTAACATTTCTGTGTCATAAGTATGTGATATCTAAATTTCATATTCTTTGTCATATCCATCGTTTGCTGATATAGAATAACTTATGTGTCTATTAGGGAAAAGAACGAGCGCAATCATGGAAGTCTTGGCTATTTCCCTAATTGCTAATTGATTTTGCCGAATCGAACCGCGCGCCCCCAATTAATCAAATTGGCCACGTCACGTACGGTTAGCATCGGAAATATGCTACATTATGATTATTTTTCAAGGGCCCATAATTTTGAAAATAGACATCGTAGAAGAAAAATATTACGTATACGTATACTTTCATACCTACTAGAGGTATAAATAACCCGCATATGAACAAATTTCCTAACTTCACTTTTTTTTCCTGTCCGCTTCATATGAAATGCCCCCTGTGACAGTCATTGAATCTTACTGCAATAGTAATAACTTGCTGCTCCCCGCGGCTTCAATCGCTTTAATTTAGGAGATCCTGCAGGCATCAGGAGTAAAAATACCCATGTCCTTCTCTGTACCCCTGGACAACGTCTATGCAAAATTTTATGATGGTCGGTTGTATACTTAACGCGAAAGTGTAACGAAGTAGATACTTACCTTATCCGACACTTCCAACTAATTATTGTTATATTTTAACCAATTTACACAAGCCTTGACAAATCATATACCTTGACCTTCCTCTTGAATCACTCTATCTATTGGTGAAAACTGCATAAAAACCGGGGAGTAGTTTTTGAGTTTATTGCGAATAGACAGACAGACAGACTGACTTGGCGGAGGAATTTGTTTTATGTAGTGAAGTTCAACGAGTGGCAAAAGCATTTACATAGTTTTGTTGCCGACTCTACCTTTGCGATTTGCGGCTTTTTGTAAGACGACCTACAGTTGCCAATGCCTCCTCATTGGTAACACGTGATCACGTGACCTATTTAGTATTGTGGATCTAAAAGACGAACAAAGACACCCTGGCTGACGTCAGCGGTCGTGGTTTTAGTATGAAAGCTCTCTGGATGTTTGATGTCATTATTTATTGGATTTGTTATAAATGAAAAAATAGCTTTTTTAGCTTTTTAAAGCTGCATTTATTTCCCACTTAATATTCCGAAAACCACTCGTATGAAACCGAGGGGAACAGCTATGTGTAAAATTAACGATTTACTACAAAAAATACCCGAATCGCTATAGGTCTGCCTATAATTTTTGAAGAGTTCCCTCGATTTCTCCAAGATCCATCATCAGATCCCGATTTGGTGGCAATGTGACTAACTTCAGACCCTTTTAAACAAAAAAAGAATTTTCCAAATCGGACCAACCGTCTTCGAGTAATCGGTGAACATACATAAAAAAAAAAACAGCCGAATGGAGATCCTCCTCCTTTTTGGAATTCGGTTAAAAAATATAAATTATACTGTTCACGTATTCTATCGATATGCAAAAAACCAATTTGTTTTTAAGTTAGTTTCACAGGATGGAATAAATTTCGATTTTAAATTAGTTTCTGTCTATAAATCAATCTCTTTCTTTATTCCGAATGTTGCCACGAGAACGTTGGCACTGATATTGTGTGATTGCTGCAATATTTCAACGTTGGCAACACTGCTCGCGAGCTGTTCCCGCAAATAACCTTTAGTGACTTCGTGTGTATACTTTTCAACCGACTTCCAAAAAAGGAGGAGGATCTCAATTAATAATACACTTCACAACACACGGATCTACTTGATCCCACACTAAGCTATGAGCTTGTGTAACGTACATAATATTGTTACATGTATAATATTATACTATAGATAAATGTATACATACACACGCCCAGACTGGAATTGAACCCTGTGTTCGTCACACAAACTCCACCCCCACCGGGAATGGAACTCGGAACCTCTTGATTAGCGGGTAGGCATATGGTAACCTACTGCGCCAATCGGGTCGGCCGCTAATTAGACTGTATGTTGTTTTTTGTAGGTATGTTTGTTACGCGATTACTCGAAGACGGCTGGACCGATTTGAAAAATTCTTTTTTTGTTTGAAAGGGTATACTCCCGAGGTGGTCTCACTGTCGTGACGTCAGGAACTAATAATGGGATTTTGGAAAAATCGAGGGAACTCTTCAAATATCACAGTTAATCCTTAATCTTAATATATATAAATCACGTGTCACGTTGTTTGTCCGCGATGGACTCCGAAACTACTGAACGGATTTTGACAAAATTTTGTAACCGTTTATAATTTGGTCCAACTTAGGAATTCGCGCAGGAACTCCGAAATTACCGCGGGTGAAACCGCGGGGGGCAGCTAGTATTATATAAATGCGGAAGTGAGTTTGTTTGTTTGTTGCTCTTTCAGCCTTAACTACTTCACCGATCATAACTATATAATTTTTGCATACACGTTGTCAGGGGTTATATAATGGATATAAGGTAGGTACTTTTTAATCTGGAATATAAAATATTAATAATGGAAAATGCGAAAATCTATTAAAAATACATACCTAGGTATGTATGATGACATTAACATGTCAAAGCCCAAAGGATCACATTATCCTTTGACATGTCACGATATTATGATGTAATTTTAAATTTGATCATGTGAAACAAATTAATCTTATCTACTCTATAATATATTCCAACGACGCTAACGAAAGACATTCTTACCCCATTTTCGGATAAACTTGAGATCAAATTGTAAGTCAGTGGAATCTGAACATTCACTTTGTTACATTACTCGGCTGTAATGAGCTCCACGACTTCGGTGTTTGCTCGAGGATTGTGGTTTGTCAGAAGATGTAAACGAATTATCTACACTGATATTACAAAAATAGAGTTTGTAAGTTAGGATGTTGGAGGCACCCTCTGTAACTACTGAACCGATCCTAAAATTATTTCACTGATAGGCAGCTATACTGACACAGGAGGCTTTTTATCTTGGAATATACTAGAGTTCTCGCAGGAATACCGAAATCATGCGAGTAACGCCGCGGGAGCAACCAGTTTTGCTACTGAAATTATACATATTATGTATTATCTATTGATGTAGGCTTGTTACCTTGTAACCCACTCATTTTTACTGACTTTTTTACCATCATTTATTTTTTTACATTAAAATTATTACTGGACTATTGTTAATATTATTAGTGATTATACAACGTGTTAATGAATTAATTGAAAAGCTGATACACCCCATTTAAAAAAATAAACAATAATATGATTAAAATATATTTTATGTCGAAAAGTTTATACTTTTAAAAGTTATTCAACATCAGTTTAGAGGTAACCTATCTACGAAATTCCAAGCGCTACGCCCGCGCCTACCGGTTCGAATTTTTTTGCTGCGGGCGGCGTACGCGCCTAATCTTGTATTATAAATAATTTAGACATGGGCTAGTAAAAATGAAAAATATAACCCACATTAAAACATGGTGCGATCGATTCGCTAGTCGATTCTGAGTAAACTACTTTCTAATTTTCAGTTAATTCATTAACACATTGTATATTCTCCTTATTATCAGATTTGGCACTTTCATACACTGAACCGATTTATGAAAGCATTTTGTGCCAACCACCAACCTTACCAATGTAAGACGCGGTCAGGGGGATTTGGTTAAGGAAGTTATTGCATAGATCCATAGTAACTTCTGCTTCAAGGCAGTATCGATCCTTATATTGTCTGCATATTTATTATCTAGAAATTTTACCAACTAAAACAAAATTTAATTTATCACCAAAAAGCTAGCTTGAGTCTCTAAAACCCTTTCACCTAACCCTGACAGGCTGTTTTTTTCTTTCTTTTCTTTAAGTTTCTTTCAGTCAATTTATTTAAAATCATTTTACGTCACATCCAGTCTCTGCTACGAATTTGGCACTTACATAATTCATTTTTAAAATAAAGCACCTACATAAATTTTAATAGCACTTAGTGTGATGTGTTGTGGTTAAAAATATGGTTTCCATGATGAACTATGACAAGTACATTAATGGCCCTTCAACTTGTCACGTGGCTGGAGCGTGCGATGGAAACGATGCAGCCATACGGGTTTTATTCTATGAGTAGTTTAATACCATTGATTAACATTTATTTTATTTGATCGCACCTAATCGCTTATACCAGATGAAATTAGAAAAAACTGAATTAAATCGAAATGTAATTTTTTTTCTCAAAAATAAAACATTTTTTGGTTTTGTCCGAGACAGAATACTGTATAGATCCACGAAAATATTTTGGAAAATTCCATCCACAGAATTTACTCGCTTTCGCCCTAGTGTACCTAGATTTTATCAAATTGGCGTCATTGTGAACAAAAATTACTGATATTAGTGATTGTGTCGACATCAACACTATCAATGACGATGACATCTAAGCTAAATGACGAATGTTTTTGTTTCACAGGCGACATAATATGTCCGAACGGCATGTTCCGGTGTCCGGAGGGCAAGTGCATCCCGTCGCTGTGGGTGTGCAACTACCAGAAGGACTGCGAGAAAGGAGAGGACGAGTTCCAAGCTTGCCGTGAGTACCGCCACCTTTACCTTACAATGGGTATGTTCCGTAAACACTGAGAGCACTGTAAGGTATGACGCCACTGGAGTATACTTCGAAGCCGAAGCGAAAGTTAGTTATACTGAACAATACTGGTTACTGTTTCAAACGAAACGTAGTCCAGTAGGTATACTGTCATCCATGTCTTCGCCGTGTCCCGCTGTCAACCACCCATGTCAACCGACCGACGCGGTTGACCAATCAGTGGTTCGAGGTTAACCTTAAACCTCGAAAGCGCCAGTAATCACAGTACAAAAATGGCGACGATTATGACGTAACACCGCCTACTGCAGATAGTGGATACTGCGGCAGTATACTGAAAGTTATTCCGAATGAATTCCCTGGCACTGGGAGTACTGGGCCAGTGCTATCAGTGCATTTCGGAACATATCCAATCGAGTTTCATTCGTTGTAATAATATTATTATACAAGTCAAACTTTCTTGTACAAGGATCGTCCAATCAGAAGTCCAATTATTCGTGACCACTTGACAGTATAAGGCGATAAGTTCTTAGTTTTCTATAACGTTAATGAATGTAGATTGTAAACTTGGCATGGAAGGTCAAGATTAAAAGCAAACGTTTGTCGAGGTTATGAACTGGAGTTGACACTTGACAGGTGGAAGCCGTGACAACTGAGCGTTTGTGGCTGCAGCTACCAGCCGCCATCTCGTGTGCCCTAAACAGGCGATTCGCGGGAAAACTACGTGTTTTGCTTATTGAGCAAACTTGGCTAAGCGGCTGATACATCTCAACCAAAAATGGACCAAACGGAGAATGAAAAATAACGGAGTCGTTGGCAATGCCAGCAAATTTTCAATAAATAATAGTGGACTGTATGCGGACGGCCTGGATGTCTCTTTTACACTCGTCGGTTAAATAAAATAATTAACGAAGCTTGTTACCTCGCAATCCCGGGGTAATACTCCTTCCTGGCTTCCTCCCACGGACACTGCGAGAGGTCCTTCAGGAACCACGGCACGATAGGTAAATGTCCACAAAAAAACACACGCGGAGCAGCTGCTGTATTGTTTAAATATTCAGAAAGGTGATGAAGGAAAATAACATAATAAAATAAAAATCGCTCCTTATCCGGAGGGCGAGGTTCTTCAATCAAAACCACAGAACAGAATAGAATACAGACAAAAGTCAATAATTTTTCACACGCGTTCCAAAAAAATTTAAACCAATCTTGACAAATAATAAAAAGGCTTTCTTATGTGCCAGTAACTCTGTCCTCTGAGCCGTGGTTCACGCATAGAGGAAGGAAAGCGCCGAATTAAGGTACATATTGACCCTCAAAATATACGACGTAACAAACATCGGTTTAATTATAATAGTCAACCGACGAGTGTTTGAAAATAATAAATAAAACCACAAATAAATGTTTACTGGCGCCACCATATTCAAAGTCACTTGACATACGTCAAGGAGCTGGCGTTTCGGTCTAATACTATTCATGGCTGGTGATAATTGAGTTTAACCCTCCAAAGATAAATCATACACGGAGCTACGCCCACGCGCGTCCCACACGTGGGCCCCCATCACTCAATTACACACGACACTTGTCGCGGGTAATGAGCCCCGAACTAACGCATTAGTCCCTCATTTGATTGGGGACTCGAGTTTAATTGGTTTCCCCGATCGGGACACGTGGCCTTGGCAGGAGATATATACAGGCTGTAAAGTTAAATGAGGGATGTATTCAAGACTCCTCGGTAATTCGTGCTCACATGCAAAAGTACACTCACAAACAAACTATAAACAAAAAATTCTTGTAAAAACAATAGCTTACCCGGATGAATGACACTTGATTCATAAATAATATTATGTAATTATGTATAATATAATATGTTTTTCTATAATAAGTACGTCAAAAAGTATACAGGGTGTTCCGTAAATCGACGTCAAGCAAGAACCAGGTGATAAGCTAAGTCATAACAGCTGTTAAAAGAAAACTATAAAAATATTTGCTATGCTTATTTAAAAAAAAGGACAGTCATTAAAAACTGACGAAAGCAATACTAATTTTGAAAACTTCATTGAAAAAACTTATATTTTAAGCAGTAGTTTTCAGAAATACTATTCAGGATTACACGATGAGAAGAAAATTGAAAAAAAGTTAAGATTTGTGGCAATAGGAGTTAAAGAACCGTTGCAGGGTGTAAATTTTTGTAATTTTTACAAATGACAAATTTTTTTAAAGCTTTTTTTTTCGTTTTTCTATTAAGTTATGACTTAGCCTATCATCCGGTTCTGACTTGACGTTGATTTACGGGACACCTGTATATTAAAAGTGCTACACTGTATGAGCACACTTCGCCTTAAATTTGATTCTTTATAGGTATTTGAGATTAGAAAAAAATTATGAATACCCTGCTTTAATAGGTTCCTCGTTTAACTTTACACCTTGTATACGTATATGCCCTCTGATAAATTGCGAACGTAAGACGGCTGTATACAGAGTGAAGTTTTCAATGCACAGCGGAATTAAAAAGCGTATTTGCCCAAATTTTTGAAACTTTAGCCGCGAATTTAGTGAAGCTATACTACAGTGTATCAAGTATTAGCATGACATTTAAAACTAGATTAATATCTACCAACATAGAGAGAGGGGTTATTGCAAAAGATATCTTGGTTTATTTACAATAGCTAAGTACAAGCCGTTCGCCATGTATCGCTGGGGACGGTTTAGCTGCAAACGTGAAACATTTGTCAGCGCATTCTGTTTCTTTTTGGGCGACAAAGCGTTTAGGCGTTATTTCACATTTGGGAATAGGTTTTTCTTTTATGTTACTCTGCTATTTTGCTCTATAAAAGTACATCTATGTATATTGTATATATTTCTACCAGTATTTTTAACCTAGCAAAAGGTTTCGTACAAAATGTGTATGTAAAACAAAATGTGTGAGTAAAAAGCTGTCTTTATATAAAAAAATATAAAATAAATATAAATAAAGGTAAACACAAGCGTCTTCAGTCTCGCCACTGCACTTATATGACGATTTAACGCTGTCAGACTTGTCCTTGTGGTACCCTCACTTTTATAATGCAAATAAAATACTTAAGAAACATTAAAAAGTAAAAAAATATAATTATGGCACGATGGCATCCACTCGTGGCGACAGGGGCGCGGCGCAGGTGTGGGATGAGCGATGGCAAACGTCGTGTTGTGGCCTTGTATAGGAATGAATAATGGGAGCGAATTTTTTTGTTACATTTACTTCGAACTTTCCCCGAGGCAAACGCTCAAGATGACGAGGCAACACAAGAATACTAAATTCGTGACGTCGTGACGTCACGCGAAATTTCAACTCAATATATCGCCGTTATTTTTTGATTACATAAAACAATAAAAAATACGTGTCCAATATTTTTTAATAATCTACAAGACGGACTAAAAAATAAAATTTAGTCCACATGCCCATTGTATACAATTGACGGGTTTTCATTATTATTTTTTGTTAATAATTAAATAACTTCCTTCAACACTTGAGGGACGTTTAAACACCCTGTATAAATCTATCTATACGCCTCAACTTACGTCAAATAAATCATTATTATGTAGGTATGATTTACGTCTCTGTCAAAATCTTTGGCGAGTCTTGTTAGCGTGTTATTGACGTGTGTATTTGGTACATTATATCGTTATAGCAAGTTTGTTGCTTTCGGATAGGGGTCAAGAAGCTTAGCTGTCTAGCTAATTGAGTAATTAATGTTAACCCTTCATGTCTAACTTTTGTCTACGGATTTTCCAATTGGGGCATTAGAAATTATCCGATGTATTGCTGTTCCTCTGAAAGTGATATAAGTACCTAGTGACTACCTACCTACATATTATTGTCTGTTATAATTTCTATTAAATCATTATTATTGGTATATTACTTCTGTTGATTCAGAATCCTTTGTAAAAGAAACGATGAAAGATTGAGTCGCTCCGTTTATTACCAAGAATCCATAATTATGAAGGAAAGTTTTAGGCAGACTATATATTAGTAGTTAGTAAGCTCTGCGTTCTAGTTTTTGTCGTTGACATAAAGCATATGGAGCAGAATAAAATGAAGAAATAATACCAGAGACTCCGTATTTTTTGAACACGTATAAGTTCTGTAATAATAAGGCTTCGACTTTATCATACAGAATCACCTATTTCCAAACTAAACAGAGCTTATGCTATAATTATTATGTACCAATATTTTTTTTGTGAATAAATAGGTAGGTACATACGTAAAGAACCTACGTATATTGACAAAGAGGGAGTATGTTCGATAACATAACTACCTCTTATCCTACAGAGCAGCTCACCGCTCAAGGCCCACGTTGATTGATGGGCATCAGTGATTGAAGGACGAGCCGTGTTTACGACCACTGTCCTAATGTCTGTTGTCTTTCCTAATTAGGGTCGGATCGCCTGTCTTTGTAGAGCTTGTCACAGATCGTGATCTCAAATTGAATTGTAATTTTAATGCCAAATAAAATTTCATTCAATAATAAATTACAATAATACAACATAGATTTTTTCTTATAATTTATAATGTTAGTAAAGGCAAAAATAATATTTATTTATTTAATTCTTTCTTAGGGACTGAAAATCAGCGATTTTGCTGAGTCCCAATTCCTTTTTGCCACACCAAATATTATTATACCAATTTTATTTATTCATTTTTTTCTTTCTTTCTCTCTTTCTTCCGCAACTGATTAGATTGTGTGTGTTTGTTGCAGCGCCGCCGGAGTGCGAGGCGGGTCAGCTGACCTGCGGCCAGTACATGTGGAACCGCACGTACTGCATGCCGGCGCACTACCGCTGCGACATGCACGTCGACTGCATCGACGGCACCGACGAGGCTGACTGCAGTATGTGTCACTTTATTTTAATATACTGGAGTTACGCTGGAGTGGAGCAGGAGTTACGGGATAAAAAGGACCCTATGTCTTTCTGTAACAAACACAATAATTTCATATTGGTATTTAGTTAAGCAACTTATAACAAACTTGTCGTATACTGGTTACAAGTGACAAATTCATAATCATTTGATGCAATTTATAGCTAATGCTACAAGTGGCAGAAGTGATCCCACTACATTTTGAGATGGCTTACATTAACATACCGGCGCGGTGTCATTATTTATTTCAAATTATTGTAGAATAGAATAGAATAGAATAGAATACACTTTATTGTACACCAAAATAATTTTACAGTGTGTTAACAAAAACTTATAACTAAAGGCATACAAAAGGCGGTCTTATCGCTCTACTAGCGATCTCTTCCAGACAACCTTTGGGTGGATAGGACAAATACAGAGAATTTATATATTGATTTGGTATAATATAGGTAGAACAGGAATCATAACATAATACAAAATATTCACATAGAACATAAATAAAAATACATAAAAAAGATATAATAAAAATACATAAAAAAGATATACAAAGATACGCGCATAGATATAAAATATACATACAGAAAAATATATACGTACAATATAATTATACTAACTTTATAAATGTGATAAAACACAGGTGCATACTATAAATGTTAATCTACAGCAAGTTACGATCCATGAGTGAGGTAGAAAGTCTTCACCAGGCCCTTGAAGATAGGTAATGATTTGGCCATTCGCACCTCTACAGGTAGCGAATTCCACAAACGGACTGCTTGTACAGAGAAGGAATAATCATAAAAGTTGGTTTTATGGGCAGGAATCATTAGAAGTAAGTTCCGGGATGATCGAACAGGCAGGTTATGGGAAGAAGACTGAAATACGAAGTGGTCTTTTAGGTAGGTGGGGGTAGATGGATTGAACAGTATGCTATATAGAAGGAAAAGGACGTGAGCATTCCTGCGAAGGCGAATCGGGAGCCACTTGAGCTTGGTGCGAAATTCAGAGACGTGGTCATATTTGCGTAGACCAAATATGAACCGGATGCAGAAATTCTGGAGGCGCTCAAGTTTATTTAGTTGTACCTACACCGTTACTAACACACGATCTTTAAATATGACTACACCTTTATGTAACACTCTGTATAAGTGGCCAAATTGTCTTCAAAAGCGACAGACAAATACTTTTGTGTCTAATTTGTCTGAACTATTTCAAACGTGACAGTGCGATTATTCTGATAGAACTATTTCTAGAAAGCCATAGTTACGAGAGCAAAATATAAAGTCGCTTAGGACTTTGCACCTTCTTCTAAAAACAAACAATGACAATGACTCTGACACTCCATTTAATTGCACGAAGTACTTCTCCGGTAAACGGAGAGGCGTGAAAAAATCCAATCCAACTTGAACTCTCCTACCCTTGGGTCCGGTTTAAATTAACTCCCCGGAGGGGTGTCGCTGTAGCTCTTATAGGTCAAGTGAGATTGGCTGAGAGCGCAGGCTCTAACAAGTGGACAAGTTTTAAGAGGGTGCAAATTGTGGTTTTTCTTCAGCCTCTCATATCTCGGAGACGGTTTTTTTTTCTAGGATAGTCTGCAGCGAACAGATAGTTGTGCATGGTAGGCAGGTACCTATATTAAACCTATATTAAAAGTTGTATATTTTTTGTTTTGTGATGTTTACCTGTAAGTAATTGTGCAATGAGGTTAATACTAGTAATCTTGTTTTCTTTATTGATGTATTGTAACAATTGTTGGTAAACTTTTTGAATAAATAAATAAATAATAAATAAATAAATAAACGTCACAGTGGAATGACGAAATGGAAATATCCGATATCACGAGATAACGGGCATTATTATTATCTAATCCTAAATATAAAAATAACTAAAATGTTCCGACAATATTGACAAATTTGAGAATCCTATTGATCAGCAGATTGGCTAAAGCAGTTATAGTTATTTAGAAGCACTTTTTTTTTACTTGCCTGTATATTTTATTCGTTGGTATAATCTATGGGAATAGATATTCGAGAACTACATACATCCACATATTATGATTTTTATTTTATTTTATGGCAATATTTTTTTTATTTTAGATATTGATATATTATGTATAGGTATATATAAAAAATACCCGTAGGTACGTAGTAACTATTATTAAAATATGTAGGTATATGCGTTTTTTTAACCACGGAGGTGCATATTTAAACTTTCTGACCGTACATTTCATTGTAAGTTGAAATGCCGTTTATGAAGCGATTATAGCAAGAAATCGTGAATTCACATTTTATTATTACACGTTGGATTATTTTGGACGGTTTCTTACAGTTTGTGCAGCTTATTAAGTTACCGGCACAGTTCTGTGTGCTTGGACCCAATCTCAAGTGTTTAGATTGAAATCTTAAACACTGTGAGCGGCATTTTTCCGCAACTAACATTCGACACAAAGCCTTCTAATCAGAGGCATCGCTCGGAGCCATCGGATCGTCTCCTTTCAGGCTTCCTGATACCCGTTCGTGTGAGCACCACTATACCACGAGCTCTAAAACAGAAAGAAAATCCGTGAACTTCGATAGATCCACTTTGAAGTCTGTAAGGAGTACGGCTTTCCTTACACTGGCCACTATTTCTTTGTGGCCAACGCGACGCGAGATATGCATAACGCTACGTGCGGACGAAATTTGCATTTAATCTAGTCGCGGCGAATGGCGACGAAAGGAAGTGCATAAATAAAGTTATAACCTAATTTGTAAACTGCAGCGCTCGTGTGGGGGTTTTTCGTTGGATTTGAACGAAACCCCTCGGGATGAATGTTTTTTTTTAATGGAAATTAGGACGGTCGCAGATGGAGTGCTGGGATTTTAGTCGGATTGTCGGATGTAGTTTGACGTGTTTGCATCACATGATGAAAAAATATAGTTTCTGTCGTGGCCCTTTGAAATGATTATCTCCCTTGCATTTAGATAGGTAGGTACCTCTAGAGTTCTTTTCTTTTGCTAATTTTTACTCGTATTGACATTACCTTTCTGGTTTTCAAACGGGAATTACGAAAACCTTGTTGTTATTGAGGACACGGCGTATCGACTATTGACACAATATCCGCGGTTTCATCTCCGTTAATTTTGGAGTTACCTTTGATCCTTCTCTGCATCCTTGAAAATGCGTATGCATAGTTTCATGATGATCGGTTGAGCTGTTAGATCGTAAAATAAACAGACAAACAAACTCACTTTCGCATTTATAATAAGGCTATTTCCGTGTAAGCACTGAAGTCTGTAGCCATTACGTGAAGCCAGCGAGCCGCGGAGGCTCCGACCCGTATCTAATTTAAGGCCGCGATCCCTCTCGTAGCTGACCCCCTAGTCCCTGCCTATGAAGCAAACGACCATGTTTCCTTCTTGACCCTACAGCTAGACCATCATTAAAACTGATACTTTAGATATACCCTGCAGTATCCACCTACATAATATAACTTACAACTTATTTTGTGCGACCCATTTATTGTTATTTTATACTAGCTGCTCCCTGCGTTTCACCCGTGCCAATTTCGAAGTTCCCCGAGGATTCCCGCGGAGATTCCTCTCAAACTAACACTCCTAAGTTACGATGCAACTAATCCGTTGATAGCGGCACGAGCTCACGATGCGTCGCGGCTTAGCTATTATAGTAACGTGCTTCTGCGATTTCCCCGGGGACGCTGCGTTGGACTAGCGTCGGGCGAGCGGAGCGTTGTAAATTCGCCACTGTTTCGTAGTGCACGTTCAAATCCATTCGTTAGTTTTTTTAACTTTTATTGAGGTATTCAGTTTGTTTTTTTTTTTTGTTTATACCTAATGAATAAACTCAAAATCTATTGTTAAGTCAGATTGGGTGCTTTTTATCCCGGAATTCTTACGGGAACTCTGATGTTATTTATTAATATAATAATTTATTAAAGTGCCATTTTTCTCAAGTGTCAAGTCAAGATTACTGATTATATTATCTAGTATAAAACCGAGTGTGGTTGGTTCCAGCTTACCGCAAATGCCAGCCGGACGACTTCCATTGCGGCGTCGACGGTGCGTCCCCCGGGAAGGCGTCCTTGCAGGGGCTCTGCCTGCCCAGGGAGAAGAGATGCGACGGGTGAGGGGCATTCACCACTCGTTATACCTAATATAACTATGACGTCACTATCGGCGTTCCCCGCGGTTTCACCCACGCTAATTTGGAAGTTCCCGCGGGAATTCCGGTCTAAAAATCATAGGATTTTTAGACCGGAATTTAGGGACATAGGTCCCTTTCTGTACTCCTAACAATGTGTATGCAAAATTTCACGCGGTTTTAACATGGTTTGTTTTTGATTTACCGCGGGAAATCCAGGATAAAACTCCTTTTGTGTACCCCTGACAACGAGTATGCAAAATTACATTATAATCGGTTGAGTGGTTGAGACGTGAAAGCGTAACAAACAAACTCATTTCACATTTTATGATTACGATCGGTCCTCCGAAAGCGGTCCCTCCATTGGATTGTTCGTCGACAAGCCCTTTCCTTTCGTTTATGGAAGTTTCGCCGTTAGAATCTAGCGTTAGGTTAGAATATTATCTAGTTGTAGAATATCGAACAGCGATGATAGCTCATTGGTTGGTGCGTTCGGATTAAACGCCGCAAGGTTACTTAGCCAGTTCCCATCCCCATTCCAGGGCGGCAACGCACCTGCATGCCTTCTGGTGTTGCAGATGTCTATGAGCGGCGGTAATCACTTACCATCAGTGTACCACTTGCCCGTTTGCCCCCTATGACATAAAAAAATAATCAATTATTTAATTTACGATATATCATTTGTCCCCGCAGATATCTAGACTGTAGGACGGGCAACGACGAGCAGGACTGCCCGGGCGCGTCGCTGCCGTGCCGGCTGGACCAGTTCCGGTGCGCCCGGGGCGACAAGTGCATCGACACCGCCGCCAAGTGCGATCACAAGGACGACTGCGGCGACAACTCAGACGAGACGAATTGCAGTATGTTGTTCTGTTTTATTTATCGTGAACAGGCTAGCTAGGATCACAGCTCACTGGATGTTATGTGACGGTGTGCCCGAAGATTGTAAACAGACTTACCTAGCCTGGATTGGGAACTGGATTTTAAGTGAGGCTGTCGGAAGTCGGAACACACTGTTCAGTGCCGGTCAGACAGCAGAAAGTGCCCTACCAACATGCTATGGTTTCCTCACGTTTTCCTTCACCGACCGCTCAAGCTCATTGTTAGTGCCAACCCATACGGTGCAGCACGGCTCAGGTACGACGCTTGAGCGGCGCCACTGCGGTATATTACATACAAAAATGCGTTGTGGCCACACGGCGACTTGCGGCGCGCTCCGGCGCCGCGCCGCGTTCGCATCGGAGTCGAGACGAGGCGGGGAGGGGAGTAAGCGGCTCGCTGTTGTTTGTCCTGTTCTGTCACGTAGCGATGCATGGGCATGCCTACTCTTTTTGCCGCCGCTGCGACGCCACGCTGCCCGTGTGGTCGCCAATGCGGCGAAATGGCTTGCGGCGCGGCGCCGCGCCGCATCGTGTGGGTTGGTACTTAGGTATTGAACCTACGTCTTGCAGCGTATGATCCACACGCACCAATTACTGAGCTATTATATCATAGCTGTATGTTACATGTTACACATATGACAGTACAATACAATACCTACATATTATGTATTTTGCGCAGGTTTCCCTCCCTGCCATATAGGGCAGTTCCGCTGCAGCAACGCACTCTGCATCCCCGCCACGTACCACTGCGACGGGTACAAGGACTGCGCGGACGGCACGGACGAGGCCAACTGCACGGCCATCGCGTGCCCGGACAACAAGTACCTGTGCCCCAAGGGCGGGCCGGGGGGCGCGCACAAGTGCATCGCCAGGTCGCAGCTCTGCGACGGAGAGAAGGACTGCGAGGATAATGCTGATGAGGAGGCCGCTTGCTGTGAGTGTTGTCTTATCTATTCTAATATAATAGCTGTTCCCCGCGGTAATTTTGGAGTTTCCGAGGGAATTCTGGGATATAAAGTACCCTGAGTACTTTTCAGTGCCCCTGACTACGTGTACGAAATTTCATGATGATCGGTTGAGTACTGAGTAGTTACCTGATAGATAATTCGCGATTATTATTATTATTACGTTCTAGCTATTTTCCTAAGGTTTCACACTCGTCAATATAGGAAATATTGCTACCGGACAGAAAACTTAAGTTTCCTATCAGTGAAAAAAATTGAATTAGTTCAATAGTAGGTATGCACCCTGACCAACTATTGGAACGAATGCCCGAATTCCGAATTGGCGTCATTATTGTTGTCACTGTGCCCCCACAGCGACTGCGTCATGCCCCGCGCTGGGCTGCGAGCACGCGTGCGTGGCATCCCCCACGGGCGGCGCGTGCTCCTGCCCCGCGGGGCTGGCGCTCTCTGCCGACAACCGCACCTGCATCGACCGCGACGAGTGCAAGGAGTGGGGCTTCTGCCACCAGCTGTGCTTCAACACACCCGGCTGTGAGTCCACCATACTATGTATTTATACTGGATCCGATTGCGGAACCAGCTGGAACGTGGGGAGGGCAGGACGAGGGGTCCCGAGATGGACGTTATGTGACGTTATGGTTATGACAAAACACTATAATCTTTGACGTTATGTAGAATAATAGAAATATGACAGTGGAAATTCGCTGAGGAATAGTTTTTACAAATTGCTAAAATTAAAATAAGTAATTAATGCTCAAAGGCGGACTTATACTGCGAGGGGATTTGAGAAAAACGTTGGCGGAAGAAGAGATAAAGAGATTAGTCATATTATCTTTATTTTTTCACAGAATAGTCCGCCAGTGAAATGCTTGTTCACTCCAGTCTTAACAACTTTTGAGTGTTTAAGGCGTCAGCAAAAAGCAAATACTTCATCCTGCGTTTTGTACTTAGATTTTAGAACTGCTCTTTTTACTTAGTAAATACTTAGTTATATGACCCGTATGTGTATCATCCCTCATGCGTGTGGTCGCGACCCCAGCTTACAAGTGCTCGTGCGCGCCGGGCTACTCGCCGGAGGCGGGCGGGCGCTGCGCGGCGGGCGGCGCGGGCGCGGGCGCGGACGCGACGTTGGCGCTGGCGCACGAGCGCGGCGTGCTGCGCCTGGAGCCGCGCGCGCGGGCGCCGGTGCCGCTCGCCAACGCCACCGCCGCCGCCGGCCTCGACTACCACTACCGGCGGAACATGCTGTTCTGGTCAGATCTTAAAACCAGAAAGGTGAGGCCTTCTATAGTAATAATAAACCATTTATTTCCAATCACAGTGACTTATACACTACAGCACTCAGACCAAATAAGAACTAAAGACGGAACGTCTCTAACAACGAAGTGATGCCGGTTGCGTATGCATGTGGTGATTAGGAAAGTGTATGGATTTGCAAAGTTCACTTAGGATTTATGGTTTTTCTTGTAAGTGTGTGCGTGTTTCTGTGTACGTGCACGACGATGGTGTCTTTGTCGTGGCTTCACTTGTTTGTTCTACGCGTTCCGTCTTTAGTTTTTATTTGGTCTGAGCTACAGCAATAACTAGATTTGAAGACAAAGCTATGGTAGCTGGACAGTACACACATCTAGAATTGGCACTGTATTGCTGGTATTTTATGTTTTGAGATAGATATATTCTAGGACAAAAAGAAATTTTATGCCAATACGATAATATATTGTAATTAATACTCAAAATGGTCCTAACTCAGTATAATGCTATCTCACACATTTAAATATGTCGCAGCAGGGTAGAATCAAGGTGAACCTTTTACTTATGTAGGCCTCACATCATATTGTTTCTGTAAACCTTTGTCTCTTTTTTCAGATCCACTCGCAGCAGCTGAACTTCCCCGCCGGTATAACGACCTACTCCGGCAACGACATAGCCGTCGCCGGCTCCTGGTCCCCGGTCGCCCTCGCGGTGGACTGGGTCGGAGACAAGCTGTACGTGGCCGACGCCGTGGGGCAGAAGATCGATGTGTTCGAGCTGGACGGGCGCTGGCACGCTGTCGTGCTGGGCTCCAATCTCACCAACCCGGCGGACATCGCCCTCGACCCGACCCTGGGTTACATGTTCGTCGCCGACAGCAACCAAATCATCCGAGCAAACATGGACGGCACCCACGTCAAGTCGATAGTCTCCGAAGCGACGTACAAAGCGTCGGGGATCACAGTCGATATAATAACGCGCAGAGTCTTCTGGTGCGACTCCCTATTAGACTACATAGAGACGGTGGATTATGATGGAAACTATAGGTTCTTAGTACTGAGAGGTCAACAAGTGCCGAGTCCGTCGAGATTAGCGGTGTTCGAAGATATAGTATACTGGTCGGATGGAACTAAACAGGGAATTAATTCGGTCAATAAATACGAAGGTGCCTCCAGTATTCAATCGGTGTTCAAAGCGAAAGAAGTTCGAGATCCTAAAGCGATAACTGTTATACATCCATTGAAGCAGACTTCTGTGAATAATCCATGCGGAAACAATAATGGTGGATGCTCCCAGATGTGCATCGTGACTGCTCTTCCCAACGGGGGATTGGGATATCGTTGTGCTTGCAACATCGGATATAGATTAGAAACGGATCTGAGAAACTGTGATATAGTTAAGGAGTTCCTCATGTACTCGCAACAGCGATTCATAAAGGGAAAGGTGCTTAACCCCGTGATAGAAGGCTTCAGTGATGCCATATTGCCAGTCGTCTCAAAAAGGGCGAGATTTGTAGGTTTAGACTTTGATTACCGAGACGAACAGATTTACTACTCGGACGTCTTACAAGACGTGATATACAGGGTGCACAGGAATGGTACGACCAAAGAAATTGTTCTGGCATCTCAGAATGAAGGCGTTGAAGGATTAGCCGTCGACTGGGCATCGAAGAATCTGTACTACATTGACTCCCGAAAGGGTACGCTGAATGTTTTGTCGACAAGACACGTAGCGTACAAGAGAACGCTTTTAAAAGATCTGAAGAGACCTCGGGCTATTGTGGTTCACCCGAACAAAGGCTTTATCTTCTTCTCGGAATGGGATCGTCCGGCCAATATCAGTCGAGCCAATACCGATGGAAGTGGTCTTTTAGTCTTCGAGAACGTTACCCTGGGTTGGCCAAACGGCTTGTCCATAGACTTCGATACGGACCGTCTGTACTGGTGCGACGCTTTGCTCGACCACGTGCAACACGCTAAATTGGACGGTACAGACGTCAAGACTGTTAGTTCTAGACTAATAAGACATCCGTTCTCGATCGTTATTCACAAAGAGTTTATGTATATCACCGATTGGAGACTAGACGCCATCATTCGCTTACACAAGTTGACCGGCGAACAGGAGGACATAATGATCCGGGAGCCTCAGACCAACAGACTCTACGGTGTCAAAGTATACAGCGAGAACGTTCAGAGGATAGATCCCATGCAGCCTTGCGCGAGGAACAATGGCAACTGCCAGAAGCTGTGCTTCGCCGTACCGAGAAATAACACGGAGCTATTGACAGTGAAGTGCGGTTGCCCTTACGGGGAGAAGTTGGCGCCGGACGGCACCACGTGCATACAGGATCCGAGCGCCGAGCCGCCGGTGCAAGCGTGCCCCAACACTTGGGACTTCACCTGCGACAACCAGAGGTGTGTCCCCAAGAGCTGGGTCTGCGACGGCGACGACGACTGCTTGGATAACAGCGACGAGGAACAGAACTGCACAAGTGAGTAACAAATCTTTTGTCTTTATCACTAACTGATTCCTGCGGTTTTACCCGCGTGGTTTTATATGGGCTTCAAGGTAATATAATTTCGGAATTCGAATCAAATTTAAAATATATTTTTTGTATTCCGTTATTTTTCTTTTAAAGCTTTAACTCAATGTTTTTAAATATAATATGTTCAATAGTTGGTTCCCCGGGGGTCTCACTGACGTCAATGTCAGAATTCCGGCAGGCACTCTTTATGTCAAGATGAAAGTTGTTTATCTCATATACCTGTCAGACGGATTTATAGTTTTGCTCCGTATTGGTCGCTTGGTTTTGACAAATATCGTGCGGCTCTAGCTCATGCTTCATTTATGGTTTCCGTTCACGCTCAGAGACGACGTGCGGCCCGCTGGAGTTCATGTGCAAGTCTGGCCGCTGCATACCCTCCACGTTCAAATGCGACTCGGAGAACGACTGCGGCGACTTCTCGGACGAGGCCGGCTGCGCCAACGTGACCTGCAGCAGCTCGCAGTTCCAATGTGACAACGGCCGCTGCGTGCCCAACACCTGGAAATGCGACTCCGAGAACGACTGCGGGGACGGCTCGGACGAGGGAGCGCACTGCGCCGAGAAGACCTGCGCCTACTTCCAAGTGAGTCACAGTAATATTTGAAACTTTAAAACGGATTTCGAGTCTCGAGATAAATTATTCAAATTCTCCTAGATAAATTTTTAAAAATATTTGTTTTCTGCGGTGTCACCCCGGTAAGATTTGAAACTTAAACTTTTCGTGCATCTACTCCAGCCCCCTTAGCTAAGTTTCTTACTGTTGTGAGGGTAGTTTGATAATTATTTGTGTGGTCGCGGTTATCGAGAATAAGTTAGTTGTTGTCCGAACGCTGAGTGTTTCATTTGCAATCACAATGGTGGTAGCGGTGTCTAAATAATATACGCAAAAGTATAAATAAAAGATAAGAAAAGAAAAGAAAGATTTATTCAAGCTAGATGAGACACACAACACAAATGAATACATACAGATGCTTTATTAAATACGTTTAAATATATTGTGGTGGTAAATATGTGTGAAGTTCATCGTGGGTACTATTATACAGTCATAAATCTATAATTCCTAAAATACGATCGCAATGGAACACGCTCGCCCGCCAAGCAACCTCAACATGGAGGGAGGGCCGGTCAGCCGGGCTGACGCGTGGAAGAGGTGGAGACAACAATTCATTCTGTTTATGAAGGCTTCAGGAGTACAAGCAGAACAATCCTCTGTCATGACGCATTTGACGTTTATCAAACTTTCACCTCTAGCAAGGACAGAGATGATGTACAAATATTACTGGAAAAATTCGACGATTATTTTGGTACAAAAGAAAAGATAACGTTAATTAGATACAAATTTTTCACGCGTAACCAAGAAGAGGGTGAGTCGATACAGCAATATGTGACGTCACTACGTTTACTAAGCAAGGATTGCTTTTACCCGCTAGAGGACGAGTTAATAAAAGATAAAATTGTTTGTGGGATTCGTAATACGACGGTGGGGGATCGGCTGCTCAGGTGTGATGATTTGGATCTAGACATGGCGGTGAAGCTATGTCGAGCGCAAGAAATATCGGTGGAAAGTGATCGTCAAATAAATGCTAGTGCAGGCAATAGCATGAGTGACAGTGTAGTGCAAGTGAACGAAATTAATCATTTCAAAGGAAGGCGCATGCGTCGAGGCCGCGGAGCCGGCCCCGGCGACGCCGGCCTAGCGCGTCGCGAGGCCCGCGCTGGCGTGCGCTGGCTGCGGCGGCGCGCGCTGCCCGCCCGGCTAGGACGCTGCCTCGTGAACTACGTCACCTGATGTGTGCGGTAACGTAGGACACTTCGCGCGCGTATGTAAGTCCAATGCATTTAACGATCGTAAGGGTGCGGTGAGACGGCCGTACCTACCTATTTCAAATTGATGAAATCGAGAACGAGCCGATTCAGTAGATTCTGAATCTTTCTATATATCCGTTATATTACGGGGAGTGGTTTGAAGAATTATCATGTGAAAAAGGCAAGGAAAAATTTAAATTAGATGCAGGTGCCGATATAAATGTTATATCGTATGAAAAATTTATACTCATAGGATTAAATGATAGCGTGATAAATAAAAATAAGATTTGGTTAGAGTCATACTCGGGCGAATGTATACCGGTCAAAGGAGTACGTTACTTATAATGGTGCCATAAGATTGTAAATTAGGTATAACTTAAAATTTGATGTATAGCTGCAATACAATGTCAAAGCGTGCTGGGACGGAAGACATCGGGTGTTTACCAGGTAAATACCACATAGTGAATCCGTGCCGCCCGAAAATGCAAAATAGGGCTGCGAGAGGTAGGGTACTTGGGACATATTTTTAATGGAAGCGGAATAAGACCGGACGGCGAGAAAATAAAAGTCATTAAAAATATGCCCGAACCGAAAGATAAGAAAAGTTTACAGAGATTCTTAGGTAAAGTACTTGTCGAAATTTATTCCAAACTATTCGGAACACGCCATTCCGTTAACGAGCTTGTTAAAAAAAGAGTGCACTGGCGATGGGAGCACGGGGAGTAGCGCGCGTTCGACAAGCTCAAGGAGTGCGTGAGCGCGGCGCCCGTGCTAGCGCTTTACGACGTGGTGGCGCCGGCGCTGCTGTCCGTGGACGCGTCGCACAACGCGCTCGTGCAGGCCGGCCGCCCAGTCAAGTATGCCTCGCGCACGGTCACCGACGCGCAGCGGAAATATGCAAAAGTTGAAAAAGAATAGTTAAATCGAATCACAAACCTCTCGAAAGTATATTTAAAAAACTTCTGATGTCCGTCCCGGCTCGCTTACAAATAATTATGTTAAAAATACGATTATACGATGATAAAACGATTTAGTTGTTAATTACATCCAGGAAAGTACATGTACATACCAGACACACTGTCTCGCGCGCCGTTACCCGATACAAATCGGGTAACAAATAGGGATGAGTTTGAAACAGTGTCTTATATCAAGTGCAAATGACCGTCAATAACTTGCCTATTTCTAATAAGAAACTGGCTTTAGTAAAACGTGAAATGAAGCGCGATCGAGATTTCATGACTCTGATAGATTACATTAGTATGGGGTGGCCGAAGCATAAATATAATCTGATATTTAAGGACAATTTAGTGTTAATACCGCAAACATCAAGGGCGGAGATGTTGAGCGTCGTTCACGAGGGGCACTTAGGCATAGATCGGTGCAAGCGCCGCGCGAGGCAGGTGATGTATTGGCCGGGCATGTCACTAGATGTAGAACGATATATGTGAAACGTTGCACTGTGTATAAGGAGAGCTCAAACGCGCCCGCTAAGGAGCCCCTGATACCAACCGAAATACCCATGCTGCCGTGGCAAAAGTTAGGTTCGGATATATTCGAGTACCAAAGAAAATACTTCCGTCTCATAGTGGCCTACCATTCGAACTATGTTGAAGTAAGTCAACTAAAAAACATTACATCAAAACAAAACATTACAATGATGGAAATATTTTCTCAACATGACATACCGGAAATTCGCATTAGTGATAACGGTACCCAATACAGCAGCAGGAAATTCAAAAAGATCGCAAACGAGTGGGGAATCGAGCAAGTCACATCATCGCCGAATTACTTTCAGCGCAATGGCAAGAGTAAGCGCGCAGTGCAACAATAAAATCACTTCTCAAAAAACTGCTGATTTCTATTTAGCTCTTTTAAATTATAGAAACACTCCGAGGGATGGATTGAGCTCTCCCGCGCAAATGTTAATGAGTCGCAGGTTGCGCTGTAAATTACCTGTATGTTCGGAAATATTAAATCCGAAAACAATCGATCCGGCGGAGCCCACAACCTTACGGAACAAACAAACACATACAAAATATATTATGATCAACATTGTAAAAATTTACCGACGTTAAGTCTAGGAGAAGAGGTTGCGTGCATCGACGGCGAAAAACGAATGCGGGGTGCCGTGGTCGGCGAGGCTGCGGCCCCGCGCTCGTTCATTGTGCAGAATAAGATATTATGCGGCACTAGATATTATGTTGATTATAGACTCAATAGACGTCATCTTATTAGATGCGATACTCCGAAAGAAGAGAACTTGAATAGTAGCAATGGCAATAGTGCTGGCGAGGGCGGCAAAGACATCGTCAAGAGCCGTCAACGGGAGCGTATTGAACACGCGGAAGCCTTGCCACCCCCGCTAGCACGTACAGTGGGCCATATAGACAAGTATACCACCTTGTAAAATTTATACTGTTTGTAAAACGTCTGTATGACGTTATAAGTTGCCGTTTTTGCAGCTCCAAATTCCAATAAAAGCAAAAAACGAATATTGGAGCTGCAAAAACGGCAACTTAGAACTGGCCTACTGTACTAGGCGTGCCAGAAGATTAAACTCGGAGAGCTTGTGATTGATTGAACAAACATCTATGTTTAAGTTTGTGCATGTACTTATCAGTTAATAACTGAAGTTTTCTTTTTGTTTACATCGTAAAAACGTAGACAGAAGTTTATCACAAATTGTGATTACAATGTACCTGGCTACCAGCTCGTTAAGGGGGATGGGGTAAAATCTTGTAGGGGAAATGTTATGAGGGTAGTTTTATAATTAATTTTTTTTATGGTGGTGGTTATCGAGAATAAAGTTAGTTGTTGTCTGAACGCTGAGTGTTTCATTTACAATCACAACACTTACTATTAGGCTATACTGTAACCCGGAATTCCCGCGGGAACTCCGATATTACCGTAGGTGAAACCACGGCGATTAGCTAGTTATGCATATTTTTGTCGCTTCATCTTCTTGAACCCAAATACCCCCCTGTGATGGGAGATAGCTTCGATTTGATTAAACTACCGACCCGATTGGCATAGTAGGTCACCATGACTACCCGCTAAAGCGCTAATCAAGGGGTTCCGGGTTCGATTGCCGGTGGGGTGGAGTTTGTGTGATGAACACAGGGTCTGGGCGTGTACCTATATATTTATTTATTTATTTAAAGAACTTTATTCCACAGTTTCGTACAATAGGCGTACTTAATGCCTAAGGAATTCTCTACCAGTCAATCTTTTGGTCAGGTGATAGTTTAGTGGCAAAAAAACAAAAATATATTATATCTATATTATGTAATAATATGTAGTATATACTACGTGTTGCTTGGTTTCCACGACACAAGCTTATAGCTTAGTGTGGGATCAAGTAGATCTGTGTGTTGTGAAGTAGATTATTATTATTATAATTGTAATGGTGTGCCGTCGCGCCCCCAGTTCACGTGCCCGCGCACGGGGCACTGCATCCCCGCGTCGTGGGTGTGCGACGGCGACGACGACTGCTTCGACAAGCAGGACGAGGCGGACTGCCCGCCCGTGTCCTGCCTCGCCAGCCAGTTCAAGTGCGCCGACCTCAAGCAGTGCGTGCAGGTGCGGATATACCTACACTATACAATAAACACTGCACACAATACACGACAACACTTATGTTTATATGGATGATATTGTAGTACCTAACTAAAATTGAGAAAGAAATGTTTAGACTAATTAATTATCCGGTCATTTGGAAAATATGTACAGATGAAAATAGATTATTATTTATTTATTAAAATGGAGAAACAAACAGATACAAATTTACAATAAATAGTAAATACAAGAAATCTTTTCGCTATAAAATGACAATTTTAACACTTTTTAACACTTAACATTCTCACTGAATAATCTAGCGAAATAACTCTGCTGTTGACCGTGTTAATGACTGTGTTAAAGACACTTTGAAGTGAGGAGTTTTTAAAATTAAGAATAAGCCTGCTACACCTACATACCACTTACCTATATTATTTGAACACGATAATAATAAGGAGTAATAATAATGTTTGTATAGAGAGGTTGTGAGGAGATGCGTCAGAGGATAATACAGGGCTCCATAGCCCTCAACGATCGAGTAGACCTGCGCGTTGTGAAGTTTCATTATTATCACTACTATTATAAAACCAAGTCCTCCGCCGCGTCTATCTGTCTGTCTGTTCGCGATAAATTCAAAAACGGCTGATTGGATTTTCATGCGGTTTTCACCAACAGATAAATTTACTCAAGAGGAAAGTTTATACGTAAATTTTATCCTGGAATTCTCACTGGAACTCGGAAATTATCGCTGGTGAAACCGTGGGGAATAGCTAGTAAATTAATATATTCTGATTCGGGGGCCGCCGCAGGAGGCGTACAAGTGCGACGGCATCCCGGACTGCAACGACGGCTCGGACGAGGCGGGCTGCCCCGCGCTGGCGCCGCACCAGTGCGCGCCCGACAAGCAGTTCCAGTGCGCCGCCTCGCTCATCTGCATCCCCCGGACCTGGTACTGCGACGGTGAGTCCTCCGGCCACAGTTCAGTCGGCTTACTCCTGACGCAATCGAGTAAGGGTCATACTCTTGACGCAATCGAAATGAGATCGCAGGATCGAATCATATGGAAGGAGCATCAACTAGTGTCGCCGTGTGACTTTCATCATGCACAAATACGACATTTGGTTACGTTTTTATTACTTAGGTCCTGTTTTCAAAACTCACAGGTTTCGTGGAAAATAAACAATATTTTGGGGGAACTTGCTCTAGTTTTCTTTGCAACCATGGTTCTACTGCCTACATGGTTTCTCTAGTTGATATATCGGTCTCCGCGGTCTGCAGGCACCCCCGACTGCGAGGACCTGTCGGACGAGCCGGCGTCGTGCGGCGCGACGCAGTGCGCGCCCAACTTCTACCGCTGCGACAACGGGCGCTGCGTGTTCAAGGCGTACGTGTGCGACGGCAACGACGACTGCGGGGACGGCTCCGACGAGGGGCTCGAGCACGCCTGCAAGCCGCCGCCCTTCCGGTAACACGGACCATTATTGATAAATATATCTATACTAGCTGTTTCCCGCGTTGATTTCGGAGTTCCCGCGGAAATTCCGAGATGAAAAGTACCCTATATCCTTTCAGTCCTTCTCTGTATCCCTGAAAACGTGTATGCAAAGTTTAATGATGATCCGTTGAGCCGTTGAGGGGTAAGAAACAAACTCATTTTCGCATTTATATTGAATTGTTTTTGTACTATTATTTGGTCTGAAAAAAAGGCTCCAAAAACGATTATAATTCTCACTTTTAAAATTTAGGGCAATATAACGTTCAAAACTTTAGTATGATCAAAAAAGAAATCCATTTATGGAGCCATATTTTTTGTAATTAACCTTTGTCCTTCTGTCTGATGAGCATTATACGATACTTTGATCCTTTGAAATATTAATAATGACGTCATTTAGCATTTTAATAATGATTATGATGTTTGTTTAGGTGTGCGCCGGGAGAGTGGCAGTGCCCCGATATCGCCAACCGCTGCGTCAATCTCACGAAAGTGTGCGATGGCAAACCCGATTGTCCCAACGGTGCTGATGAAGGTAAATCATCAGACTTAATCCTTATTTTATTGCAAAAAAATTCAGCTCTCGATCTCTAACTTTGACAAAATATTTCAGGAGTCGCCTGTGACTTCGGGGAATGCGAGCACCAAGAAGGGCTGTGCTCGAACAAGTGCAAGCAGACCCCCAACGGGCCGCTGTGCCTGTGCCCGGTCGGCGAGGAGCTGGACGAGGCGGGCTACGACTGCCACGACGTGGACGAGTGCCGCCCGCCCGGGCTGTGCTCGCAGACCTGCACCAACACCAAGGGCTCGTACTTCTGCAGCTGCGTCGATGGCTACCAGCTGACGCCCGACAAGCACTCCTGCAAGGCCAACAACCACTCCAGCGCGTTCCTCATCATTTCCAATAGACATTCCATACTGGTCGCCGATCTCAACGAACAGGGGCTCGAGAGAGTTCCGATCAACGTGGAGAACGTGGTCGCGACCGCCTCCAACATGCACACGGGGACGATATTCTGGTCCGATATGAAGTTGAAGAAAATCTCTCGGCTGGACCGCGGCAACGAGCCGCAGGTTATAGTTTCCACCGGCCTGGACCTCGTCGAAGGATTAGCTTACGATTGGGTCGGCGGCAACATTTACTGGTTGGACAGCAAATTGAATACGATAGAGGTCGCGTCGGAAGACGGTAACGTCAGAACGACGCTGCTCAGCGGCAATATAACCCAGCCGAGAGGAATGTGCTTAGACCCGGCCCCCAACGCTAGGTTCCTGTTCTGGACGGACTGGGGAGAGAACCCTCGCATCGAGCGGGTCGGGATGGATGGCAGCCAGCGGATGACTATAATCAACACGAAGATCTACTGGCCCAACGGGCTCACCCTGGACACGGCCACGCAGAGAGTTTACTTCGCCGATTCCAAACTGGACTTCATCGATTTTTGCTACTACAACGGTTCGGGGAGACAGCAGGTTCTAGCGGGAAGTCATTACTTGCTGCATCCTCATTCGTTGACCCTCTTCGAGGATACCATGTACTGGACCGATCGGCAGTTGAACAGAGTGCTGTCGGCGCACAAGTTCCGCGGCACCAACCAGACGGTGGTGTCCCACCTGATCTCGCAGCCGCTGTCCATCCACGTGCACCACCCGTCGCTGCAGCCGCCGCTCCCCTCGCCCTGCAAGAAGGACTCGTGCCAGCACCTCTGCTTGCTCAGCCCCAACGTGACCACCGGCTACACTTGCATATGCAAGCCTGGCTACAAACTGCTGTCGGACGGGAAATGTATCGAAGGTACAAACGATAAACTATTTAACATTCTTATTTGTCTACAAACTGTTAAAACGCACCTAATAGAACTATTCGTATTACCCGATATCTTGATATATTTTCTTGAGTCCCTGAAATTTGTTTTTTCTTTTTTCCAGAGGAAACTTCGTACTTAATGGTGTTGAAAGGAACTCAAATCGTCGATCTATCGACCGATGGCACTGGAAAAGCTGGACAATTACCGCCAGTTGTGGGAATACAAGGTACGCAATATCTATTGATTGAAATCTATGATGCTACGAAGTCTACGAAGTCGAATGAATTAAAACTTAACTACTGAATCCTCTGTTATATCATATTAAATTAAAATTGCGCGGTTTTGTCTATAGGTGGAGTGCAACTGGATTACGACCGCCAAGGGCACATGCTGTACTGGCTGCAGTCGGTATCCGGCGACAGCGAGGACGGCGACAACTGCACCGTGTACACGATGCCGTACGGCGGCGGCGAGCGGGCGGAGTTCCTCAGCCGCGACACCGGCGTGGTGGGCGCGCCCTCCGCGCTCGCCTTCGACTGGCTCGGCCGCAACCTGTACCTGGCCAACAGGGGCGCCAGCAACATCGAGCTCGTCCGGGTCGACGGCAAGATCAAGTACAGGACGATCGTCATGGCCAACGATGGCAGCAAGCTCTCGGTGGCTAAGCCTAAGGGAATATGCGTCGATCCTACCGAGGGGTGAGTCGTTCGTGTTCGCGCTTTCGATGCAAAATTTTTATTTAACTCAGTTATCATTCATGTAAAGGGTATTTAACGTGGTTATTTGTTTTCCAGTAAAATTTACTGGACCGACGAAGGAGGTTACGGGGTGCCCGCTAAAGTCGGCCGGGCGAACATGGACGGAACGAATCCTGTCATCCTGGTAGACACGATAGAGAGGCCGGAAGCCATCACGATAGACGTGGAAAAGAAGATCGTCTACTTCAGCACCCAGTACCCCGCCAGCGTCATCAGCGTGGACACTGATGGGAACGACAGAAAAACTATCCTGACCGAATCGCAGGATATATCGTATCCGAAATCAATTGCAGTTCTCGACTCTAGGCTGTACGTTTTGGATCCTCGACACGAAAAAATCATTAAAGTAGATCTCCCGAACGGCGACAACCTGAAATCCATAATAGACAACGAGAGCGAGTTGAAATCTTTGACTATATTCAGTAAAAGGAAGATGGTTCATCATCCGTGCATGCAGAGTAACGGTGGCTGCGAACAGATCTGCATACCGAACGACAGCGGCTCGAGAGTGTGCGCTTGTTCCGTGGGTTACCGCAAAGAGAACGAAGTGAATTGCGTGCCGTACAAGACCTTCGCGGTGGTGTCGCAGCTAGACCTCATCCGTGGGTACAGTCTGGACAGCAGCGCTGAAGCTATGGTGCCGATAACTGGACAAGGTCACCACATTCTTCACGTCGATGTGCATTTCGCGGACAACTACATCTACTGGGTTGAATTCAACCGGGGCTCGTGGAATGGTATATTCCGTATAAGACCTAATGGCACTGAGCTTCAGAATATTGTGAGAGAAGGAATCGGCAGCAACGGAATTAGAGGCCTCGCAGTGGACTGGGTGGCAGGAAACCTGTATTTCACAAATGTCTTCCCTCACGAGAATTATGTCGAAATGTGTTGGCTCGACGGTTCCAACAGGAAAGTACTCGTGAAGACCACAATGGACGCGCCGAGAGAACTAGCGGTGAACCCACTGAAGAGACTTCTTTACTGGATCGATTATGGACAGTATCCAAGAATCGGAAAATCTTATCTCGATGGAAGCAATTGGCAAACTCTCGTTAGTTCAGGAATATCCAATCCTAGAGATTTGACAATCGACATGCTGACACACGACGTTTATTGGGTCGACTCGAAATTAGATCAGATTCAAAAAATATCTTACAGTGGTGGCAACAGACAACTGATTCGGTCCAACCTTCCGAATCCTATGGGTATCGCTATTTATACTACTAGCGTATATTGGGTCGATAGAAACTTGCAAACCATTTACAAAGCTTCAAAGTTGCCTGGAAATATGTCTATGCCGGAAAAAGTGAGAACAAATTTGCCAAAATTGAGAGATATTGTTATATTTGACATTAACAATCAACCCACCGATGAAAACAATCCATGCAGAAAATTAGGGAACGGAGGATGTGATCAGCTTTGCTTCAGCTACCCACTGGAAGCACATTTGGGCTACAATCATAAGTGTGACTGTGCCACCGGACAGGTCTCGGCGAGCAATCCCAGGAAGTGCGACTCTGTTGATGAGTATTTAGTATTTACTACCAGAACAGAAGTTCGAGCCGTTAATTTAGATCCTAAATCGACTGGAGTGCCGTTCAAGCCCATAGCTAATTTAACAAACGTCGTCGGTATAGAGTTCGATTACGCTGATAACAAATTATTCTTCACTCAAATTAGGCCTTGGGCTAGAATCGCTTGGATGTCTGCAAAAAATCCAGACCCCAATAATATTCAAAATATAATTAACAAAGGTGTCAACCCAGAAGGCATATCATATGATTGGACACAAAAGAAAATCTACTGGACAGACAGTTCAAACAACTCTATCTATGCGATGAATCTCGACGGAACAGAATTAGTAATGATCGCTAGAGTAGAAAGACCTCGAGCTATTGTCGTCGACCCGTGTAATGGTACTCTTTATTACACCGATTGGGGCAGATTTGGAACATCAGGTAAAATCTACAGGACAACAATGGCCGGTTCTATGAAAAAAGCTATTATCGATAAAGACCTCTCACAACCTAGTGGTTTAACTATAGACTTTGACGAGAACATGCTTTATTGGACTGACGCCGTTCGAGAAAAAATTGAACGCTCCAAACTCGATGGTTCAGAAAGAGAAGTGTTGATTAGTGCAACGATATATCCTTTTGCCATAACGGTGTTCCGAAACTATATTTATTGGACAGATTTACAATTGCGAGGGGTGTATAGAGCTGAAAAACATACAGGCGCTAATATGGTTGAAATGGTCAAGCGTTTAGAAGATTCGCCGCGAGACATACATATTTACAGCACCAGCCGGCAGAAGTGCCAGGTGAACCTCTGCAATATTAATAACGGCGGGTGTGCTCAGAGCTGCCACCCCGCGCCGAACAATTCGGTTGAATGCAAGTGCGACGATAACACGAAATTAGTTAACGAAGGACGAATGTGTGTCGCGAAAAATATAACTTGCGATTCCACTAAGTTCTCTTGTGCGAACGGGAAATGCATCGGTCGCATGTGGTCTTGCGACGGCGACGACGACTGTGGTGATAATTCTGATGAAGACAAGAACTACTGTGCATTCCACTCATGCTCGCCCAATGAGTTCCGCTGCAACAACGGACGGTGCATATTTAAGTCTTGGAAGTGTGATTATGAGAATGACTGTAAAGACGGCTCCGATGAAGAAGGTTGCATCAAGCCTCCATGCGCCGAAGGAGAGTTCACGTGTCTCAACTCACGGTGCATACCGATGGCGCAAGTGTGCAATGGAATCAATGACTGCAAAGACAACGTCAGTTCAGATGAGTCTATCGACAGATGTCCACGGAATACTACATGCCCGACCAACCATCTCAAGTGTGAGAAGACTAACATCTGTGTCGAGCCTTATTGGTTATGCGATGGTGATAACGATTGCGGTGACAATTCCGATGAAAACCCTCTACATTGCGCGCAAAGAACCTGCCCACAAAACAGTTTTCGATGTCCGAACCACCGTTGTATACCAGCCACTTGGTATTGTGATGGAGATGACGATTGTGGTGACGGCGCCGACGAACCGCCAGAATACTGTCGCTCAGAGGGTAGGACTTGCTTCGGAGATTTGTTTACATGCGATAACGGAAACTGCATACCAAGAATATACATCTGCGATGGTGACAACGACTGTCTCGACAACAGCGATGAAGATAACAGACATCAATGCAACGAAAGAAAATGTGATCCTGAAACGGAGTACACGTGCGACGAGAATAAATTCTGGGGCAGAGCTCAATGTATTCCTAAGAAGTGGTTGTGCGACGGCGATCCTGACTGCATCGACGGAGCTGATGAGAATTCTACCATCCATCACTGTGCGACGCCCACACCCTGCACCGAAGACCAGTTCCAATGTAAAAATGGACGGTGCATTAACCAAGGTTGGACGTGCGATCATGACAACGACTGTGGAGACGGTTCTGATGAAGGCAAACACTGTAACACTCAATACAAAACTTGCACGGATCAAGAATTTAAATGTCAAAACTTCAAATGTATCAGAAATCACTTCAGATGCGATGGTGAAGACGATTGTGGTGACCATTCTGATGAAGTAGATTGTATCAAAAACAACAAGACGTGTCCAGCTGGAGAATTTAAATGTAATAATGATAAGTGTATTGATAGCAAATTGGTTTGCAATAAAGTGTCTGACTGTACTGATGACTCAGATGAACCCGCACACTGTAACGTAGATGAATGTGCTAAGTTAGAAATCCATCAGTGCGGGCATAAATGCATCGATACTTTAACAGGATTCTACTGCGATTGTAATCAGGGTTATAAGCTGCTGTCGGACGGCAAGGCTTGCGCAGATATAGACGAATGTTTGGAGACACCCGGCGTTTGCTCTCAGTATTGCTCCAATACACCCGGCTCATATTACTGTAAGTGTAACGAGCAATACTACGAAAGGGAATCCGATGAGCACACCTGTAAGAGAAAAGATAACATCACAGCTTGGATTATATTTACTAATAAGTTTTACGTAAGAAATATGACTACCGACGCATCTCGGTACAATCTAGTCCATCAAGATCTCATGAACGTTGTTGCCATAGATTTCGATTATAAGGAACAGAAGCTATACTTTGCCGATGTGTCTGCAAAAACCATTTACCGCTCAGATTTCTCCGCACCAAATCCTACCAAAGAAGTAGTAATCAGACACGATTCGCATGGTCTGGAAGGCATAGCTGTTGATTGGATCGGGAGAAAACTGTATTGGTTGGATAGACATTCGAAGAACTTAGATGTATCAGAGCTAGACGGTACCAGACGCAAGACGTTAAGAACAGGAATAGCTGATCCTAGAGCCATCATTGTACATCCTGGTACTGGATATTTATACTTTACCTCCTGGCATTTGCAGGCTTACATCGGTAAAATGGGTATGGACGGCTCTAATTTCACGATGATTCTCAACTGGGAAAACGACATCGCTTGGCCGAACGCTCTGACCATCGATTACTTCACAGATAGGATATACTGGGCAGATGCTCACTTGGACTATATTGCGTCAGCCGATTTGGAAGGAAAGCATCGACATATCGTACTTTCCGGAACTAAAGTACCTCACGTTTTCGCTCTCAACCTTTTTGATGATGAAATATACTGGACCGATTGGAATCTCAAAGCTATAAGCAAAGCGAATAAACATTCTGGCGAGAATCTGAAAGTCCTGAGAAACACTACACATCGTCCCTACGATATCCACGTTGTGCATCCGTTGCGCCAGTTGCCTTACCCTAATCCCTGCGGTACGAATAACGGCGGGTGTTCTCACCTTTGTCTCATAGCGCCACCACACGAGTCTAGTTACCTGAATATCGACGCTTATGGTGAAGAAGGTGCTACGACGTACAAATGTGCTTGTCCAAACCAATTCTACTTAGCTAGAGACATGAAAACTTGCATAGCTAACTGCACCAATGGCCAACATAGATGTAACGGTCGTGACGAGAAATGTATTCCTTGGTTCTGGAAATGTGACGGCGAGAAAGATTGTATGGACGGTTCGGATGAACCTGCCACTTGTCCGACGAGACATTGCAGGGCTGGGTCATTCCAGTGCAAGAACACCAACTGCACGCCCGCCGCCACTATCTGCGACGGCACCGACGACTGCGGAGATGGAAGCGACGAAGCTGAGTGCGCTCACGAGTGTCCCACTCTTGAATTTAAGTGTAAATCGAGCGGCAGATGCATTTTGAACAGCTGGAAGTGTGACGGGGACACGGATTGCAAAGACAACAGCGACGAAGACCCGTCTTTATGTCATAACAAAACTTGTAATCCGGACACGGAGTTTTCCTGCAAGAACGGACGTTGCATTCCTAAACTGTGGATGTGTGACTTCGACAATGATTGCGGCGACGATTCCGATGAACCCGCGTACATGTGCCGCCAGAGGAACTGCACCACGGGCTGGAGGCGCTGCCCCGGGCAATCCAACTACCGGTGCATTCCGAAGTGGTTGTTCTGTGACGGCAAAGACGACTGCCGAGACGGTTCCGACGAACTCGCCGAAAACTGTCCGACTTGCAATTCCGAAACCGATTTCACTTGCGAGAACAAACGTTGCATACCGAAGCAGTGGCTGTGCGACTTCACCGACGACTGCGGCGACGGCAGCGACGAGGCCGAGGCCGTCTGCAAGCACAACTACAGGGAGTGTTCCGAGTCGGAGTTCAAGTGCGGGCACGGGAAGTGCATCTCGTCACGGTGGCGCTGCGACCACGAGGACGACTGCGGCGACAACAGCGACGAGGCAGACTGCGGCGGCTACAAGTGCAAGAACGGCACCTTCCAGTGCAAGTCGGGACATTGCATCGCGTCATTCTTCAGATGCGACGGCGACAGGGACTGCAGAGACATGTCCGATGAGATCGGATGCCCTCCGCGATTCCCTGGAGGCAGATACTGTCCTGAAAACAGGTAAACGGGTTGTACTTTAGATAGTATGAAGGATATGGTATTTTTTACCGCGGTTTAATGATCGTACTGGTGTTTTCAGGTTCCAGTGCGAAAACAACTTGTGCGTGTCGCAGTCAGACCTTTGCGACGGATCGGATGACTGCGGCGACGGGTCGGACGAGGCGCCTATCATGTGCACCAACTTCAACTGCGACACGTTGAGACGTTTCCAGTGCGATAACCACAGATGCGTACCTAGGTAGGTATTATAATCACTCACTGTTCTAGATCTTCTCTTTTCTGATATTCAAATTGTTGCCAGTATTTACTCTCCCACTTTTTCAATACATTAGTAGAAGCTGCTCGTCGTACAATGTTTAGTAAACACTAAAGGTTCATTATCAAGATGACATACACGATTGCTCTCCAGGAATTGCATGACAAAGAAATCATGAAAGGCATTGATACTGATAGCGCATCATAAGAACGCGTATAAAAGAGAGTGACGGCGGAATTATGGGCGTGAATAAATATTGAGTAAATGTCATTTATCAATCCCTTTCCTATCTCGGGACTCACGAATACTCGTATTTTTGTAAGCGATTACGCTCAGATCTGTTTCGTAAGCTCTGATTGAGCAAGTGTTGCGGTGGTTTCAGGTACCAGGTGTGCGACGGCGTTGACAACTGCGGCGACGGCTCGGACGAGAATAACATGACGCTGTGCGGCGCGCGCGCGCGGCCCTGCGAGCCCGCCACGCAGTTCCAGTGCGCCAACCGGCGCTGCGTGGCGCGCGCGCAACTGTGCGACCTGGCCGACGACTGCGGCGACGCCAGCGACGAGCGCGGCTGCCACCACGACCTCTACTGTGACCTCAACGACAAAGGTGTGCTACGCTGCCCCGGCGCCGGGCGCCGGTGCGGGTAGAGGGTCGAAAAGACAAAGAGAGATAGTGGAAGTTGAAAGAGACAAAGTTGACGATCTTTATCGTTAATCTTTTTTTATTTCAATTATGAGACAGAGGAAGTTGACTTTCTTTAATCGTTATGCCATAGAAAACTAAAGAACTTATCGTAATGTTATGTCACAAAAATCGTAACTAATTTTTCGTGACCACATTACATGACAATAGGTTTCTTAGTTTTCAATAGAGATATGATTAAAGATCTTTGCTAGGGCCTCTGGTGTGAGCAGTATAAGATAGTGGTTCATCTACGTCTAGAGGGGATTCTTTAAATCCTTCAAAACACCGCATCTCTGTAACAACACTCCTTCGTAATATAGGACAGGGACATTATTCCTCAAACCCAGGTTCCTGTCGACCATAATAAAATAATCTATTTCTGGGTCCAGGTGGTTGCGAGCACTTCTGTACGAACCTGTCGATAAGCGGCGCGGGCGGCATTGACTTAGTTGACGGCGCGAGCGGCGTGGGCTCGGGCGGCTACATCTGCTCGTGCTTCGCGGGCTGGATCATCTCGCCGCTGAACCCCAAGCGCTGCCAGGACGTGGACGAGTGCGCGGCCGGCACGCACCACTGCTCGCAGCTCTGCCACAATCTCAACGGCAGCTACTCCTGCAGCTGCCGGGACGGATTCAGGTAGGTCTTTTGACACACATTGCATTTTAAGGACTCTTTTTAACCCCTTTTTAAATTCGATCTGCCATTAAATGATTCCAATATTATCCTTGTATCTTGCCTCATAAAAGGTCATGTAACGTTTCCAGTTTGGCGGATAACTTGTCCGGGGTGTGCAAGGTGACGGATGGCGAAGTGGTGCTGATGTTCGCCAACGGGCCCGACATCCGCGCCTTCGTGCAGGACAAGAACGAAGAGATCAATGTCATCTCCGGCGAGAAACGTATCGAGGCCATCGACTACGACCCCAAGAACGAGATGGTCTTCTGGGCGGACAGCTACGACAAGACAATCAAGCGCTCCTACATGGTGAACGCGCTCGGCGGCCAGGTCAAGACCGGCTTCGCCCAGGACCTGAACATGAAAGGAAACTCCAAACCGACCGCGCTGGCCGTCGACTACGCGGGCGACAACCTCTACTGGACCGAGACGGACCGCACCGGCTCCAAGCCGCGGGGCCGCGTGATGGTGGCGCGCACGGACGGCCGCTACCGGCGCGCCGTGGTCTCCGCCGGGATCGAGAGCCCGACCGCGCTGGCCCTGGACCCGCAGATGGGCCGGATGTACTGGGCCGACGCGGGCTCGGCGCCCAAGATAGAGATAGCGTGGATGGACGGCTCCAAGAGGCGGCCGATCATCACTGAGAACATCCGCCATCCCACCGGCCTGGCGATCGACTTCGGCATGGACCACGCCGTGTACTGGGCGGACGCCAAGCTGAACACCATCGAGACGATGAGGCCCGACGGGACCAACAGGAAAGTGGTGCTCAAGGGCGACTTCCTGAAGCATCCCATCTCGCTGGACGTGTTCGAGTCGTCGCTGTACTGGGTGACGCGCGAGTCCGGCGAGCTGGTCCGTCAGGACAAGTTCGGGCGGGGAGTGCCCTTCTTCATCTCCAGGGATCTAGTCAACCCTTCGGCTGTGAAAGGTGAGGGTCGTTGGGCAAAATATTGTCTACTAGCTGTTCCCCGCGGTTTCACCCGCAGTAATTTCGGAGATCCAGCAGGAATTCCGGGATAAAAAGTACCCTATGTCCTTCTCTGTACCTCTGTACAACGTGTATCGAAAATTTTTTGATGATAGGTTAAGCCGTTGAGGCGTGAAAGCGTAACACAGGCAGACAGACCAAGTCACTTTCGAGTTTCGCATTTATAACAAATAGTAAGGATTTCGTTTTTTCGGTGGGGAAAGAAAAAACATCTTTTTTTTTTCATTTTATTTTTGAACTGGATAGAGGACAGTGGACAGACTGGAAATTGGAACTCTGTGTTCTTCTTACAAAGTTCACCCCAACCGGGAATTGAACCCAAGACCTCTCGATTTGCGGGTAGACATGATCTACTGCGTCAATTCGGTCGTCAAATGCAAGGTTCCTTCTACTCGAGCATGGCATTAACGATCGCCCCCCCGCAGTGTACCACCCGCGGCGCTACAACACGAGCGCGGGCGCGGGCGCGGCGTGCTCGCGCGCGCCCTGCTCGCACCTGTGCCTGGGCGTGCCGGGCGGGCGGCGCTGCGCGTGCCCCGAGGCGGGCGGCGCCGGGCCCGCGCCCGCGCCCGCGCCGCCCAAGCGCGCGACGGCCGGCGCGGTGGTGGCGTGCGACGCGCCCGCCGCGCCGCCGCGCGCCGCGCCCCGCGTGTGCGCGTGCGGCGCGGGCGAGGCGTGCGAGGAGCGCCTGGGCGGGCGGCTGGAGTGCGTGTGCCGCGCGGGCGCCGGCCTGTGCGCGCGCGCCGCCGCCGCCGCCGCGCCGCGCCACGCGCCCTCCGCCGCCGTGCTGGTGCCCGTGCTGCTGGTGCTGGTGCTGGCGCTGGGCGCCGCCGCCGCCTGGTTCGTCATACGGAAGAGGCCCTTGTGAGACACTTTTGCTTATTCACCATGTTTATCACTCTCGAGGTCAGGTTAGGGTCTTATTACCTGTGGCCAGTTCGTGATTGAATAAATCAAATGTTGTAAGACAAAATGTCCTTTATTACACGCTTTTTTAAGTTTACGATGAAAAGGAATAAGCAGTAATAAGAATAGTTATTAGATTCGATAAGGGCGAAATCTCGGAATAGAATATCACAATCACAACATCAAAAGTAGAAAATACCCGATTGGAATGACAAAATGTAATAAAGACGTAATAAAATTAGGCAAGATATGATAATGAGTGGAATAGGGACCGCCACATCGTTGCAACTTGATTATATTGATTGAATCTTATAATCGTCTCCGATTCACAGCGGCAAGGCTGTGGGGCTGGGCAGCCTGGCGTCGTCGCAGAGCGTGTCGTTCCGGCCCGGCTCCAACGTGGAGTTCGGCGGCGTGGGCGAGCCGGGGGCGGGCGCGGGTGCGGGCGCAGGGGCGGGAGCGGGCGCCGCCTACACGCTGGAGGAGACGCGCAAGGGGCGCGACTTCAGCAACCCCATGTACGAGGCGGTCACGCGCAGCGGCGCCGCGCCGCCCGCGCCCCTCGCCGACACGCTGCGTGAGTGTCCTTGGCCTTATCACATTTCATCGAATCGATAACTAATGACAGACCACATTTATTTATTTATTTATTTTATTTACTTTGGAAAACTAACAGCTAAATTAACAATTAGGTCTATATTTAAGTCACTACAGTTTTCACATACAGGAATATGTACAAATAGTATATATGTGAAATCAATGAAAACATAGGTACAAGAGAAGTACAATCAATGATCATTCGTTGCAAAGTTCGACTGCCAATGCCTTCCTCAACTTAGGGACAGCAGTGCAAAATAGGTCGCAATCTGTCCTGTCGCTATTCGAATTAAATAATCGAGTGACTCTAGCAAAGTAACTATTTTGCCTGTAATTAGTCCGCGCGCGGGGCACGTGCAACTTGACGCCTCTCCGCGCGTTGACACTTCTCGGCACTACCAAACCAGTCAACGCTAGCAAATCTGGGGAGTCAATTTTACTGGTCAATATCTTGATAGGTAAATTATATCAGAGAAATTTCTTCGCACTTGAAGTGGAAGTAGATGATGTCTAATGCATCGTTCCCTATATGTTGTGTTATAAACTTTGGTTTTGAATTCTAGATATTTTAAAAACCGCTTTTGTATGGACATTCCCCCGATGTTAACGCGTAATTTCGATCCGCAGCGGTCTACGAGGTGCCGGACGAGTTGAAGGAGAAGGTCGTATCGGCGGTGCTGTCGCCGTCGTCGACGGAGACGCGCGGCGCGGGCGGCGCGGGCGGCGCGGGCGGCGCGGGCGCGGCGCGGGGCGGGCGGACGCGCGCACTCGACCCGGCGGCCGACACGGGCGTCGACACGCAGCACCTGGTGCACGAGGACCACGACTGCTAGCGCGCGCCGTGCCGCCCCTGCCGCCCCCGCCGCCCCAGCCGCCCCTGCCGCCCCTGGCGCCCCTGCCGCCCCTACCGCGTGCTGTAGCGCGGCCGGCGGCAACGGTCGGCGCAGCGTTCGGAAACGCATTCGATATTGTGCGCAAAACATTCGACGCTTACGTTTCTGGGGCGCTCCGTAATAACGATTGAATAGAATGGTTCGTTTTTATTATTTCGCTTTTTATCTTCACACTAAATCGGAATTCCGAACTGAGTAGATGTTTTGTATGTAACTCGACTTTTTCTTCTGAGCCGAGGTCTATTCGCGTCTGACGATTGAGACGGCCGTTCCAAACAATTTTCGAACGGAAAACAAAGTAAAATCAAAAACCGATTCTGATGTTTTGTTACATCAATAATCCGTTATCCGTTTAAAATTTCACAATCGTTCGACGGAAGTATGGCGACGTGTGGACCGGATATCGTTGTACATACGCAAGTAGACTGTCTGTGCGTAGTCATTTACGATTGAAGCTGTACTTATTTTTATTTCGTTTGTTAATTAAACTTTTCTTAATAAAATATATTTATTTTTTATTTAGCTTCTATAAAATATGTAGAACGTCCGCGTGACGTTCTTTTCGTTCCAAATACCTATTATATATTAAAATAAAATATAAGAGATACATATTATGTAATAAATAACTTCATATCATTCCGTGATGAATATGGATCTATTTGTAGTTATGTGAGTGTTATACATAGGTACTAGGTTCTTACATTCCTTCGACCGTCAGGGGTAGGCCCATAGGCCGAAGACTGCGCCTGCCGCCCTAGCCAAGTTGACAATTTCCAATCGTTAACGCATATAAAACTGAGAAACGAATCTTAATGTCACGTGGTCAAGTAATATCGTCCAATCCAAAGTCCAATTTTGGGTGACCACGTGACGTAACGAATTGGTTTCTTAGTTTTCTATGCGTTGGCGATTGTAGCGATCTATATCAATTTAGCTAGGGGGGCTGATATATCAACTTGACATTCCTAAGATCTGTAAAAAAAAATTGAAAATATCATAGATTTTAATTATTTAGTACATAATTAAGTGAATTAGGAATTGTTTTATCCATTAGTTACGACGCGACGCGACGCGACGTTTGAATTTATTTGACAATAAGCAATAGTTTGAAATATTTTTTTAGAGAGTTAATAATTTATTTCGATTTTAAGACGATTATTGAAATAATTATGTGTAAAATATAGCAAATGTTATGTTTTTTTTTTTTATAAATACCTACGTTTTTATTAGAAATGGTGAATTTTGTTTAGGCTTTTTACAATTTGCCATAAAACATGTGAGAATTATGTTTCCGTTGTTTATTAATATTGTATTTGTTTTAATAATCTCAATGCTGTTGAAAAAAAAAAATGTTTACGAATTAAAAATGTAATGTAAATAATAATTAATACCTAATTAATAATTATTACATTTAGCGCTCACATCTGTATGTACATTTTTTATGTTAATAAATGTAACGAAATTATCGTGTCGTTGATTTGATTTGTTGATGGATGATGATAATTATGATTAAGTACGTAGCTACCTAACTATTGTAAACAGAGTTTTATATTATCAAAGACGAGATTCCTAGTAGTTGCGTCTGTACACATCACAAGAAACTTTATACTCGTTGAAGAGCGATTTTATAATACATAATACAATATAAATAGTGTAAAATAAAACAGTCGTCGACGTATTGTGTTGTTTTATATATATATAATATAATATAATATAATATTGTAACAATAGATTATATATATAACTATATACATATGAAATACGAGAGATAATATTTTTCTATTGGGATTATTATAGATTAGAAAGGACATCTGAAATAGTTGAAATTATTGTATAAATTAAATAAATGGTAAAAAAATAAATTTAAAATGAAAAATATACATTTCGCTTTTTTATCGTTGTCACGTGGTACCTATTATATATAGTGTAGATAAATCTTGTCCAAAATAAGGTTGCAAAACAACTCGCAAAAAAAAAACACTTATGTATAATTCAGCTGAATTTTGACGCTGTCAATTGAATAAAATTACAGCAAAATTACAACAACGAATTACCTATAAATTCACAATAATTAAGAAAAATTTTGAACCAAATACTTAGATGAAAGTGTGTCGATGAAAAAATGTATGAACCCAGAAATTTCGCAATGTAACAGACTATGGTATGGTAACCAATAGACTCAAATAGACCTCCATACGGAAAAGTGCGTAGGACTAAGGGAATATAACCAGTAGATACGTTGCGTAGGACATAAAGAAGCTGTCTAAAATAAAACGTTACGTTCAAGTTATTTACTAAAGAGACTTCAGGCAGACCACTACGTCGTATCTTTAAAAATCAAATACTTAAAATATCTTTGTTTAGAACAGTCACTGCGTTTTATCAGACGGAACAAGGAACATCCCGGCTAGCTTTGTCGAGTGACCCGGTAAGTATAAAACTGGAAGGACTGTACATTAAGCACCCTCGATTTTTAATAGTTACAATTTTTTTTGGATAGAATAGTGTGTTTATAGTGTATTTCTCAAATCCGCAAATTACGGAAATTCATAATTTTCGAGAAAAAAAAAAATAACAAAAACCTTACTCAATTTACGATAATATTTTGACTTTGGCGCTTCGCCGGCCGCTACCGCGCGATTTGGTCAACAGTGCAAACCTAACCTAACCCTCAAGTTTAACAAATTTTCATTTTCATTAGCAAATTATAATAATCAAAGATAATAAATAACATAATCACTTTGTCCGAATGTAAAACGAAACACAATTCTTACAAACTACAAAGTCAATGGCAAATGGTTGACACATCGCGGAGTTTTGTATGAAATTGTGAAAACTTTAGTATTTTTTTTTCTCGAAAACGATGAGTTTCCGTAATTAGGGATTTTATGTGAAGTTATATTAAGCAAAGTCCCACACACATAAAAAATATGAAGCTCTAAATCGCGGGTGCTTATTGTACAGTTGAGCCATAAAACTTATTAATTACGAGTAGGTACAAGTCAAGCGTTCAAATTGAAAAGCGACGAGAACTGAAAGGGAAATTTTAAGGACGCGTCCCGTTTAGGCACCTCTCATTACGTACATAAGAGAAATGGAAGATATGAATTAGTTCTATCTCAGGATCCTGATCTATTGTAAATTGGTTCAGCAATTGGGGCGTGAACACGAAGCATACCTACATACTTAGTTGCATTTGAATTTTTAATGGAATTTGCATAGTTTATCATTTATCTTAAAATAGACTAAACTGTTGGTGATAATCATCACAGTTATATCTTAGGCCATCTTCCAAAAAAAAGCAATCCAACAATTCGCACTAAAATTGCAATTTCAGGATGTTTTTAAACAACTTAAGGAACAGTGGTGCACGCAGCGTTGGTAGCGTGCTAATAAATCTGATTAACAGTAGAACGTTACTCTTGGAATCGAAATACGATTCTTACGTAATAAACAAACCCCTGAACGCGATTGTGAGAACAATGGCTAATGCAATCACCATAGATAATCTGAACCCGAATATCATAAAGCTAGAGTACGCTGTAAGAGGTCCTTTGGTGGTGAGAGCGTTGGCGCTGGAGAAAGAACTTGCCAAGGTAAACGAAAGGATTAAGGGCTATATACTTCATAGGGGATTGAACTTTGTATTACTAATTCATAAAACCAGCAAGGAGCTTGAAATTGTCTACCGAGTTCAGTTCTCTGACTGGAACGTTTTTGATTTTAAAGGTTCGCAAATCGTACAGACGCTGCATTAACACCTAGTGATATTAGAACTAACTAAATAATTGGTGAAACCTACCATTGTCTGTGCAAAAATATTAATTTGATATAGACTTTGCTGTATTTTAATGGCGTAAGATGAAAACAAAAAAAAGGGGAGAGGGTATTTAATTCTACGTTATTATAAATCGTTTTCTTTACGAGTAGCAACATAAAGAAAAAAATTCTTTCCATTGCTTTATCGCTCCGTTAAACTGGATTTCAGGGCGCAAGTAAGCCATTCAAACGGGTCATTAGAGCTAATATTGGAGATGCGCACGCCATGAATCAGAAACCCATCACATTTATCAGACAGGTATCTGAAGAACAATTACCTTTTTTTTCTTCTGAAGTTATCATTTTGCCTTTTTTTTGAGATAGGTACGCAATCAAAACGATCTATTTTCTCTTGTGAGGTACTTGCTGGTGTGTCATATCCTACGCTGCTAGAGTCTGCTGGTTTCCCTGATGACGTCAAAAAAAGAGTCAAGGAAATACTTGGTGCTTGTGGGTATGTAGCACCAGTGCCGCGTCTACTATGATTAACGCCTGTGTGCGAAACCAATAAAGAACTTCTTTGATTTGAACTTTTGAGTGAACGACATGACTTTAATATCTACCATTTGAGAATATTGTCAAAAAGAATAATAGGTAAAAAGTGACAGTGCTCTCTTGTGGTGTGTTTTAAAGTAAATTTGTTCTCTCGTCGCCTTCGAATACCCGGAAAATGCAACAATAGCAAATACAACATTCCTAGATTTTGCCTAAAGATCACTTGTCTAAAGTATAGTGTAGCCAAGTGAGATTAATATCTGTTTCTCCTAGAATTTAAGACTTTCTTTTGCAAGGGTTAATATTTCCTGTGCTTCTAGCGGCCAATCAGTGGGGGCGTATTCAGCTTCGCAAGGCATTGAGTTGATCAGGAGACACGTGGCCGAATATATTGAAAAGCGAGATGGATACCCGTCCGATTGGCAAAACATATGCCTTGCAGCTGGCGCCTCTACTGCCATCAAGTACTGCTTGCAGATGTTCATTAAAGATATTGGAGGGAAACCAACTGGTAAATGAGCAACAATGAGTCACTTCTATAACAAGATTGGTTAATTAGAGAATGAGCATAATTATTATCTCGAAACAAATCCTTCAGATTTTACTTTCGTAGAAATCACTAATTCTCTGATATTGTTTATCGTTTTCTAGGCGTTATGGTACCGGTACCACAATATCCTTTGTATTCGGCGTCCTGTGCTGAGTACGGCCTTACATTAGTGAGCTACTACCTCGATGAAGACAACAATTGGGGGCTAGACATGGACGAACTGAAGCGCGCATTCGACGAAGGCTCGAAAAATTGCAATGTACGCGCTTTAGTGGTCATCAATCCGGGAAATCCGACTGGACAGGTTTGATTGAATTATTCCCTATTTTTCCACTGGCTTTCCCCCGTGGTTTCACCCGCGTCAATATCGGAATTGCCTCGGGAACTATGTATCGGGATGAAAGTATCCTGTCACTGAGGAAGACTGTAGCTTCCTACCAATTAAAGAACTATTAGAATCGGTTCAACAGTTCCAGAGATTTCCTCCTAAATTCAAACTTAACTACGAACTTTGATTTTTATAATTTCTATAACTGTTAGGCTAGGTAAGTACCTAGATGGAACGGAACAGCAATTTGTCATGCGGAACAGAGATTTTAAGGTTATTTACGTTACATTCTTCTGCTAGATTTCTTATCAACAGGTGTTAACACGAGAAAATATAGAGTCAGTCATAAAATTTGCACATGAGCGTAATATGTTCCTCTTTGCGGATGAAGTCTATCAAACTAATGTGTATGCTGAGAATAGCGAATTCTTTGCTTTTAAGAAGGTAAGTGTTATTTACCTTTCTACTGCTTTTCTTTTTAAAATAACAGTAATAATAAACTCTTCATTGAACACAACTAAAATAATTAGGCAATAGATCGTATTACAATCAATTCTCAATCAACGGTGCTTGGGTTTACACCCGATAAAAGTCCTAGCCTTTTACGGTCTTTTGTCGGGCTTAAACTCTAAAATAACAGGCTTTTATCGGGTTTAATCACTGGGTTGATTTTTCATGTAATTTCTAAAATAATGACTAAATAAACTACTAAACTAAATGTAAAATTTATGACGTTTTTATTTTATTTTTCAGGTCCTAAGGGAGATCGGTAAGCCTTATGATCAGATAGAGCTGGCGTCTTTCATGTCAGTGAGCAAAGGCTACTCGGGCGAGTGCGGGCTGCGCGGCGGCTGGGTGGAGCTGGTGAACCTGGATCCGGAAGTACAAGCGCAACTGTACAAGTGCATCTCCGCCATGCTGTGCCCCAGCACGCTCGGACAGACAGCCGTTGATTGTGTTGTAGGTTCACAGTTCACACTATTAACTAACTAGCTGACCCACGCGGTTTCACCCGCGGTAATTTTTATGTCACGCAGGACCACTGTAGCTTCCTATAAGTGAAAGAATTCTGTTCCCCCGTGGTTTTACCCGCGGGAAATACGGAGATCCCGCGGGAATTCCGGAACAAAAACCCTATGTCCTTCTCTGTACCCCTGCCAACGTGTAGTATGCAAAAGGAGATTGTGCCGTAAAATAATATGAGCTCCGTCCCAAAACTTTATGTGGATGATTTCTTTTAAGAATAGCTGTTCCACCCACATGGAGAACCGACGACTTGGTGAAGGTCACGGGACGCCATTGGATGCGGGAAAAGCAGAACCGGTCGTTGCGGCGATCCTTGGGGAGGCCTATGTTTAGCCGAGGGAGTCTTTCGGCTGATATTATGATGACCGTTTACCAGGAATAAAATGGAACGAACTATTAATTATAATAAATATCGTTTGCCATTCCCAGGCAAAACCGCCAGTAGAGGGGGATGCCTCATATGATTTATGGTTGAAAGAAAAAACTGCGGTGCTATCCTCGCTAAGGGACCGCGCCAAGAGTGTAGCAGAAACTTTTAACAAGATGAAAGGATTTAAATGCAACATCGTGCAAGTGAGTTTATTACTGTTTGTATAGGTAAAAGTTGTGACGTCAGCTAGTAAGTAGGTAGGTAAGTACCTACTTCAAAAAGTAGAGACTGTCACTGGTCAAAGTAGAGAGCTATAACAGGTAGTACTGTTTTCGGGTGTAGAGACTGGAAATCATTTAATAGGCTGGTAAAAACTTTTGACGAACACGTCACCTCACCCAAGGAATCAGTTGTAATTTTTATTTCATGCGCAAATATAAACTGCCACCGCAATAGTATATTTCATTACAAGTGCGGAAAGGCTGTCATTGCAAAGAGTTCCGACAAATGTCGACCCGAGCCGAGGCGAAGCCGAAGGTGAGGGTTGACAGTCGGAACTCTTTGCAATGACGGTTCCGCACGTGTACTGAACAACTATTTTTAATACAGTTGCGAAAAAAATTAAGAAATTTAGTAAAATAATAAAAACACAAACTCAACTAAGTTCCAACTGTGATCAAGAGATGGCGCTAGTCGTATTAGTAATACGAAACCTACGTTGCCCAATACAAAAAGTGTGTCAAAGTCGTTTCGCCATTTTTGACAATTGGGAAAGAGAACGCACGAGTTCGGAAAAGGTAAAGAAAAAGCTTGAGTATGTAATAGCCCACTTCCCGAACGCTATACGTCCCTGCAATATGCCACTTTTTGAGCAACTGTATTAAAAAGTTATTTTCCATTTCGGCGTTAAACAAAAAATCATTTAGCTCAATTTCTTCGGTACGAAAAATATAGTGCAACCACCATTTTTTATACCCGCCAAAACCTTAAAGATTCCAAACTGTCCAAGCTGTCGCGTAGCTGTCGAGTTGTCAATCGTCTTTCTTCTTCTTATTGGCTTTCGCATATAATGAATTTAGTCAGTTTCAAGTAAAATAAGTTAGTTAAATGCACAAATTAGCGTTTAGCATCGTTGTACAGTTTGATCTTGTAGGCCATGGTACTGAATAGACTACAAGAACTTTCTCGGAGCTTTTGGAGGAAACCGAAGAAATCAGCTCAAAATGACATATCTTCTTGAGCACACAAAAAACCAGCACTGTGAAAATATTTGTCCAATACAGCACCTTAAAACACAACAAAACCCACTTTTAACCATTTTTTATTGACATGAAAATAAATGACTGAACCGCCATCTTTGATTGCCGCCATAAAACTCTTGTCAATTGTCTTTCGCTCCACGTTTGATTTTATCAATAGGGATTAGTGATGTTAAAATTCATTAACTTTAATCAGTATCGATTTTTCCAATATATTATTTTAAACTTTAGAAGCCGCTATAGATTTAAAGTACTATCATTTGACGTGCATTAAGTAGGTAGGTATGTCAAGCGTACTAAAGAGTTGTACGTAACTTTATGTTATCACTATAATTTGAAACAATATAATAGTTTCTACGTATCTTTATTTTTTAACCATTTTTAGGGTGCCATGTACGCATTTCCCAAAATAGAATTGCCATCGAAAGCAATCGAAGCCGCCAAAGCTGAAGGAAAAGCACCTGATGTGTATTATGCATTTAAATTATTGGAACATTCAGGTGAGAAAATATTTTTACTATAAATATCTATTTAGTAAGCAAGATTTTAAGCAAAGTTAATAGTAGATTATACACCAAGGGGATAAAGCACTGTTTTATGTCACGGGCGCTACATTGAATCCTGAACATAACGAAGGACTCCAAATTTAACTCCCGAGCGCAGCGAGGGTGTTATAAGTTAATTCCCGACCGAAGGGAGGGAATTAAGATTGAGTCCTGAGTGCAGTGAGGGATTCAAGCGCCCAAGAAAAAAACAGTTTTATCGCTGTGGTGTATACTCTACTTTTCTCACATAATGCGAGACAATAAAAAACCAGGCTTAGTAGATCCTATATAGCCACTTCTTTCAGCTGGCGTGGCCTACTCGATTTGACAAACAAATGAAGTTCGTCTCACTGCGAATCTAGTGGGCCACGGCTTCGGTCTTCGAAAATCGAGTTGGCCGCGCCCGCTGAGAACACATTCTGTTTAGCGAAATGAGACGTTATGGACATAGCAATAAGAATTATGAAAGTGAAAATCACATTATTGACCAGCGGGTTATAATGAAATTCAATAGAACATTATAACCCGGCTAAAGCCAAGAGATATAATGTCTTGCTTTCGGTAAGGTTTACATGACATATAATTCGGCATTGTCGAGCATGTGGTGTGAAAAATAAATTAAATCATTTGTTTTATGATAAAACAACCAAGCGTGGCACTTGAATTCTTTTAAATAAAGTTTCATGAATTTTATTGTTTACCTACTAAAATTGATATTGAAAAAATAAATTTTATTATAATTATTTATAATATTTATTTTTGTAGATTTTTTTTTTTTTTAATTTATTTATTTTTATTTCGTAGGTTACACAATAACTCTTGAAATATGTCACAGCTATTAAAATTAAAATTAAAATTTATCAATATGCATTGTGCAATATACTTGAAATAGTAAATTTACAATGTATATATTTAAAGGTCCGCCGAGGGCCCGCGTTGCTCTAAATATTAATAATTTAAAGTCATGTCAACGAAAGCGAGTTTAACGAAAAATGATAAACAGCGAAGTGTAGAGAATTACTTAATTGGAACATCTTTATTCTATCTTCAATCTGTTATGATTTATTGTTAGCTTAAGATTAATCTCTTCAATTATAAACAGCTAGAACAACAGTTTGTAATTATATGGTCTTCAGATACATAAAAGCCATTTAAGTTTTTTACAAGGTTGAGATGTTCTTCTCCAAATACTCGTTATCTGAACCTGCGCTAAACATAAGCTATGACGTAAACTGTAGAGAGGTCAATTCTGTACATTGAATAAATATTCAAAATTAATATTGGAGGATGAATGGTGATCGATACTGAAGCCAAAATGCAATTAGTAAATTATTTGGCTGTCTGTCTGTCTGTCTGTATATGCACACATGGGTCAAAAACTACTGAAGGGATTTTAACCAAACTTAGTACGATTGTAGTCCATACTGTTGGTCAGGTTATAGGGTATATAACATAACGCTAAGAACATAGGAGCTGAGCGGTGACGATAAATTTGAAGCAAGTCGGATGAAAATGATTTTTGCTCTTTCGAGCATACGTTTACTCAATCACGCAAAAACTACTGAACGGATTTGGATGAAATTTGGCATGCATGTTGTCAGGGGTACAGAGAAAAACATAGGGTACTTTTTATCCCGGAATTCCCGCAGGAACTTTGAAATTACCGCGGGTAAAACCGCGGGGCACAGCTAGTTTCAAATAAAAAATAGAATTTTCCAAATAAAGATACTTTTTATTTGAATTTTATTTTGTACCTACTTACTGCCCTTTCAGGAATTTGCATAATACCCGGCACTGGTTTTGGTCAGCGTCCCGGAACGTATCATTTTCGCACGACAATCCTGCCCCAGCCGGAACTTCTCGAACAAATGTTGAACAGTTTCCAAAGTTTTCACGAAAAATTCACTTCTGAACATAGTTGATTACGCAGTATTTTCTCTTTGTATGTTAAAATATACACGTACAAATTATGACGTAGTCTATGTTTAAAATGCAAATTGATACCTCATCTCTTCTCATATCTCAATACATAATGTAAGTACAATACCTACTTAATTTAAAAAATCTAGATAATGTTCGTAGCTAGATTTAATTTTAGAATATAGTTTGAAATATCAAAAAATAGTAGATTGATAAATTTTATTCTTATTTTTGTGATCATAAATTTATTATATAATCAGTCAATGCCAATCAATTTTGTATATTTTTTTATCCTGAATCAACATTTTATACCTATAGAATACTTTTATTTCGCTACAAGAAGTTCCCAAGGCAACAGTAAGATCATGGACACCATGATCGGTCAATGTGTAGGTACTGTGTGTGGTACAGAGAAACCCCTGACAACGTATGTGCAAAAGTTCACGATAATCGGTTAATAAGGCGTAAAAGCTTATCAAACAAACAAATGAATTCGCACATAGGAAGGATGATGCACCAATGTAGTAAGCAATATTATCTGGCAAGATAAAGAAAAAAATATATATTTAAAGTGTACTATATTATGTATTGTATCATATCATATTATCTCACATTAATTGCGTTGATTGTAGAACGTATGAGTGCTTTATTATTCTCTTATCAGTGTTCAGTTTTATTTCAAGGTGTGGAGTTTACAATCCTACGATTATAATTGACAAATTAATTAGAAATAGGTTTGGTTATTAACTATGTAAGTATATCTAGTAAATTGCAACAAATTGAAAGTGTTCTAGTTATTTATAGGTAAATATGACGTGAAAAGTGTAAGTTCAATTAACAAGATATGACTTGTGAATATGTATGTATCATAGGTAGGTTAGTATTTGTCTTGAATTCATCATCATTCTGTAAAGTTCAGCCGATTGATACCATCATTTTAACATAAGACAATAATCATCTGAAGTTTTTTGCTCGATAAAAGCGTGTTTCAAGGAATTCCACGATGATCGCTTTGACTTTGATCACCTTTGATTTAACTTTTGAAAATCTGCCCATATTGCAGATAGCTCTGAAAGAAATGTATCTCAACCAAAACCTAGCAATTTTCGTTCTTTTCTTCTTCTCGCAGTTGGCACTGACCTTGCGTGGATTGGTCCTTCATTGTCTCTACCTAATAGCAAGCAGCGACGAGTGATTCGTTGAAATAAAGCGTGTAGCAGCTCCACAAAAACTCGTCTACATTGGCTTCGACTATGATTTTGACCGACGCGCATCGATATATCGCACATTCACATTGTCAATTTATTCAATTTAATTTATTATCATCGAACGGCTTAACTAATATGCCGAGACTCAGTCAACGTCTATCAGCGGCTTTAAATGCTTTGTTTCCTATATATTAAATAAATATTTACTAATTTGCTAATAAATAAATAAATATTTGCCTGCTCAAAGATTATTATGGTTTGATCTTCTCACTGGCTCTTGCTATTAATATTGTATCTAATTTCTCGCCTAATTTTTTTTAAAGTTTTATTCTTTTATAAGTATATTTTACTAAGTAACAATTTTAAATATTTTACAAAACAAAAACATTTTAACCAAAATAATAATAACGAAATGTTCTAAGTTACTTACGCTTATTATGAAAAAAAAAATTCATCATAATATTCTGAAATCTGAACTCTCAATACTATACTTAATAATAATAATATGTAACCTACTTGTAATATAATATACTTCGTTGGCATACTAACGTTCATTCTTGTTTAAATATCTCTGTGATAATTTATTCTAAACGAGCTCATATTGAACAGTAAATTATCGAATAATATTTTATTATTCGCGCTCTACGATTTGTACATTCGTTCGACTCGGCGTGCGCAGCGATGAGGTGACATCACTAGCGACAACACAGCTGCAAGTAGTCGTTAAAAAAATTAAATTGTGTGCTTATTTGCGGAGTGTTACGTAAAATCTGACTTAACTAATTGTTTTTTTAGAAAATTTCGATAGTTTCCACGTATGTCGATAAGTTTAAGTGTGTGGTGACGTATTTAGGAGGAGTGTTACTGATTACAGCTCAATATGTCATCTATGCGTCTGATAAGCCGAGTCGGCCGCGCCACCGCCACTCGGCCCAGTCGCTCGTTGTCAGACGCGGCGAGCCGTTCGTGTCTTGCGGAGTGGTCGATATTGCCAAGGAGCTCGCGTGGAAGCCGCACCATGTCTTCGAAAGCTGTTACTTTGGAGAACATCAACCCCAACATACTCAAGTTGGAATATGCAGTACGCGGCCCCCTGGTCATCCGTGCTGCTGAAATTGAAAAAGAGCTTGAAAAGGTAGTTTAAATTTAATTTCAATCAATATAACCATAGTTATTATACACATTCCCAGTTATTTGAAAAGTTTCTGTCATTAAAAACCCACGGTTTTAGGTAATTCCTGTGAACAGAGAATTATGTTTTTGCCATTTATTTGTCCTTGAGTGCAAGTAGTTAGACAATAGACTAAATTAATAACTGGTTGTCAAGCATGAAGGTATACTATATTTATACATAGTTTTCTTTACTAGTATGCTGCAGGTAGTAGTAGTTCTGGTCATTATAATTTCAAACATGTTGATAATATCTAACTGGTTTAGTTTGTGATAGCTTAGTTGGTAAAATTATGAATTAAACTTGTTCATTTAACTCCTGGTGTGCGTTCCGTGGGTTTGGGTGCGTTGTTTGGTTAAAATTTCACTCGTTTGAGTTGCAACCAAGCCACAGAACGATCGAGTTGTTTTTATAACCTCAAAATATTTGAAATTGCAGGCGCCATTTGTTTTCTCTCAACTCACATTGCAAATAAGACTGTTTTACGTCCAATTTTAAACTTTTTGTGACTACGACACCTCTCCTTTGTTTGTAAGAACTCCAATTAATTTCTTATTCGACGAATCTGGTTTTTGGCGCAACCTTTGACACTTCATAAACAATACATAGCTGTCAGAGTGAAAATTAACCTGCTTCGGAGATGGTTGTTTGGTTGTTACACTCTAAGCCACGGAACGGGTGAAACTACGCTCTGACAGTTGTCAGAGTAAAATTTCACCAAGCCACAGAACGGGTTCAGAGCGCGCTCGAGCGCGTTCGAGTGCATTCGTGCGAAGCCACGGAACGCACACCTGAACAAGATAAACAAAATCTTGTTAATATATCACAATAGTAAATAAACTAATCTAGGTAGCATGATATTGAAGACTACTTCTCTTCTTCAACTGCTGGCTCCTGCTCAAAATCCTTAGGAAGAACTCTATAAATCAGTAAAGGGTTTTTGATGCTGAGTCCTGAATCAATAGTCCATAGTCCTGAAGTAATAGTCCAGATGTCAGGGTATGGGATATTTTGTAATAAAAACATTTTCCAACAATACATTCAATGTATCATGGTTTATTTACATAAACTTTGCTGTAAAATACTAGCTGTCCCCCCGGTTTCACCCGCAGTAATTTCGAAGTTCCTGTGGGAAAAAGTACTTACACACTCAGGACTATCGTAGCTTCCTATAAGTGAAAGAATTTTCAAAATCGATTCAGTATATCCCCCTACATGTCACAAACTAACAAACTTTAGCTCTTTATAATATTATTAATAAAAGAAAATGTGTATTGTTTGGAAACTACTGTTGGCTACCTATTTACTTAAAATTAGATACATAATGTTGGCAAGAGAATTGAAAATTGTTGCAAATATAGATATGGATATGGAAAATTCATCTTTTACATAACTTTAAAACACACACTGGTGTCTAGATATATCTGTGTGTTGGCAGTGTGTAATCTTATCTCGATTATGTGTGCATTATCTAATAACTAATTCAGAATTATCTAATTTTGTGCAAGTAGGTAACTACCTGCAAGAAACTAACTAGATAACTTTGTAGTTCATGACAATAATACATTCATTACATACTAATTATATCATATACTAGGACTTCCATTATCTTCAAATGACAATAGACCAAACTGTTCTACCTAGTGCAAATGAATTTAGACCTTAAGAGCCATCTTACATTTTCGCGCGAATTTCTAAGATTTTGGACTCCGAAATTACTATGTTAAGTAACACCCAGAAATTATTTAATAACTGCAAAAAATAGGTCTATCTTTGGTGTTGACATTTAATGTAACACATTTACTAAAACTAATTTGGTAAATTTTTAGTGCCTCATCTCCCACAACCATTTTAGTGAAAAATGGCCGCAGACTCAATTTCAAAGTCTGATATCTATTAATAATGCTGATATAATAAGTTTCAAAAAATATAGTAATCATCGGACATATATTTTAGTCGTCATTTAATGTAACAGATTCTTGAATTTCATTACCATTATTGAGTAAAAAAAATAAATAATTTGGTAAATTTTTAAGATTAAAGTGTCAATTTTATCGTGATTTTTGGTTAAATACACAGTAATAACTAAAATGAAATTATCCCAAAATAAACATTGTTCTTTGGAGAATTGATTTCTACAGTTATTTTGCTAATATTAGCAAATAATTTGTCAATATATTGATCTAAACATCAGTATAAATTACAATGCACAAGCGGATACCAATTAGAATGGCGCGAGCGCCTGTCGAGACAGGACCTGTGCCATTTTGTTCCGCGTTCCGATTTTCGTGCGCTCGTATTGTAAAATTGGTAAAGTGGTGATTATACTGCGACCAAATATTTTTGATCCGCTTCGAGTTTTGTTTCGCGAGGTAAGTTTTGTTTATTATGAAATATGTAGGTATGAATTATTTTAGTTGTTTGTATGATAATAATAATAAAGATATATGTTAATAAAAAACTAATAATAATACTATATTTTTTTTTATTTTTTAGCTATGGGTACTCGCAAGGATAGTGTATACCGTTGTTTTAAAAAAAGGAACCGTGATAATTTTGCAGCCTTTAAAAAGGCAACAGAGGTAAAGTAAATACAATTACCTACAATTTTTTTCGATTTAGCTGAAGTATATCGCCTGACAATGGAATATCATGATGACATGGAGCTGATCTGATGATGGAGCTGGAAGGTGGCCATAGGAACTCCGTAAAAAAAGATACAATCCCCTTGAGTTAGTGCTCGTTTGATTGGTCTTGACGAGTACTTCATTTGAAAAATGGGTTATAATGTACCTGAAACATGGCATATTTTTATGGGAATGGGCATGTTACGCATTTTTTTTTATCTGTCTTGTAGATTATTAAAAAATATTGAACACTTATTTTTTTCTTTTTTTACGTAGTTCAAAAATAACGGCGATACATTGAGTTGAAATTTCGCGTGACGTCACTAACCGGTGCAGTTTGTATGGCGGCTTATAGCGGTTAGTGACGTCACGAGCCCCCACCCTAAAGTTTAATACGCTTTATCTCTGTATATTTTCATTTATTTGATAAAATTAGTTCAGGTAAAAATTTTATTCATAAAATGTTTAATATCTTTAAAAAAGACTGGAATTTTTTCTTGATCTGGAATTTATCCTACTAATATTATAAATGTGAAAGTTTGGATGTTTGAATGTTTAGATGTTTGGATGTTTGTTACTCAATCACGCAAAAACGGCTTAACGGATTTGGATGAAATTTGGCATGCACATTGTCAGGGGTACAGAAAAGAACATAGGGTACTTTTTATCCCGGAATTCTCGCGGAAATTCCGAAATTACCGCGGGTGAAACCGCGGGGCACAGCTATTTATCTATAAAAAAACATCTGAATACTTTTTTCCTAAGAACCACCGTTTCTGAGATAAACGATTCAAAAAGTTGGAAGAGTTGTAATCGTCATAATATGTATAAGTACACCACTAAAGCTGTAATACAAGTAAAAAAATATTATTCTATCGGTCAGTGTAACTAATACATTAGTTAAAAAAGAAACCCAATTTTTCATTTTACAAAGCCAGTAAAACCTTGAACAACATCTGTCTCGTATAAATTGCTGCGTGGCTAGGGTCGTATACCTGCTTTATCTGAGAATACCTACGATTGCCCACGGCTCAAGATTGCGTTGTCCACCTCGAGTCTCGACGCGCGCTTTACGCTGCTTACGTTGTGTACGTGTGAGTAACTACGCACACATAAACAATAACGCAGTTTGTACCTAAACTCGCGCGCAATATTTTTGTGAAATGGCTCTTAAGCAAATTCCAATCAGACTAAAGGTGAAGAGACAGTTAAGATGCAAAATAGTTTGAACCTCACATCGTCACATTGTAATTAATGTAAAGGTGAACCATTAATGTGGAGCAGAAAGACACTGTCACACTTTCGGTCTGCTTTTGCTATTTATTTATTTATTATTTATTCTTCATTGCACAAAAAGTACAAATGGCAAACTTAATGCCTTCTCCAGACTCCATTACCAGTTGATCATCTGCTTGAAAAGAGTTTTAGGCCTTCATTTTGGCCAACATTCATTTCTAGTCCATTATTATCAAACACAGTTAATTAAAAATAGCTAAATAAGATCACACAATTTATAAAATAGTGGTAGTTCTACTTTTAGTTTCTATAATTACTTAGATTATGTATGGTCGAAATAAGTTGAGGCAATTTTTTCTTAATCAGTTATTTTGATTTGTGATTTGAGAAGAGTACAAAGCATAGATGGGAGTCCATTAAAGTACATACAAGGTTATATTAATGCTCAGTTGTTCTGTATTTTTTGTGGTTCTGTATAAATATTAGCTAAATCCTTGGTTGAGGTGTTTGTCCGGTAGTGAATATTTATCACCTGATGATGGAGTTACCTTATAGTCTAGCTTACATATAAAACATATTATATATAGCTATGTTTTTATTACAATCAGTTCACGAAAAGAAAAACGCGAATTTCAATGTACATATGAACATGAGCATAGCGACTGGCAACATATAGTGTAATAGATATAATATCTCTTATCTGGTTTATAGCTGTAATACAATGCAATTTGTATTAAAGTAACATAAGACTAGTTAATCAATATAACTTGAGTAAGTAGTAGGTTTTCTTTTAGTTAGTACCTACCTCAGCTATCAAGGGCTTAAATAATAATAATAAATTTATCTAAGACTCACTATTGTTAGTAACAATCTTACTTACAAACTATGTTAGTACAAGAAAAAGTTACATAAAAACAAAACAAAAAGATTGAATGACTTATAATTATGTATTATATTATATGTGAGAAATAAAACTTTACAGGGTGTCAGGTGGTGGGTATTATAAGTAATAAGTACCTATTCAATTGTAGTTTCAAATATAAAAATAGCATAAATTGCCAATCTGTACATCTATAATAGGCTAGTTTCCTAAATTTTCTTTTTTAGTCCGTTTTGTAGATTATTAAAAAATATTGGACACGAATTTTTTTATTTTTTATGTAACCAAAAAATAACGGAGATATATCAAGTCGAAATTTCACATGACGTCACGCCTCGCTACAGTTTGTTCGCACGTTATAGCGAGCTGTGACATCACGAGTCCCCCACCCTAAACTTTAATGCGCTTTATCTATGCATATTTCCATTATTTTAAAAAAGCAAAAAATACGTGTCTTTTATTTTTTTATTATCTAACTGACGGACTAAATAGAATTTTGATTTTTTTACCCAGGAAACTAGCCTATTCTATTCCCTAAATATACATATAAATAAAACTGAAGTGTCTGTTTGTAATTCCAAATTAACAGTTTTTCACTAAATTCACATGAAAGTATATATGGTACTCACATAAAAACACGCAACTTTTTAAATATTTGTCTGTCTGTTTGTTCCGGCTAATCTCTGAAACTGCTGTAACGAATTTAACGCGACTTACACTAGCAGATAGCTGTTGTTACAAGGAGTAACTTAGGCTACTTTTCTTTTAGAAAAAAAAATAGGGTGGCTGGTAGCAACCGGATGCGGGTGGCCGAAAATCTGTGGACTGCTGCAGGCTGATAATGATGATCCATTAAAAAAAAAAAAACTTGAAAGTTGCCTAAGTTCTGATGAATCATCCCTAAAAGCCATTCAACACCCATCTTTTGTATTATCGCTGACGCGCCCACAAAATCAAATATAATGCTTCTGAAGTGTTATTATTTCAACTGTGTAAGGCCATATGCTTCGTTAAGGGTGTTCTCTCTCTATGATTTTTTTTTTTTTTTCAATTTTATTCAGTACATTCTAAGCATGGTTTATATGTTTATGTCATATTATGTAGGTCTTGAACATGTCCTTCGTTTAGAACTACATCTTGTATATTGCATGTTTGACGACCCGATTGGCGCTGTAGGTCACCATGCCTACCCGCTAATCGAGACGTTTCGGGTTTGATTTCCGGTGGGGGTGGACTTTGTGTGAAGAACGCACGGTTCCACTTTTATATGTCTATAGTATAATATATACATAGGTATGTAATAATATGCAGTATATGTATTGCACAAGCTTGTTGTGTAGCTTAGTGTGGGATCAAGTAGATCTGTGTGTTGTGAAGTGGAGTGATTTGTGCCACGTGCTGATTGGTGTCCGGTTGCAGGGCGCGAAAAAGCCGTTCAAACGGGTGATAAAGGCGAACATCGGGGATGCGCACGCGATGCACCAGAAGCCGATCACCTTCATCAGGCAGGTATGTGGCGGACACGGACACCCTTGTAGCGTTACACTGCAGGCACCCTATCCGGTATCACCGGTTGACCAACCTTCTTTACCGTGTCTTTTCGAACTTTGCCATTGACGCATAATCATCGTCAAAACGGTGTAGCCTTAAATATAAAAATTCATCATTTCTGGGATTTCCTCTGAAGCTTCTGTTATACGTACACACGCAGCAATTTCATAAAAATTGAATAATATAACATAAATACCCGATTGGCGCAGTAGGTCACCATGCCTACCCGCTAATCAAGGGGTTCCGGGTTCGATTCCCGGTGGTGGACTTTGTGTGATGAACACAGGGTTCCATTTTCCAGTCTGGGTGTGTTTATACGTATAGCTATAGTTTAACATAATAAGTAATTCTATGTAGGATATACCACGTTTGCTTGGTTTCCACGACACAAGCTAATAATAGCTTACTGTGGGATCAAGTAGATCTGTGTGTTGTGAAGTGGATTATAAAAAAAATATTATAAAAATATACATTTTTATTTATCTATAAGTACCTACTAATTTTATAAAGAGTAAATATTTGATTTTTTGTTTGTTTGTTACGATTTAACTCAAAAACTACTGGACCGATTTCAAAAATTCTTTCACCATTAGAAAGTTACGTTATCCCTAAGTAACATCTAGGCTATATTGTAATCCGGGATTCCCCCGGGAACTCCGAAATTATCGCGGGTGAAACCGCCCGGAACAGCTAGTAAGCTATAATAATGTAGTTAGGTGAAATAAACGCTACCCGCTGTAAAAATCGTAACACAAATAAATATTATTTGTTAACTATTAAGATATTTCATCTAAAAAGAATTCTATCGTATAGAATGTGTAAAAAATGGTAAAAACAAAATTTTTCATGATAATCCTGCAGCATTTTGATTTGAAATCACAAAGGTTTTCACGCTGGTTTCTTCCCTGCAAGGGCAAAAAAGCAAAAGATTAGATAAATATTGCACTATTGGTAAAAAGTATATATATTGTGCGCACGCGCAAGGTGCTGGCGTGCGTGGCGCTGCCCGAGCTGATCGACACCGGGGACTTCCCCGAGGACGTAAAGCAACGGGCCAGAGACATACTCGCCGCCTGCGGGTGAGATCACTCTACCTAAAGCGCTCATTACATTTTACAATTTCAAGGCACCAACCTAGGGCCCTAAATCGGATACAATTTAGGGTCGGCGAGTGAGAGAGAGAGAGCGAGTAATCACACTACACTAAATTGTACTCTAAATCGACTGCTGTAGGGTACATTTTAATGTAGTGTGATCACTCGCTCTCTCTCTTTCCTTTGCTTTCTTTCCTTCGCTTTCCTTTGCTTTCTTTGCTGGCATCCCAAGTATATATATTATAGTTATTATTTTCTACAATTCCCCGAAGCTCTGGAATTTGAAAACAGTGACTAAGTAAAAACCTATACCAAAAACCATATTTCGTTACGTTAGGTATTGTTAGGAATGTTTTTATGCGTGTTGATTGGTTTCGTGTACAATCATCACCCGGCGACAATAATGTTCATTATTAACCGACTTCCAAAAAGGAGGAGGTTATGCATACGATTGTTTGTGTTTTTTTCTTTTTTTATGTATGTTCACCGATTACTCGAAGACGGTTGGACCGATTTCGAAAATTCTTTTTTTTTTAAAAGATATACTCCCAATTAGGTCCCATTGCCGCTAAGTCGGGATCTGATGATGGAATCTTGGAGAAATCGAGGGAACTCTACAAAAGTTATAGGCACACCTATAGCGATTTGGGTGTTTTTTATAGTAAATCGTTCATTTGCTTTCGAAAAGCAAAATTTGAAGAAGTGGAACTGATGATGAAGACCACAGTTGGTCATCTGAACTACTCAACAATAATACGTATTTCATGGGTCCCAGTTGGAGCGATTTGGAAAATTGATTTTTTTGGTTTGAAAGGGGAGGGGATAAGCTTTTTAGTTTTGTGTTTTTTCATAAGTTAATCCCCTTCTATTGGTTCTGTGGCACACAGTTTGCTTATTGTATTGACTCTTATCAACTACATTGTAGATAATAATTGTATACAATAACAAGTGTACACTTCACTCTGGGTATTTTGTGATTGCGTAACCGATAAGTTTGTGGTTTCTTTCTACATGAAGTAAAACATATTAAATTACTGATCCAGATTTTATGCAAACAGCTAGCTGTTAATTCTCTTTTACTTTAAAATTATAGTCTTTAAGTACCAGGATTACATAAAGGCAGTAGAGGTAACCCTATTTTGATGTTAGATAAAAATGCAGGCGTGTCGAAACTATTTTTTCTAAAAACGCCACTCGTTTCGCGTGTTGAAATATTACCTAAATCATCTTTACAGAGGCTAAAATATGTATATTGTATTAAGCTAGTACCACAGTACATACTGCTACATTAGCAAGTCGCCAGTACGATTTGCGTGATACTGTTATATTTATTAGGTAGGTACATAGTGTTGCCATTCCGTGCCACTTGCTTGCTCCAGTCAGCTGTTCGTTCGAGGTCGGCTCTTCGCACTCGACACATTGATTTGTACCGCCGCGCTGCACTGTGGTCTCCACACCGATATTAATAAATATACTATGTCATACCTATAATTATGTAATAGGAATAGCGCATGTAGAACGAACCTCGTGACGCTATGACGCGCTCGTTGGAAGCGGTTTGACCACGGATGATTAGGTTCCATGAACTAGTCGTCTATGTAATAGAATTCCATGCAATGTTATGACTTATGATCGCGATCACCTCTAGCGTGTACACAAAATTTTGTATAAAAACACTTGGTAGCTAGCCAAAACCGTATGGGAATGTAAGGCGGGGTAAACAGATTATTTTTATTCACATTAACTATCTCGACCAATTATAACCGTCGTATACAAACCGGCCGTATAACAGTGTCCAGAGTGCGGACGCTCGAAAACTCGCACTGCACTGTACCTTCTGTGATTGTGATGGGTGTTGGTTCGAAGCAAAAGTACCTATAATATGAGAAAATTAAAGATTGATTTTTTTGTTTGTTTGTTACGATTGAACTCAAAAACTACGGGACCGATTTCAAAAATTCATTCACCATTAGAATGCTACATTATCCCTGATTAATATAGGCTATATTGGAATCTGGGATTCCTGCGGGATCTCAGAAATTATAGCCAGTGTAAAGTGTAACACAATGTGGTATGATCAGCGCGGGGCAGTCGGTGGGCTCGTACACGATGTCGCACGGCATCGACCTGATCCGGCGGCACGTGGCCGAGTACATCGAGCGGCGCGACGGGCACCCGGCGCGCTGGCAGGACGTGTGCCTCTCCTCCGGCGCCTCCACCGCCATCAAGAACTGCCTGCAGATGTTCTGCAACCAGATCGACGGGAAGCCCTCCGGTGAGTCCCCACTCCCCAGCCCCGCCCGTCCCTGCTCCTTGACAGCCTCGTGCCCAGGACGTGTGCCTCTCCTCCGGCGCCTCCACAACCATCAAGAACTGCCTGCAGATGTTCTGCAACCAGATCGACGGGAAGCCTTCCGATGAGTCCCCAGTCCCGCCAGTCCCTGTTCCTTGACAGCCATGTGACCAGGACGTGTGCTTCTCCTCCGGCGCTTCCACCGCCATCAAGAAATTTTAATTTGGGGGTCCAACATTTTTACTTTTTGTAGCAAATTGTTTCATAGTGGAAAGTGCTGTTTAGAGCGTTGAACTATGTTTATAATTTAATGGTTTGCGGAAATTATTGCTAATTAGTGGATAGTGTTTATGATATCAGTAGCTTCGCCACGCGACTCACACACTGGTGTTTCAATTAACTTGCGGAATGAATGGCGAAATGCCGTAGTTAATGTGCAAAGTGCAAATTGTGATTAGTCATCTTACATGGAAATTGTATCACCAGGGTTATTACTGAGTAAACGGTAGAAAACCCTGAATTAATTACTGATTGAGGATAAATTGGATGCTTTTTATAAGAAAGGTCCTATTGGACACTTGTAGCAGTTCATCCTCATACATTTAGAAACTATAGTTATTGTTAAAGTCAGTTAGCAGATGGAACCGTTTTAAAACAAGTTTTTTATATTGTAACATGTAAATTTTTAATAACAATTTCTTAAAAAATATTATAGTAGGTATAATAATATTATATGAATCTGCAAACATGACGTTCCAAATACCAATGTGCAGGCATGACGTTCCAAATACCAATGTGCAGGCATGACGTTCCAAATACCAATATGCAGGCATGACGTTCCAAATACCAATGTGCAGGCATGACGTTCCAAATACCAATGTGCAGGCATGACGTTCCAAATACCAATGTGCAGGCACTTCGTTTCAAATACTAATGTGCAGGTATGATGTTTCAAATACCAATGTTCAGGCACTTCGTTTCAAATACCAATGTGCAGGCACTTCGTTCAAATACCAATGTGCAGGCATGACGTTCCAAATACGCCGTTGCAGGCGTGATGGTGCCGATCCCGCAGTACCCGCTGTACTCGGCGTCGCTGGCCGAGTACGGGCTGGCGCAGGTCGGGTACTACCTGGACGAGGGCAGCAACTGGGGCCTGGACGTGGCGGAGCTGGAGCGCGCGCTGCGCGAGGCGCGGGCCGGCTGCAACGTGCGCGCGCTCGTCGTCATCAACCCCGGGAACCCGACGGGGCAGGTGCGCGCCGCGCCTCGGGCTACACGCTCTTTTATCTATCTATACTATCTATATCTATTATCTATACTAATATTATAAAGAGCAAAAGTTTCTGAGTTTGTAGGTTCGTGAGTTTGTGACGTTCTAAGGGGTAATCTTTGGATCTACTGAACCGATTTTCAAAATGATTTCACTTGAGGAAGCTACAGTGATCCTGAGTGCCATAGGGTACTTTTTATTCCGGAATTCCTTCAGGAACTCTAGAGTTTCTGGGTTCGTGAGTTTGTGAGATTTTAGTGAGTAATCTCTAGATCTACTGAACTGATTTTAAAAATTCTTTCACATTTAAAAAGCTGCAGTGATCCTGAGTGACATGGGTTACTTTTTATCCCGGGATTCTCGCGGGAACTCCGGAGTTTGTGAGGTTATAATCTCTGGATCTACTGAACCGACTTTGAAAATTCTTTCACTTATAGGAAGCTAAGGTGATCTTGAGTGACATAGGGTACTTTTTATCCCGGAATTCCCGCCAGTACTCCGAAATTATCGTGGGTGAAACCGCGGGGGTTAGCCAGTAATATTATAAAGAGCAAAAATTTGTGAGTTTGTGGGTTTGTGAGTTTGTGACGTTGTAGGGGGTAGTCTCTGGATCTACTGAACCGATTTAGAATATTCTTTCACTCATAGAAAGCTACAGTGACCCTGAGTGTCTTAGGGGTACTTTTTATTCCGGAATTCCCGCGGGAACTCCGAATTTACCGTGGGTAAAACCACGGAGAAATAGAATCTTTGAATCTACTGAACCGATTTTGAAAATTCTTTCCACACACCACCTCGCCCGGCGGGAAGCTTCCCCTTTGGTGGCGGTCGAGCCATATCATCCATCCTGCTCCCGCTACAGGCCACTCCACTGTAGCGGGAGCAGGATGGATGACGGGTTTGCCATCTGATAGCATAGAGAGATAGGGTATCGCTTGTCAGTACGTCTGTGTGTGCGCGTGCGCGTGCGCGTGCAGGTGCTGACGCGCGCCAACATCGAGGCGGTGGTGCGGTTCGCGCACGCGCACAAGCTGTTCGTGTTCGCGGACGAGGTGTACCAGCACAACGTGTACGCCGAGGGCAGCCAGTTCTTCTCCTTCAAGAAGGTAATAATAATTATAATTATAATAATTAATTTATAACTGTAAAAACCTGAATTTAAGATCAATAAATGAATAATAATAATAATAATAAAATTGTTCATTGCCATCAGAAAGGTATACAAAAACATAGAATAAACTTAGCCAATTATTATAGGCAAAAGGAAGTGATTCAGCGTAAGCTGCTCGGGACTTAGGTCATGAGCAGCGCTGGTTTTCAATCACTCCCCTCTGGAGTAGAGGGCTCATAACTAAAAGGATTGAAATAAACTACAGTAACAAAGAAATAAACAAAATAATTTGAAATTTAAAAGAAAAGACTATGTGTGCGTGTGTGTGTGTGTGTGTGTGTGTGTGTGTGTGTGCGTGTGTGTACTTGTAAACGCTAACCACTATAATATTGTAGGCGACACTTCCGTTACTACGATTTAAATGGCCCGTATTTCTAAATTGATAGGTTAACTACAACTTTGAGGTTAGAACGTGGAGCGTCGAAAATAATAACACAATAGCGATATTTGAATGTCAAAATGGACGACCGAACCGATTGTTCGGCTAGTTATAGACCTGCATCCGTATCATTCCCTTCCCTATCACCTTACTCTTTCTAACACGTTTGGATAGCGGGAGTGAAGGGGATGGCATGTGTCTCTTTGTTGTTGGGGTGGGCCCTAGGATTGAGTTCATTTTATTTTCAAAAATCTTTTAGCACGAGAGAGACAAAACAATATTTCTTTATTACAATAATAATTCTTACTCTAACAAGTTAATTCTAAATAGGTATTATTCTAACCGGACGTCCGTCGCACATATCTCCGCGCAAACCGGCTCGCTGGCCGTGACAACTATAGAGATTTTTTGTTTTTTTAGTAACGTTTACGGACAGCGAAGGAAACTTAGTCCATACAGCCAAATCAGATGTTTTTTCTTCTTATTTTATTTACATCGAAACGCATTGATGAGATGCATCTGGGCTGGAGAAACGACTCAACTACCCAACACTCGGTCGGCAGGTGCTGCGCGAGCTGGGCGCGCCGTACGACCAGATCGAGCTGGCGTCGTTCATGACCATCTCCAAGGGCTACATGGGCGAGTGCGGGCTGCGCGGCGGCTGGATGGAGCTGCTGAACCTGGAGCCGGCCGTGCAGGCGCAGCTCTACAAGTGCATCTCCGCCATGCTGTGCCCCAGCACGCTGGGCCAGGCCGCCGTCGACTGCGTGGTAAGGGCACTTTGCCTTTCTCTCTTCGGTTCCGTGTCCGGAGGGCCTGTAGGGATGTTGACGACTTTTGAAAATCTAAATTCTAATTGGTCCGTCAGTTAGAAAATTTAAAATCATTAGACATGTATTTTTTTTTCAAATAAATGAGAATACGCAGAGAAAGCGCATTAAAGTTTAGGGTGGCGGCTCGTGACCTCACTCACCGCTACAAGCCGCCATACAAACTACACTGGTTAGTGACGTCACGAGAAATTTTAGCTCAATGTATCGCCGTTATTTATTGATTGCGTAAAAAAAGAAAAAATACGTGTCCAATATTCTTTATTAAATCTACAAGACGAACTAAAGAGAAAAAATTAATCAAATAGCCTATTGCTGACACTCGCGTGTCCGTCTGTTCGTCGCGTCGTCTGTCACACGGGTTTCACAGCGAATCCGCAAAAGCTACGCTCTTCAAATTTGTACAGTAAACGTAATATTATGTTGATGACCCGAAGCTATACAAATTGTCAAAATTTTTATTAATGTTTTTTAAGGGGGCCATGCATCTATAGGTCGGCGCAAATTTTTTTGTTTATCTACCGAATCGAGTTGCAATTTTTGTATGCACCCTACGTACAGTTGTCTGGAAGAGAGCGCTCTGAGCGATAAGACCACCTTCTGTAACACTTTAAGAATCATTCGAGTATTACGTGAGCAGAATTTTTGTGATTATTTATCCTTCCCTCCCCCTTGTCAGCGAAAGTAAACAAAGCTCTTACTTCCCCCTCCTATTCTTTCTTATTCTTCTTACGTAAACATTGATTTGTGATCAGTTCGGGTCTCTATAGTCTGTAGGGTCACGTCCCGTCCCGTCCGCCGCTACTCGTCTGTTTATAACTGGGTGTCGAATGTTTACACTTCTCTCTAATTATCTCATTATTTTTATGCTGTGAGCATACAACGTGTTAGTGAATTAACTGAAAACCCGATACACCTCATTTAAAAAATATATTTTATGTCGAAAAAATTTATACTTTAAAAGTTATTCAACATAAGTTTGGAGGTGAGCTATCTACGAACTTCCAAGCGCTACGCCCGCGCCTACCGGTTCGAATTTCTGTGCTGCGGGCGGCGTACGCGCCTAATATTGTACTACAGATAATGTAGACATGGGCTAGTAAAAATGAAAAAATATAACCTATATTAAAACATAATGCGATGGATTCGCTAGTCAATTCTGAGCAAACTACTTTGTAGTTTTCAGTTAATTCATTAACGCGTTGTATAATGTGGTGTAACGTGCGTGCGCGCAGGCGAAGCCCCCGCAGCCCGGCGAGCCGTCGTACGAGTTGTGGCTGGCGGAGAAGACGGCCGTGCTCGAGTCGCTGCGGCAGCGCGCCGACATGATCGCCGCCGCCTTCAACTCCATGGAGGGGTTCACCTGCAACGTCGTGCAGGTCGCCCGCACACGCACGCACGCATACAGTCCTCACGCAACATATTAAAATAAATACACACAAAGACATTCAATTAAAATACACAAAAAAAACATTAAAAGACACACAACACATTGAAATACACACACACACACATAAGACATTGAAACACACACACACACACCCACAAGACATTGATTGAAACACACACGCAAGATATTAAAAGACACACATAAGATATTGAAAAATAGACAAAAATATTAAAAGACATACATAAAAAATCAAATAATACATAAAAAAACATGTACATATATACTTATACTAGCTGTCCCCCGCGATTTCATCCGCGGTAATTTCGGAGTTCCCGCGGAGGTTGCGGGAAAAAGTACTCTATGTCCTTCAGTTTCCGAGGGAATTCCGGGATAAAAACTATCCTATCTTAAGTTGGACCATATTATAAACGATTGCAAAATTTTATTAAAATCCGTTCAGTAGTTTCGGAGTCCATCGCGGACCAACAACGTGACACGTGATTTATATAATATATTAGATTATAAATGCGAAAGTGAGTTTGTTTATTGTGCTTTCACGCCAACGACGCAACTGATTATCACGAAATTTTGCATACACGTTGTCAGGGATACCGGAAAGGACAGATAGTACTTTTATCCCGGAGTTCCCGCGGGAACTCTGAACTTACCCCCTTGGCACCGCGGTGAACAGCTAGTTCAAATATAATTTTTGTGCGCCCGTGTCGAATGCCCGCCCGCCGCCCGCCGTCCGCAGGGCGCCATGTACGCGTTCCCGCGCATCGAGCTGCCGCCCAAGGCGCTGGCGGCGGCGGCGGCGGCCGGCCACCAGCCCGACTTCTACTACGCGTGGCGCCTGCTCGAGGAGACCGGTGAGCCGCCCCCACCGCCCCCACCGCCCCCACCGCCCCCACCGCCCCCACCGCCCTAGTCGAGTTGACAGCCCGGTGACAGCTCAGTGGTCGGTGCGGTCGGATCGAACGCCGCGACGCAATGAGCTTAAGCTATCGGTGAAGGAAAACGTCGTGAGGAAACCATAGCATGATGGTAGGGCGCTCTCTAGTGCCCGGCTGGCTAGCTACCACCTTCAAGTTGCAAATCTGTCGCCAAGCACCTGACGGTGTGTTCCGGCAGCCCCACTTGAAAGCCAGTTCCCATCCCCATTCCAGGTCGGCAACGCACCTGCACGCCTTCTGGTGTTGCAGATGTCCATGTGCGGCGGTAATCACTTACCATCACTTACAAACACTCCATACTAATGACTTTTTTTTTAAAAGTTTGTCTTTTTTCGGGGAAGGCAAAGGAAACAGTCCATACAGCCGATTCACATATTTTTTTTTTTCTGTTAAAGTTATTTACATCGAAATGCATTGGGAGATGGATTTCGATGCTTTACCGGAACTTTTGACAGCAACTCTTTACAGTTGAACCTTAATAGGACGCTCAGTGGGAAATTGTATGGTAAAACGATCGCCCCATTTCATCTTTTTTCATTATTTCCGCACACTGTTCAGTGTAAATGGATCACTATTATGTAAAATTCACTATATTATTAATCACGATAAACTAATTTGTAAAACAAAGAAATAAAATTGACTTCCATTCGAGCATATTCAAGTTGAAATGGTGAAGAGCAGGCCCTCATTCCCTATGACCAACAACATTCCTTGCCCATAACGCGCGGCCCAAAAACAATCCCAACCGCTTCAGGTGCCAAAATATTTAAAATTAATGTTTTTTATGCCACAAAACATGTTGTTAACACATTTTTCAAAATTAAACTTGTTGGAGCACGAGAAAAAAATATTGTGGCGTGTTATGGTCATAGGATTACTGTTGCATGTCACACGTCTCAGCCTCCCATGATCTATTTGTAACTTGCACCAAGTATAAGTTGAACCTTAACTGATACGCGGTTTTTTGTTGTTTTATATGTATACTTGGATCCTTATAGTTTATTATTATTATTGTTATAATGGTATATTCCGTGTGGTGGCGGCAGGCATCTGCATCGTGCCGGGCAGCGGCTTCGGGCAGCGCCCCGGCACCTTCCACTTCCGCACCACCATCCTGCCGCAGCCGCCGCTGCTGCGCGAGATGCTGGACATCTTCCGCGACTTCCACACCAAGTTCACCAAGGAGCACAGCTAGGCACACCACACCACACCACCACACCACACACCACACACCAAACCACACACTACACACCAAACCACACACGAGGGTATGTTCCGTAATTACGGATAACACTATAAGGTGACGTCAATTTAATATACTGCGGCGAAACCGTTACTATACGTATGTGCACTGTCATCCATGTCATTGTCATGACACGCTGTCGACCACTCATTGACCATTCATTGGTCCGAAGTTGAACATGTGCTCAAACCACAGAGTAGGTACAGAAATGACAACGATCATGACGTCATACTGCCCACTCTAGAGTACAGCGGCAGTATACTGTCCGTTATAACGGAACGAGTTTTCCTCACTGCGAGCTCTGGGCCAGTGCTATCCGTAATAGCGGAACATACCCTGGCTGAGACGCGGCTCCACCGCACCGAACCGCGCCGCTTTCAAAAATGCTTCATAAAGAAAAATGTATTTGATACTCTCGCAATAATATTAAAAATGACGATATTAATCTTTGCGTATGTTACAGAAGTTGATAAATTGATGAAATTATTAAACCAGTTTAACAGCTGTTAGCAAGCTTAGTGTTATCAAGCCGTTACTATTCTCAGATGCGTCGTGTCATATTAAAATTATTATGTTGAATTAGAAAAAAAATTGCATAGGTAGTTTATTTTATTAAAAAACCATGAAATTCTTACAAGATTCGTCACGCAGGACGAGCATACCGCTCGTTTTAATTTTAAAAATAGCATTTAGCATCTTACCATAAAACTGTTTCATGAATGATGGCGATTCACCCTTGCTAATGCTAATTGACAATAATTTTATGTATTGTATTAATGCTAATTTTGATGTTGAAGATTTATGCCTATGTAATTGAACAATACTATGCCAGGTTGTATGCGTATACAACCGACTTTAAAAAAGTGGTCTCATGTATTCTATTAGTTCCACCACAGATAATATAATACAAGGCATCTTAACACGAAAGTTAGAAATTGTACATCTATGATACACTAATTAGTAATGGATAATTTGTGAATGTAATATTTGTATGAATGCAGGCACGAATGGAAAATTTTGTTCCGCTATTGTATATTATTTGTTTATTATTTTCTCACAATTTAGAGGAAAGTTTTAGTGCTTTATCAATAAAGACTCATGTTCCGAACTTCAAAAGTAGAGAAATTATCTGTTAGAGATATTATAATTGTTGAATTATACGTCATGGTATTTTAGTTTTAAGAGAAAGTGTTGAATATTCTTAAATACGTTTCGAAACTGCGTTTTCGAAACTGTGATATTGTAATAAGAAAGAAATACATCTACATCCCTTTCTAATATTGTTTATAAACATTGATTTTAACCCTTTGAACGCCACACCAAAAATAATAATTATTTCCGAGAGTACGATAGTTCGAACGACTGTTCTGCCCCCCTAGCCAAATTGACATTCTACAATCGTTAACGCATAGAAAACTAAGGAACGACTCGTACGTCACTCGGTCGGCCGATCATAACTAAAGTTCCAATTGGCCGACCGAGTGACATGAAGATTCGTTACTTAGTTTTCTATCTGTTGACGATTGTAGAACGTCTCGTTTCTATAGGTACTCATCGTATCGATAAACTTGCGTTGTTTATTTACACGTTTATTCTTCTTCTTCTTCTTTGGTTTATGGCTTCGGGCACTATGTGTTGCCACAGCGACTACGATTATCGATCATAAATTGTCGGACTCCAACGTATTCTCTCAACTACACGTTTATTTTCAATACGAAAATATACGTCAATGACGTCAAAATGTCCATCCATCTACGAATCCGGCGCAGAGCGGCTGCGATTTAAATAATCTTCACGAATATAAAGTGTATTTCCCAGAATCGCTTGTAGTAAAACTGACAGTGGAACGGAAAGTCGATGTGGACTTTGTTCTGTTGATCGAGGGTGAAGTATTTCGTTTTTTATAATTTTATTGTTAAAATTGTATACCTACCAATGTTATGCTGCATACCATATTACATATTATATTGTATGCAATTTTGTAGATATTGCACGTCCGTTTCGCGTCACGAGTCTTGTCGAATCACGTGGTCGCTTTGTTATTATTCATCGTTGTTAGTGAAGTAAAAAGGTTAATTGCATTATTTATTCGCATGGCATTTATATTATGTATTTTTTACGTTGTTTCTTCAGTTCGATAAAATAAATAATAATTTATATTATAATCTTTTTTTAATTCTTTGTATACCTACTTAGCCAAATCTTTAAATTATTTATGGGATATTAAAAATGATTAAATTTATATATTGTAATATTTAAATAAATTTGTTGAGAATTTCGGATCATTTGAGATTTCGAGCAGTGATTGATGAGATTTAATAAAACGCTGTGAACAATTTTCATAGTAAATTTGTTTTTTTTAACCCTTACGCTAAGGCCACACTACGAAGAGCTTAGCTTACTGCTAAAAGCCAAGAAACGCCGAGTGACTTTCTAGTAAACAGACATAATATAATGCATAGATACCTACCTACTATCGCAGGGCCACTGCAAGCGACGCGATCGCTGTGATTTGCGTGCAAAGCGACGATCACGTGTCTTTAATTTAAATTTTTAACCTGTAAAGAAGGAAAAAATCGTGCAATGTAGTGTGAAATGTCATCAGCATTTACAATAGGGATGTTGACTACTATTGAAAATCAAAATTCTAATAAGTCCGTCAGTTAGAAAATAAAAAAACAATAGACACGTATTTTTTGCTTTTTTAAATAAAAATATACAGAGATAAAGCGCATTAAAGTTTAGGATTAGGAGGTCGTGACGTCACTAACCACAAAACCGCCATACAAACTGTCAGAATAGTGACGTCACGCGAAATTTCCACTCAATATATCGCCGTTATTTTTTGATTACGTAAAAAAAGGAAAAATAATTGTCCAATATTTTTTAATAATCTACAAGACGGACTAAAAAATAAAAATTAGTCCACATGCCCATTGTCCTCAAATACCTTAGCACCCTGTACATGAATTTACTTTAACCATCACAACAGGTTGTGCGCACATATGTCGCGACGCAAAAGCGGTTCTACTAGTTATTATTGGGACAAATAGGTAAGTATAACAAGTTAAAATATTAGTCTCGAGGGTGTAAATCTTGGCTAACATTTCGTAGAAATATTAGTATAAATAACTGACATCATCCAGCATAGAAGTTTTAACAGTAGATATACATAGGTGTTATACTAATTTGATAGTTACCTATTCGTAACTTCGAATCGTTTAGGCGCAGCACACAGTACGTCCAGGAAGGTTTCCTGGACGTACCAATTCGCTATAGGATCGATTCGCAATAGGACCAATTCGCAATAAGACAAATTCGCTTTAACTCCGTTGTGACTGAACCAGAGATTACCCCCTACAACTTCACAAACTCACAATCTTCGGAGTTCCCGCGGGAATTCCGGGATAAAAAACCCTATGACACTTCAGCTTCAGCTTCCTTTAAGTGAAAAAATTTTCAAAATCGGTTCAGTAGATCCAGAGATAGTAGTACGGGAGATACCGATGCTAATTCGGGAGCGACTCGAGCGTCGTTGGGACCTATTGGGTTTTGAAGATTAGGAGATATAAACAAAATAAGGTCATATGATATTTTTTCATTCACCGGTGGGTTTAGCTTCTACAGGCTTTCAAAAATGTAAAAAAAAATATTAAAATGGAAATACTCGAGCGCGTCAGATATTGTAGTTTAGATACTCCAAGGTGTCTCTGATATCGAAAATATATTCATCTGCCGATTTGCGTGGTGGGGGTGGCCATCCGGAAGTGGAGAAAATGAAAAAAAAAAACATTTACTCAAGCGCGTCAGATATTCAAAGGGGATGTTAAGTGAGCCCTAAAAATGCACCCCTTCGAAAATCTGCCAATTTGGAGGTGACGCAAGGTAGTAGCGAATTTTTGAAAATGCAAAAAAAAATCTCAATTTTGAAATACTCGAGCGTGTCAGATTATTTTACAGAAGGTTCAGCTTGCACTCCAAGTTATGTTGGCTTAAAATCTGACAATAATTTTGAGGGGTATTATTAATCTGACTGCTAGAAACAAAAATTATGATTTATTTTTAAGATTTTTTTTTCTTTCTGACGTGTAAGTTTAATAACTTTATGAGCTATTTCTTGTTCACAAAAAACACACTTTATATTTCTATGAAATATGTAAAAGCTCACAAAATATTATTCACAAAACTAACTTTAAAGCACAAACAAGCCAGAGCGTTTTACATATAATAACATGAACGCGTTGTTTTGTGATGAGCTTTATTATAAAATATATATAATTACATTAAAGTGAAAGGTTATAGGTGAACCTATAGTTTGATGTAATTCTTACCTTAACTTATTTTAATATGTATTTTAACCGACCAAAAAAAGTTATAATTTGACACGTTTAGCGCCGTGATATACTGTGATGACATTATGGCGACGGAAAGTAGTGTGAGGACGGTGCGAGAGAGTGAGAGATAGAGAAAAAGTAAAAGAGAAAGAAAGACAGAGATATGAATAGGTACATGTTTCACTGCAGCTGCTCGTTCGATTCGAAGACGATTTTTGTTTCTTCGGCTTATGAAAATCGGCAGATCAGTGGCGTCTCTAGCCCATGTAGCGCCCGTGTGCAACCATTACCCTAGCGCCCCCTAGTAAGCGCGCGGTCAAAATGGAATGGGTGCAAAGTACAAGACGAACAGCACATCAAGTTAATACAACTTGTCTTTCCCCAATCGATAATAAACTTTATTATTTGAAGATTTTTGAAGAAGAAATTTCCGTAGCGAGCGGCGCTCGGCGCCCCCTAGGGCCGCTGCGCCCGTGTGCAACGCACACCCTGCACCATAGGTAAAGACGCCTGTGCGGCAGATTATATTTTTCCCGCTATCCTTGAGTTATTTACTTTAAAATAAAAAATAAATCAACTGCGCTCGAGAATGTCGAAGTTGCGTTTTTTTTTTGCAAGTTTGTGATCCTCTAACTCCCTTACGTCACGTTCAAATGGTCAGATTATTCATATACATACTTCTCACTATGTAATTAACCCACCATATCTTAATCTGACGCGCTCGAGTATTTCGAGTTATCAATTTTTTTTTACTAATCTGATCGGTTATTCTAGACGCACCCACCAGTGTAGAGGGCCTATATTTGGTGGAGGTACTCAACATGGTGCAAGGTACCCCCCTTATGTTCATCTGACGCGCTTTAGCTAATCCACAAATCCCCTCTTGGCGGTCCGTACTATTAGGTATTATATCCCAACAGTGGGGATATACAATAAGGCTGTTTATAATGTCCTGTTGATAAAGACTTTTTACCATAACTATTCCATAAAAATTTAACAGTCGAGAGGTCAGGATAAACTGAAACACCATTGAAAAATCACCCTCAACGATGTCTCAAAGTTTTCACAACGGTTAGCTCAGTTCTAGCTAAAAGTAAGCAAGTGGACACTCACCAAGTTTGGATGTTGCAGTATTTGTTGTCTCCTAAATAATTTTGAAAGTACAGCAAATGGCTCCACCAGTAGTTCCTGCAGTCTCTCACGAGGCTTCCCGTCACGTACAGGTTCCAGAGGGGTCCGGAGCCCAGGTGTCGGAGCCAGGTCATAGTGAACGCCAACATTACGGCGTTGACTGGTGTCAATCTGAGTTTAAAAATTGACGTTCAGCATTGTGAATCAGTAATTGACAAGATTGTTAATAATAATAATAATAATAATAATAATAATAAAATTGTTTATTGCCATCAGAATTCATTAATTGTTAATTTTATTGTTATTGTTATTAATATTGTTAATTTATACTATTCTAATATTAGGTAGGTATAAATGCGAATGTGGGTTTGTTTGTTTGTTATGTTTCACATCTAAACTATCCGACCGATCATGAAAATTTGCATTCGCATTTTCAGTGGTACCTATAGAAAAGGACATAGGTTACCTTTTGTTGCAGAACTTCTGCACGAACTCAGTTGGAACGTCGGGTAATAGTTGCTCTTACCTCCACCATCTATAGAAGCATATCTTAGGCAGCAAAGACCAGGTCACGTCGATATTCTCCGATTGGATTTGAAAATTGTAAACCAATAAAAAACCAGCGATAACGAAGAAGATTTGCACTACCATCATACCGTTGAATATAATTTGATAGTGCACTTTCTCGTAGCCCTGGAATACCTATATAACAAACTACAGTAGCAATAGCACTTAACTCTATAATGATCAACGGCAATAAATTAAAAGGGAAGTAAATTTCATTACTAGAGTTAGAGAAGGACGAAGCGGCAAATATTGATTTAAATTTTAAGTACAAACAGTACAATATAACATAATATATTCTACTGCACCGCATATTGTTTTACAAGCACCTATTTATAATCTGTTACAGAAGTTTAGCTAGCAAAAACTTTTTTTATTTATTTCGAACGAGGCATTAATAACACTATTAGCTCTTGTTTCTAATGGTATGTCTTATCTATAATGGTAAGTCATTCAAAAATTTTGGTACTAAATATTTTCAGGTTCTTTGACCAAATCAATTATTAAAACCAGGCAAACTTAGTATACTTTTACCATTCTTACGACTTCTTGTATACCTAACTGTGATTTACATTCAGAAAATTGTTCTGGACACAAAAAGCATAATATGGTCGGATCCAACATCCGACCAAACTACTTTGTAACACTAAAATACACTTATATTTAGTATTTTAGTGTAAAATACACTAATGTATGTATGTAAAATACACTTAAATACTACACTAAAATACACTTATATTTAGTATTTTAGTGTTAAAAAGTAGTTTGTTAAAAAGGAGTTTTCTTCCTTTCTAATACTTATAATGTCTTTGTAATATGTAATGATAAAATTCAAAATGTAAAAGTTATTCAGCTGCGTACCTACTTTATTAAGGTTTTCTCTGTGGTTAAAAAGGTTTTTATATTTTTCTATTTTGCTAGCTGCATGTAAACACGAATTGTAGAATGCTTCAATATGAATAATACCTTGTTTAACTTTACACTCTGGCAAGGATATAAGGAAAGCAACCAAACACCACTACCGCTTCTTTAATTAATTGTGATCTGAATTAATTACCAGTTCAAAATCATGCGGATTGTCCGTGAAGCCCAGCGATATTAGAAATAACGCGTGCGACAACACTACGAAGAATGTTACTATACATCTGAAAGAAAAAATACGGTGTATAAATAAAATGCAATGCAATCTGACCATCGGATTTTAAGCTAAAAAAAAACTGAGGTTTTTTTGTTTTTCAAATGGCAACTTATCGTATACATAATGCAATTTACTTTGTTCCATGTAGTGGAAGCATCCTCTTGTACTGCAACTCATCCGGTCCTTGGTGAACGAGCGACGCCCAATTACGTCTCACCGAGAAGCATAATAAGTATTTATTGTAACCTGAATGAATGAAAAGTATACAGTGTGAGTTTATGTGGTACTCATGAAAACAACACACACGAGCCCAAACCCCATTATCTTTCCAGTTTGCATCAGACAGATTCAGTGGCAATCTTCCGGCTCCATCTTCAGAACTCACTCATAAATAAAACTATTTGCCATCAAGGTGATTCAGTCCCAACATCTTGACTCCATCACTAGATTTTCGATGGTACCATAACATTGCATTGTCACTAAACTTAGATTATTATGACCATCTCAGTTGGGTATCAGAAAGTGGTTTAAAAATGTTATGCACAATTTGAAATGGGTAACTTACATGAAAACTTACATAAAAAATTCCTTGAACCTATGTATCGTCTGACGAAGATATTTTCTTGAATCTTATTCAGTCAGACTGCAATTTTAAATAGCACAAAATCGGTGTATTATTACTACACATACACGGGTTGTAAGGTTAAACGAGAGTTTATAATCCGCGGGAATCCGAAACTCACGCACACGAAACCGCGGGTGGTAATGAGCAAGATGAAAATATTGTATTTTTGTATGTCTGTATGATGTACACTTACCGATAGTTTCATTGGGATCTTTGACAAAGAGCATATCGTATAAGGTCCCGAGTACATTGGCGGCCAGTAGGGCGAGCAGCAGGGCGGCGACGGCCCAGTCGAGCTGGTCGGGGGCGCGCGCGTCGTCACTCCGCTCGCAGTAGTAGAGCGCGGCGAGCGAGGCGCGCAGCCCGTGCTGCCGGCGCAGGCGCGCGTCCACGCAGCGCTCCAGCGCACGCGCCTCGCTCCCTGCGCCCGCTTCCACATCGGCCTCCTCGCACTCAGACAAGCACACGCCCTTCTCTACGAAAGTGTGGTTGTAGTGTTTTTTTGTGTTCGCCGAGTACTCCTAGAGACAAAGAAGCACAAAAATGGAGAATTAATTTACATAAGTGTAGTCTATCCATACCAATATTATAAACTAGCTGTTACCAGCGGTTTCACCCGCGGTAAGTTCGGAGTTCCCGCGGGAATTCCGGGACAAAAAGTACCCCATGTCCTTCTATGTAGGTACCCCTGATCCCTTCTCTCTACACGCCGACGCGCTCAGCAACCTTCTCACGCTCATACACGTTAGCAGAATGAGCAGGTTGACAGACGCGTTGGCGTACAGTTCTAAGCGCCCCACACAGTACGCGCCGCCGTGCCTCAACCAACTGTCCCAGTGGGGGGTGTTAGCTAGCGCATAGTTTGGGGCAGCACTGACTGTTTGAGCGTGAGCAGGTCGCTGGGGGCGTCGCCGTACAGATCAAAGCGCCCCACACAGTACGGGCCACCGTGCCTCAACCCACTGTGTTAGCTAGCGCATAGTACAGGGCAGCACTGACGTGTATGAGCGTGAGCAGGTCGCTGAGCGCATTGGCGTACCTACAGTTCTTAGCGCCCCAAGCAGTACGCGCCGCCGTGCCCCAACCTACTGCCCCAGCGGAGGGTGTTAGCTAGCACATAGTACGAGGCAGCACTGACGTGTATGAGCGTGAGCAGGTCGCTGGGCGCGTCGGGTGGCGGTCGGTTGAGGGGTATTATTAATCTGACTGCTAGAAACAAAAATTATGATTTATTTTTAAGATTTTTTTTTCTTTCTGACGTGTAAGTTTAATAACTTTATGAGCTATTTCTTGTTCACAAAAAACACACTTTATATTTCTATGAAATATGTAAAAGCTCACAAAATATTATTCACAAAACTAACTTTAAAGCACAAACAAGCCAGAGCGTTTTACATATAATAACATGAACGCGTTGTTTTGTGATGAGCTTTATTATAAAATATATATAATTACATTAAAGTGAAAGGTTATAGGTGAACCTATAGTTTGATGTAATTCTTACCTTAACTTATTTTAATATGTATTTTAACCGACCAAAAAAAGTTATAATTTGACACGTTTAGCGCCGTGATATACTGTGATGACATTATGGCGACGGAAAGTAGTGTGAGGACGGTGCGAGAGAGTGAGAGATAGAGAAAAAGTAAAAGAGAAAGAAAGACAGAGATATGAATAGGTACATGTTTCACTGCAGCTGCTCGTTCGATTCGAAGACGATTTTTGTTTCTTCGGCTTATGAAAATCGGCAGATTATATTTTTCCCGCTATCCTTGAGTTATTTACTTTAAAATAAAAAATAAATCAACTGCGCTCGAGAATGTCGAAGTTGCGTTTTTTTTTTGCAAGTTTGTGATCCTCTAACTCCCTTACGTCACGTTCAAATGGTCAGATTATTCATATACATACTTCTCACTATGTAATTAACCCACCATATCTTAATCTGACGCGCTCGAGTATTTCGAGTTATCAATTTTTTTTTACTAATCTGATCGGTTATTCTAGACGCACCCACCAGTGTAGAGGGCCTATATTTGGTGGAGGTACTCAACATGGTGCAAGGTACCCCCCTTATGTTCATCTGACGCGCTTTAGCTAATCCACAAATCCCCTCTTGGCGGTCCGTACTATAGCTGTTCCCCCGTGGTTTTACCGGCGGGAAATTCGGAGTTCCCCAAGGGAATTCCGAACTAAAAAGTACCCTATGACACTCAGGACCACTGTGCAAAATCGGTTCAGTAGATCCGGAGATTACCCCCTGCAACGTCACAAACCATAAACTTTTGCTCTTTAATTTAACTTAGTAGCCATTTGCTTTCTCCTTTTTCTTTACGTACTGTAACATTGTTATTTTATGTGCAATGAAGGATCAAATAAATAAATAGATATAGATGAGAGAGCTTTGTTTCGTAATGAGAGATCGAAGCGGCACGCCGGCGGTCGACAGTTAGGTAGTCTAGGTAGGTACCTACCTAGTAGTGAGTAGCTAGCTATACGTATGATAATATCAAAGATAGCTTAGCTTCCTGTCCCCAGCGGTTTCACCCGCGATGATTTCGGAGTTCCCGTCGGAATTCTGAGATAAACTGTAGGTACGTATAAACCTTCCGAAATCGAAATCACTCCATCTATCGATGAAAAAATAATAAAAAAATCCGTTGCGTAGTATAAAGATCTAAGTGAACAGATAACGGCAAGGGCGGATATAGGATATTTTTCTGGGAGGGGCACAAGGGGCGGAGGGGCAAAAAAATTAACAATAACTATTAGAAATAACCTTTATTTTTTATATTTATAGTTTATTTGTACAAGTTCAAGTATGTCTATAGAAAGATTTATGAGAGTATCAAAGTAATAGAAAAAATAAATGTTTTTTATTTTTAATTATTGTTAAAAGTTTGTTAAAGAAAATTTTCTTTTATGTTTCCTGCTAAATATGTCCAGCACTTCATTAGCGCCCATTTTTGCCGCAATGTCTTGATAGATATGCATTAAAGCCAATCCATTCAATCGCTCTTCTCCCATCCTGTTGCGAAGATAAGACTTTAATCTGCGTGAGGTGGAGAAAAATCGCTCGGCAGTGCGATTTTTCATTTGCAAGTACGCGAAAGGGATGCAACGAACAAAATTCGCAATTCTAGTAGTCAGAAATAGACAAGAGTTTCACTCATGTGACAGAAACAGAAAGACTGTTATATTATTCATATATTTTAACAAGTTTGATAATTTGATTTGCTTCTAAGTATGTACTGTGATGGGATCTCCATAGTAAACAAAAATACCATCTGGGGGGGCACGTGCCCCGTGCCCCCCCCTAAATCCGCCCTTGGATAACGGGAAGGGACCTGCTTTATACCTACTACGTAATATACAAGGAAGTAAAGTAAGTTTAAGGATAAAATGTCATAGTTTTAAATGATTTGTTATTTTGTAAACAAGTAATCAAATCTCAATAAAAAGGTGTTGTTCAACTAGTTTGATTTTGTTTTGTTTATCTTAACATCGAAAGTCTCGCGCGGTGATTCCCTCGCTTCAAGTTAACGACGTCTGGGGAGATGGGTTTCACCGCAGCCGCTGGTAATCACAAGAATTGGGGTGAGGGGTCACACATAATTGATTTTAATTAAATCAATTAATTTAATGTAACAAAATCTAAAACGTTATTTTGGCGTAGTTGGTGATTCTTTGAAATAAGTCTGGACCTTAAAGATTCTTGTTTGAACCAACATGTTGTGTAATGCAATGGTCTCTATTCTCTACAAGAACTATATCTACATAGACTATAAGTAGGTACGCAGTATTTTTAAAATATTACCTAGAAGAATTATCCATCTAAATGCGTAATTTGAATATTTCTCAATACCTGTATGTAACTACTATTGTTTGATTGCGAAACATTTAAAAAAATATCGCATCGCATACAATATTATACCTATAACCTATCTACTTATTTGCAATTTGCTTTTGTAGATATCTTTATAACAAAATAAAAAAATGCAGATTACCTATATCTACCTACTTAAGTCTGCAATAAAACACACCTCGCAACCTATCTAACATTATGTTTTGCATGAGCCATGACATGCTACGCGATACCGAACTGTGACGTCGTCGTCTCAACAATTTCAATATTGTTATATCTACCTATCTGCCAAGAAGTAGATATTGTAAAAATACGAAAACAATAGAGTTTATGAAAACCGCACCACTCCCTTCGATAAGGCTCTCTACACAATATCAATACTAGCATATTCACATTAAGCTGATCGGACGTCACAACGAAGCCACATGAGAGCACACCTTTACTGGTAGGTACATTAGTAGAGCGGTAATATAATGTAGGTACATGTAGGTATTTGCGGGAGCAGAATTGACCCTCTATTTGAATTGCTGAAAGGCAGCGGATTCGGTTTACGTCAACGGGTCAACAACAAACCTAAGTAATTAACCAAAACACTAGACTCCAAACACGTGGATACAAACACTAGTACATGTATTACCTACTTAGAACCTACGCCGCGCACGGATCATTTTACACTCATTCATGAGTTTTCGATCTATAAAAATTAGGTAGGTAGATTTTTTTTATTGTTTACTAGCTGTTCCCCGCGGTTTCACCCCCGTTAATTGCTGCTGGAATTCCGGGACATGAAGTACCCTATGTCCTTCTCTGTACCCCTGACAATTTGTGTACAAAATTTCATGATGATCGGTTGAGCCGTTAAGGCGTGAAAGCGTAACAGACAGACAGACAGACAGATAGACAGACAGATAGAGTTACTTTCACATTTATAGTGTTCAATAAAGAGTTTATTATTATTATTATAGGTGAAGGCTTTGTGAAGAATTCATGGCACATTATTTCTCACTGTTCCAATAGCGTGGAGTTTGGAGTTACCTCGGGAACTCGTTTATTTCACGGGAATAAAAAGCACAGACTAAATGTTAAAGACTTTAACTATCATAACCTAGGTCAAATTTCATTCAAATATTATGTTATTATATTATGGTTTTATGTGATGCATGTTCATATAAACCGATAAACAGATCCATAATTTTATGATTGAAATGAATTCTGATATCTTTCCCTTATTTTAAAATACATATTCCCGATGCACAGGCACGCCTGTCGCCTAAGTCTACAGTTTTCATACATGTATAGATTAGCTGTGACCACAATTTCATTCGCTTGCTCTTAGAATTTTCCCGCTGGAATTTGATATTTCCTGGTGTACCTGACTGCAGTCAGAAATGCAGTGTTTGATGTACAGTATGGCGGAGCAATGCATTTAAATGTAGAGTCTGTAGGTCTCAGACGAAATAAGAGTTTTTATTTCGTCTGAGCTGTAGGTATCTATGCTTTTTGAATTTCTTATTGTATATCAAACCTTGCCCAAGATGATTACTGTAACGTTCCGGGAGTGGAAACGTTAACAAATATTAAAATATAAAAATTTTGGTTTTATTTTGTTATAGTTAACAATGATATTATTATAAGTATTGATAGAGTTAAAGACAAATAAGATAAGATAAGTTCACAAGTAAATCATATAAGGTTTCACTGTCGATTAACAAAGGATTCTATATTTATGACATCTCATAATAAATTCAAATAATTCTCACTTCTTCTATAATATGTATTTCCAACCAGTGTGAACATAGAGGTTAACTCTACAGTCTACAACATTCAATTAAATTTCCATAAATGGATGCTTTCCACTCCAAAAAATAAGATAACTATTAGATAGGTACTGTACTTTATTAGCAAGGCAATCATATAGGTAATGAGAGAACTTTTTTAAAAAGCATAATATTATCGTTGTGTTAAAGTGAAAAATAAAGTTCCTTAACCGACTTTAGACAGTGTAGGTTTAAGGGGATAGCGGTCTTTCGCGAATGTCCGAACTAGTATACATCATTGTCATGTTGTTTTAAATCCAAAAAGAAAGGAATGCGTGATATAAAAGTGAGTCACAGTAGGTATGTAGGTACCTACTCCCGTGGACATGGCCGACGCACTTGGCACCAGATAAAACTAAAAGAAATAAAAATAGACATACATAAAGACATAATATATTTAATCTAACACCAAGGTTTCCGGAATCGTTTCTAACTTAAAAAACATTTTTGTTATCTACTGGCGCCGCTTGTTCTTGATTGATTATATTTATTGAACATCGATAAACATGTTGCGTGGCTATTACACTGACCTATGTACATGCGAAAGTGAGTTTGTTTGTTTTTTACGCTCTCACACCTCAACGGCTCTAACGTGAAATTTTGCATACACGTAACGTTTTACATACGGGTACAGAGAAGGACATAGGGTCCTTTTTGACCCGGAATTCCCGCAGGAACTCCGAAATTAACGCGAGTGAAACTGCGGAAAACAGCTTTTAATATTATAAATGCAAGTGTGAGTTTGTTGTATCTAATCAATGATCATGAAATTTTGCATACACGCGTTGTCAGAGATACAGAAAAAGACATGGGGCACTTTTTATCCCAGGATTCCCCCGGTAACTCCGAAATTTACACGGGTGGAACCGTGGGAATAGTCAGTATTTTTATAATTTTTTTTTATCTATTAGTTAAAATGAACTTGCAGCAATGTATCTTTGTTATCTTTAAGACAAATTTAATCCTTCCTTTTGGTAGATTATTTTTATAGAGATGTGTCGAGTACTCCTTTACTACTCGGTGCTCGGTGTATTCGGCGTTTTTTTAATACTCGTACCTACTCGGCCGAATAACTCGGTTCAATTGACGAGCATTTGTTTTAAATAAAGTGTTAAAGTTAGTTACAGTCATAGTGCAAGCAACATTTAAAATAATTTCCACAACAAAAATCATATAAGCAGATAAGTCTGAAGCTTGTCAACTCGCCATCAGATAAATTTTTTAAGCATTGAAACCGCTTTGAACTTTGTAAAATACCTACCTTTAACATACGTAATATTATATTGAATGACTGTCCACAGTCCACTACTAGTCATTCTATCGACTAGGTTTAAATAGGGTTTGCTATAAAATTATCCGAAAGAACTATCAGAATTTTTACGTCAGTAAACTGGCAATCTGCTAAAGACTGAACCAAGTTTTCGGTTTGATGAATTTATAACCGAATAATATTCGGTAGGTATTCGGTTACTCAGTAAATCAGTAAAGTAATCAGTAAAGTACTCGACCCATCACTAGTTATTTATCTTTGGAAAAACGTAAAAGCTTAGAAAATTACCGTATCCCGACTGTGTGATATCAGAGAGGAGGCGATACCATGAGTTTCTTAAATATTACTAAAAATGACCCGGTGGCCGTTTCTTGCTCTATAAACCGTTAGTATAGCAATACGGCTAATTATATACTTATTGCCTTTATTCCTTACTTCTGAATCACGGCCGAAGACACAGGAAACTACTAGTCGCTATTGTCAACTGTAATATTTTTTGTAAACTGGATCAGTTTTAGGGTGATCGAGATGAGAAAGTTGTGATTTTTTTATTTTTCCCTTTACTTACTCGTATATATAAATACAGTTAATTTACTTAATCTAAAATATCGATGAGCCAGTCAGTCAGCGAATTGTAAAATTTACACTTTGTTGTGTAAAACTTTCAAATTTCACAAGTATGTAGCGTCACGTGGAAATCTTTTAAACATGTTTTAGGTGAATTTCATAATACTCACTCATGTGTAGATATCAAGTTATACGAAAGTGATAAAAGAAACTAGAATGGATTCATATACCTAATAAAGGTTAGGGTTATTGCAAAACACGCTATAAACATCTGCGTACGGTTCATATTATTTAATTAATAAGAGAAAGAAAGAAAGAAAGAAACATTTACAGAAAGAAAAAAAAATATATTGAAGTTGCTATGGCAATGCCTGTGATTTCCATAATAAAATTCTCAATAGTGCATTAAAGACGGGCTCTAAAATGCTTCCATAGTAAATTTCGATACGAAAATTTTACCGTGTAAATCTTGTTATTTAGAAATATTACGCTTTATGCATATTACCTACTATTTATTACACATTATTTATACGTTAATGGCTATATAACCCAAAGATAATATAATCACTACGATATATTATCCATTTTGTGTTAGACAACATGCAAAGAATACATTAAATCTTTTCTGTTAATCTTTGTTCTTTTTATTCTCTAACAAACTCATGGTAGGCCGCCAGGGGTTACTGCTCGGTGACGCTCCGGGTACAGTGGTCGTTCTTATTCTTTGCGAGACCGACCTCAATAAAGACGAGTCATTATCAACACGAGCTTCGATTTAAAAACTCAATCGTCATTTTTTAAAGCCGTCGACTGTATTTTTGAGGTAAACGCAATAAATACGGCCCAATTATAAATTCGTCCACAGTGATTTGTGATACGTGTATCGAATCGGGAGTTTGTGTTGTGTTTTGTTATTCGTTGAAGTACTGTTTGGAGAATGAAGATAAAGAAGACGTTGACGCTGGAGACGATGAACCAGAAGTTGGTGGGCATCGACTACGCGGTGCGAGGGCCCGTCGTGCAGCGCGCCTACCAGATAGAAGACGAGTTGAAAAAAGTTAGTACTTACCCACCAGAAGTATTTTGTTGTCTTGGCATCTAACATCAATAAGTTTAAAAAGAAATTGAATAAATACATTTATTTAAAACAATTATCATATAAAACTAATGGCTAAATGGATACAGGCATCTATCAGTTGCTTCAACTGCCCGCTTAAATTAAAGATAAATAAATAGAGAACTATAAATAAATAAAGAAAATTTTAGAAGAAATTTTATTTATAATTTATATATTATGTATGTATTTTGTATTGAACTAGGAAATTATATTTAGTTCCTCTCAAGCACCACCAAGCACACTTTCTGAACACCGTGAAGGTTGACTGGTAGAGAATACCACTGTGGCATTAAGTCCGCCTTTTGTACCATGTTGTGCAATAAGCTTAAAATAAATAATAATAAAGAAAAATAAATAAAATAAATTTAATAATACTAAATGTGATTTTATCATTAAGGTATAGGTAGGTAGGTATACAGGCGTGAAACCGTCATCCACTATACAAGTAGAATATTTAGGATAGGATAAATACCTTTTTAATGATAAATAATAGCAGGATTATCATCAAAAAATATTATTATAAGAATGTTCAATTGAAAACCTCGAAAAGTGGCAATTTTTGGCACTTTTTGTTTACACTTTTGATATTATAATATAAGTGATTTCTCTTTATCTTACTATAGTACTAAAGAGGTAAAGTTTGTGAGTTTGTGACGTTGTAGGGGGTAATCTCTGGATCTAAAAAACCTATTTCAAAATTCTTTTACCAAAAGAAAGCCACGTTTTTTTTAAGTGTCAAAGGCTATATTGAATCTCAAAAATTCCGTGGGAACTCCGAAATTACCGCGGGTGAAACCGCGGGTAAGTAACAGTTAGTATGTAGGTTACATCTTATAAGATATGCTGGTTTACTCTTGTACATGCAAGTTACATAATATATCTAGTGAACTGTACCTACTGATAAATAAAATTAAAGGCTGTTTGTAATTCCAAATTACAGCTTTTCACTAAATGCATATGAAATACGGCAGGTACTTACATACAAAAAAAAAAACATTTGTCTGTCTGTCTGTTTGTTCAGGATAATCTCGGAAACGGCTGGGCCGATTTTTAACAGGACTTTCACTGGCAGATATCTGATGTTATTACGAGTAACTTAGGCTACTTTTATTTTAGAAAGTACTAGTTCCTGCGGGAATTCCGAAACTCACGCGGGTGATTATCCGAAACGTTTGGACCAATTTTGACGGGACTTTCACTGCTAATTAGCAAAGGTTATAAGGAGTAAATTAGACTATTTTGGAGTTCCTGCGGGGATTCGGAAACTCACGCGGGTGAAACCGCAGGGCACATCTACTTTCTAAATATATAAGTAGGTACTCTCAAACGCAGCGTAAACACCAATGCTTATCACATAAAATTGTTTATCCTGATGCGGGAATCGAACCCGCACCAGCTGGGCCCTTATTCACAATTCAATCGCTCGCCATATACCAAATATGTACTAGAACTTGAATACTGTAGATATGTAAATATATCAAGTAGATCTGTATGTTGTGATGATTACTCTTATTATTATTTTAAAATGAACTTCTTTGGACACAATATTACCTAGTTTTGGTGCCGATCGATCCCATGACTGGTGAAAGATATACTTACTGACTTGTTGCTTTGTTTTTGTCGTTTACTACGTCGTCTACTATTACTTCCGCACTTCTTGTTCGAACAAATAGAATAGAATAGAATAGAATATAAATAAATTTATTTACACACACACCACGACATAAAACAACAAAATATCTAATCAAAATAACAAAAAATAAATAAATAGAATATTAAACAAAAAAACCTTCTAAACAATTGAAAAAAAAGAATACTAAAAAATTAAAAGAATAAAAAATATATAAAAGTCGTGGCCCGTGTAAAATGGACCCACTCAGCATAGATGCTGTGACTCGGGGTGCGAGCCACGGCGCTGGTCTTCCGTAGGCCCAGTTGGTTGAGGTCACGGATTAGATTTTTAATTAGTGCTTTGCGTGTATTGATTAAAAACTAGGTCAATCCGGGCGTCACATGCGACATAGTGGTGTTTACAGAAGCATTCCATTTAGATTTGGTTTTCTAGTGTAAGTCAGAATAATAAAAAATAATAAAAAATATGATTGAGTTTCTATTGCCATTTTCCCGTAAGAATTTAATCGACAATATCAGCTGTTGCACAAGTCACAACACTAACTCATCGACTTCCACAACCTAATGGTAAGTTCACACGCGTGCGTTCAACTCTACATTCAACGTGCACATTCACATTCACGAGCGTGTAAACGGTACGCCCGAGCCCGTGAACGCGCCTGTGAACGTGAATGCCGCGAATCGGGCAAGTGTCGGTTTTTTGGCAAAGTTCAAAGGATGAATGTGCGGGCGCCCGGTGACTGTTTACACGCGCGCGGGCAGTCAGTCTGTCCCGCGCTTTCGCGACGAGTGGATCTTCATTCAACGTTGCTAAGAAAGTCGCTACGATCGGATATTACAATCGTTCATAATTTTGTTCCTTTTTCCAATAAAAATAAGTTAAGCCAAAGGATATGGCAGCAACAACACCGAGATCCTCGCTGCTCGCCATTCTGGCACTGACTGACACGACGGCGTGCGTGTAAACAGCTTGAATGTCCGCCGGCCCGGGACGGGCTGCATGCCGCGCAGCCCGCCAGGCAGCCCGCCGGGCTGCACGGCGCGCGTGTGAACGTAGCATAAACTGTTTCAAAGCAAAATTAAAAAAAAAGACCTACCTATCTCAAAACTAAGACTAAACGAAGAAAAATAACTGAAAAGTCATAAATACGTAGGTATAAGTCCATGGCAGGGACACTATTTTTTTGAGGTTAGTTAGGTTAGTTAGCTATTTTCTGAAAAATATGCGGATAACTAGATTAAATATACGGATATTGCACAATTTTTCCAACCATATTACAAACTAGACGATACCCCACAGTTTCACTCGTGTTAATTTGGAGATTCCGTGGAAATTGCGTGACAAAAGTAAGTACCCTATGTCAATCAGGAACGCTGTATAAGTACATAGTTAGATATTTAAAATCGCTTAAGTAGTTTTTGAGTTTATTCATTAAAAATAAACATTTCTCTGTAAGTAAAGACATAAGAGTTGAATTGATAATCTCCCTTTTTAAGTTTTATTCATTAAAAATAAACATTTCTCTGTAAGTAAAGACATAAGAGTTGAATTGATAATCTCCCTTTTTAAGTTTATTGAAAATTAATAATAATAAATTCTTTTATTGGAAAAAAGCAATATGTACAAAAATGGTTTGGAACGTTAATACCTGCTTTAGTGTAAAACTGTGTTGCAGATATTAACGCTCTCCCTCGTAATTATTATACAAAGATATAACTTATTTTAAGTATTTGCACTTAATTTAAGAATTTATTACTATGCTATACAAGGTGATTGACAGAAATAACAATACAATAAAATCTATGCGCGATTACAACAGTCCAAACCTAAAACTTAAGTACTAGTTTACAACAGCGTGTTGACTGTGAGCATAAAAAAATCTATTTAAAACCCGTTTTCCGCTTCAATTTACCCGTTCAAATAGGAGCCGCTCGTGTTTGTGGCTCGCGCTCTCTTCCGCCCGGCCCCGGCCCCCGCCCCCCTGCCCGGGGCCCGCGGGACTAGGGTTGCCACCCGTACTATATTAAGTATCGTACTATATTTCAGTCAATTGTACTATATATTATAGAGAAATAATATAGTACGAAAAATACTGTAGGTATTTTTATGCCTAAAATTCAACTGTCGCGCTTTTTTATATTAACAGCTGTGGCAACAAGACGTCAACTGTCAAACTAGCAATAATTTGTGGATAAATGCTGCCCGATACATAAGGAATACAAGATATTTTTGTAATATTTTTTTCCCTGCATTTCCCAAAAATACTATATTTTTTGCGCGTTTTTTCGGAAAAATACTATATTTTTTGCAAGAAAGGTGGCAACCGTACGCGGGACACGCCTCGCGCGAACCGGGCCCCATTCCCGATGTGACGTCCCAAAAAATCTCTTATGGTTTAATTTACATCGTTCGCAATTCCCGACACAGCTTACAAATGAATCATATTTTTGTTATAAGGTTTAATCCACGGTAATTTCGGAGTTCCCGTGAGAATAAAAAGTAAAAAAGGCCACTCAACACTACCGTGAAAGAATTTTCAAAATCGGTTCAGTACCTATATCCAGGGCCCTTATTCACTATGACCAGCAACATTCCTTGCCCATAACGCGCGTTCCAAAAACTCATTTTCAAACGTTCTAAATGCCAAAATATTAGAATTCTTTATGCCATACGTAATGTTAAAAAACGGAGAAGTTTAAATGTATTTTTTTGCAGTAAAACTTCTTTGATTACAAGGGAAAGACAGTTTTTTATGGCGTCTTATCGTGGCGTGTTATGATCATAGTGAATAAAGGCCCAGCGGAGCTAAGATGCGCAACACGATAAAATTTTATCGACCCATTTTATCGATTCTCGTCGACATAATATATCGTTTTGTCTACCAGTGGTAACATGGCAGCAAAAAATGTTTAACCGAATTTAGTCTTAACTCCATACCTCATTAATGCACTTTTTTGCTTGGACGCCCACAAATATTTGTCGTGTCGACAATTTTATCTTTCGTTCGATAAACATATCGTGTTGCACATCCTAGCTCGGCAGGCCACAAATTTATTTATTTATTTATTTATTTAAAAGTTACACCAACATAGTAAACACTAACACTTACAGTAAAAAAATTCACAAACGTTACTGATGATGGAACCGGGCTGTAGGTAATGAATAGCAGATTGTGTTTATTAGCTTCTTTCGGCACGCGCCAGTTCAGAATAGGTGTCAACCTGTGAAAAGAGTCAAAAGCCGTGAAAAATACGGAAATTCAAACAAAGATAAATTAAATTATTTTCCCCGTACTGCATATTCATATTCATTTTCATTGTGTACCGGTGACACGACTCTGTTTTGTTTTCACAGCTTCATTCGACTCACAAAAGCGCTGGCGAACACAGTAGAATTCATTAACGATATAGAGTCTACTTAACGCGTTCGAATGGGCACGAGTATTCGGGGCTTAGCGGCCAAAATACTTTGAAGTTTATCCCAATCAATTTTATGCATAAAGTGAAAACGTACCAATGATTTTTTTTTGGTTTTAAACTAAAAAAGGATATATATAGTTTTTCAAATTGAACCGTGGTTCGTTAATCATGACCTTAAAAATTCCCGAAAAGCGTTCCTAACAGTAAGCGTCATGCATTAGTGAATAGTAAATTTTTCGAATTATTAATCCGTCAAAATATAGGAAATCCAAGCAAAATATAGACACCTGAGCGGACAACAAACTTTTATTGACGTGACGAAATGTATCACACACCATTTGGTTAGTTAATTAGGCCGTTTTCGAAATTGACCGAGCGTGGTATTGTAGAAAGCAAAATTGAAATGAGAGCAATGAAGTTTTGCTCATAAACAGAGCTCGCCTGACCCGACTACGTTGCCTGTAAAATTAATATACCTATTATATTTGTAGCTAGAATCTGTGATGCCGACAGTTTTGTCGGAATGGACTTTATTAATAACTATCTTACGCATTTCATACGTAGTTTTTAATGAAAAAGTCCGTATGGCACAAAAAAATAATCGCACTATCTATAGCTACTTACATAATTATATATATTCTTACTACGCACTATTATCGACGCGAGCCCCTCCATTAGACTAGTAGTAGTATGACGAAAGAAAATAACGAGTTGATTTGTAAAAAAAAAACAATTCAGACTGCGTCAAACTAATTAAGTATTAATTTATTACGTATTGATTATAAATGCTAAAAGTAGGTAAGGTGAAAAAGGTAGGTTCATGGGTCAACTGTTATACTTTTAAGTTTAAGGACGGACTGCTTTGTGTAGAACGGTAATTGTGTTCACGAGTTAGAGGCGTCACAATGTTATAACCCCTAGTATAGAGATAAATGCTAGATTTTTTCTTTTACAAAAATGTTAATTTACAAAAGAAAATAATTTTAAACAGTAAAAAAAAACTAAAAAAACGTGCTTTAAGAGAAAACTGTACTAAAAAGCACATATCTATATCTATGTAGAACTAAAATCCTTGTTAAGACCAATCAAACGAGATTATAGAGTCGTCATGGCCGTCTTCCGGTTCCATGATCAGATCAGCTTCGTGTCATTGCATTGTCATCCGAACTACATATACAAGGAGGTACATACAGAGTTTCATTTCAATGCCACAATTAAAAATAGTTATGAGTGAAATAATGCAAATAAGCGTGTTAGAATTTAAATTAACATAATATAATATTATCTTGTAACTTAACGTGTAGTTATCAGACATTCAAAGTTTAATATGTTTTCCTACTTTAAAATTTTTGGCAGTAAATTCTAGTTATTAATATTGTGGCGCAGAGGTCACCACAGTACCTCTACACCACAATATTAACTAATCGTAACAAAGGCGAGTTCAATTATGACCATTATATAATATCAAAGGCTCTACATATGAGTATAACTGCACAGATAACTGATTCATACGTAAGTTTCGAGATATTTTGGCAAATGTGAGTTTGTTCGTTTGTTCCCTTTTCACGATTTAGCTACTCAATCGATCATCATGAAATTTGGCATACACCTTCTCAGGGATACAGACAAGGACATAGGGTACTTTTTATCCTGGAATTCCCGCTGGAGCGCCGAAATCGACGCGGGTGAAATCGCGGAGAACAGCTAGTTGGTATATAAGTACATTATTTCCGTCGATCATTGAAATTCTCACTGACAATATTTATCTCGCCCCCTGGGTGACCCGAGCTACGTGCGCGTCAGCAAACTCTCGTCCGGAACGACGGCGTCTTGGACTACTGCAGCGATAACCAGCTAATGTTATTTACAATCAAACAAACGTAGTTATTATTAATATAACTCAAGGTGAATGGAGGCCGTTCACCTCACGCTATTGATAAAGACTAGCCGCTCCCCGCGGTTGCGTCCGCAATTCCGCATGAATTTCGGGTTAGGTACCTTCGGGACTTGGAGCCTTTTTGAATCGTTCGAGTTACTTTCGCACACAAACACGGACGATTGAAAAATACGGCCCCTGTTGTTGATTCGGAACACAATCTGTGTGGCTTTCATCCAAATATGTTCAGTCACCTTTCCGTCAGTCAGCTGCTTTTCCCCGCGGTATCACCCGCGATATTTTTGGTGTTCCTGCAGGAGTTCCGGTGTAAAAAGTACCCTATGTCCTTCTCTGTACCCCTGACATCCTGTGTGCAAAATTACACGGTGACTGGTTGAGCCGTTAAGGTGTGAAAGCGTAATAGGAAAACAAACAAATAAACTCACATTTCGTTTTAAGTATAATATTCGTGTTAAAATATTAGGAAAGCCTAACCTGACTATATAATATTCAGATTAGGCATGCAGCTGCGTAAAACAAAAAGCTCCAACTATACAATAAGTATGTAAATGTAAATATCGTTGTAAATAAGTTGTTTTTTTTGTTAAGTTTTTGTGTTGTTCATATTAAAGTGATTGGTCGGTTGGAATTTTTTATGAACGATTGGTCAATGGCCTCGTCCGATGGTATAAACGAAGATAATTATGTACTGTGTGGAATGTTGGAAACAGCTGTTTCCCACTGTCTCACTCGCTTTAATTTACCGTATGTTTTAAAGTAGGTTTACCTATTTTATCCTTTACTGTACTACTGACAACGTGTATGCAAAAATTCATCAGATTCATCGACATTATTAATGGGGATGTGGACTACTTTTGAAAATCAAAATTCTAATTAGTCCGTCCGTTAGAAGATAAAAAACAATAAACACGTATTTTTCGCTTTTTAATAAATTAAAACATACAGAGATAAAGCGCAATAAAGTTTAGGGTTAGGGGGTCGTGACGTCACTAACCGCTAAAACCGCCATACAAACTGTCTGTCAAGTGACGTCACGAGATATTTAAACTCAATGTATCGCCGTTATTTTTTGATTACTTAAAAATATAAAAAATACGTGTCCAATATTTTTTTATTAATCTACAAGACGGACAAAAAAAATTAGTCAACATGCCCATTTCGGAATTTCTGCGGCCATTTCGGGATAATGAGTACCTAGTTAGTATCTACCCGATGTTCTTTCCTGCACCCCTCACAACGTACGAGTATAATTATGCAAAATTCCATGTAGATCGATTGAGCTGTTAGGTACCTACTTTTGCATTTATAATACCAGTGGATGATGTTACACGTTTGTCAATCAATGGAAATGGAAAGAAATGATTTGAAAAGGTTCACCATTTGATGAGTTCGGAGAAATATAAATCTAACGAGACCCTTCCACTGAATGACTTTAGGGCGAGGTTCGAAAACAGGAATGTGCTCGACAACCGCCGATGGGTCGGGATACGTCACGCGGCTTGATTGGATGCGAAATCGAATCTTGCGGGTCGAGTTTGCATCACAACATTTCCAACATAAGGAAACCAGGTTTTATTCAATCTACCATACTTACCTGTTTCTTTAGGGAAATCTCAGTTGAGCTACACTTTTAGGATTCTACCAGCAAACGGTCTATAACATTACGTAATTACTGAGGCGACTCAGGTTTTCATACTCCATATAACAAATAAATCTATAGAATTTGGGATTTCTTTCCATATTATTTCATTGTGTTTTTATTTTATTAACATATTTCATGATTTTTTTTTTCAAAATAATTTAAAAATGTTTTTTTTTGTTCTTAAGAAAATAATTATTTTTAACAGTACAGACACGACGTTTACAGTTTAACTTTTGCTATAAGTATTATGTATCTACTTATATATGTATAATATGTAGATTGCTTTGTTTTCCAAGACTGTACCGTACTGATTCAAGTATTCTTCCACTTCTCATTAAATTTTTCTCACTATCTAGTCTCGAATATAATCTCTAGTGGTCTCATTCTAAAGTTATCCTCCATGACGTCGATCCTTTCGTTATCATGGTACCCACTTTGTGAATGAAAGATAAAATACAGTAGGGGACTGCTAATGCTAGTAGGAAACTCGGTGCTGGCGTGTTTTTTTCTTAACTCGTTGGTCCCGGCATGCATTACCTGCGCCATTCCGTGCAATTGCGACGAGATTCCCCGCTAAGCGCCATCAATTGCCGTCTGCAACCTGGGGGCGGCACTCGGTTCAATTTTACAACTTACAAATGCACATGCATTTCTCTCTCGTTCCAATTTTAAGTTCACTCTTTTTTTGCTTGCTGCTAAAAGTTTTAAGCGACGGTATGAAAGTAGTTCGAGATTTTCTAAGATTAGTTACATTGTTTCCTACTGTTTTGGTTTTTTAAATGATTTAAAAGAAGCAACTCCTCAATTAGTTTTCAGGGTTCCAGGTTCTTCACAAGGAAAAGTGATACACGACCACGTCTGTTCGTCCATCTGTTTATTTATTACAAAGGTTTTTCTTATAAACAAAACACTATAGAAACTTGAAAGTATGTTGTCATTAGGATTTTTTTAGATGATGCTATATATGATGATACTCAGAGATTATGTAACATCCTATCTGTGAGAGTTTTAGAATCGATCCCATACATCCAAAGATTACCTAGATTAGATTAAGATAAGGGTACCATTTTAAAGAGCTGACAGTAAGTCTTAATAATTTTTTTTTTTCAAATTTAAATTCAGTGGTCATGAAAATATAGTATATCCACTTCCAGGGCGCCAAGATGCCGTTCGAGCGAGTCATCCGCGCCAACATCGGCGACTGCCACGCCCTCGGACAGAAGCCCATCACCTTCGTCAGACAGGTTGGTGATGCCGCGCCCACGCCACTATCGTAGCCTCGTAGTACCTATCGTATGAGAGACCACCGACAACGTATCCGCCATAAGGGTCGCTGAATGGGAGGCTTCAGGAACATTTCCACCACTAGATTATCAAGGTAGGGACGGGAACATGAAGGAAAGAAAAATAGAAAGAAAGTAAGAAAGAATGAAGGAAATAAAAAAAGAAAGAAAGAAATGTATTTAGGTGAGATAAGACACAATACAAATTAACGTACAGAACAATGTGTAGCGGGAGCAGGATGGATGATATGGCTCGACCGACCGCCACCAAAGGGAAAGCTTCCCGCCGGGCGAGGTGGTATGCCCGGGGAACCGCGACTCCGACTTTAAATCGTCGGAGGTCGTATATATGCAGCGTAGTGTGATAACTTCGTTAGCGCGATTCAGGACTTAGTAATCGTCGCTACGTTGTAGTTCGTGACTTGTGGCATAGGGGTCGCCACAAATGCAATTAATGAACAAAATTAAAGAATAACAATCAAACTAATCATGAGAAACAATAATAATTTATCACATTGTGTGATAATTATGTCTCCATGCCCACAATGAAGCTTGACTCAGAGTTATATTGTACATAAATGTGGGGAAAATCAGGACCTTGGCCAAAACTTCAGCTAGGTACCGTTGTAGCTAGGTGGGGGCTACGGTAAAGTTTCCACAATTAGCATAATTAAGTCGAGGGGGCTTTAGCTACTTTTCATTCACTGGCATAACTAAGCGGAGAAACTATCTGTTGCTACGTTAACTTCACCTGGGCCGGCAGTCCCGACAAAGTTTTGACAACGTTATCGTCATTCGTTTCGTTATGCGAGGTTTTACGAACGATCCAAGAAGTCTAAATTTTTTTTTTCCCATTTCCAACGGCAGAGTACCTGCCCTAAATACAAGGGGACTAAACCGCAGACCACAGTTGTTATTTACAAACATGGTCATGATGTAAAATATTAGGGATAGGAGGCCGTGGGGCAAAACAAGGAGCGAAGTTTGGCGTTGAAAGTACTTAGTTATTTGTATACCCAAGTAATCCTACTAATATTATAAATGCGAAAGTTATTAAGGATGGATGGATGGATGGATGGATGGATGGATGGATGGATGGATGGATGTTTGTTACTCTTTCACGCAAAAAGTACTGAATGGATTTAAATGAAACTTTACAATAATATAGCTTATAAATCAGATTAACACATAGGGTACTTTTTATCCCGGAATTCCCGCGGGAACTCTGAAATTAACGCGAGTGAAACCGCGGGGCACAACTAGTATCATAATATGATGAACACTAATGGGAGTACGTGGCAGGTGGTGGCGGTGGCGGCGTGCCCCCAGCTCATGAGGTCTCCCGACATACCCGATGACGTGAAGGCAAGGGCTCAGGAAGTCTTGGACGAGTGCGTGTGAGTATTCAAATTTATGCATGCATAATCAAACTACGCTTAATGAAGACAAAATTGGCCACTTTTGTTAGATTCGAATTTTAATTCGCAAGAACATGATACAATAAGATATCAGTTTAGATTATAGTTAATCGCATAATCGCCTTGTTGGCGCAAATCAACTTAGTATAAAGATAAACATAGGTACTACTGTTCTTATTCTTTTATATTTTGATAAGAAATAATTTGTGTGGTAACAAGTTGACATTTAGGTACTCCTTACGCAAAACATGTAATCATCCAAGCTAAACTGACGCGCCCCTCCATCGGGCATACGCACACGCACAACCGTTAAAATATGGATACGACTCATATAAATGGTCTGTCTTTTTATCACAAGTGTCTACACTCACACTATTAAATAGATATTTGGGAAAGGAGCGGTCTGCAGCGTCGGCCGTGGTGCCTCGCTGTTCCCCTCCCGTGTTTGGAAGGGTTGCGGGATGTTGTGAGCAGCTCAAAAAAACATTGGCGTTCTTGATAAACTCTATATTCTCCAGAAGTCTTAGAAATTATATTAAAGTAACTTTTTGCATAATACTAGGTATCGACTCAGAATCACAAATTAACTAGCTATCTCAATCTTAGTACCGTAGTAAAGGAACCAGGCAACTCAAGTTGGTTTTTTTTTTTACGGCCCGGGCGGGTGCGTTCCGATTCGCCACAGATATTATCTGATACATGATCTCGCACATCTAAAACTGCTATTGAAGTAGTGGTAGTGGGGCGCGTCATTTTAGTATAGATAAGCTCCACTAGGTAGTTGGATGCCGGTGCGAGGTATGATTTCGTTAAAGCTCTGTTATACGGCATACTTTTCTTATTGTAATATGCGATTTAGTAGATATAAAGCAAACGACATTTATATTTCTAGATACTATCGAGGTAGAAGTTACTAAATTAATGATGGTCAAAACGGCGATTATCTACTAAAATTTTGGTTTCTTATTATATCCATGCACAGGACACGTTGAAACTGGATATGTAGGTATTTTATATCCCCGGTCACATGTGGAATAGTTTTAACCTCGGAACAACAAAGAGTCGACCTAAATTGTCCGTACCTACTATGTAAATGTAATTTTGTAATATGTGTTTTCTTACTGTGTGCTTGCATATTTGATTTGATTTGAGTCTCTAGCAAAATTCCAAAAATTCACGCGAATGAAACCGCGGGCAGAAACTAGGTGATGATAAGGGGTAGGTAACCAATGCTCCTGTCTTCGAGCATTAATTTAAATTCAATATTGAATCCCCTCGTCATCGGGTGTATATTCCGATTTATTGCTTTGATGCGTCACCGGCGCGTTGTTCACAGTCAATATTAAAATCTGAAAGCCCTAAATCAAATTACTTTCGGTAAACGTTTCTCGTAATAATTTTTATGAGATCAATTTTATTCCACTCATTCCTACTAGAGGTTTATCAGTGGAAAAAATTACAATATTATCGCAACTTTTATTGAATTTTGTTTTCCAAAGTTGCAATTTATTATCTCTTCTAGTCTCTTCTCTCGTCGACTCTGAGATTTTAGCAAAATACGCAAACCAGTATAATTCTTTAGTCATAGTTGACTCTAAATAATGCTCTGAAAACAGACTTAAGGATCTTTTTTTAACATTTATTTTCTTAAGCTTAAAATACACAACGGGGTATGAAAGGCGGACTTAATAGTGGCATTCTCTCTCTGCCATCACCTTTAAGATGGTGTCTCATGGGGCATGGTTTGCAGAAATTTATTCAAGTAATATCTAAAACTAAAACACTCAAATGCTCAAGAATATATTCGTATTAACATGTATTAATTTTCCCCCATGGAATACTTTTATTTTATAAATAACAGGTACTCGGATAAGCAAGCAAAAATAATACAAGTCCAATTGTGTTTTCTTAGATAAGATAATGTTTGTAAATAAATATTATATTCTAAATGCGAACCCACCTTGTTCATCAACATCAGATACTTCTATTATGTAAGTATATTCTATACTTCAATCTATACTACAAGAGATATAATTTGAAAGTTTTAACGCGGGGAAATCTCTGGTACTACTGAAAATTCTTTCATCGATTGGAAGCTGTCCCGTGTGACATAGGATACTTTTAAGAGCTCCCGGAGGAGTCCTGGATTGAATCGCCGGGGAAGAGCTAGTACATACATTATAATTGTATTGAGTGAAGGAAAATTTCAGAACGATGAAAACGTCAGTATCAAATTTCCATAAATTAAAATAGTTGGATGAGGGTGGCTGGAATTATGAATATTGGGAATAACTTTCGTATTTAACAAAGTTCGGCATCCCTGTCAACCCGCCTCATACAATAACGTGATAGCAAATCTCTTAATACCAATGATTTACATAATACAAGAACGTACGACTTTTTGAATAATATGTACAAAAATGTAATTCAGTAAAAAAAATATCTAAACAGAATTAAATCTAAAATCACAAAGAAGATTATTACCTACTGACTTCAAAAATTATTTGTATTGTATTGATCATATTGGATTTCTTATGTAGACGACCGAGAGTTCGACCTTGAAATAAAATGAAAGCTTTTATACGTAAGTACGTCAAGTCAAGCCTCGATGAAAAAAAAACCGATCTCAAAAAATCGCGCAAATATTTTTTTTTATTACTATAGCTGGTCTCCACGGTTTCACCCGTCAATTTCAGAGTTCCCGCGGGAAAAATGATGATCGATTGAGCCGATAAGGCGTGAAAGTGTAACAAACAAACTCACATTCGCATTTATATATAAATGAATGATTCTAGTACTAGGTGTTCTGCCGGCTACTGTTTGAAGATATTATTGGGAAGCTATAGTTCTGAGTCCAGTTTATGTGTCCAGCCAGGGTTCAGTGGGCGCATACTCGCCGGCGCCGGGGCTGCCGTGCGTGCGGACCCGCGTAGCGCGCCACCTGGAGGAGCGGGACGGGGTGGCGGCCGCGCCCGACGACGTGCTGCTGGGCGCCGGCGTCACCGACCTGGTGCGCGCGCTGCTGGCCATGTTCGCGCAGGACGTGCACGGGAAGCCCACCGGTATGTTACACCATCCGCCACGTGGCATGATTCACCCGCCGGGCGGCAAGATCCACCCGCCCTGCGGAAAGATCCACCCGCTACGTGCCACGATCCACCCGCCTCGAGAATTTGCTTCAACCATCAATGAAACTGAATATATGAAACTGATAATTTACCCATTTAAGATTATCACACAGCGCTATCTGGTCGGAAACTAAGCAATGCTTATAGTATTGGTACCATAAAACTGTTATAATTCCTACCTATATATGTACTTTTGTTGTAAATACATAACTTAGGTATAAGAAAGAAAAAGAGGAAGAAATGGTTTTTTTTAAATGTTTTTTTTTTTGTGGGAACCAATAAACTCCTAATCTTTCATTCTTCTTTTTTTCTTATAATCAACAACCTTATCTTATCTTATCTCTAAACAACCAGATTCAGAGAAAACGTTAAATGATGCGGGGTTTGAATTCTACTGGACTAAAGGTCGTTATAGATATTATGTTATATTACACCAGGCGTGATGGTGCCGACGCCCCAGTACCCGCTGTTCTCGGGCTCCCTGACGGAGCTAGGGCTGCGCCGCGTGGACTACGTGCTGGACGAGTCCCACGACTGGGCGCTGACGGTCTCCGAGCTGGAGCGCAGCTGGCGCGCCGCGCGGCACGACTGCTGCGTGCGGGTGCTCGTCGTCATCAACCCTGGGAACCCTACTGGCAAGGTGAGACCCCCTTTTTTAAACTCTACAACAATCAAGAATAATTCAGAAAAAAACGGTCGTCGAGCTTAGGGGAGTGCAAACGTTAAGGCGAAAATTCGGTAATTAGATTCGAGAAGGTGAACGGTATTTTCTGTCTAAGGGAATTTTTGACAGAAAAGAAGTCCTTGTTTTAATCTCGCACCTCATCGTTGATATAACAAACGTAGTAAAACAGCTCCTGTTGTTATTCAGATAGGCTGTCGTATAGCAGATACACCAGGGTTCCTCGTTTGATCCCATGGGATATTGGCAAGGTCCCGTTGTAAAAGAGGATCATATAATATGAATTTGTTCGTTTTCAGGTGTTAGAGCGCGAGAACATGGAGGAGATAATAAAGTTCGCGTACGAGCGAAACCTGTTCCTGCTCTCGGACGAGGTGTACCTGGAAAGCGTCGTCACCAAACCATTTATTGCCTTTAGAAAGGTAAGTTAAAACATCTGCATAGGAGAGGTTAAAAAACCTTTATAATTAAATTTAACTGCAGTAATGCCATAGAGTTGAACTTTAAAGACCTTACGTGAAAGTAGCTTCTCCTTTGTGCCACAATAGTAAAACGAATGGGTAAGAGAAGTTTTACCAAACACAAGTAAAAGATTTCCTGATATTGGCAACAAAGTTTGTTTACTGAAGATCGTTCAAAGTTCAGCTAGCGGCACCGGATTTTTTGCGTGAGAAGCGACCATTTGATTGAACCAAATGCTTAAAGATGATAAGAGGCTCCTGAATATAACACTGAGCTTTTCTGGAGTATTGTATTATCTGTGTTTTGGGTAACAAAATATGATATCGATACACTATTGACCATACTCATGAAAAAATGAAAAAAGCGTTTATTAAACACAAAGCCCCTCATAAGGGGTATAATATATACAACTTGCTAGTTTCTTTTCATCTGACCATCTGTGGGCTTATTTTGTCAGTAGGGTAGTGTAGCTATAGTGTGTAGTGATGACTGATGAGGACATCCCTTGTGGTCAGGTGGTGCACGAGATGGGCGCGCCGTACAGCTCGATAGAGATGGCGAGTTTCCTGTCCGCTTCGAAGGGCTGGACGTGCGAGGCGGGGCTGCGCTGTGGCGCCATGGAGCTGCGCGGGGTGTCGCCACGGGTCATGCGCGCGTACAACGTGGCCAATACGCTGCGCCAGTGCCCCTCCGTGCTGGGCCAGTGCGTCATGCTGTGCGCGGTCAGTCCACATACACGTGTCTTGTTGGAAATGAGACTCAAAAACTGTTTCATTTACTATAGCTGTTCCCTGCGGTTACGCTGCGGGGAACAGCTAGTTAAAAATAACAAAATATAAAGCTGTCGTCAAGTGTCATATATATAGGTAATAGATTTTGTTCGAAGCTAATAATGATATGATGTTGAAGGTATATCCCCCTGAACCTGAAGACCCGTCGTATGAGACTTTCTCCAAGGAGCTGGAAGTGATCAGGGGACCCCTGAAGCACCGCGCTCTTCAAGCAGAGATAGCATTCAACAAAATACCTGGATACTTCTGCAGCCCTATAGAAGTGAGTCTTACAATCTTACAAAATCCGCCGCATTCGAAGCCATGAAATGATTGCTTTAGCGGGTAAATTCAATCCGCAAATCTTTGTTGGTAATGAGACTCAAATAGTTAATACCATAAACTGATACTATAAACTTTATGGTAATCATTAAACGTCTTTCTAATGTATCCGAGTTCAGCAGTTGGACCGTAAACGCAATACTGTAATTAAGCAAACATAATTATTGTTTCATCAAAACTTATAGCAGCTGCAATATCTTGATTCATAAGGCTAAATTGATTCTTATTTCTCAAATTAAAAATATCCATTCTGAAAGCAAAGACTGCTATTGCTGTTTTAAGCAAGAAATATAAAATATGGTCATGATAATTAATAAATTGTTTATATCTTTTCTGGATTTTTATCCAGGGTGGTCTGTTCGCGTTTCCCAGATTTGGTCTACCTCAGCGGGCGCTGGAGGCGGCAAAGAAGGCGCGCATGCCACCTGACGACTTCTACTGCTTGCAGATGCTGGAAGAAACTGGTGAGAGCAAAGTATTCAAAAGATAGGTACATACTAATGTATTGAGGTACGAAGTTAGGAGGTCTCGCCTTCCGAGGTATTCAAAAATATCAATACTTACAACATGGATTGACGATACGAATTCCTCAGCGTAACTAATAGTTTCTAAAACTCTATATCTACGAGTGTTTTATACGCTATATGTAGAGTTAGGCATCGTTTATTTAGATAACGGAAGAGACTTGGCGGATTTTGGCGGAGACTTTAACAAAACTCATCAAGAACTTATCAAGAATTACAGGTACTTCACATATAACATCGCTACTCTTTATAAATTAGCTTTCAGACAACGATATTATGTTTTATTAATAAAAATGGTCTCATCTAAGCTGCCGGGTGAAAGACCAATCATTTACATTCACAAACTCCTGAAGTAGGCAGAGATGTAATAAGCTAAGATCTTGCAAAAACACCTACTGCACTTACCCGTTACTGATTTAGCTGTTAACCACGACTTCGACGCTGTATTTCTGGAATAAAATGTAGCTTATGTCCTTCATCAGCGTGCAATCTATCTTGAATAAATTATCTATTATTTTCTTGCCTAATTTTATTGTTCAACTGTTTAGGCGTGATCATGTTACAGATAAAAAGAGTAACTTTCGCATTTATAATATTATTTTATTGTCTGGATATGTCCTCGCACCAACACCCCAGCAAGTCTGTTACATCATATTGATATCGTATGGACGTGATCCCCAGGGGTGTGCGTGGTGCCCGGCAGCGGGTTCGGGCAGCAGCCTGGCACCTACCACTACCGCATCACGGTGCTGCACTCCCGCCAGGAGCTCGACTTCATGATCACCTCCATCGACCGGTTCCACAGGAAGTTCTTGCAGACTTACTCCTAACGCCGCGTCAGTGGAGGCTCATTCGGATTCCAGCAAGCAGTGACGCGGGGAAAGTTGTGATAACCCTGATTCACTTGTCTAGTACCTAGTTGTGTTTATGAAAGATAGTAAACATAATTAGTGTTTAACTATATTGTCTATATTTTACTAAGAAGTAACTCATAAGGATCGAATGGATTGGATGTATCATTTACCTTAGGTACTTACCTACCTACTTCTTTTTTATATATAGTGCAAGATAAGTTACTCTTAATAAGTTTTTAAGGACAAGTGCAAATTAATGATGTTATGTTTAGTGTAGACGATCACTTCCATGATGCTATATTAAAAGATTTGGCAAGAAGTTATTTCAATTAGATAGTTAATTAATTGTTTTATTTGCGTTTTACATTTAGCTAGCTGCATCATATCTATAGCTAAAATGGTTGGTATTGTTTTTATTTCATAATCATGGTATAGTGGTGGTGATTTTCTCTGTCGCACTGTAAACTAAAATCGCCTACCTGAACTACGTTTGTAGACTACGGGTTGAAAACATTCTATTAATAACAGTTGCAGTGCCCAATCAATATCGAAACTAAAAATATCAAAATGTTGTCGTATTTATGAAACCAAAATACTTTATCAAACCAGAGTCGAGAGTTGGTTTCTAGTAATCCAGATTTAAATTTAAAGAACACATTCGTCTGTATAATTATGAAAATTATTTTGAAATGTTGCAGAAAATTAACATTGAAACGCCATCACTGTAACAATTTTGACTGTTTGGGTAAACCTACATATTTATAAATAACTTTGTAATTTAGCTAAGCAAATTCTTTTTTAGAGAATACATAAAGTTATATTTATTTTAACAATATGACGACTATTATTACTGACAATTTTACCTCTGTCCCAGTCTGACTTATTTAAGCTCGCCAATTTATAAATAATTGAATGGCAATATCTTACGAGTAATAAGCTTTTGTTGGATATCGAAGGGATCAGCTCAAGACGTCATTTTACGCTGGGAAAGTTTATTGTTTAAAAAAGCACCGCACGTGCATAAAATCTTCTTTAAATATTTTTTTACTCGAACAAAAACCAATTAGGTATTATTTATTATTCAACATCAAAAAGCACCAGGCTCCTAACTAAGCAGAGCTTTTGTTGTGGGTATCGGATAGTTGATATAAGACTTATTGAGTACTTTGAATATTATAATAGAATCCTTTTTTTGTTGTTAATACAAAAATACACCCACAATCAAGGTAAATGCTCATCACCCAAATGTTTATCCTGACGCGGAGATCGAGCCTGCGAACCTGGCGTAGCAGTCAGGTTCACTAACCGCTAGACCAACGGTGAAGTCACAAACAACAGCAGTCGGCTCCAACGCCTTAAGTTATAGTCAAATACTTCCATTAATTATTATTACAAGTCGAGCAGCTCATTATAGCAGAGCTGGAAGCGTTCGCACAATGTGTTCAGCTGATTGGTCTTCAGTCGCGCCAGCTCTCGTTGCACCAGCTGTTCAAGTTTGCCGCGCGTCTTCGTCAAAATCTGAGCAGTGCCTTCGAGGTCCGTTCGGTCTTTGCGCCCCGTCTGATCGCTGGGGTTGGCTTGAGGTTGATTCTTGCCATGGTGCTGCAGCACGCGCTCGAGGCAGCTCAGCGAGGCTCGCTCCAGGGCGGCACGAGATCCCTTGATGAGGTCGCGCCAAACGCTGCGGATCACCTCTTGCCGCTCTGGAGTGCAAGGGTTAGAAGTAGGTCCAGCACGGTTCACTCGATTCACTGTACTGTTGTAGTAGACTCTGAAAAAAGTATGTTAATTTTGAAATACTTAAAATATCATTGAGATTTGTGAGAGTTGACGGCATAACGGAAATTACGGCGTATGGATAATATTATTGTTTCTGAGATTTTTTTTCTGACTAATGGTGACAAATTTCTGAATATACGTGAATGATGTTTTAGTCTCGAACATCCTGTCTCCTGTACAGAAAACGTTACACAATGCAATGCGCACCTGTATTCCTTGGTCATGTTTGTGTATATCTCGTCAAAGAAGGATGGTTTGCTCTCATTCACTACACGGAAGCGGGCCTGCCTTCGCTTATCGTGGCGGGAAGCTTTCGAATCTGGTGCGCGATCATTTGTTTCGAAACCAAGTTGCCCCTGATGGGTGCTCTTATGACCTGATCTCATATACTCCTTAGCGCGGATAAAGACCTGTTGAAGAGAATGCACGTAGTCAATACTTTGATTATATCCTCGTGACGATTTGACTATTGACTATTGTGAAGGAAGTCTGAGGTTATACGAGAGGTCTACGTAGTAGTTGGGTGATGTTACCTTGGTGAGTTGGTTCATCATGTTGCTGAGCAACGCGTCCACCTGCTGCAGCTCGGGGTACTGGTAGGCGCACTCCACGAGCGCAGCGGCCGTCACCCCCGCGCCCCGCACCACCCGGCCCCCCCTCCGCTCCGACCCTCGCCCCAGGCGCAGGCGCAGCCCCCCGCCCTCCCCGGTCCCCACCCCCTCGCCCCGCAGCTCGAAGGAAATCACTCCGCTAACGTCAATATCCACGCTCCAGTAACTCGGTACGAATAAGGCGACAGTCAAGCACAGACACGCATGCATTTTTCATGTGACGTCAGAGGCGGGCGCGACTCGTTCGCGCGAACATTTGGCGAGGGAAATATTATGTGTAAATAATAAAAAAGGCAGCGGCCGTGCTATAAAATCCAATGGTAATATTAAGGCGAAGTTAGACGCAAAGTAAGCAAAATACCTAGCGAAAATAAAAAAAGGCTTAATCAATGTTATAAAAACCATTTTTTGGCATAACGTAATAATTAACTATAACAGTGAACTGCAAGAATAGTTCTACTGAATGATGAGAAAGAAATTAAGAAAAATATACCTTCATTTAGGGCTGGTATTCCAACCGATAGATAAACAGTGAGAATGCATCGTGTAATAGTCCATTCGAAACTTTCCCATTTTGGGAATGAATGGATAGAAATATCGCTCCATAAGCAGATAGTAGTAAGACATTAATCACATGAGAAAATAAGATATGTAATAAGATCTGATGAAAAAATTGAGACCGGTGAAATAAATCAAAATCTATTTTTTGTCCATAATTTTTTTTTTGCATCAGGAACAAGATTTAAACAGTTGAGAATGGTTCAGAAACTCGAAAACGTTTCAGAAACGGGTAACTTGTTTTTGTTATATACGCCACTTGAAGCCGTCACCGAACTCGACAGCGATAATACATTTATAGTGGCTGCTTGTAAAATAAATAGACATTGTATTATTGTTGTAATACTTACTAGCTGTCCCCCGCGGTTTCACCCGCGGCAATTTCAGAGTTCCCGCGGGAATTCCAGGATAAGCCATACGTATAAGCCTTCCTCTTGAATCACTCCATTGAAAAAATAGCATCAAAATCCGCAGTTTTAAAGATCTAAGCATACATAGGGACAGACAGACAGCGGGAAGCGACTTTGTTTTATACTACGTAGTGATGATTTTCACTCGTAGGTAGTTGTGAGAACAATTATTTTTGTTTCGCTATAAGTTACAGGATCACGACGTCTAAGGTCCGTATTCCAAAAGGTTACTCAAGTCATGAATCTAGTTTTGAAACTAATTTCAAGTAAAGCTTTAATTTTAGAACCTTACTTGAAACGAGATTCATCAATCAACAATCAGCTGAGTTATTTCCTTATTCTAGAACTACTCTTTGTTCTAGAACGACGCTTGAGTACTAATCTATACTCAAGCAAAGATTTGATCTTTGTTTACGTCTGTCATGTCAAGACCACTCAACCAATCAGAGTTCAAAATCTCTTCTCAAGACTAGTTTCAAGTGATTAGAACCAATCAGAGTTCAGAATCTCTACTAAAGACTAGTTTCAAGCGATTAGAACTTAAAACACATTCTATAATAAGATGTATGCTTTAGTTATGATTTGAGCTTAAAACTAATCTCAAGAGAAACGTGATCTGAGTCACCTTCTGGAATACGGACCTAAGTGGCTGGAGTTTTCTGTTTTGCTACCATTATGAAATCAAAAAGTGGGTGGAGAGGTGTGGTTTTGCCGTGAGTACAATCGAGTCCTCATTTCCCGCCCCCTAGCGTCACCGCGGGAGCAGAATGAAGCCTCCGCGCTTTTAGGACCTTTAATTAATTCTCGGAGATGTGCGTCACGCAATACTATGTTGTTGTCGTAATTAATTATACAATCTTCATTCACCGTGCACGTATATCTGTATATCTTCTTTATATCTATACTAATATTATGAAGAGCAAAAGTTTGGGAGTTTGTGAGTTTGAGACGTTGTAGGAGGTAATCTCTGGATCTACTCAACCGATTTTGAAAATTGTTTCACTTATAGGAAGCTGCAGTGATCCTGAGTGTCATAGGTTACTTTTTATTCCGGAATTCCCGCAGGAACTCCGAATTTTCCAAGGGTAAAACCACGGGGTAACAACTATGTCTAGATCTACTGAACCGATTTTGAAAATTCTTTCACTTATAGGGAGCTACAGTGATCCAGAGTGATATAGGGTACTTTTTATCCCGGAATCCCCGCGAGAATTCTAGAGTTTGTGAGTTTGTAAGATAGTAGTAGGTAATCTCGGGATCTACTGAACCGATTTTAAAAATTCTTTCACTTACACGAAGCTACAGTAATCTTGAGTGACACATAGTACTTTTTATCCCGGAATTCCCGCGGGAACTCCTGAGATTGTGAGCGTTTGTGAGGTTGAAGGGGGTAATCTCTGGAGTAGAACCTAGGTATCTAAATGAAAAAAATATGATTTGCAAAAATCTGTGTTTGTCAGCAATTTCGTTAATTCTTGAATAAACTAAAACCCTTTAGCAAATATGGAAGCGGGTTGCCTTAGGGCTCAGACGATTGAAGTTTTTCACTTAAAAAACTGGGCCTTCAAACGAATCAGTCTAGATAATTCAGCTTAATTATTTCTTATTCTCTCGAGTTTTCTTTCTGATCACTTTTTTATGACCATAAACAAAACAATATAATGCAAGACCAACGTTAAAATCGTCAGATTTTGGTTTTGTATTGTCTTGGGTTGACACTTTTCTGGGCAACTTTTCCATTTTTTTCCCCATTAAATCTCATCGAAATTGGCCAATTCGGTCTAACCATTCTCGAGTGATGTCTTAGCAACGAATAGTATTTTTATTTGTATACCTACCTATACAATAGATTATTAATAATTTTTTTTTTTCAATTATCTGAAGAAGACAAAAGTGCCGGAGGGCCGGCGTTTGAGAAGTGACACTAGATATTTATTTGTGGAAGTGGATCCCGGTGAATTTTCGAGGTTAATCTTTTTATTTCGTACGCAAACGCTAGCGAACCCGCAGGAATTTAAATGAGTCCCTATCATAGATTTAATAGGTGCTTAACTACGCCAGATTTGTGGTGTGTTTATTGTTTAGTGAGGCTTGATTGTTTCGGAAGTTCAACGCGCAATAACAAATCACTCGCCTGGCAGATCTATTGTATGTGTATTTCTAACAATTACGTTACATTGTTTGTAAAGGGTAATTGATATTAGACAAATAGACAATTGGACACCAGTATGAAATGTTATTTTATTATGTTTCATTTTTTCACTTTCTAAAAAGCTTGAGGCTAGGTTTCCTTAGTAGAATAAAAATAATTGTTTGATGAAAGTCCAATTAAAAGCTTTCGCACAGAGAAAGAGTTGGTTGTTGTACTTTATATAGGACTAGCTGTCCCCCGCGGTTTCACTCGCGATAATTTCGGAGTTCCCGTGGGAATATCAGTAAATTAATATTGTAAATAGGGACTACCGTAGCTTCCTACAAGTGAAAGAATTTCCAAAATCAGTTCAGTAGATCCAGAGATTACCCCCTACAACGTCACAAACTCACAATTCACAAACTCCCATACTTTAGCTCTTTATAATATCAGTATAGATGCCAAATATTAATTGGTACTATAAAAATTTAAGAATTTGAGTATAAAAGTATGTACAGTAAAAATGAGAATAGGAAAAAAGCGCATTACGCTTCAAAAAAGTAATTAGCAAGGTCCTTCTTAAGACGTTTAGGAATACTATTTAGTAATAATAATAATTATAATCTAAGTAAACCATTCACCGGTATATTATGTTCTGCAATTTGCAAGCGCTAACCGGTTTAGTTTTTTATAATGATGTTAACATGAGAAAATATCACATTACAAATGGACGCAGATAAGCAATAACATGTTAACCCACAAAATGAAGTTATTGATACAGAACAATTTATTGTAAGTTAGAGAACGTTTTTTAACTATGTGTTTACCTAATTACATTGTTTAAATGTGTATAAAAAATTTAAACATAAAAAATTGTTGACACAAAATGGCGTTGAAATTTAAAACACGATTTACTCAAAATTTCTCCAATGTGGGTTAACACACTATTGCTTATCTATGTCCAAATATAGGTGTTATGTTCTACGATGACTGTAGATATACTTAAGGTATAGTTTCAGGAAACAGGGTGAGGTGAGCTTTACCATTTCCCCGCCACGAGCCACTAAAGTCTCGGCGTTGGTGATTTACTGGCGGCAAATAAACGTAGCACCATCACACACATCTCGTAGAACAGTAGACTACGCCAACTCTTCTCAAGCGTGCCGCAAACAAGCCCCGTTACTAGTTCTGTCCCCTTTCGAACGTGCTCTAAGTAAACCGTGGTTTGAAAACTTAGTAATACATGTTTAGACTCATGTCATGACTTAGTGGTTAAACCTATCTGTGAAGAAAATCATTTTAAGAGAACTATAGCATAGTGGTAGGGTAGCTACCGCTATCAAGTTGAGAATCTGTCGCCGAGTATCGAACGCGAACGGCGTGTTCCAGGAACCTTACTTGAAAGCCAAGTTGTATTCCTATCCTATAATATCCATCACATAATATTAAATGAGCTGTAGTTCAAAGCCTTGTCTATTAACCATTAAACAAATGCTTTATGAGATGAGGCATCATAAACTTCCAACTTCCATATTCTAATTTCTTCTCATACATATACCGAGTGGAACGAAATCGCCTCATCGTCAGTAGAAAGTATATTTTTTGAAGAACTTGCCTCGTGTATTCTAGTATACGTCTGTGAGCGCCACCTAATACACTTACGGCAACGAGCGTGGTGGCCCGACGCAATCTGCGCCCGTTAGTTGTAGCCGTAGAAAACAACGCCGTGCCGTTGTGTTGTAGCCGGGGCCCGGCTGGTAGCTCTGCAGTTCTTTATATTGGCAAAATTGCACGCGCGGCCTCGTTTGTGTGGCGATGTTGCCAACGTGGAGCCAATCGAGGAATTGTTACCATACATTCAACTGCAGAAATTTCAATATAGACATTTTGCTCTGTGACTTTAACTACAGCCTTTAGTCATAACTCATAACAAAGGTACATACTTGGGACCATATATTATATAACTAGCTTTTTGCCGCGGTTTCAGCTGCGGTAATTTCCGAGTTCTGCGGTAATTCCAGGATACAAATTATCCTATATCCTTCTCTGTATCTCTGACAACGTGCATGCCAAATTTCATCCAAATCCCTTTAGCCGTTTTTACGTGATTGAGTAACATAACATCCAAATATCCAAACATCCAAACATCCATACATTCACATTTATAATATTAGTAGGATTACTTAGTTTCACCCGAATTAATTTCGCAGTGCCCTCGGGCGTTCCGGACTAAAAAGTGTCCTATGACCTTCTCTATACCCGTGACGACGTGTGTGCAAAATTTCATTATTATCAGTTGAGTGGTCAAGGCGTGAAAGCGTAAAAAATAAACAAGCTCTAATTTGCATTTTGTAATATTAAGGATTATTCCATTTTGTGTAAAGCTACGGAGATATATTCTAGTCGCCCAATTGTGTCGCAGGCTACATAAGAGGATTCGAGTGACAGATGTGGGCTTATGTATGTATTGAAGAAGAAAAAAGGTAGACAAACTACCCCAATTTAAATTGCTACCGAGATTCGAGTTCACAGGCCCGAGGCATCACTCAAGCCGTCGACCGCGGGACTAATAAGTGGCAAATTTTCCAATATATTGTGGCAAATTTGACAATTTACGGCAACCCGGCGCGGCGAAGCGGGGGGAGTTTCGGGGAAAATTGCGTCCGCTTTCCCCTTAACGGAAACATTTTCATTTTCGCTCGCCCGTTTATTTTTCTTGTTAGGCTTTAAATATAATGTATACATTACGAGTTTTCGCCGGTTATAACGTTAGATACGTAATAGTACATTGTTATCCTAGGGGTGAAAGTAACTTATTTAGTCCCGCCCGAGCGTAGCGAGGACGCCAATAGATCGAGGGACTAAATAAGTCTTTCTCCCAAAGAACAGTGTGGTTTTCATTACGAATGCAAGGAAAGTCAAAATAAAAATAGGAATTAGCTAAAGAAAAAAATGAGTGAATTTTATTTTACATAAATCAACCATTAGGTGTGCTACTGGCCAGTAAGTATGCCCCCTATGACATAAAAAAAAAACTTGAGTTTCTGCAGTATCCAGCTGTCAGTTGAAAGCGATTCTCCCTAGGGCTGAAAAGTGTTACTTTCAACCCGCTTCTCAGGCAACTTCAGACCTACTTTCCGAGTATGAGTAATGAAAAAGTATATGTATTACTAAAATGTGGGTTAGACTAATCCTAATCATCCTTAATAATATGTGCGAATGTGAGTTTGTTACGCTTTCACGCATCAACTCCTCAACCGATCATCATGAAATTTTGCATGTACGTTGTCAGGAGTACCTACAGATAAGGATATAGAGTAGGGATCTTTTATTCCGCGAATTCCCGCGGGATCTCTCAAATTAGCGCGGCTGAAACCGTGGGGTACAGCTTGTATTATAATATATCAGTAAACTATGTTACTTTTAGTCGTATCATCAATAAAAATAAACGCTGGCTTTGCATGTTTTATCATACGAAGCAGCAAAACGGAAACGCGATAGCAATGTAAAAAGAACCTCCCGCCAGGCCTTCCGCTTCGTATAGAATATTTTATGTCCTCGACCAGTCCAGCACATCCTCCTGTAGGCGAAGGAAGCCAGCCATTGTGCGGACGTTGGGGGTCTATTTTTGGTTCGTAAACGCAAATATTGCAAACATTTTTATAACACGTATGTACCTAACTCGGTTGAAAATTGTTTTGATATCGGGTTCAGGTTCAACGATGGAGGATTGATGCTTCTATCTTACTCACTGGCGACTGGCAGATAGCTAATGTTCTATGGAGTAACTTAAGCTATTTGGATCGGAGTTCCAACGGGACGTTTCACTGGCAGACAGCTGATGTTATAAGTTGATTTGATTTGAGTTCCGAAACTCAGGCGGGTGAAGTCGCGGGGTGCTACTGGTATCCCGATATGTATGTAGATAGTTCTTTGATTCTAAAACATAAGTAGACCGTCTGCACCCGCCCGCCGGTCCCCGCCGCGCCCTTGCCGCGAGCAGGCGCTCCGCTTCGCCTCCTCGAATTGAATCCATTTGAAATGCATTGAACGCCGGCGCCGGACTCGCTACGACGTTACCTACATAATTCAATTATGAGTCGCCTGACGACCGATGAGGGCTTTCGGTTGTTTTATAATTTAGGACGATACAGCTTTAACTGACTTTCACGTTGTCATCTGATTGGGTTTCCGCTTTAGATGAAATTTTATGTTGGATTGGATTCTATTCACGTCAATCTAATCATGGAAAGAGACATACTTTCTTGGCCAAAAGTCGTCTGGGCTATTAAAATATATCTATATATTATACTTGCTGTTCCCCGCGGTTTCACCCGTGGTAATTTCAAAATTCTAGCGGGAATTCCGGGATAAAGAGTACCCTATGTCCTTCTCTGAATCCCTGGTAAAGTGCATGCAAAATTTCACGATGATTGATTGAGCCCTTAAAGCGTGAAAGCGTAACAAACAAACTCACTTTCACATTAATTATAATTTATTTCATTAATAGGCTAGTTTCCTGGGTAAAAAAATCAAAATTCTATTTAGTCCGTCAGTTAGATAGTAAAAAAATAAAAGACACGTATTTTTTGCTTTTTTAAAATAATGGAAATATGCATAGATAAAGCGCATTAAAGTTTAGGGTGGGGGACTCGTGATGTCACAGCTCGCTATAAAGTGCGAACAAACTGTAGCGAGGCGTGACGTCATGTGAAATTTCGACTTGATATATCTCCGTTATTTTTTGGTTACATAAAAAATAAAAAAATACGTGTCCAATATTTTTTAATAATCTATAAAACGGACTAAAAAAAAATTTAGGAAACTAGCCTATTATCATATAATTAAATATAAAGTAATGTTTTATTTAGCCTAAACGCAATCCAAAATATTATATTAGCAGCGGTAAGGTTGATTTTTAGCAATATTTCGAGCGTGATGTACGACTCAAAATTACAAGCTAGCAACACCACTTTTTATTATTGCCTGACACGCTGCAGTACCACATGCGTTTTTTCAATGTTTTAAATTATTTGTAGAATGTTGCCAGCGTTCATATTTCTAACAGGCACGTTCTTGTTTGTCTCGTGGCGTCGTTTTTTTTTTATTTCAGTGTTGCCATGTTGCACTGTTGCGCTGTCACCCGTGTGTGGGGCGAGATAAAATTAGAGCTGCCTTGTCAAAACTCTTTTGCTCCTGGCGGCTTGTACGTGACTGTGTAAATATGACGCTTTTTATACCGCCATTTTATTAAAATTATTACAAAGTTACTTTGAGTTTTTCATCTGTGGCTTTCATTTACATATTTCATGTTTTCAGAACCGAGTTCTTTTGGAAACTACAATATCAATGGTTTTCTGGATATAAAGTACCAAACTATCTTATTTACTCTAGAGATATAATTATACAAGAAGATTTTTCGAGTGGGCATGGACGGTCAAGTCCGAAACTACGAGGAATGTTGAAAAACTACAACTAAACAAATTTGAAAAATAATAATTTCGTCATCGGGAGTCGAACCCGTTGATTTTTAAAAGAAAAGACATTATTGTGTCATTCAATAGTTAAATTCAGGGAAGTAATGTTAATTCATGAATTACTTAAAGTTCCTTCAGCTTCCCATTTAGTGGTATATTTTTTTGGAGTAGCTCCATTAGTTCCCGACTTGGTAACGTTGCCTCATTTATTTGTGTAGATTTTATAGCACAAATTTAGAAACTAGGACAACCCTCTATGTCAGTCCGGTATTTGTTTAATGATGTCTTTTGATTGTAGTCAAGAGCAGTCAAAGTTTTACCACCGGGGTCAGGGGGCCGTAAATTACGACTACTTCGCCCATTAACGTTCCCTCACGTTTGCGGTCACGTGCCAAAACTACGCGATCCAAGTTTCACGTAAGTAATAACGCACCCCATAATATGAGGCACACACTATGAAGATACTAGGTACAACCAGCCCGGTGACACTCCACACAAATGAATTGAACTGCTGCAGTACTCGCCAACAAGTAAAGACGGCCGGCTTGGACGTACACGGGTTGTGAGCTGACAATGAGCTAACAGTTAGGTACTGTCATCTGTCAGTAAATACTTGTCACATGTAGATTTTACATGTGAAGATAAACTTTCCTAGGAATTTCCAAGAAACATTCGCTTCGCAGGGTATGAAGAGGCATGAAATTTGTGGGAGGTAGAGAGTGTCCCTTTTTATATATTCTCTATTCTTTGCCATTACTAAAGATAACACAGCATAATATGCTATGGCAGCCATTTTGGTTCCAGTTAGATATTATTATTGGACATTTTTATCTATCTTCTATAATAATAAATTTTTCATACTTAGTATAATAATTATTTTCAATATTTTTACGAGTAGGTACATTTTACACTGCGTTCACCCTGCATAAACTTTCTTTTTACTCGTTTTGAATATACTCGAGTCCTTTACCTCTTGGTACGTAACTTTTTCATTAGCTAGAAGTTAACTTGCCCTTTTAATTAGCAGCGACACGGGAACTCGGAGTTGAGCCGAGTCGACTGGAGTCGACGACGCGACGTGAAATGTTCCGAACGGCCGAGTGAAATGACGCCTCTGAGGCGTCCGAGTTGCAAATAAATGCTGAGAAAGCTTCACACTTTGTACGCCGCTCGTCTACAACTTGTTAGCTTCAAGTTGGGCAAAGACGAAGGTTTCTGTTGCGGAGTTTAGTCACATCCGCTTTAATTAGTTACATCTTGCACTTACTAGTTAATAAGAACATTCGACTCCTTTGCGAACGCTTCTTTAACGATTTCCAGTTCAACTAAGTCTTAGAAGGTAGATCCTTAACGACTTTTATTTCATAAAATGCCCTTAGGTATATTAGAATTAATTACATTTATAAGAAGCTTTATGCAACATACAGCTTAGCTGGGCATCATCATTTACTAGCTGTGCCCCGCGGTTTCACTCACGTGAGTTTCGGAGTTTACCGATTATACTTTCATATGCAATTAGTGAAAATCTTTTAATTTCGAATTACAAACGGGCACTTCAGTTTTATTTACATGCATGTATAGATGCATCGATACCTACATAGATGTATAGATGCGAAAGTGGTCGGTTAGTTTGCTTGTTAAGCTTTCATGCCGTAAGGCGTATCTGCAGAGAAGGATATAGAATACCTCTCATGACAAAAATAGTACTTACCATTCCCATGAGAGAAGAAATTGATTGAAACAATCTACATTAACGAGCGAAGCCGCGGGCTACAGCTAGTTTAGTAAGATTTCGTGTATGTTTGTTGCTTTTAATCCCGAAATTTCCTCGGGAACTCCGAAATTAATGTGAGCTACACCGTGAGGGATCGATAAAATTGGTCACAAAAGAGAATTTTGCAGAATCACCGTAATATTGATACAAGCCTGTTTCAAGATATCCATGCCTTTGGGTATGTCGTCATTACCGGTTTCCGTCATCGTATATTTTCCGGCCCCAAAGATTACGTTTCACATAAGAAACATTGTAAGTATCGAAGATATTACAAAGTTTTCGAGACCTCGATCCGAGGAAACAAATCACAAACAACGTAGTCGGCGCGATATTTCACGGAACGCAAGTTTTCCATGGGAAGGCCATAAATACTATCGCATCCGGGGGTGCGTCTCGCGGCGAACGGTTCGCAAACGGTTCTCGATTGTTATTGTGGTTTGATATGAAAACAGGCCAAGTGCGAGCTGGCGATTTTTCAACAAACATGCATAGAATACATACATAATTATAGTTACGCTTCACTTGTCTTCCGGAGGGTACGCCATGGATCTCTATATCTGATAGAAAGAAGAAAGAAAGAAAGATTTATTGAAACAAAAAGACACACAACACACAGAAAAACACAAACGAAAATTGTTCAGGTAAAACGTGAACACACGGTGGTAACACTAATTGTTTTTGGTAATTTTAAGTTCTGCCTACTGGCAACTTTTGCTTGTTCCATAAGATGGCGCTCACGCAGCGTTTATTGTAAATTACTAAAAGTTGTATTCATGGAATAAACCAATTAAATTTAACAACTGCATCTTTTATTATACATGCAGTTTAGTGGTCCTTCGAGCCGGATTAAATAGTAATTGTCCTAATACTATAAATGTGAAAGTTTGTTTGTTTGTTATGCTTTCACGGCTAAACGACTCAATCGATCAACACGAAATATTGCATACACGTTGTCAGGGGTGCAGAGAAGAACATAGGCTACTTTTTATCCCGGAATTCCAGCGGAAACTCCAAATTACCGTGGGTGTAATCTCGAGAAACAGTTAGTAGAATAATAAATTTGCTAAGATTCTTGCTATTACTCTTGCTCGTACATATTCTTAACCCTTCATATGTCTGTCAGTTCTTTTCTTACTAGCTAGTGCCCGCGGTTTCCCTCACGTGAACTTTTGAACCTTGCAATGACAGTGTATCAATCAATACCTAATCATTTTTTGGTAAAAATATCGACAAATTCATATATGCCTTCCTAACGTCTTTTATCTGATAGTATAGTCTTCCTTGCACAACCTCCACTGACACATTCTCTCACCTCGCCTCATCATCTATATCACGGCCTACTTTCTTCTGCTTCCAAAAGTGTGACTCTTCGGCAGGAAATTCTAAGGCAGCGTCGTGAACAAATCAGAGGCAAGACAAATGACTGTTGTACGCCACGGATCGACGCGCGATATGTTATTGCGGCAATGATGGATGGGGCGGGGAACGCGCGTCGCTCGTGCGGCAGCCGCGCGGCTCAAGTGCGGTTCGAGTACTGTTCCATGTTATGTCGTAATGATGCGCTTTCGATATTTGTATAATGGTTTTATTTATATTGGAAATGGATGGGATTTCTTATGGGATTATTCGACCAATGTTTTTGTCCTTCCATTTTCTTTCATTTTATTTATATGTATAGTTTGTGAATTGGAAAACTTTCAGGTATGTGTTGGTTTAAATTGATATTTTGGATAATAATAATAATAATAATAATTAATAATTAATTGATAATAATAATTGTGCCCCACAGTTTCACCGGCGTTAATTTCACAGTTCGCGCAATCATTCCGGGATAAAAAATACCTTCCTTCCCCTATTCTTCTCCGTACCCCTGACAACGTAAAATACTATATGCAAAATTTCATAATGATTGAAAGCGTAACAAACAAACAAACTCACATTAGTTAGGATTTTGCAATCTCATGCAGATCTTGCCACTTTGACCCCAACATCTGATATTTCCAGATAAAAATTAATATTACGTCCGGTGCGAACCGTCCACAAGGTAAGTTTACACTGCGGCCGCTGCCTCTATAATACGTCGGAATAATTCATAGCGGCGCGAGGTCGCCGCATGAATATGTAACACCTCCCCCCTGCAGCCCCTCCCTCACCGACGCGGGCCCCAGACGAGCCGCTAAATTCTTTATACGTACCCAGGTGTGCTCGTTACCTCGCTCCTTACACAACGGTGGCTGGACCGCGAGCCGCAGCGTCCTGTGTGCACGCGGTTTTAGTTGCTTGTAGGTTTTGCTTCACAATGTTAAGTCACACAAACTAGTACTACGTAAGGAAGCGCCGCACCCCGCCCCCCGCCGACTCGTGCCTCTCCACGCCCCGCCACGACGCAGCGGCGAACCTAGAGATACCGGTGTAGGCTGTTGCTCTGTTTAAGAAAATCAACTTGAATGTAGAATTTGAACTTCTACACCACTCGTACACCCTGCATGCGTGGACACAAGCCGTCCACCCACGCAGTAGTGGGGAGTTCAGTGTGAAAGATGTGTTCTGGCTGAGCACAAATTCGTCTGGTATTTTTTTCATGATACGCATTCAAGCAAACTGACAAACAAAATAACCTGTTCATAAAGATAAGATGCTTAAACTAATCATATCGGTCTTCTAATCCACGATGTTCGATTGACAAAACAGTGGACAAAGCTATCGAAACATAACCACAAAATGTTTTGAGTATCTAAGCTTGATAGAGGTCCATTGCTTTAATGGTCTTTTAGTTTCTAATGTTCTTTAATTTCTCTTAGTAAATGATAAAACGACGCCCTTCATTTGCATTTCTTTTCAAAAACCAACCGAGCAGAGTCACGTAGCGCGCAGTAATTTAAAGTAGGTAGATGTGAAAGTCTCAAAGTTACAGCTTCCAAGTTACACAGTCACTCGGCTGTGACTGAGGTCTCCCCCGCGTTACCGCCGGCTTCCTTGCCAGTGGGCCACCCGCAAGGAAACCAGAGGGGGCCGCGGGGTGCGGGGAGAGGTTACGCCGCGTTATTACCTTCGTTAAGACTCTCCAGATTTCAGTTCGGGCCACCGTCATCGCCTCCCAGCCAATTATCCCGCATAAAAGAGACGCACCTATGTCTCGCGCATAATGCTATCCTCCTCCAATGTATGTATTTCTTACTTTAAACGTTAGTAGCAAAGCTTTAGGTGTACAAGCAAGGGAGTGAAAGAGGAAAGCGGGAGGCGGGAGGGCCGCTCTAAAACCTTTTGAACTTTGCGTTCGAATCGCGAAGTCTCGTACCGGCACAAATTAATATTTCGGTGCGATGTTGTGTTTAATATACGCGTAAATAGGTCGGCGAGCAGGCGCGGGTTGCGATGGAAAATAGCTTTTTAAAAGTTCCGCTACGAAGCAGGGCAAAGGAAAGCGACGCGGAGCAGCCGCTGAAAACGTTGTAGCTACGCTGTTTATAACTGAATCGTAAAATACGAGGGGAAAGCTTTTTTGTTGGAGGAACATGAGACCGTGATGCCATATGAGCTCTGTAGTGCTGCGCTGACACGGCTGGAGCTCAGGGGAAATGTTGTTCATAGAAGTACAAGTGTGATTTTGTTAAGATCGCAAAAATCAAATGCGATAAGAATTAATTTTGACGAAACATTTTTAAGTGCAATAGTCTCTAACTGTTCTTTAGGGAAGTGTTAGCACTGTCGTGTAGAAACAACCTAATAACTACGCACTCTAGGTAATAGTGGAGGATCGTTGATGAAATTGTTCTTATAACATTTTAGAATACTCACAAACTCGCCACCTTTTTTCGGGATATTGCAAATGGCAACTGGTTAATTTGAGTTGATCTATCGGTTACTTTTTTGATCGAAACTGTCAAAATTTCACACAGAAAAACTAAGACCCTTCGTCTAACCTACATTGGAAGTACGTCGAGACTCGACACCAATGATGGATATGTAATATCCATTACGAAGAAGTGGAATGATAAAACGGGTGATTTGGCAAATCTTCAGGGATTTAACGTGTCATCGGAGAAAGAAATGCATTGGGTTGTCGTGAAAACTGTATTTTGGGGATGTTACTGGTTCATGTTATCTACACTTATCATTCGGGAGAAGGTATGCAAGAGAAATTTTAATATTGTGTGGGACACACCACCATTCGACACCACCCGTCATTTTATGATATTCCTTGCAGGTCAGATCAAAATTTTAATGTTTTCACTATTCCACGGCGACATTTATATAAATAGTAAGCCTTTGAAGTGCTCGCTTCAAGCAAGCGTATGTGAGAGTTACTCCGAAAATAGTACTTCCATTGATATTGCGTTCTGGCCCGAATGTAATCCGCCTTTATGGCCACGAGGGTCTGAGGCGAGCGCCCGTATTGAGGTTATGCTTTAAACGGGATCAGTCGGAAAGGGGTTATCAAGTCGAAATTGTATCCAAGATGACATTTTTTTTGCTTTCGAGTATTCAAAGGTTTACTAGAGATGTATTTTAAAAATCTAAACAGTTTAAAACTGAAGAAGAGGAGGGAAGTTAATTTAAAAAAAATCTGTTTAGGTACTCGTACGACTGTTTCACTAGCCATGTGCCTGAGTTTACATTAGGTAATTGTGTGCTGTCATTAAAAGGAAGTAACACCTATACTTTCTTCATCGCAATTTGTAAACTGCAGGAACATTTCTACAACAGAACAGTAAGAAATTGCTTGTTACCTCTTTTCTGACTCATCCTGTAGTGTGTAGTAAGTTAACTTTGATGTGACAACTTTGTCAATGGGCATGGCCTGTATTGTAACAGTACTTATTGAAGTTCGCTCTATTAGTTCTGTTTTTGAAAACAGCAATGTCCGAATTGCAAAGTTGCGAAACTCACCGAACTTTGAAGTGCCGTTCACAAAACAGTGAAGCGAACTCCGCATCAAAGCAGCCGACGTGCGGCTGTCGGCTTTAGTTATTGACTGAATAGTTTTTCATTAAAACTCTCTTCGAAAAACTTCAGACTTTCTTCGGAACTTGCGCGTGTCCATGCTCTTTTAATGAACCCAACTATCTGAACTCAGATAACTTTTATAAATGCGACTGTAAATTTGTCTGTATGTTAAAATGTCACTACTCAACCTATCGTCATAAAATTTTGTATAGAAAGAAGAAAGAAAAGGTGGTTAATATTACGTTGTCATCGGTACAGAGAAGGACAAAGGATAGTTTTTACTTGAATTCCCACGGGAACTCCGAAATTAACGAAGGTGAAACCGCGGGAAATAGCTAGTACACACGTATAGTATATTCAAGTAAGGCAATTGTGAAAACTCGGTTCAATTCTGAAGCAGTTTTTTCATGCACTAACCATTTAAAATAAAACCGAACCAAATATTTTTAACCACAAAATAAAGTTGGTTTGAATAAAGAAAATTATAGAATTTCAAAGAAAACACCGAGTTATCTGGTAAAGTATGTGTTATAATAAATATTATCACCAAGTTTTAAGTTCGTAGGTCAACGGGAAGTTGGAAAATCCTACAAAATGTTTGCGTGAAAGAGTAACAAACATCCATCCATCCATCCATCCATCCATACACACTTACAAACTTTCGCATTTATAATATTTTAATTAAGTAGGATGTTTTTAGAAACAAAAAATACAACTTTTTCTACTCCAACGATAACCTACTCGATTCTAGATAAATAAAAAAAAATTGTGTCCCCCTTTAGCTGCATAAAAATTAAAAATATTTTTTAACAATATTTGAAGACTGTCTTCTGCGGTTTGTCTGTAAAACCCGTGTGACAGACGACGGACAGACCAAAAGGGCTCCGATTGGAGTGATTGGGCCCTTCTGGTACGTAACCCTATAAAAACGGTCGTAACTCGTAACGTTATACACGTCGTAGTCTAGATTATTATATAGGCTTTGTTTCATCGCTATTATTGTTTCACGGAAAGGAAACCTCAATAATAATAGCGGAATAATTAATGATACGAGTAATTTAAATATCAGTAGCAGCGGGCTACAGCTACCTGAAAAATGTAATACAAAATGTATACCTACACAGACAGACTTAAACCTACGACTTCCGACAAACAATACAGCGCCTGTAAAAATAAACAAAACAGCGGACAGGAGTCTCGCTAACAATACTAATTAATGTAGGCTGAAAATATCCGCCTTCTCTTATCAAAATTCCTTTCATTTAGAACTTTTGTTTGTTCGGCAAAGAAATAAAAATTCAAGAAGACGTCGAGATTAATGCTGCGACAAATCTTGTCTTGAATAAATTGGACATTATTTATAATACTTAACTAAGTGAATAATTTTTTTGGTCTTTCCAAATTACCAAAACGAAAAAAAAAAGAGTAAAATTTACAAAATTAAAAGTCAATAACTAAATCTAATCCGGAAATTGCCTCATGCAAAAGGTAGCTTTTTCAAACAGTGAAAAGGTTTTTCACATCCACGCTCCTCTATCGGGAACAGAACCTAGCACTTACTGAAAAGAGTTTAACTCTAACGGCCGCTTTTAGTAGTTGTAATAATAATAATAATAATAAGTAAGTTAGTTAAATGTCCTCAATGACCACAGGCTTGGCGAAATAGGTTTCATAGGTTCCGGGTTCGATTCCCGGTGGAGGCGGACTTTGTATTATGAACACCGGGTTCCACTTTTCGTGTCTAGACGTATATAAAGTTCCACGTTTGCTTGGTTTCCACGATACAAGCTTCCAGCTGAATGTAAGATTACGTGTGTTGTGAAGTGTTATTATTATTATTAAATGTGGGGATCGAACCCGCGACACCTGGCGTAGCAGTCAGCTCCACTAACTGTCAGACCAACGGTGCAGTCAGAAATAACACGAATTCATTGAAACTGTAATGAATTGACTTCTGACTTCACCATGACTGCGGGATGTCGGGGCAGTTGTTAAATCCCGCATTTAAGGGGCGCTAATAAATATTTGATGCGGACTCACTTCGGTACTGAGCACGCGAGCCGAGCGCCCCGGGGGACCAAGGGGCGGCAGGGGCGGTGGCGGGGACGGGGCGGGCGATACTAATGACTACCTTTGTAACATGATGGGCGATCATGTGGCAAATGGCATTTATAATACGGCTTGTCAACTATACACACGCAAACTGGTGACCAAATTGTTTCGTTTTCGTTTAGAAAACTCTCCCAATGGGCATGTGGAATAATTTTTATTTTTTATTCCGACTTGTAGATTATTAAAAAATATTGGACACGTATTTTTCTTTTTTACGTAATCAAAAAATAACGGCGATATATTGAGTTGAAATTTCGCGTGACGTCACTATTCTAACAGTTTGTATGGCGGTTTTAGTGGTTAGTCACGTCACGACCCCTTCACCCTAAACTTTAATGCGCTTTATCTCTGTATATTTTAATTTATTTAAAAAAAAGCAAAAAAATACGTGTCTATTGTTTTTTTTATTTTCTAACTGACGGACTAATTAGAGTTTAGATTTTCAAAAGTAGTTCACATCCCCATTCATTCAATTAATATCGGAACCAACGTTATTTGTGTGTTCAAAAGTGTCTTAATAATTTTGTGGATCGTAATTTTGACTTTACACACAGTGTGATGATGAAATTTTGATGGACCTGAGGTTTGTCGATTCTCGGGGAAAATAGAACATACCTAGTTTATTCGTCGTCATGGGCACTTGATACCCTTTCGGTTTCGTATCGCCTCTTCGGCTCGCTCTACAAACGAGTACAAGATGATGATGGATCTATTTAGATTGGCTAATTGAATCGATCCCCGCTTGAATCAACAGTAGGTGATATTGACTATTGGCCAGCGAGAACCCTGAGCGTGGGATCAGGAAACACCGCCATAGTGCTCGCGGAGGCCTCTTCGTCTGTGATTAATACTGAATGAGATCGTTCCGAATTACGAGTTGCGGATGTTGCCGTGTATCGATTGGCTGCTCATAAATACGGCAACGACGTTCAGTCGCCGCTCGCCGCCTGCCGGGAGACTATTCTGGATGATGGTATTTCACGAGGCTTATACGAATCTTTTGCTATATTTTGATGTCATTGAGCAAAAAAATCTCCCTTTCTTCACACAGAAATTAAATCAGCGTCGACACCAATGACTGCTTAGATTGTCATTGCTATAATTTTGTGTAGGTACGTACTGCTAAATTCTGTTCTTTATAAATATAAGGGAAACTATCATTGTCTAATAGTGTAATCTTGAAACCTAAAATTATTGTATGTTCTTATGGCTGTTGTTGTACTAAATAAATAAAAATAAAATAAATAAAATAAAATGGCATATGGACGAAGCGTTTACACACTTTTTAAGCTAAGTAGTTTTTTTACGTCAGATAATGTTCTTATGCATTTAACGTGATTAAAAGGATATAGTATTGAATTCTGGACAGCTAATTCGCTGCAGTTAATTGCATACCAAATTTTCAGTTTATTAATTAAAAACTCTTATTCCGATAGCACAATGCCATCAAAGGCGGTGTGATTGTACCTGCACGTATTGTTTATTAAGAATGGGATGTCTAGAATTGAGCCTCAGTCGACTCAGTAGTCGTCTGTGCTCACTTAAAAGAGCTTTTATGTGGATTTTCACCCGAAATCCCTCTAGTAAGGTCTAGTGCGCCTCCAGAGAGGCAGGTGTGTAGGCCGGCGCGCCGCCACTCTCATACATTATGTAGGCGCACCGCTACCCCAGCCATGGCCTTCTGAGAGCTCTCCTAAATTTCACTTCACTTACCACCTACGGCAGCGAGAAGCTCTCTCGTTTTAAAAAATAAAATGTACACTTAGAGCCTTTAAACGTTGTCTGTCTGTCAATTTATTAGAACTCAAGATACCAATACACCTATTGGTAAAAAGTTGTAGACAGACAGACAGTGTTGGTTGTGTTTTATTTTTTCAACTTCAAGAATGACCAAAATTGAATTACTACTCTTATTAAAAATGTGGTAAATATATCATTTTTTTGAAGAAGCGGGAATCAAATTTGATGGAGAAATCCGTAACATTTTTCATTTCGATTTCACATAGGCCATGATTAAGTACGTTTCAAGGTTCGTGGATAATTGAATTACGAGTAAATTAGGTACACGGCCCATGAAATTATCCTGTCATTTTCGTGGGTTGCGTCCCGGAATACCGCGGCTGGACTGGAGAAGGTCTCGCGCGAAGGTGGTGCAATCTTAAAAGCATTCATTTCAGCCGGATCCACCCGAGCTCGTTCCTGCTCCCGCCTCACTTTTATTACGCAAAAACTGTTTTCCAAATGCTTCCGAATGGATATTAAACGACCGAAGTCTCTGTGTTAGTCAGCCTTAATGTGGGAAGTCACGACATGTTTCAACTTGAGCGAGACTCACCGCATAAAAGTTGAAAGTTTTTTTTTTATGTTCTGTCCATTCGTCATCTTTAGAGAAGATATCAGCTGCAGATCTTTGGTCGGAACTTTGATGGGTTTTGTATGAAAATCACAGCTGCTGATGTTTTCCATCCATCCATATTAATACTACTAATATTAATACTAGCTGTTTCCCGCGGTTTTACAAGCTTTCATTTTGGAGTTCTCGCAGGATTTCCGGGACCAAAAGTAGAATGTCCTTTTCTGTACCGCTGACAACGTGTATGAACATGATGAAACAAACAAACAAACTTACATACGCATTTATAATAGTTAGGATTACGTACCTACCTATATAAATACGACAGTTACTGTTTATCTGTCAGTCTTTTATCTTTTCACGCTTTAGCTACTCAACCGATCATCATGAAATTTTGGATAATATCAGGGGGACCAAAAGATATAGGATACTTTTATACCGAAATTCCAGCGGGAACTCAGAAATTACCGCTTGTGAAACGACGGGGTACAGCTTGCGAGTAATAAAGCTTTCGTGCAGTCAGAAACTCGATCCCACGAATGCAATAAAATTTCCTTGCGAACATACCTCTGAAACGATATAGCTGTAATATTGTAGTACAACATGTTCGGATAAGTTCGGACAAGGGGTAAGAACGGTTATGTATTTTAATCCCCATCTATTTGATCTTTTATTGATTCTTGCATCATAGAAATTCTGGGTGGAAAAATAGCGTTAATACTCCACTATGACTGTTGGATTCCTAGATTGCAGGATAAAGAAGGGTAGGTACTAGGTATCCGTACTTGCCCCATATCTGAACTTGCCCGAACCTACACTTGGAGGTGGTCCATACCGGACGTCTGCGTCTTTATTGAAACTGATACTGTTAACAGTCTGATGAACTAAAGTCGAATGTAGAGCCAAAAACGGCGTGCTGCTGGGGCTCTTTTGGTTAGCGGCGGGTGGGCGTTTTATGTATGGTGTGAATTTGGGTGGCGTAAAGATTGAAATTGAAAGAACTTTATTTAACACAACACATGGAGGATTGCAACATACATTAAACAGAAAAGTATGTATGAGGGACCGCACCCCAACCGCCAAACGATCAGAAAAGCACCGGGAGATCGCAAGCACACCAAATTGGCGACTGAGAAACACACTGAAAGCGCTTAAAGAAATTCAAATTTTTAATGAGGTCAAAATGAGTCATACCACAGATAATATAATACTATCATACTTATTGATAACTAGTTAGAATATAGAATTTGGCTTTGGAAGGTGGCGTGGTGGTATCCAGACTCGGTCGATGTACGGCATTGTCGAAGTCAATTCTATCCTTTGATATTGTTATTCTTGCAAGTCAAAGGGCATCCGAGAGGGAATATTTAACAAGCTCTCATCGGGATTAGCCTCGACACAAGGTGGAGTGGATTAGTGTGTGTGATGCGATAATAATACCGTTAAATATACGTATATTACTATATCAAATAAGCTCCTTCAGTTACATGACATTTACTTATTTTTAACGTAAATGCAACGATTATGTGACGTTATTTTTCTTTTCTTGTTTAAACAAAATTTAAAAGTTTGAAAATAATAATTTGAAACATAAAATCCTCAAAATATAAGTAAATTATACTCGGAGAATATAATATATTAAACTCAAAATATTGAGAGTACCTACCTAACTACTTACGTATATTTTTAGGAAAGAACTGCCTGTGCACGAGGCACCGTGTGTCACCTAGCACCCCAGAATGCAGGCGGCGCGGCGCGGCGGCGTATGTTCAAGGTTCATACGCTTTGAATTGACACACACAATAGGTAGGTACAGTCACTAGTCGCATCTGATTGATTTTAACCTGGCATTGTAATTTAAAATACAGTGTAGAAAATTGAAATTTTAATGTCAAACATATTTCGGATTCCTTGGTAGTCCTTCATTTTCAGTCCTTTTAATTAACCGTGACTACCTAAGCCACTACAGATTTTACGGCTTACGAAATATAAAATTTAACAAAAGATTACTTGTTTATTTTGTAAGGGGTAATCTCTGGAAATACTAAACCTATTCAAAGGTTAAGAGGAGTCCCAAAATTCACGCAGTTAAAGATATTTGAAATTAAAATCAATAATTTCAGAGCTTTCTTTATCCAAAGTTACGAAATATTTGTTACTATAAAATACTAGCTGAGCCCCGCGGTTTCACGGGATAAAAAGTATCCTAAGTCCTTCTCTGTACCCTTGACAACGTGCATGCCAAATTTCATCCAAATCCGTTCAGCCGTTTTTGCGTGATTGAGTAACAAACATCCGAACATCCACACTTTCACATTTATGATATTAGTAGGATACCATGTTTATATAAAATGTTCGCTTACCTATACGTAATGTGTTTTGGCATCACACGTCACTTTGGCTGTCTTTTGGGTCTATCAATTTTCCGATCACTTCCTGAAATTAGATCGAGTTGAAATTGAGCACACAACTTTGGTTAGATAAAAAACCCGATAAAAACCTAGTTTAATCCCGAACATTGCAGACTTTTATAGGGTTTAATCCCAAGCTCCGGGTTTATTGCCCATCTAATATGTATATATTCATGAAACACATGAAAGCTCTTAAACGAAACCTTGTTTTAGTTTTTGTATACATTTTGTCATTATCATATCGCACTGAGCAAACAGTCTCGCAATCAGTGCCGGTCAATTCAGTGCGGTTCAAATCTCTTTGCTCGGCACAATAATGTCGCAATTGCGTGAAGTTTGCGCTTTGATTGACTATTTACTGTGTGGGAAGGGTGACCTCAGTGACAGCTGTACACACACGGGCCGCAGCGGGTCTAGGAAGGCTGCTGAAAAATTCACTAGACTCGTCTCGCCGACTTGCACCGGTGTGTACAGAGCGTAATACATACCGAACAATTTCGTTTTTCCTTCCTATTATCAGGTAGCTGTGTTGTCGGTTGGAAAAACACGAGAGAGTTTTCTTGGAAGCCGTAAGGATAATAACTTTTGTGTTAATGTAGAATACTTTGATAATCTTAGCAAAGGCTTCGTTTACTTATTAAATAACTCTTAGGACCATTTCACACTGTGCTTTGACGACGGTTTATAGCACGACAGTCTGCCCGTCAGCTGCTCTCGCTAGGTTGCAGCGACAATAAGCACGGCCACACTCAGAGTAGTTACTTAACATCACTTAATTTTAACTTTTAAGTAAAGATTTTTGAAACAAAACTGCCGCAACCAGAGACGTTAATTAAATTAATGTTAATTGGCATTTTACTAATTAAGTTACTCGTTTTTGGAGTCAGAATCGTTTCCCAGGCGCACACCGTTGTGCTTTGAAAACAAAAAAAAAGGGAACGATGGGTACAATAAAATCAGGTAAATCATGATTTAGTTTCTAACCGCCGCACTCAGAGTCGACTTTAATGATTACTTAGTTAAGTATAGATTTTTAAAACAAAACTGCCGCAATCAGAGACGTTCAGTAAATTAATGTTAATTGGCAGTTAATAAGATGTAACTTAATTAGTTAAATACTAATTAAAATTAATTTATTAAACTTGTCTGATTGCGGCAGTTTTGTTTTAAAAATCTATATTTAACTAAGTAATCATTAAAGTCGACTCTGAGTGCGGCGGTAAGTCCTATGATTATGATGTTGTTTAACCACAACGACGCCGGTGTCGATCTGTCGTCCCGATACAGTGGATACATGCTTTTAAAATCAAAGTTTGTTTTCAACGACGACCCGATTGGCGCAGTAGGTCACCATGCCTACCCGCTAATCAAGGGGTTCCGGGTTCGATTCCCGGTGGGGGTGGACTTTGTGTGATGAACACAGGGTTCCATTTTCCAGTCTGGGTGTGTTTATATATCTATATTATAATACACATATAAGTAATTCTATGTACCCGACATAGAATATACCACGTTTGCTTGATTTCCACGACACAAGCTAATAATAGCTTACTGAGGGATCAAGTAGATCTGTGTGTTGTGACGTGAATAAAAAAAAAGTCCTAAAGTTATATAAAATAGGTAAATTACACTCTTTTGTACATACATGTGTACATACACACGAAAGATTTCCAACGAAACCTGTCTCTTAACAATATGATCAACATTTTATGTTGACAATAATGAGGAGAGTATCCTTAATATGGTTATGGTTAGAGGGCCAATTCTACTCACGCAGGACAGAAATACCACACCGTTCGCATCGATAAAGGTCACTCCAAATATCCAGGTCATCGCGATGGCAGGTAGGCTTAATGCAGATGCGTGTTGGAAACATTAAAGTAAAAAATATTGTCTATGAAATATTTACTGTCTATGCCTATGCATTCAATGTCAAATTAAGTGACTCCAATAAATCTCCGTCGCAAGAGCACTACGCATTTTTACTAACTGGCCCTTCTACGAGTTCTACATGGTCCTTCAATCCGTGAACAAGTTTATAGTGCTAGTCAAAGTGTCGCTTAACGATTGTGGTAAAAAAAGTGCATAATATCGGACATTTAATTTGTGTCATTTGCTGAGTGGTTGCTACGTGACCTTCAAAAAGTCATCGCCGGCATCCATTTCTGCCAGCCAAAACGTCTGCAGCCACCAGTACAACGTCACGTCCGACGAAAAAGACGGAGCTACAAGTGGAAGCGAACAAGCACGAAACTCAACACTATTTCACGAAGCGCAGCGAGCATCCTGCACTGTCTAGCGCAGCAGAACGCAACGAGTGCGAGTGAATAAGCAAACAACAGTCATCGGCAATACTATTTCCGGTATCGACTTCAATAATTGCAAATCACGTCGTAAAATAATTATTGTGGTTACGTTACGTGTCATCCATTTTTTTATCAACGTGTTATAATTATATTCGTACAATAATCAATCTCAAAGACTTTAAGCACCTTTTATACGTAAATAAGTTAGTTTAGTAATTACTAAATAGAATTAAGATAGTTTGTTTAAATTATATTTAGGTAAAATAAGGTTACAAAGTTAATAGTGTACGTACAAAATGGAGGATACTAAGTTGCTACAATCAAAACGATCGGCAATAAAAGGGTCGATAACTCGGCAAAGAATTACTCTTACGCAAGAATTTCTTAAAAGCGCATCTTATCAAATGTTGCTTCTTAGGGAAGAACGCTTAAATACGCTTTTCAATGATTACAACAATATATGCTACCAGTTAGGAGACAAAGAGGATCCAACATGTACCGAAGAAACTTATTTCGAGTGCATCGATTTCATACGGACGCAGTTAATGTCTTTTGATCAAGGTGATAGCAAAGGCAATAAGGTTTCGAATAATAATTTAAAACTTCCGAAAATAAAAATACCAAAATTCTCGGGTAAGTACTTAGAATATAAACCATTTATTGACCTGTTCACATGCTTAGTTGATAAAAATCCAGCTTACGATCCTGTGCAAAAGCTAGTTTACCTGCGTTCCTTTGTTAAAGATGAGGCTTATGATATTATCAAGCATCTTCCAGTCGTTGGCTCAAGCTATTCACAAGCCATATCCATGCTTAATGACAGGTTTGATAATAAACATAAAATTGTGTTCGAGCACATTATTCAGCTTTTAGACATCCCTAACATTAGCAAACAAAATGTTGTATCTTTAAGAGATCTGATTTCAAACGCGAAACAGAACGTTGCAGCTCTCAAAAACTTAAATCAGCCTGTAGAACAGTGGGACAGCATACTTGTGTGTATTTTGTTGCGCAAATTAGATAGAAAAACTAACCTCGAGTACTGCCTTCAACATGATTCCACGCAAAATCATACTTTTACAGAGTTCATTAAGTTCTTAGAAGAAAGGGCGCTTGCTTTGGAAAACTCATCAGACAACAACGTAAGAGAAAGTAAGCCAATGAAGTCTACTTCTGCTGTTGTAACTACAAAGAATAAACAAAATTGCATGTGCTGTGGTAAGAACGATCATAAATTATTTAATTGCCCCAAATTTGCTTTGGCATCGATTGATGAAAGACACGCTTTGGTAAAAACCAAAAAATTATGCAAAATTTGCTTGAATAGTCATGCTGGTATATGCAAGTTTCATTTCAAATGCGTTCACTGTAAGCAGTCTCACAATTCATTACTGCATAATGAGCAAAATCCCACTGCTTTGCTTTCACACTTGAACAACAACAGTCAAGTGCTTTTACCAACAGCTAAAGTTAAATTAATCACCAAAAACGGTAAGCAAATAATTGCTAAAGCTTTATTAGATTCAGCTAGTCAATCGTCATTCATTACAACCAGCTTAGCTACTAAAATAGGAAAAAAGATGTCTTGTAATGCCACAAATATCATTGGTATTGCAAACACTGAAAAGGTTATCAAAAATTCAGTGCGATTAGAGATATTTTCATGTATTTATCCTTATAAAGTTGCTTCTGAACTGCTTGTTGTGGATAAAATAACAACAAACTTACCACAGACTGCATTTAATTTGTCACAAATCAGCTTACCAAAAAATATTAAATTAGCTGATGACACATTCTTTGTAACAAGCGAAATAGATATTTTATTATCTTCCGATATATTTTTTCAGGCGCTGCTTCCACAGCCTGAAGAATTCAACAAGCTCAGTGATCCTGCACAACCCCGTCTCGTTCATACGCAGTTCGGCTACATAGTCGCAGGCAACGTTCCGGTTCGACCTCTTCAAAATGCTGCTGTTTCTTTAATTTGTCAGCAATGTGATACTGACATAAACAGTACATTATCAAAATTTTGGCAATCAGAGGCTGTACCAGAAGTATACACTGAGCAGCTCACATCTGAGCAACAATACTGTGAACGATATTTTAAAAACACAGTAAAACTCGTGGACAACAAATTTGAAGTTTCTATGCCTCTAAAAACTTATAATGTCCATACATTAGGCGAGTCCTTAGGATTAGCTCTTAATAGGTTTTTAAATCTTGAAAAAAGATTCAAAAAGGATAAAACTTTATTCCACGAGTATCAAAAATTTATTCATGAATACATAGATCTTGGCCATGCAAGCTATGTCGATATTAGTAATTATGATCTGTCACGAGATGTTGTCTATTTTTTGCCACATCACCCCGTCATACGGGAGAATGCTGTAAGCACAAAGTTGCGCACAGCATTTGACGGATCCATGAAAACTTCAAATAAAATTTCATTAAACGATATTATGTTAAATGGTCCAGTAGTACAACCTGAATTATTTGACATTTTAATGTTATTTAGATTACATAAATATTTTTTTGTTTGTGACATCAGGCGCATGTACAGAAATATTTTAATTTCCAAAGATCAAAGGTCATTACAGAACATTCTTTGGCGAGACAGCCCTGATCAATCTATTAAATGTCTGCAATTAAATACAGTCACGTATGGACTGAAAGCTTCATCATTTTTAGCCACAAGATGTCTTAATGAATTAGCATATAGATTTCACAATGATTATCCTCTGGCTTCACCTGTAATATTAAATTCAAGTTATGTTGATGATATTTTGTATACAGATAGCAACATAGATAATATAATACAGGTCAAAAAACAGCTCATTGATTTATTAGCTAAGGGTAGCTTCAGTCTGCACAAATGGTCAGCCAATGATGCCCATATTCTTAAAGATATTCCAGAAAGTCAGCAACATTTTGGAGAAAGAATTATCCAAAATGAAATTAAAACCTTAGGGCTGAGTTTCGATATAAACTCTGACTCCTTTAGGTTCACTTCTCCGCCCAAGCAATCTGTAAAAACAAAAAGGCAAATTTTAAGTTTCATTAGTAAATTTTATGACCCCTTGGGATTCATTGGTCCAATTCTGGTTCATGCCAAACAAATTATGCAAAAGCTTTGGTTATCCAAAACAAACTGGGATTCCAATCCGCAGCCTGTTTAGCAAAAAGAATGGCAATCTTTTTATCAAAATTTAATTGAAATGCAACCTATACATGTACAGAGAAGTGTGTGCAGTATAGAGCAACCAACTGATGTGCAGTTGATCGGTTTTTCTGATGCTTCTAATGTAGCTTACGGCTGTGCTATTTACTTGAGAATAACAGATCAAAATAGTAATGTAAACATGTCTTTATTATGTTCTAAATCCAGAATAAATCCAAAGTCTAATAAATTATTAACTATACCCCGTTTCGAATTAAATGCAGCATTATTACTGTCAAAATTAATAAAAAGAGTTTACAATACGCTTAACGAGAAATTGGCAATTAACAAGGTACATCTTTTCACAGATTCTCAAGTAACACTAGCCTGGTTGAAAACTGATCCAATAAAGCTCAACGCTTACGTAGCCAATAGAGTTAAAATGATTTTAGATTGCACACAAAGTTTCTATTGGGCATACATAAAAACAAATCTTAACCCTGCTGATTGCTTGAGTAGAGGAGTCAAGCCGAGCGACTTACAGAACCATCACTTATGGTGGTCTGGACCTCAGGTCATGTCTAACTCTGACTATGATTTTAGTTCTGATTGTAGTTTTGAAGTACAAATAGACTTACCAGAGACAAAGCCAGCTGTGTTGAGCGGGACGGCTTGTGCAGTATCGCACAGCGCTAAAGAGGTATTTCTAGACACATTTATTAATAAGTACTCTAACATTAATAAAGCTCAACGCATACTTGCATACGTTTTACGTTTTTGCAACAATATCAGGAAAAATAGTGTTAAAAATAAGCGAAACTTTATTACAGTTGCGGAACGCAACAGTGCCTTGCTTATTCTCATTAAACATGAGCAATATAAATATTTTTATAAAGAAATTAAATCTCTTCGAAATAGTCAAGCTATAAATTCACATATTAAAGGGCTTAACCCATTTTTAAATAATAAAGGTTTACTAAGAGTAGGTGGTAGACTGCAACGATCTAATTTACCTTATGCTCAAAAGCATCAAATCATATTGCCAAAAGAGTCTATCGTCACTCGTTTAATAATTCATAATGAACACTTAAAGCTGCTACATGCTGGTCAAAAGCTTGTTCTGAGCAGCCTCAATCAACGCTACTGGTTAATAAATGGTTTGCGTTCTATTAAAAGTGTCATACATAAGTGTTTAATATGCTTTCGTTTCAAGGCTCTCACAGCCCAGCAGCTGATGGGATCTTTACCTCCTGACAGAGTCAATATGAGTCGACCATTCCAAAAAGTAGGTATAGATTTTGCTGGTCCTATCTTAGTCAAACAATCTCGCGTAAGAAGCGTTCTTCAAACTAAAGCCTACATTTCATTATACGTATGTTTTGCAACAAAGGCTATACATTTAGAATTGGTCTCTGACCTTTCCACAGACACTTTCTTGGCAGGTTTTAAAAGGTTTATAGCTAGGCGAAATGTACCTACCGATGTTTGGTGTGATAATCAATCTACTCACAAAGGAGCAAATAACAAATTAATTGCATTGTATAACATAACTAATTCTAAATCTAACAATAAATGCATCTTACCATTAAATTAAAGTAAATTAATGTAAATTAACTTTCAGTATAACGTTCAAAATAGTTATATATAATATCATTGATTATGTTATGTAAAAGTAGTTACTGTAGTAAATAATAATACCTACTACAGTCAATAAGGATTTACGCTCATAAATACACCCTAAGTACAGTGTACTTAACTACTCATACATCAAAATTAAATTATATACTTTGTAAGCATAATCCATTTCAATGTACCAAATCTAAGCATAGTATAATTATACTTACCGATGTACTTTAAAACTTACCAATTGTATACCTTGTTTTATACTTATAGTAAATACTTACAATATTTACTATCAATTTTAAGTGTAACGATAAAATAGCAAGGATTGTAAGCAATACATAGGGCAAATAATTAAGAAAGCTGTGCATAGAAATAAGTGGTTTATTCAATTAATTGTTTGCATAACATTTGCAGTCAAACTTGATGTCTCTAGCAGAACTGTTAACAACAATCCATCCAGATTAGCACTTTGAACCCAAACGTTCCTCATACAGTCCACTCAAGATCGAAGCATTTGTTGTTGTTGGGAGTATGTTGGAAACATTAAAGTAAAAAATATTGTCTATGAAATATTTACTGTCTATGCCTATGCATTCAATGTCAAATTAAAAGTCTCCAAAAAATCTCCGTCGCAAGAGCACTACGCATTTTTACTAACTGGCCCTTCTACGAGTTCTACAATGCGAATGTCGATATATGTGGGAAGGCCCTTCCCGATAGAGAAGCGAAACAGTTTTGTGTTTTTCGTGAGTAGAATAGGCCCTCGTCTCTGAGCGTTGACGCAATCTCGTTATTGTATGATGACATTAGTGTGTTAGTTGTTTCGAGAACCTTTGTACATATTATATATCCAGCTTTTAATTATGTTAACGCGAAAGAGGTCGCAATTAGCTCGAGACGCTGACGTGGCGTTGCGGGCCCTATGTACAGATCTATAGTATAGTAGGTATAAACACTCACCCAGTCGAAAAGGTGTCAAACTGTCCACGAGAACGAAAAATAATAAAACTATTTGAATTCAAGGATAGCAATGTGGTTAAAAATTCTAACTAATACTACTAATATTATAAACGCGATAGTTTGTAAGTATGTATGGATAGATGGATGGATGGATGGATGTTACTCTTTCACGCAAAAACTACTGGATAGATTTAAATGAAACTTTACAATAATATAGCTTATGCATCAGATTAACACATAGGGAATCACGGAATTCTCGCGGGAACTATGAAATTATCGCGGGTGAAACCGCGGGGCACAACTAGTATTACATAAACGCTAATGTTTTTTTTATTTTATTTTATGTGTGTTAGTTTCGAACGCCTTAACTACTCAATCGTTCGTCATGGAATTTGTGGTGGATGGATATTGGATGTGTTCATAAAAAGATATAGTATAAGAATGTCGCGAGAATTCGAAAATTAACGCGGTTCTATAAAAACTTTGAAAGGAAGTTTTCTTTTTTAATCTTTTTATCACAATCGGTGCCTATCTAAAAACTGTCGTAGCGACTTGTTGTTTTTCTAACACGTAATTGTTCCACGCTGAAATAAGTAGTGCCATTTTAGATAAGGCCAAACGTTACAGTCGTGGTAACGGAGTAAACGAAGGAACAACGAACTAAAAGGTTTGCATTAACGACCTAATAACTCAGGCTCATTTGTGAGCATCTCACGGGCACATTACTCCCGCCACTCGACTGTCCGCTCGTTGCGGCTCTTTATGACGCCCTCTACCCCGGACCCTAGGGCTGCCAACCGTACTAAAATATATAGTAGTAGTAGACAGACAGACAACAAATAAAAAATGTTTTTTTTTTTGTAAGTACCGTATATACTTTCATGTGCATTAAGTAAAAAACGGGAATTACAAACAGACAATTCAATTTTGTGTATATATGTATGTAGGGATGTACCTATGGATTTATGGATGTACCTATAGATTGTTTACATATACCGGTAGCGTAATAAATAGGTAAGATAAGTAGCACTAATTGTACAAACCTGTGTGGTTTCTTGTGCACTATTTGGTAAATAAATAAAATAAAACTGTTTCCCGCGGTTTCATCCGCGTTTGTTTCGGAGTTCCTGCGGGAATTCCGAGACGAAAGTACCTCATGTCCTTCTCTGTACCCCTGACAATGTGTATGTAAAATTTCACGATGAGCCGTTAAGGCGTGAAAGCGTGACAAACAAACAATAATATTATGTATTATATTTCGATCAGTCCTTACACAGTGCCCAAAGTGCACGAAAATATAATTTTAAGCAATTTATAATGGAAAATACTTAATTAAGCTTGTTTTTGTCTTGTCTGTCCTTCCTTTACATGGTAAATCGTAATGAAGCGCCGTTTAGACTTCACTCTATGCACTAATGTAGTTAGAATGGGAAATAGGCTTTTTAATACAGTTGCTCAAAAAGTGGCGTATTGCAGGGACGTTTAGCGTTCGGGATGTGGGCTATTACATACTCGAGCTTTTTGTTTACCTTTCCCGAACTCGTGCGTTCTCTTTGCCAACTGTCAAAAATGGCGACACGACTTTGACACACTTTTTGCATTGCGAAACGTAGGTTTCGCATTACTAATACGACTAGCGCCATCTCTTGATCACAGTTGGAACTTAGTTGAGTTTGTTGTGTTTTTGATATTTTATTAAATTGCTTAATTTTTTCGTAACTTTATTAAAAATAGTTGTTCAGTACACGTGCGGAAGCGTCATTGCAACTAGTTCCGACTGTCAACCCTCACCTTCGGCTGCGCCTCGGCTCGGGTAGACATTTGTCGGAACTCTTTGCAATGACAGGCTTTCCGCACTTATAATGAAATATACTATTTTAGCTCAGATATAGTCGTCCCACCCAATTGGAATAGCAGGTGGAATGTTGATAAGTATTCAGTACTAGCTGCCCTCTGCGGTTTCACCCACGGTAATTTCGGAGTTCCCTCGGGAATTGCCACGGGAAATTTCATGATGATCGGTAGAGCCGTTAAGGCGTGAAAGCGTAACAGACAGACAGAGTCACTTTCCCATTTATAATATTACTAGGGATAAATAAGGATAAGGCATTAGTTATATTTAAATAATTAATTCACACTCTTCTAAAAACAATCTTCAAAGTACTATATTTTCTTTCAATGTTACCTACTGCTATGTTTGTTATACTTTGGGCTGGAAAATACTATATTTGCCCAAGAAATAGATGGCAACCCTACCCAGCCCCCGCGCCGCGTGACGCCACCGCCCCCACAGCCGGCCCCCGCGCACCCCGCCGGCGGGGGTGCCGGCGTCACGCGCGTCATAACTGGCCGCTATTTCACGCGTTATTGCGCCTCTCTCGTGTCTGTGGCCGTGTTATGTCCGCTGTAACGTGCTCTCACTGCTTATGAGCCCACTAACGCCCGAGGGCCGGGACGCTCTCCGGCGCGGTCAATGATCGAGATTATATGGGTTTATTTATTTACTAGGTGTTCCTCGCGGTTTCACCTGCGTTAATATTGGAGTTCTTGTAAAAATTCTGAGATGAACATACCCTACATTATCCTTTTTTGTACCCCTCATAATGTGTATACGAAATTTCAAAATAATCGGTTGAGTCTTTATAGCGTGTAAGCATAATAAACAAAGAAACTCACTTTCGCATTTATAATAGTAAGGATTTAAAGTGAGAGGATAGAAAGAAAAAAAAACCAATTATTTTTGTACAGCACACGAGATAAAAATTCAAAAATAAATAACTGAAAGCATAGACATTAGACATACCCACCTATCTCCTGCATACTCTGCGAAAAAGGTCGCCAACTTAGCATTAGCGTATAAACTCGCGGGTACCCAGCGCTGGTTTGCAGTTGGGAGCCCGTTATCACGTACGGACGAAAACAAAAGAAAACCAAAAAAATATTGAGTAACATTGATTGTTTTGTTTATAAATGTCCATTTCAGAACAAATACAGTAATTCCAACGCAGACAGTGGATCGGTTGGATGAAGCTTTGTATTATTCATTCATTGCTCGGGATCATGACGAGTCCGCCCCCAGGGGTGGATCGGATCGCACGCGGTCGCTATATCCACATATTTTCTAGAATTACGTATGTTCGTTTGCATACGGTAGCCGGAAAAGAGGCAACGAACTGGAAAAGTATCAAAGTCCTGTCTATGTTCCAAAAAAAATCAGTAGGTACTAGGTAGTCATTAAATATTTGTTTGTTTTTATTATAAAAGAAAAACAGGTTTCTTTCTTCGTCTACCGGGAACGGACAACAGCTGAATCGTGAACTGTTGTTTTTGTATTTTAATAAATAAATAAGTTTATAAATATAATATTCTTTACTTATTATAAGACAAGCTTCGCGAGGCATCCACGCGCAACGAGGCAGTATCCAATACCGTTCGCTTGACTGTACCTACCAGTTACATAGAGCAGATAGAAAGGGCATCAACATCAACTAGTTGGAAAATAAATGAAAACCAGTGTCGCCGAGTGATTTTGGTACATACACCAAAGTAATATATTCATTACGTACAAAAGCATACATTAAGGGAATTAAATTTATTAAATTCCACATGGTCAGATTTTTAATAAGTCATAGCATTCAACATTCACAGTTGGGCATTTTTAACCGACTTCAAAATTATCAATTTGTATGTTCGAGTTCAACTCCATCATTGTTTACGCACAAGATTGGAATTCCATTAATAATGAAACTCAAGCAATTTAGTATAAGTTTTTAATGCGGCAATTTAGACTGTAGAACAAAGAAAGGTCGTGTCCTTTCGCTGGACGTATGCAACCGAAGTGATAATAATTTTTACTATCGACGCAACGGTCAATTTATATTTTAGATAAATCTCGATGGTAGGTAGGTACCTCGCAAATATTATTGGTTGCTATTATTGTGCTTAAGGCGCTTTAACAATCATAAATAGACGGATTTGCAAAATTCTTTTTTTGTTAGAAAGGGGTTTATTTCGAAATGATCCCATTTAAATTTCATACAGATCTGTTGATCTTTATGAGACAGACAACGGAACTCTTGAAGTCGGGTACATTTTTTTTGTTAAAATTTTGCTTTTGTGAAAAATATTTATGCTTGGGATGCTAGCAAAGGAGTTTTTGGGAAAGTTGGAGCATTTGCTCTTACTTCCTCTGCAGCCGCGGCGCGCCTGCCCCGCCTACGTGGCCTCCCTAGGTAATATTTTCTCTGTGATACCCATGAAATATTCTCACATTCCGCGCATCAAACTATTACCCAACTTTCTCTTCTGTCTCCCATCTTTCCAAATGTTTAATACGATATGATTCCACTCGAGCCCCGCGGTTTCAGAACCTTGGCGACAAGTCGAACGGATTCTTATTCGAGTGTGTTTAAAGTCGTTTGTCGTTCGGCTTCGCTGGGAGCCGCCATTACCGTCGGAATGACGTACGGGCCGGGCCGGCTCGCGCGCGGAACATATTTCAGACCGTGCCGGTTCCACGTGACCTGCTGACTAACTTTTATATTTATTTTCAATAGGAGTCTCCGCTTTATAACCATACTCTTCGTTGGATTAGATGGGATTCGGTTGGATATTTGAATAAGTTACGGTTCCTGAATATTGTTGGGTCGGTATTAAATCGGTACATAATGTTTTATTCAATACTTTAGCTGTTCCCAGTGATTTTAACTGGGTTTATTTCGAAGTACCCGCGGGAATTCCGGGATAAAAAACACCCTATGTCCTTTTCTGTACCCCTGACGACGAATAAGCAAAATTTCAAGAGGTTAAATCCGCGTTAATTTCGGGTTTCCCGCGGGTATTTTATCCCGGAAAAAGAATCTAATGAACTTTTACGTACATATCTATAGATATAGTATAGGTAACTTTGACAGCGTTTATGCAAAATCTCATGATGGTTGGTCGACTAGTTAAAGCGTGAAAATGTAACAAACAGACAGGATTACTTTCGCATTTATTATATTAGTATGGCTAGTGTGGATTAGTCAAAGTCTCCGTACGATACTTTCGGGATTACTCGTAATACGATGTTGAAAGATGTATTTCAGGTTTATTGACGTCAGAAACGAAAAGTAAGCCTTCACTTTGTACTTGTCTATCCCGTCTTGTCCTCGCCGACTTGATAAACGGAGCCTTAAGTCTAGTAATAAAAACAGAAATGTAATAAAAATAAAACGGAATATCCCATCCCAGTTTGTTACTCCAATCTTTTGTAACGTTGCATTAGTTTTTGGCAAAAGTTTTTTTCTGTTGTTAAAGCTGAACTCTACCTTAGAGCCATGTAATTAAGACAGGAATTTGTGTGTGACTTGATTGTAATATCAATCTGGGTCGGAGCAGTAACTCAGTCGGTACGTGAGTGAGTATTGGAAGTTGTAATGACGGAGACGCAATAGATAGGTAGGTACCTACCGCTAAAAGTGGAGCTCCAGCCGTGCAGGATATCGACCCTAGCGGTGAGTGCAAGTCACTTGTAGTGCTCGGAATGTCACTTTAAGAGACTAGGAATTTGAGTCTCAGCCATCACAGATGTATTCATAAAGCAAGTTCGTTTGGATTAATGAATCCAAGCCGGTCACAATTTCTTTTTATAAACGAGAAATAACGCAGTTTAGCATCGTGATGTATTTTGGTAAAAATGATGATAAATAATAATCATGTTACTTATTACTTGTGGTTGAGGCGTGAGGGCGTGACAGACAAACAAACAGACTTTCTTTCGCATTTATAAATTGACTAGCTGTTCCTCGGGATTTGATGATGGGCGGGCAGAGTTATTTATATATTGTAATGTTTTTGAGGGGGAGTATAGTGTGTAAATGTGTAATATAATCTTTTAAATGTATAAATATAAATATAATGTAATTTACTAACAATAGGTTAAGCAATGTTACTAACAAAATGATCCAAGTTGGTTATGAATAAATAAATTATTATTATTATTATTATAATAAATTCAAAAAATTCAAAAATTGACTAATTGATTTTAAAAGTTCTTTCACATAGGAAGCTACAGTGTTTCTGAGTGACACATGGTACTTTTGATCCTGGATTTCCCACGGAAACTACAGAAATTAACACAGGTTCGTCACGTCCATGGGGAATCGACTGTGATAAAGTTATATAATATCTAGATTACCTATGTTTTATTCCGATTAACAATGTGCTTAGAAAAAAAAATCCGTAACTGTTACAAAACAAGATACCTACAGTATCCTTGATACGATTATCGCAGTTTTCTTCGGTATAACGTTTGGAAGCGAAAACAGATCGAGCGTAATCGGTGTAGTATTTGCGTAGTCTACACATTGATTTACTACTAGACGGTATATCAATGAGTCTATGAGTATATGGTGTGGTATATCAATGAGTCTACATTTAAATATGTATCTGTGTTAGCAAACTAATCACATTTGTATGCCATATAGGAAGTACATACTAATTTGAACTAACTTCAGAATAGTTCCGAGAGCTATAATCACCTCTCAATTCAAGAAACGCTACCAGGTGATCTTCTCAAAACGTCGTTAAAACCAGTTACACCATGTAGACGTAGAGAAAACGACTCGAAATTCAATAAGTCCGATCAATTAGAAAGGTGAATAATCCACACGACCAAGGAAGAAGCAGATTGGTAATAGAAGCACGAGAAACAAACGATTAGAAGAACCCTCCTTTATTACTTAAAATATCTTTGAGAAACCATCTGTTAAGTCCGCGATGGCGCGGAGCTAAGAATGTAATCTAAAGTGCGTCAGTTACCTTTGATGGTGGTGGTATCCGCTTCGTGGGGCCCCAGTCTTCTTGCTTGACACCACTAATTTGGATTCACTGAGCACTTTTATACAATCTATCATCTACTAGTTTATACTAATACCCCGAAAATACACTGAATAGCTTTTAACCATTAATAACCGAATTAATAGTAATAAAACTAGGGAGCCGACCGATCTCCACCTAGCTGATTCAAGTCTCAATTTGTTTTACCTACCCGACACAAAATTTATAAAAGCCACTATGCAATTATCATTAGGTTTTTATTATCTACCCTCCTTTATGTATTCTAAACACCATCTTTGAACATTTGTGCCAGATTAATAAAGTGTAACCGTTAAATTCGATTTTTAACCGACTCCCAAATAGGAGGAGGTTCTGCATTCGGCTGTATATATGTTTTTTTTTTTTCAATATTCGAACGCCGCCGCGCCTTTTCAGTGGAAAAATAAACAAAATAACAAGCCGCTTCGGTTGGACGTGTTCCGGATTCTTTTTTTCTCTCCTGATGATTAACCGTGAGCAAACAGTAGTATAAAAATAATTTTAATATTGCCTCACGAACCTTGAGATTCAAATAAAAAGGAAAAAAATAATCACCACACCATATGCTATATCTTTTTCTGTACACAAGGCAACGTATACACAAAATTTCATGATGATCGGTAGAGCCGTTAAGGCGTGAAAGCGTAACAAACAAACAAACTCAAATACGCATTCGCATCCTTAGATAGTGAGTAATTTTATTTTTTAAATGTACGCTAAAACATTTTTATTTGAGCAAAAAATCACAAATCCATCACTCCTAAAGCATACACACACATACCATGAGTTGCAGGTACGTATGTACGTATGTACACAATATACGTACGTACCCGGTACCAGTACTGCGCCACGTGGCGCCTCATCACTCGCATCCATCAGCGCTTAAGCACGACAAACGTCACCAACATTTGCCAAACATCGCCAACAACTGCCGACTGTCGGCCGCGCCCCGCGCCCCGAGCCCTCGCCCCAGCACCGCAACTTTCCCAATTACCACCGCATTGTCGGAATGATTACGGAACTCACTCGGTGAGAATCCAAGTGAATTTATATACGTATATCGTTCAAGTGAATTTATATTATATCGTATTCTTATTTTAAGTTAATCACTTAATATATGTATTTCGTTGCTTTTATCCTGAAGTGTAACACTAAATTGATTAGTGTAAATTACTTGTATTCAGAAATATACAGAACTACTGTTCCCCACCACGGTTCCACTCACAGTAATTTCGGAGTTCTCGTCTCTCTGGGAAATTCAAGATAAAAATTACCCTATATTCTTCCCTGTACTCCTGACAACTTTCGTGCAAAATTTCATGACGATCGGTTAAGCCGTTAAGGCGTGAAAGTGTAACAAACAAACAAAGCAACTCACTTTCCCATTTAATAATAATTTATTATTATAGACATTATTAAGGACGTAATATTTAAAGAAGGGCTTTGTAAGGAGGGTGTCCGGTATCTGATCCTCGTCTCAAATATCTAAAAAACATAAAATAAATTTTTGGCAAAAATTAATTGAATTGAAAATATTCACGAAAATTGAGCACCTTAATTCAATGCCGCTGGAGCACTGTCAAATCAAACTAACAAATCACTGACAATTTTTTTTGTTACATCTAAGCAATAGTTATCTAGGGTTTCAATAAATCCCTCGTTACGCCCTTACACCCTGTATAAACTGAATTATCATTCTAACTCTCTAGGTCGGTCGGCTATATTATGGCGATGATAACGATGCCGAACGGAATTTTTCATTGACAATACTCGATCATACTCCTGATGAAAGTGAAGTGACATACGAGTGAGTTCTCAGAATACCTCGTGCTGTGGTCGCAGCGAGCGCCGCACATATATCACGGGCGCGTCACTCGTGACGTTTATTGGAGATGAATTAGTTCCACACTTATAAGTATATGGCTACTTGAAACATTAGTTAGCAGCGTGTGCAGCTGACTGTCTGTGTGTCCGGCTTGGCTGACACACTGGCGGAATGAATCATTTCATCAGCTGTTGTCCACAGATGTACCCGGGAGAAAAACAGAGTATCATAAGGAACTATAATAAGTGACGTAGAGCACTTCCCGGGTCTCCATTTTTTTGTGAAAATAACGAAACTTTAGTCTTGTATCGTGGAAATCAAGAAAATCATTTGCTATTTACTACCTTATTTGTTTCATACCTATTATATGATATACTGGCTCCGAGACTTTGGAAATTCTAAATATCAGGGACAATAACCCTAACTGTCTGTCTGACTGTCTGAGGGTCAATTTATTTTTTAATCGGTTCGGTAGTCCCAGATATCATACCATACCTCCTACAGCCAAACATACTTTAACATAGCGTGTAATATTATACGCCCCAGGATCAGATAGCATAACCTAGTGAGTTCCTAGGTAGTTACGTTATGAGGTCTCCCCGCTGGGATTCGAACCCGGGATCTCAGTTTACAGAGTGGAGCGGTGTGTGTTCACACAACTGGGCGTCCGTCCATCCGTGGGCAATGGCGGCCGAGCAGGGCGGCGGGGACGGTGCGGGGGGCGGCTGGAGTTATTGCGGTCACGTCGCTAACTTTAGCAGGATGTGGAGGAGGTGCGGTGCAGAGGGGGGAGGGGCGTCGGAGGAACGGAGGGAAGGGGGAGGCAGGGGTTAGTTTAAGCCTTCCCTCCGCGGCACGAATAGCGATGAGTCGATACTCGATAGAGGTTGATAATGATTGGCAAATGCCGAAACAGTAGGAGCACGTCCAGCGCGAGATTAGAGGAAAAACTGACTCCAGTGTAATTAAGGGCGGCTTCAGGAAGTAGTTTCACTTGAACTGGATCGGAAATCTGGTCATTGTTATTACACAAAGGAGCTCGTCAATTAGGTTTTCTTGTACAGTCGGTAACGAACGCTCTACAAACTGTCGCTTGTTCTTGCAGTGCTAACGAGGTCAAGATGTACTCTTTGATACTGTTATGCTTATTTATTACCTTTATATAGCGATACGTTTATGTGTTAGTGTTATTCAGTTTTCTTTAGAGCTTAATAAAACAATAGTTACGTAAGATGGATAGACTTCGCGAACTGACAGCGAGATCAATTACTGTAACACAACTAAAACGGTTCAAATACTGCCATAGATTACTCTTTTCATACATTTACCGCGGAATAAATCATGTCCCGGCGCCGCGGCAGGCTGTAATTAACCCTCGAGCGCCTTCGCTGTGGATTACACCCGGCCTCCCCCGGTGTCGGGCCATTAACTTTTATTTCAACGGATGTCCCCGGAATACCAAGAGAGGCGCGGACCCAATCGAACGAGCTCCGACTCGGCCCCTTTGTGATTGTTCGCGTTTAAAATTAGTCGCGTCACTCGGAGCGAGCCGACGCAGCTCCGGCCAATCAAAGGGGAGACATTTCCTTTATGAAAACAATTTTGAAAATGGAAAAGTGTTTACTTTGTTCTTTCGATCCAATTTTTCGGCGGACAGTATTTTTTTTTCGCATCGACTGAAGTAACGCTATATAGCAGTGAGTAACAAACAACTTTGAATTATCGTGTACTAGTTGTAAAGTTGAACTTAATAAAAAAAAAGAGAAACCTTTATTTACCTTTATATTCGATTTCTCGGCGAACGCCCTTCATCAAAAGTCACTCATTAAACTTTACATCTTGTATGGTTCATATTGTATAGACAAATCTTCACTTCATCTCGACGATAGCTTTCCTTCTCCAAAAGACGTCAGCAGACGACAAACAATATTCCTCGTCTAAGTCACTTCGACTTTGCAATGTAAACCTGTGTTGTTTACTTTGTTTCTACTAAGATCTCTTCGATTTGGTTTGATTCACAGGGTCACTCCGGGAACTCTATTCTCCACTGCTCTTTTAAATAACTTATTCAGGTCCATAATGAGCGACCACGCTTCAAATTTCAATACCGTATTCCGTCACTGGTGAATAGTTAATACCACGGAATTATATTAGTTTATACCTTGACAGGTAAGTACAGAACCTGCTGCATTTGCATACTGTTCTAGTATTAACAATGGCTAAGTAAAGCGAGTAAATGCATCGCTTGCAGTGATTGTTGCGTCGATAGTGCTTACTGCATGCTCTACGGAAATCCTAGGGTTGCCAATTGCCATTTACTAGTGCATAACTCCTCAGTCCTGGACAATTGTAGCCTAATAACACTGTGCAGTCGAGATCGCTCCTACTGATTAGCAAGTCTAATTGGTTGTGGAAAGAAGTTAATTGATTCCATAATTTTTTTTATTTCTTACTTATTTCTTTCTCTCATTTGTTTTTTTCCACAAAAATGATCTGAAACTCTATAGTATCTCATTTTACATTAAGTTTGTTTCGTGACAAGTTGTTCACCTCGCCTCAGCTACTTGGGAACCAGTTGTTTTTGTTTGAAACTTTAGTTAAATACTGTTCTTCTTCCGGAAAGTTTAAAAACGATTCAACTTTTTGTTTTAGTAGGTATAAAGACTTAACCTCGACCCAATATTTGGATATGTGAGGTCCAATTGCCTGTTAACTGTGATGTAGGTAGATATAAATATGTAAGACAGGTAGATATGTATTATTAGCAACGACCGTTTTGTCTGCAATAAACGAGTGCAACGAACGTACGTGTTTCCTTTACTTCAGTGGCGACGAGTAAAAATATTATAATTTAGAAAAAAAAAAAAATACATAATAATAATAATGTCGTGCGGAAAAGTGAGAGAATTTAATGTAAGATCTGGAAATTGGTGTCTTTATGTGGAGCGCTTAGAAATGTTTTTTAAAGTGAACAAGGTGGACAAAGAGATGTGGCTGCCGACGCTTATAGCGGGAATGGGTGACGAAGCGTATGAATTACTGAGTAATTTATCGAGCCCTAAGAAGCCAGCCGAATTGATGTACGAACACGCCATAAAAATATTACGCACTCACCTGCAGCCCAAACCATCAGTAATGGCGGAACGTTATCGCTTTAGACAAAGGCGACAAAATGGCGAAGAAAATATAGCAAGCTATTTAACCGAATTAAAAAAACTGGCTAGGTACTGTGAGTTTGGTAGCAGCTTAGAAGAAAACTTAAGAGATCAACTAGTCTGTGGAGTCAAAAGCGAGGTCATTAGGCAACGGCTATTCGCCGAAGATAATTTAAATTACACAGCAGCCATCAAGTTAGCGAGCGCATTGGAAGCGGCGGAGCGAGACGCGGCGGCCGTGGAGCGCGGGGCGGCGTGCGGCGAGCTGGGTGTCGGCGCGGGCGGAGCGGCGGCCGCTACCGCGAGCGCCGTGAACGCGGTGACGTCAGCGCGTGCGCCGGGCGGCGGGCGGCAGCGCGCCGGGCCGAGCGGCGGGAGCGGCGACAGGAACGGCGCGCCGTGCGAATCATGCGGTTGGCGGGGCCATAGCAGTGAGAATTGCCGGTACCGGACGTTCGTGTGCAGCAGGTGCAGACAACGGGGCCACCTAAAGCGGGTCTGTCCACAATCCGCGGGGCGGTCGAGCGGGGCGCGGAGGCGAGTGAATCACGTGGAGACGTCGCAACGCGAAGAAGTCGAAGATAACTCTTCCGAAGTGGAGGAGGAGATGCATACTCTCAGCTTAAACGCGTATAGACCGGTAAGCGTCACGGTGTTAATCGATAAAATTAATATTAAAATGGAAGTAGATACTGGGTCGTCCGTTTCTTGCATAAGTAAAACTACCTACGATAGATATTTTTATAAGAGAAAGTTAGAAAAAAATTATTTAGTGTTAAAATTCTATGATGGTAGCAATATAAAGCCCCTAGGATTCATTAAACCGTGGGTTCAATATGAAAATATAAATAAACAGTTGGAATTGTTTGTAATAGAAGGGGGAACTACTTCACTTTTGGGCCGACAATGGCTATCGGAATTAAAAATGGATATCCCTAAATTTTACAATTGTAATTTTAATATTAATAATGAGAATAGTAATCAGTGTGGTGATGACTTAAAAGTGTTACTCGATAGTTTTAAGGAGGTGTTCAGCGGCGGACTGGGGCGATTCACGGGCGGCAAGGCAACGTTGCGGCTGCGCGAGGGCGCCACGCCGGTGTTCTGCCGCGCGCGCTCCCTGCCCTACGCGCTCAAGGGCCGGGTGGACGCCGAGCTGGACGCCATGCTGCGGGAAGGCATCATCGAGCCCGTGGACACCTCGGACTGGGCCACCCCCCTGGTACCGGTACGTAAGGCGGACGGAGGACTTCGTATTTGTGCCGATTATAAAATCACACTAAACCCCGTCTTACTGGTCGATAGATACCCTTTGCCTAAAATCGATGACCTTCTGGTTAGCTTGAACGGCGCCCAAATATTTTCAAAAATCGATTTATCTCAAGCTTATAACCAAATAGAACTAGATAACTCGAAATCACTGACAGTAATTAACACACATAGGGGTTTATTCATGTACAATAGACTAGTATTTGGGTTGTCTTCGAGTCCGGGCATATTTCAGCGGATCATGTCAGGACTCCTAGGTGATATACCGGGGGTAGAGGTATTTTTGGACGATATCATCATAGGTACGCGGGGGGGGAGTAGGCAGCATCTGTCCACACTAGAAAACGTATTACGACGTTTACAAGAGCATGGATTAAAATTGAAAAGAAACAAATGTGCATTCTTAGTACAGGAAGTAAAGTATTTGGGTTACATCATAACGAAAGAGGGAGTTCGAGTGGACCCCGAAAAAGTGGCGGCCATTGTAAAAATACCTAAACCGAGCGATATTTCCGAATTGAGATCCTTTTTAGGGTTAGTTAATTTTTACGCTAAATTTGTGAAGAACTTGAGTACCATTCTGTTCCCACTATATGATCTTTTAAAAAAGGATGTCCCTTGGAAATGGAGTCACCAGTGTGAAGAATCGTTCCGGGCAGTAAAGCGGATATTAACCAGCGCGGAAGTGTTAACACACTACGACCCGGAGAGGCCGCTGGTGCTGACGTGCGACGCGAGCGCGCGCGGTGTGGGCGGCGTGCTCACGCAGCAGGGCGCGGGCGGCGCCGCGCGCCCCGTCGTGTACGTGTCGCGCGCACTCAATGCGGCGGAGAGGCACTATTCACAGATAGAGAGGGAAGCCCTCGCTATTGTATTCTGTTTACAAAAATTTCATCAATACCTATATGGCAGACGTTTCACCCTGCGTACTGATCATAAACCCCTGGTGAGCATATTCGGGCCGAAACATGGAATACCAGCAATGGCGGCGAGCCGGCTACAGCGCTGGGCGATCATCGTATCAGCTTATACATATGACATAGAATACGTGAACACTAAGCAGAACGGCGCGGACGGCTTGTCGCGCTTGCCCGTGCCGGGCGGGGCCGCCGACGAAATGGTTATACCCGAACAAACATACTTACATTTTGCGCAGAACGCCTTGTTATTAGATCACAACACCATCAAACAAAAAACGGCACGAGATACTATATTAAGTAAAGTGTTAATGTATATAAGAGACGCATGGCCGGCGGATAACGAGATCAGAGAGCTTCAGCCTTACTACAATCGTAGAAAAGAGTTATACGAAGAGTTGGGTTGTGTCATGTGGGGCTACCGCGTTGTAATACCCGAAAGTTGTAGGAATAAGGTATTGGAAGAGTTGCACGAACCCCACATGGGTATAGTAAAAACCAAGGCGATGGCTCGGAGCTACGTATGGTGGCCGGGCGTCGACGAAGCGGTCGAGGCGACGTGCCGGCAGTGCGCAGTGTGCGCGGCGGAGGCGGACGCACCGCCGCGCCACGAGGCGAGCGCATGGCCGTGGCCGGCGCGGCCTTGGTCGCGGGTTCATCTTGATTTTTTAGGACCGATTTTTGACAAGATGTATCTAATCATGATAGACGCTAGGACGAAGTGGTTGGAGGTGTTTCCGGTCCCGAGTACGGCAGCTGGTCACACTATTGATAAATGTTATGAAGTTTTCGCTAGATGGGGCGTACCTAAACAAATAGTTTCGGACAATGGTCCACCCTTTACGAGCAGCGAATTCGCGCAATTCTTAGCGAAACAGGGAATAGAACATGTGTTTTCCGCCCCGTATCACCCAGCTTCTAACGGGGCCGCGGAGAATGCGGTGCGGACGATAAAGAGAGCTATCAAAAAAGCACAGCGACAGAATGCAAATATTCACGGGTTCCTAAACACCTTTCTACTACATTATAGAAACACGGAGCATTGCTCGACGGGGGAGAGCCCCGCATCACTCATGCTAGGAAGGCGTTTACGTACGAAACTAGATGCCCTGAGGCCGGTTAGGGAAGACAGGGTCAGGAGGGCGCAAGAACGACAAAAAGTGCAAAACGGAGGAACAGAGCGTACGTTACAGCCGGGGGACGAAGTGTGGATGAGACAGTATCAGAGGGGACGGAAGTGGGAACCGGGCGAGGTTACCCAAAAATTAGGTACTACGGACTATAGAGTCTCGGATCAAGGAGGTAGGGAGTATCATAAACATATCGATCAGTTAAGACGGCGGACGCGAAGCTCTCTGGTGGGCCCGGGTAGTCAGGCCGAACGTAGTTCCTCCGAATCGCCACCAGGTAGCCCACGGCCACCTACTATGGCCCAGCAGGGGCAAGAGGACGGCGGAGCAGAAGAAACACAGGGGTCACCGAGGCCCACAGGGCCGCTAGAGCCAGCGCCCGACGACTGCGAACAAGTAGTCGCGACACCGCCCGTGAAGTCGCCTCAGTCCCGCCCCATACGAGAATGTCGGTTGCGAAACCCTCCCCGTTACAATCTGTAATATAGCATAGTTAGTATTAAGTATCATAAGTTAAACATTAGTAATATTAAGTTAATGGAACTGTAAAATTCGCATTTATCTTGCTGTATTAATATTGGTAAGCATTAATTAAGGGTGGAGGGTTGTGATGTAGGTAGATATAAATATGTAAGACAGGTAGATATGTATTATTAGCAACGACCGTTTTGTCTGCAATAAACGAGTGCAACGAACGTACGTGTTTCCTTTACTTCATTAACCAAAGATCAGGAGATCGATCTCAGGGATCAAAATAATCAATAAAGAATAAAGATATACATAGTTTGGTCAAACAAGATATGAATATTATATCAATTATCACAAGCATCATGGTGATGAAAAAATCATGAGGAAATCTGCTCATGTCAGTCTGAAAACTGAACCTTTTATGTAGACTATAGTTCACCTCGTGCTCCAGGTTCCAGTGGTCCAACTGGCAGCCCTATTCGACTAACGATTGGATACCGTGTGTGAATAGCGAAAGCACGGAGTGTCGCAGATGTATCGACACTTGCAAGCATTGTGTCGACGCTCTAGTACAACAGCGCTGTATCGAGTGAGGGCGTTGTGTGGATCCTCCGGCGCTATTGGTAGTAGAAATTCTACAAACAAAACAACAATTAAAGACGGCAACAAAACGAAAACGTAATAATTAACTGTTTGTTTACATTTAATTAAGAATTTCGCATCAGTGCAGAGTTTGCATAAGGGTGTTTTAGACCAATATAAGCTCACCGTTTATTCTTGTTAGTCTCAATGGAAATTTGAACTCAATGTAATTAAGCTTTAATATAATAGTAATAAATAATAATAATAGATCTCTGCAATGTCAATGTTTATTGTTTATTTATGTCTATATATCTATTTATTTTCCACTTTTCGCAAAGCTTACAGCTAGAAATACAAAAGTAAATTAAAAAGAACGGTTAGAAATAAGGTCAATGATCGACTTTGACACATATTACAAGAGGATAGGACTTTACTTCCCAGAGGTAGACAGGCACGATTTGAATGCTAAAAATTTAGAGTTAAGTATACCTACAGGTAGGTACATAGTATAAAGCAGAACGCAAAACTCTAATCAAATTCGAAAGACAAGAATAGGAAAATAATGCATATAACCAGTCAAAGAATTCATCAGCAATTAATATTATGACTATTAGCAAAGCCTCTTCTGGGTATTATGCTATTCATGAGTTGTGCTGTTGTGTGGGCTCACCTGGAATCGTCTCATTTCTCTCGCCAGCTGTACACTGTACAATGACTAACTTATATTATAACTAAATATATAACTAACCATTAAACTATGGCCGGTTGTTCGTTGGAGGATTGTTTGTTTGTACGTACGTATTGTTAGGCCGGAAACGGAGCGGCGCGCGCCGCCGCCGGTGCATTGTGCGGTCCCTAACTTTACAGTTGGGTTATCTTGACAACTTATTGTTTCACACAAAAACCCTCGCATCTACAAACATGAATGTTTAATTAGTTTTTTTTAACAATTTATTTATTTATTCAACCAAAGCAAAAGGAAAGAGTAATGCTAAATTACAAATAACTTATCCCCACATGTAAGTAGAACAGTAGATATTAAATACAAAAACAGTACCCACCAACCTAAAAACCTAGTAATTTGAAACAAAACTCATAAGACTTAGTAGTTTCATAATTACTAAATAGTAATCATCTAGAGTCCTTGTCAATACCAATTAAGGAGCCCAAATTCGATGGGGTTACGTCGTTTAATCACGGACTTGCCATGGCCACCTTCCGGATCCATCATCAGATCAGCTCCATGTCAATTATGACATTAAGTACCTATTGCATTGTCATCCGAACTACGTATAGGTACATACAAAGTTTCAATTCGATATGACAAGTGGAAGTTGTAGGTTAAAACTGACTTCTAAGATTTTTAAAGCTTTTATGTAACTATGTATGTAACTGTGTTTGTACGGGTGAAATTTTGCAATTCATTTTTGAAACAGATATCTTCAACTGATTGAGCTGAAATTTTGTATACACGTGTAGTTTGGATGACAATGCATGGTTTATTTTTTATAGCGCATTTGAATAAAAGCTTGTTTTATAAACAAAGTTTTTAAAAAAGTTTTCTCTATCGAGACTTATTCATTATATTTTTTTATAGTGTTTATTAACAAAATTACAATATAACTATTTATCATATTGTTAGTTACGAGTGAAACTAACAAAATAGGCGTGTTAATTAACAAGTTAAAGTAGGTAAGTGAACGAACACACGGGAAAATATTGTGTTTAATATATATTGTTATTGACAAATGAACGGATGCGGTGCGAGTGAGCGACGCGACTCGCGACCCGTGATGTGTGAATACAAGCGACGCCGCGGGCGGAGGATTAAGCATGATGGATGGCTGTAGCGGAGCGGGGGCTGAGGAGACCTCCCTAGGGCGAGGGGGAGGCGAGGTATTGTGTGAAATATACGGCAATACTTACTGAATGAATGAAAAATAACTGTGATGAAAAGGTTAGACACGATCAGTACTGAAGTAGGACGATAACCGTGTCTACAGCGGCCCAACATGTAGTGGGAACCTAAACCGACCGACACCCACTTGTACTCGTAGATAACTATTTCGTTGGAACATATTGCAGACTATAACAACACTAATAAATTTAATACAAAAGGTGAGTTTGTCCATTAAAAATAAAATTATTAAAAATTAAGTACCTACCTAGTCTCATTTTTGTCCTCAAATTGATTATTAAAGTTTTTCTTTGAAATTAATGTGGGTGAAACCGCAGAGAACATATACCTAAAGAAGTAACATATAAAAAATGTACAAAATGGAGTATAAATAATAAACAAAATATATTAGAATTGCCGGTACCGTGGGGAAATAGCGCGCCACGAGCGCTCGCTCGCTTCCCACATTCTTTGAAAGGAAGAAAGAAAGAATAGCTGTGTGGATATTATTCCCTTTCTGATATCCACGAGGGCCTGGCGAGACCACTTACAAGAATGTATTACATATACATATATGTATATATACAATCAAATCACTACCGGCGCGCGGCGGTATGGTTACGTTAGCAGATTCTTCTTTTTAACCGACTTCCAAAAAGGAACAGGTTTTGCATTCGGCTGTATGTATGTTTTTTTTTATGCCTGCCCGCTAATCAAGAGGTTCCGGGTTCGATTCCCGGTGCGGGTGGACTTTGTGTGATGAACACAGGGTTCCATTTTCCAGTCTAGGTGTGTATATATATATCTATAGTATAATATATATGTAATAATATGTGTAGTATATACCACGTTTACTTGGTATCCACGACACAAGCTTAGTGCCCACACTAAGCTGTCAGTAGATCTGTGTGTTGTGAAGTGGATTATTATTATTATACTAAATAGTAGTCATTTTTGCAAGAAAGAAAATCCTGTTAGTTACGTCAAAGTGTTATCGGCCGGCTTATTCTGTGCAATCAAGTTTAAAGACTGAAACCAAACGCACTGCGTTGTGATAATTATACCTATTGTCTTTGTGGGGCCTTAAAACTATTTCATAAAAGCTGATTTAAGCTCTCTTTTCTTCTATTACAAAAATGCTATTGAAATTTCTGGACCTCTTCGTTACCATAATCACAAGATATCCGATTAGATTATTTGAATATCTTATTTGTTTATCCTTATTATTATCTATTACTGACTGTTTCTCATGGCACGTGCATTTTGGAGAATGTTCCTTAAAAACTCCGGGACTAAAAGTAGCATTTTATGTTAAACCAGAGTATACATATATAAGGTATCGTAATTTTAAACTTCATCCAAATTCGTCCAGTCGTTTCAACGCGAAAGAGGCTTTTTGGAGTGACAAACAACTCACATAAATAAACTTACTATTATAATTTGTATTAAAATATTAATTTGATATATAACTACGTCAATGTGATTGTCTAGTGTTCACGCTGTAATCGAAGTAAAGTTTTCTATCGGAAAACAATTTATCCAGATGGAATATTAAAACTTTCGTAGACTAACCGCCGCACTCAGAGTCGACTTTAATGATTACTTAGTTAAGTATAGATTTTTAAAACAAAACTGCCGCAATCAGACAAGTTTAATAAATTAATGTTAATTGGCATTTAACTAATTAAGTTACATCTCATTAAATGCCAATTAACATTAATTTACTGACGTCTCTGATTGCAGCAGTTTTGTTTTGAAAATCTATACTTAACTAAGTAATTATTTAAGTCGACTCTGAGTGCGGCGGTTAAAGAGGTCCTGACCTTCAGGGATATCCTTTCCACCTTTGTTTTCATACAACATACACCCTGGAGTTGTGTTCTCGTGAATATGTAAAGTAGTGCCGGGTTACATAATAACGCGAACCGAGTTAAAGCACAAGCGAAACGCAGACATTTCCCGCGGCGGCAATAAAACGAAACTTAGATACGCAAATCAACTTTAAGAGCTCTTTGGACGATTTAAATTCACCCCCACACCGTATAGGCTACCTTCCGACTATCTATAATACGTATTACAAACGACACATCTCAATTACTCGTTATCCATTACATCTTTGTTATTGAAACTACCAAATCGAATGAGAGGCAAACGAGCGATGTAAACCTAACCGAAGAATGTCCTTCGTCAGAATGTTAAACTATAGTTGATAGAGAGGACGAAGCGGAGACGAGCGTGGAAGTGGCTCATTGTACATTCCGTTTAAATAAGTGGCCTTCACTTCGGGTACAGTCAGGAACTAAAGATAACATACAATTGAGATCATGCTAACTAGACAATATTCATCTAGAAGGCATAAGTTGAATTTAAACGTAAGAAGATCTTAAACGTTTACCGTCATCTTAATCTCGTTAAGAAAACGGTATACGTTTACCGTCGTCCGTAGGTAAACGTTTAAATTATATAATAAAATCCTAAGGAACACGAGAATACTGGACTCCATCCCTGTATATTCTGTATTGATGGATTTTAAAATAGAATCAGCGGTGAACTGTTCAAAAGGTACTAATTACTAGTACAATTTTGTCGTTTAAAAGTGTGATCTATTTGTAAAAATAAGTATTATATTTGATACTAGCTGTCCTCCGCAGTTTCACCCGCGGTAATTTTTGAGTTCTCGCGGAAATTCCAGGATAAACCAACATATAAACCTTTCTCTTGAATCTATCTTTTGGTGAAAACCGCATGAAAATCCGTTCAGTAGTTTTTGAGTGTATTGCAAACAAACAGACAAATAGTCAGATATAAGTTGTGGAGGACTTTGTTTTATAATAACATGTACCTTACCTAAGGATTTTCTTTCTAGAAACTTCATAAATTAATCCGTCAAGTGATTTGAAGGGGCAGACATACATTTAAACGTTGCAAACTATTTCCCAGATTATTATTAATGATAAGGATTAAATTACTGATTTCCCAATAAGCTTAGAAGACGTTGTCGTTAGCTGTATGGTAATTTATTGGCTAGGACATTTTACACGGCGCGGTTGGTTCGGACTGAGTCGGCAGTCGGCGGCGGTGCGGTACGGTGCGACGACGGTGCGGGCACGGTGCGGGCACGGTGCGGGCACGGTGCGGGGGCCTCCGACTGTCGGCTGGGAGCCTGGGACTGAGCGATGGCGATGGGAGCTTGAGCTGGATTTCAGGCTTCCGTAGTTATAATAAAATTAATATGAGCACATGACTTTTGGAATTTAAATTTGTTATGAAACGAGAATTACCACCCTTCAGTGTAATACAAATACCTGCAGAGTCTACCTAAATGCACAAAGGACCTGCACATGATAATTGGCATCGGCACAACAATAAACTCATTCCTTATCTTAATGTACAAGCAATAACTCCCAGATGAGTCCGAACCGTTTTGTGAAGACAAAGGTGCGCCGAAACGATCATAAACCCATTAGGTGGACAATTCTCAAGCATCAATAGAAAACGTTTGAGAGACCGACAAAGGTCCGTGAAGTACAATGGCACTATGAAGCATTCCCCCGCTTGTCGCAACCGGGGTATATAAACAAGTGCAAGGATTCAGAACAGAGGATTCAAGTAACAAGTAGAGTCGTGTGCGCAAGCTCCACATCGCTACGCTTCGACTATAGTATATTGTAACTAGTGTATCACTGTAATAAGTAATATAATTGTTAAGCTCAGTAATTGAATAAAATCACTACTAATCATAAATATAGAAGTTCATTGAAGAAGCCCAAGATCCCCACATCCATACTTGGTAACACAACTGGCGACAGCGGCAGTATACTTCCTACAAAACTTAATTGGTGACAGCGCCGTGAGATCCAGCTGCTGCTCTTCGCGTCTACAAATCGTTGCGGAGAACAGAAGGTTTCAACCCGAACAGCGAGGACCCAACATCAAACGCCGTGGAAGAAAAAGTCGCACTGTGAGTTTCCTTTCTTTTCCTCTCTTTTTCATCCCTATTTGTGTGCGTTACCAAACTATTATTTTTATTTTTGTGTATTCTTGGATTGTGTAGAAATCATTTAGAATTTTATAATGGCTCTAAATCACGCAACCATAGAAAAGTATTTGCCTAAATACGACGGGGATCGTGATACACTAAATTTTTTCATTGAGCAAGTGACAGTTTTGGCTAGGGCTGCAGATCCCGACGCCAGAGCTCTTTTTCCAATAATTATTAAAAGTAAATTAAGAGGTGAAGCTGTAAAAGCTGTAGCGCAAGAACCTAATAATACCATAGAGGACATTTTAAATGCTCTGAAACTGAAATTCGGAGATAACCGTACATTAGAGCAAATTATTTCAGAAATTACGCGTATTCGTCGAACACCATTAGAAAATCCTCTCCAATTCGCAGATAAAATTAAAGAACATTTATACGCCGCGAAAAATAAATCAAATGATCAATCTGCAAATACCATATTAGAAAGAATTGCGATCGAACAATTATGTAAAAATGTAGATATAGCAACAGCCCCCTTAGCCATATTACAAACGTTTCTTATCTATTCTCATTCTATACCTACTGACGTTTAAGTGTAAGCTATTCTCTGTAGAAAAGTTGGTAGCCATGTCAATGTTACGCTCAAAGATTGAAAACGCTCAGTGAGCGGCAAAATAGCTTACAACGCGTTGTGGCAATCACAGAAAGACCAAAAATAGCGAAATTCGTGTTAAAGCTCTAATGAAAATGCGCATGACGCGTTGTGGTAATCACAGAAAGATCAAATAGCGAAATTCGTGTCGTGGCTGCACATGCAATAGAATAGAACGTTGTCGATTAAAAAGTACGAATCGTCAAAATGCTAGTCAAGTTGCATTTGTGACAATCGATTGCGTATCGTAACCGAAGTTTTTGAACGCTCACTTAGCGAACTCCGAAACCCTGTAGAAGACGCTAAGAGAGTAGTAACGTTCTAAGTTAACACATTAGGTAGGTACACATAATTTTCCGTATTTAACGGATAAAATATATACTTAATGTACTTTATTTACATAATAACTAATAAAGTTAAATAATTATTAACATTAAACAATAACAAAACGATTTAATTGACTAGTTTGATGACTCAGACGTTTGATGACACCAAAGCTAAGATGTTGTGATAAGCTCATAATGAAGAAGTGTGGAAGCAGTGGTCACAGAAGCCTTAAAGAAGTGAAGTGGAAATAGTAGATACCGTCGGTGCCTGGAGGCGGTGCCGCCAGTCGCCTAGTTGGATGCAACAAAGATGTTGTGATAGCTTGTGATACGCTCATATTGAAGAAGTGTGGAAGCAGTGGTCGCAGAAGCCAGAAGTGAAGTGAAAATAGTAGTTAGGTATAGGTACCGTCAGAGCCTGGAGGCGGTGCCGCGAGCTGCGCCAGTCCAGTACCATGGTCTGCGCTAGTGTGCAAAACCAATACCTAAAGCGGCTCTTTGACTTTGGATTTTGAGCGAACCACTGTGATTTTGGAAAAAATTACAAAAAGTTATCGAAAAAAAAGTTAATACCTAAGTGCTCTCTTGTTTCAAATTGTAAATGCATGCAGTGGCGTGGCAGTTGGTTGGGCCTTCAGTAGATAATAAAAGGAATGTTGAACACTGTACCTATTTAAAAAATGATTATGGCTTAGTAAAGTAGGTAAGAGAAGTGATGTGTAAGAACATAACAATTCACTGTCCCAATATCAGTATAATAACCATATGTGTAGGCAAGCACATTGAATTGTAGGGTTACTATGGTCTTTAATTGTAATGTTTCATGTTTTGCATATTATCAACTTTTTGTAATCAAAATTTAAATTTTCATCACCATGTCACAACTCACAACTTCTTTTACTTTTGGAATTGTTAAAAGAACTGTAATTGGACATACACTTGTATATTGTAATAATTATCACCTAATTTATTTCATTGTTTTCTATTAGTAGCAACATGACATCAATACTTTTTGTATACATGTTTAAACTCTTTATGTACCTACCTATCCTATTTAGTGTATTTACTACTCAGTTGGTGTATCTAATCTTAAGTGATCCCTACTAATAGGTATACTAATATTATAAATGTGCAAGTATTCCTATCAGTTACCTTTTCGAGCCTTAACTAGGTACCTACTTAACTGATCATCATGAAATTTCTCATACATAATATGGTGGAGAAAAGGACTTTCATCCTTACTAATATTATGAACGCTAAAGTTTATATGTATGGATGTTTGTTACTCTTTCACACAAAAACTACTGAATGAATCTTAATGAAACTACAATATTATTTATATATATATATAGGATTTTATCTATAATTAATAGAAATTAATTGAATTAATTAAAATATTGTGTTGTTCACAGTCCCAACATCAGCATAATAGCCATGTGTGCGTTAAATGAACTGTAATTGGACATGAACTTGTATATTGAAATAATTATCTTATAAATAAATAAATATCACCTAATTTATTTTATTGTTTTCTATTAGTACCCTAAATGCAACATGACATGAATACTGTTTGTATACATGTTTTAAACTCTTAGTGTACCTATCTACCTATCCTATTTAATACTCAGTTACTCTTAAGTGATCCCTACTAATATACTAATATTATAAATGTGTATTCCTATCTGTTACCTTTTCGAGCCTTAACTACTCAACTGATCATCATGAAAATTTTCATACATAATATGGTGGATTAAATAACAATCTTTCATCCTTACCAATATTATAAATGCTAAAGTTTGTATGTATGGATGTTTGTTACTCTTTCATACAAAAACTACGGAATGGATTTTAATGAAACTAAAATATTATAGCTTTTATATTAGAATAATACATAGGGTACTTTTTATCCCGGAATCCCTGCAGGGTCTCCAAAATGAACATGGCTGAAACCACAGGTAACAGCTAGCACAGAATAGAGAATTGCTCATGATGGTCTTAAAAATCTACACTAACTGAAGCAAAACCCCAGGCAAAGTAGTATTAGGCATATAGGTAAATATTATCATGTCATTGATATATTTAGGTACATTGAAATCATTCAGTTAAATTCTAAATCGACTAGGTATTTAATAATTAGTAAATAAAAATAAAAACACCCACTTAAAGGAATTAATATATTATATTCCAAAGAAATTGGAGAATTAATACAGGAACAGAGACTTCAATAATGATACTTGTTTACTACTGTTATTGACAATTTCATATGTCACGGACCGACTATATCAGAAAGGCATTTATATGTTGCAGGTATTGATGATGACCTCAATCAGTGTTAAATTTCTGATAAATTGTAGAACAGCAGCCATGACTTAAAATTTGCATCCCATTTTCATGCAGTTTTTTTGTGATCCCAATCGACGACATTTCATTTTCCTCTGATGCTTATTTCTTGCCGTCACCTTCTATTTCTTAATTTTCAACTTCTACTCATCAACTTAGCTCTTGCCATAACAAGTTTAAATCCAATTCTCATGTAGTTTTGTGATCCCAATCAAAGACGTTTCATTTTTTATGTATGATTTCAAATCATACAGGATTTGTATGTTTGCTGTGTTTATATGATGTCTGCAACATAATTTAGAAAAATTTTAGAGAAATAAAACGTCAATTTTTTATGCAAAGAACTAAATATAGGACTAGTAAACAAAAGTAGGTGGGTGGGTAGGTATCTAGGTCTAGTTGCGTGCGTGGGTATCACGTAAGTAATCGTATATTATTATGTATGTAGGTATATTATTCCTGGGTATTAGAAAGATTAAAACGAAAAAAAAAAGACTTACGTAATAGCTAATAAAATACGTACCTTTAAATGAATTCCAATAAAGCATACTGTTGCGAACTAGCTGAGATTTTAGTTTCCATTTCAGTTTCCATCCTATGTGTACAGGTTATCATTGAATAGGTACCTATCTCAGTGAAAATAGACCACCTCAAATTTATTTCTGCACTGTGTAAAATCATAATATTGAAGATATTTTGTATTAAAAACAAGAAAACAATGTTTGAAAAATGGTTTAGTATTTACTCCTGCGTTTTGAGTTTGGCGTTTATGTACTAGCGATGGGCGATTATTACTAAAATTTATCGAATTAGTCGATTGTTCGGTTTAGTCGATAAAAGTCGATAATAATCTATATTAGTCGATTGTTCAGTATCTACTTCAACTACTAATTCAGTAGTTACTAACTACTAGTTAGTTGTTAATTATTTTAAAATTTCAACTAATATTCTTATAAATAAACCAAAATTGTTATCTAATTAAAACTTAAAAGTAGATAGCAATTATTGATGTTAGTCAATAAACTTTTAACTAGGTATCTACTAATTGACGCGCACCTATACTACTAAATACAAAGTAGAAACTACTAAATACTAATATTTAGTTACAAAAGATGGCGCAGTGGCACAATCGACGCAACACCGCCCACACCGCTCCACAATTAGTACTTACAACTTAGTAATCACTAGTCAGTACTTCAGTAGTTAGTAGTTCGTCGATTGTTATTACTATACGACTAAATAAGTAGTTCAAAAATTCGACGCAACACGACACGCACGCATCGCAGTTAGTACTTACAAATTAGCAGTCTGTAGTTAGTAGTTCGTCGATTGTTATTCGAATAATAATGGTGGGGAATTACTAAATCGACAATCGAATGCTCAGTAGCTGAATCATCGATTCAGTCGATTGTTTTTTTTTTCAACAATCGCCCATCGCTATTATGTACGCACACCACAGACAATCCATACTGTTTTTTTTTCTCCTCACGTTACGAACGAGCGATCAACGCATTTGTGTTGACATGGCTAGGAACTTGTCTACACAGAAAATTGCTCACGCCTAAACGTCGATAGTTACAAAATTATAATAGATAAAAAACGTTTGTGATATGGATCTACTGAACCGACTGTAAAAAAATTTTCACTTATACTATAAGAAACTACAGTGATCTTAGGGATAAGGTACTTTTTATTCTGGAATTCCCACGGGAACTCCGGAGATTGTGAGTTTGTGAGGTTGTAGGGGATAATCTCTGGATCTACAGAACCGATTTTGAAAAATTCTTGCACTTATAGGAAGCTACAGTGATCTTGAGTGACATAGGGTACTTGTTATTCCAGAATTCCTGCGGGAACTCCGAAATTACCGCGGGTGAACCCGCGGGGGTCAGCTAGTTAGAGATAAATTTCAACTCATTAAATGTAGTTTTGAATCATTTGCATCCATTTAACAGATACCTAAACATTTATTATTAATATTTTTTCTATCAAGGAATAGATCTCAATTTTATGTTTGTTTCTCTCTTTTCTCAATCTCTCGTCTCAATTGTAATATTTTGTTATTGTTTAGGTACCTAATGTTAATATTAATTTAACTTTAGTAGTTATCATTTAAATAAAGTACAATAGGTATGTATTTTATTCATTAAATATGAAAAATTGTGCAATCGACAACGTTCTATTCTATTGTTTTGAACGAACTCCTACCGTGTAAACTTGGCTACCACTTGACGTGAAACCTGACTTAGCGATACGTTTCGCAGTTTTCTATTCTATTAACGATCAACGTTTGTCAACTTGGCTAAGCCCCCCTCATTAGGAGTTCCGAGCACACAAGGTTCGATCAAGCCTATAACCAAATAAAGCATGAAATCGAATTACATCCGGAGTACTACGCTCGAAAACTAGATAAAAACATTCGTAAAAATTATAACTACGAGTTACCAAAAGCACCACAACACTTTAAAAATACAATGACTCCAAGCAATTCGTCTAACAATATGCGCCCACCTAATAATTGGTTTACACGACCTAAGTTTAATGGTCCAAATCACTGGACGAATAATCCGCGTCCAACCCCAGAACAATGGAGGCGTACCTATCCAGAACAACCGCAAAATAATTTCCACCAACGGAACGACCGCTTAGACAGTGACGTTAGTATGCGAACGGTATCCAACAGACAGCCATTTAATCGACCAAATAGATCGGTAGAGATTAATAACACCGTCTCAAATAACGAAATAGATTTTTTTTCAAGAGGAAGCCACGAAAGGCCCCCTTCCATAAAATTAAATTATTTAAATAAAGACCATTTACCTTACATTATTATTAAAGAGCTAGGAGGGAAGTTTTTAATAGATACTGGTAGTACTAGGAGTCTTATAAAACCAGATTTTATACGTAATCACCCAAATTACCGCAACAAAATAATTAATAAACAATTTAATATCAAAACGGCACACAGCCAATCAAATCATAGCGGAGCAATCACTATTAATTTATCAGCACTAGGGGAAGACATACAACATGAATTTTTGATGTATGACTTTGATCCTAAATACGCGGGTATGATAGGTGTAGATCTTATCAGAAAACTAAAAGCAGTAATTGATTTAGAAAAATGCCAGCTTATTACTCCCAATAACATTCTATCAATTCACATAGACTACCCAGAACGTGTCTTAAAAATCGACGCACTCTCGGATAATCTAATCGCTTGTGTTACACAAAAAAACGATGGCGATTATTTCATGCCTCAAATTGGTGGAAGTGACGTCATAATTAATTGCTCATTAGTGAAGGTGTGTGAAGGTAAATATAGATTAGGGCTGACTAATACAAACCCTGAAACAGTATACGTAAGAAATAATTTTGACAAATTTCTCTCTTCGATTCCCGCGGAGATAAAACAAGTAAACGAAGTGATAAAATTAAATTGTACACAACAAAACAAACTGCTAATCAGGACAGATCATATGAATGAAGAAGAGCGAACAAAAATCACTAAATTAGTACATGAATTTAAAGATATTTTTCACACGGGAACACAACCCTTAACTTTTACACATAGCGTTAAACATAAGTTACGTTTAAGAGACGACACGCCAATTTATGTTAGAAATTATAGAAGACCGCCTCATCAACAACAGGAGATAGATAATCAAGTTAAGGAATTATTGAATAATGGTATTATAAGGGAATCAAATTCACCCTGGAGTTGTCCTGTGCATATCGTGCCTAAAAAGCCGGATGCATCGGGAAAAGTAAAGTGGCGTATGGTCATTGATTATAGGCAATTGAACGCAAAAACAATCGAAGATAAGTATCCGCTACCTAATATAGAAGATATTTTAGATAAATTAGGTAGAGCACAATATTTTACGACCTTAGATCTAGCTAGCGGGTACCATCGATTGGAATTAGATCCCTCAGATGTAGAGAAAACTGCATTTACAACCAATCACGGTCATTGGGAATTTCTTAGAATGCCGTTTGGATTAAAGAACGCACCGGCGTCTTTTCAACGCCTAATGGACCTAGTCTTGAGAGGTCTCTTATATAATACATGCTTAGTATTTTTAGATGACATTCTTGTATATTCTAAATCTTTAGATGAACATTTAGAAAAATTAAGAAAAGTGTTCCAACGCCTTCGAGAACACAACCTTAAAATTCAACCAGACAAATCCGAATTTTTAAAAAAACATGTGGAATATTTGGGTCATGAATTAACCCCAGGCGGGCTTACCCCGAATCAAAGAAAAGTTCAAGATATCATTAATTTTCCCATCCCGAAAAATGAAAAGGAAATCAGATCGTTCCTAGGACTAACAGGATACTATCGACGATTTATAGATAGTTACGCTAAAATTACGAAACCATTAACAAAATGTTTAAAGAAACGAGCTAAAATAATAATTGACGACGAGTTCCTGGAAGCAGTAGATAAATTGAAAAACATTATTACTAATGAACCAATTTTAAAGTATCCCGACTTTGAACAACCATTTATCTTAACAACAGATGCCAGCAATTTTGCATTAGGGGCAGTTTTATCTCAAAAGGAGGATAATGCGGATAAACCGATTGCTTATGCATCGCGCACGCTCTCTGATACAGAAGTCAAATACTCAACAACCGAAAAAGAGTTATTGGCCATTGTTTGGGCTTGTAAACACTTTAGACCCTATTTATATGGTCGTAAATTTACTATTTACACCGATCATAAACCTTTAGAATGGTTGATGTCGCTTAAAGATCCAAACTCCCGTTTGACCAGATGGAGACTCAGACTTGCGGAGTACGATTTTGTAATTAAATATAAGAAGGGTTCAATTAATTCAAACGCAGATGCATTATCACGTGTCAGGATAAATTTTAATGAAAACGCATCTGTAGTCGCACAAGATGGTAGTGAGGTAGGAAGGCAGGTAGATACCGCGAATGATTGCGAGGAGACGCAAACACAACATTCCCAAGATGATAATATACACCCAGGAATACCCATAATTCATGAGGTGATTAATAAAAAACAACATCAAATATATTTTAAGCTACATAATAGGTTAGATAGTATAGAAGTTAAGACAGAAGAGGGTAATGAAATTATTTACGTTAGTTTATATACGTCGAACAGACCAACTACAGCACTTAGAAAGTTTATTAGAGAACATATGAAACCAGGTATTCATTATTTCGGATTTTTTTATACAGAAGAACTATATAAAGAAATGGTAAACATCTTAACGAAGGAATTTAATCCTAACATACGTTTGACACGATGTACGGAGTTAGTGGAAACGGTAATTGACCGGGACAGGCAGATAGAGATATTAAAAAACTATCATGAAGGTAAAACTAATCATCGTGGCATTACAGAGACAATGATGCATATATCTAGGAAATATTGGTGGAAAAACATTATGTTCGATATCCGTAGTTTCATTAATAATTGCACTATTTGTAAATCAGGTAAATACGACAGGCATCCAATGAAACCGCCTATGTTATTACCACCCATTGCAGTAAGACCTTTAAGTCACATCTTTTGCGATGTAGTAGATATCGAAGGGAAGTTATACCTATCTATCATTGATGGTTTTTCACGTTTTGCAGTAATAAAACGCTTAAATGACAAAAACAGTTCGACGGTGATGTCAAAGCTTTTAAAATTCTTTTCACAATACGGAGTACCGTTAGAAATAACTTCCGATGCAGGTAAAGAGTTTGCTTTGTTAAAGGAACTCATAAATCTTTATAACATAAAAGTTCATTTTACAACTCCATACAATCCATCGTCACATGGTATCGTAGAAAGGTTTCATTCAACTTTAAGGGAGCATTGTAGGCTGTTGAATGAACAACACAAAGGTAAATTACCTCACGACGATAAAATGAAATTAGCATTATTAGCATATAACAATTCAATTCAATCCGATACCAAACTCTCACCGCATGAAATACTTTTTGGTCACGTAGAAGCAGAACCGATTTTAAACTTTTTACATGACTCGCAATTACTTAATAGCCTATTAACGAAGCATCGCGAATATTTAAAAACTGTGTATGATTATATTCACAACACTAAGCGCGAGGCTCAAATTAAACGTACTGATGAATACAATAAAGACACGGAATTACCTGAACCGCAATTAGAAACGCAAGAAAAACTCCCAAAAACAAATAAACAAGCTAATGTCTTTTGTACGCGACGCAAAACATATATCCGTGATATTAAAGCTCCAAAAGTATATTTAGATAACCGTGGAAAAAGACGCGCAGCGAACATACTACGACCTATTCCTGTACTTCGAACGAATAGGCGTAATATCTGAGATTTAAGGCTTTGGATACAGTATAAAGTACGTTAAAACAATTTAAATGCGAATGTAATGGCAACTAAGATTAGAAATAAGAATGAATAATATTAGGAAATAATTAGAAAACTTTATGATGTACATACTAGAAAATAAGTTAACTTAGATATTCTAACAAGTTTTGTTTCAATAAAGGATGTAATTAATATGTTAGAATTAGGAATAGAAGAGTCAGGGACTATAGCTAAACCGAGGTTATATTTAAGGATATGCAGAAGTAAAATTATGGATGGTAACGCATACAACATAATTCCTTTCTTTAATTCCCATGGTCTAATCCCAAATTCCAAAATCCTATGATCTTAATTAAAAACTCACGATAGACCTACCCGATCTATAGCTGGGTCAACCTCAATAAACAATATATTGGATGAAGAAACCACGAGAAGAAGCAACGAGAGCCCGGGCATAACAAGTTACGCCCTAAGCTCTTTCTTAAGGGGGGAGGTGTTATGAAACGAGAATTACCACCCTTCAGTGTAATACAAATACCTGCAGAGTCTACCTAAATGCACAAAGGACCTGCACATGATAATTGGCATCGGCACAACAATAAACTCATTCCTTATCTTAATGTACAAGCAATAACTCCCAGATGAGTCCGAACCGTTTTGTGAAGACAAAGGTGCGCCGAAACGATCATAAACCCATTAGGTGGACAATTCTCAAGCATCAATAGAAAACGTTTGAGAGACCGACAAAGGTCCGTGAAGTACAATGGCACTATGAAGCATTCCCCCGCTTGTCGCAACCGGGGTATATAAACAAGTGCAAGGATTCAGAACAGAGGATTCAAGTAACAAGTAGAGTCGTGTGCGCAAGCTCCACATCGCTACGCTTCGACTATAGTATATTGTAACTAGTGTATCACTGTAATAAGTAATATAATTGTTAAGCTCAGTAATTGAATAAAATCACTACTAATCATAAATATAGAAGTTCATTGAAGAAGCCCAAGATCCCCACATCCATACTTGGTAACACAACTGGCGACAGCGGCAGTATACTTCCTACAAAACTTAATTAATTTTAAATTTTAACTAATAAGTATTCGTATCATAAATTTCAATGTGAACTTTGTTTGTTTATTACGCTTCCACGCCTTAACCGCTCAACCGATCATCATGAAATTTTGCATACACGTTGTCAGGGGTACCAAAAAGCACGTCATGGCCTTTGTGCTATTCTAGACTATAATCTATCGTGCCAAAATCCATCCAATTTCGTTGGCATGACTGAGTAAAAAAAAACCAGCCATCCATGTAAACTTTCACATGAAATATTATTGGTGCAGATATATACAGTGGTGAACTTCCTCTACTCCTCAGGGTATGTTCCCAGTAAACACCGGTGATAATAACCGGTGGCCCCCCGCCCCAGGCCCCCCCGGCCCCCCCGGCCCCCCGGCGACTCGCTACCGACCGCTTGTGATGCTAATTCGTGCACCGGAAATGTCACTCGTGGGACCGGCCTTGAATTATCACAGATTCGACTGTTAATCTTAACTTAAGTACATAATATCTTATAGGTAGATGCAAATGTGAATTTATTTGTTTACGACAAAAACTGCGAAGTGAACACGGGCGAATCTGCGGGTAACAGCTAGTAACACTATACCGGTGCAAGTTCAAGGTGGTAATATAGATAAATGATCTTTATTAAAAATAAATTACTTTTACTTTTGTTTCCCGTGGTTAATTTTGAAGTTCCCGCGGGAATTTCGGTATAAAAAGTACCCTAGGTCCTTCTCTGTACTCCCGACAACGTGTATGCAAAATTTACAAACAAATAAACTGACATTCGCATTTATAATTATTATTGTACGTAAAGTCACGAATTCATGACTTGAAATTGTTCCTTTTCATCAACGGCAAAAATAAAACTGAAACATCTTAATATATATCACGTTTGATAAAATTTTGTAACCATTTATAATATGATCCAACTTAAAAGATAGGATAGTTTTAATCCCGGAATTCCCGCGGGAACTCCGGCACTAATGCGGGGAACAGCTAATCACCGTAAACTACTGTCGGGGTACAAAGAAGGACATAGAGTACTTTTTTCCCGCAACCTCCGCGGGATCTCCGAAATCACCGCGGGTGAAACTGCGGGGGTCAGCTAGTAATATTATAAAAATATCTAGTACGCGTCGATGCACGTCACTTCCGTTGCCTGCTGAAGTTACTCTCTGATAATATTTTTCATTTAATGCGCCAATGATGTTAACCTATTGTAATCTGTTTACCTGTTGCTTGTCTGCTGGAAGAAATTCCACTTGGAATAAGCATGATCCTAGTACATGATTACTTTATACTCTCTTTCTTCTTTATGCGTGCTTAACTACTTACGTGTACTTGTGTACTTATGTGTCCTTGCATTAATTGTTAAATAAATAAATAAAATTGTGATTATTTCTTGCTCGATATCTTTTCATTATCTCACCATTAATAGTTCAAATTCCAGTTATATCAACCTCCGTCTCCTCTAAAATGGTATTTTAAAACCTCCGATCTGGAGCGCCGACGTCGGGTCGCGTCGCGTCGCGTCGCCCCCACTGAAGTGTAAACAGCAAGTATTTATAAACGTCAGCATCAGACAATTCACTTCAAAACGCCTGGAACCAGCAAATAGTAGGGACCGAGCGCTGACCCAGTTCCTCGAGTGCTTGCTTCGGGCTGGCGCAGCTAAGGCTGGGAGGCTATACTTAGGAAATATTACGTGCTTTTACAATTATTATCGTTCCCCGCACTATCACCAGGATTTCGGAGTTTCCGCGGGAACTCCAGGCTAAAAATACAATGATAACATGGCTGCAATAGTTCATGATGATTAATTGAGTAATTGAGGCGTTTTTGCAAACAAACTCAAATCAAATCAAATCAAATCAAATATGCTTTATTGCCCCAGAAGAGAAAATAAAAACTAAGACACATAAAAAGTAAATACAGAGCAAAAGGCGGCCTTATTGCTAGAGGCAATCTTTTCAAGGCAACCTTAAGGTGATAGAGAGCTGTAAATAGAAACTAGAAGCGGGTGCTGGGTGCACAACGTAATACCTAGCTATATACTATATGAGGATAATACAACGCTAATACTTAGATATCCTAAATATAATACAACTTTATACACATACATACATATGCCATACATACATACACGTAGCAATAGGTGATATAATACACATATAAAAATAAAAATAAAATGATATTTTACACTACATACATTAATCATAATTTCTGTAGATAGCCACTTAGAGTTAAATAGTGCCTTTGAAGTGCAGCTTTAAAAGCGCCCAATGACTCTTTCTGTCTGAGCGAGTCGGGGAGGGAGTTCCACAGGCGTATACTTTCGACAGTGAAGGATTTTTCGAAAAACCGTGATTTATGGAAAGGGACAGCAATCAGTTTAAAAGTAGAGGAACGAGGAGCACGGCCACTACAGTCGGAGCAGAACTTAAATTGTTCTTTAAGGTAGGTAGGGGCCATGGGATCATGTAGTACCTTATATACTGTATGCAGGATATGCACATTGCGCCTCAATCGGATCGGGAGCCAGCCAAGCCTAACCCTGTATTCAGAAACATGGTCAAACTTACGCAATCCATAAATGAAGCGGATACACACATTCTGCAACCGTTCGAGTTTGTCCAGCTGTTCGACAGTGATGTTGGTGTAACAGACGTCGGCATAATCAAGGATGGGCAAAAGTAAGGATTGGGCAATGGTAATTTTGGTAGAGATGGGAAGAAAGTTGCGTAGCCGCCTTAGATAGCTCAATGAGGCAAACAGTTTCCTGCTTACTTCACCGATTTGGCGGGACCACGAGAAGGTGCGATCAAAATATACGCCAAGATTTTTAACGAACTCGCAATAAGGTATAGGAACACCCTGAAAAGTAATAGGAAGAATAGAAGAACGATCAATAGCTGCAATTTGGCGGGGGCTACCTATGATGATTGCTTGGGACTTTTTTGGATTCACTGTAAGACCATGAGCCGCCGACCACGATGCAATCTTATGCAGATCCTCATTCATTGTATCTACAGCGTGCGCGATGTTGTTGATCGTCTCCTGCATATACATGATCAATTGACGACACAATACGTAGGTCAAGAAGGGATGGCTCACATCCGGGAGAGTGATGGGTAGGACCAGATGGAAGAAGGTGCAAGTCGGCTGCACGTACAAGAGAACATAGTTTACGAGAGCGGAAATTATTTTTTAAAAGACAAGTGTTGAAATCGCCTAGAAGTATAAAGTGAGAATGAGTGGGAACAAAATTTTCAAGGAGGGATTCAAGAGACGCGAAATAATCAATATTGAGATTAGGGGAGTAATACACACCAAGCAGAACCTTAACGTGGGATAGCGTAACTTCTAGGAACAGGTGTTCAGCAGAGCCGGAATATTCCGAAGGAGATTTACTCACAATACAAAAAGGTATATGACTCCGGAGATAAATAGCTACACCTCCCCCACCCTTCCCAAGTCTGTCATTGCGAATCAGATGAAAACCAGGCAATTGGTAGAAGGAAGATGCTAAGGAAGGCTTGAGAAAGGTTTCAGAAATACAAATAGCATGGATGTTTTTGTGTTCAAAAGAAGCGAGGAGATCCGAATAATGAGCCGGGATACTTTGGGCATTGATGTGTATCACGTTGAAGTTCTTATCTGAATTAGAAAAACACGAGGAAACTCGCTCAGACAGATGTGCGTATGCACTATTAAAGCTTTCTTCGGCATTAGCACTCGAATCCGATTCTTTGGAGGAACAAGAATAGAAGTGTTCACTATTATCACTATCACTCTCCAGCATATTACAAATATTAAAGGTTGTGTACAAAATATGTAAATATGTAATCAATATGTAAAAATGTTGATTTATACTATATAGCAATAATAAACACAATGAATACTATTAAAGTTTTATAATAAGATAAACAACTTCTTGAGAAAAAGAGAAAACAATATATACAATAATAAAACAGAACTAAGAATGAAAATTAGGTTTTTACAGCCAACCATCACCCGCCAGCAACCAAAACAAGAGACTGCACTACATAGAACAATATTCACACTACACTATACTTATCAGAAAAATTTAAAGAAAAATCAAAAATAAAAAAAAATAAAAAAGACAGAAGCTAAAACATCACAATAAAGTCTCTCAACCACGTAATAAGAAACGTGTTTAGAAATAAAAAGTTGAAAGAAAAGAAGCAATAATAATAAAAATGCCCTACATGACAATTGACGTCAGATTAAATTCTATCTATGTGCTGCTGAGGCTGCGTTCTGCGTTCGTGCGTGCGAGCTTAATTTGAGTAGGACCGTCGCGTCGACCCTACAGAGCTTAAGTAGGTACACTTTTAATCATATTTGCGAACGCATCTCTGAACGCCTTCAGAACGCAGCGGCCACGACTGTCAGTTGACACTTGACAGTTGACAGTCAACACTTCAACAGTGACTTTGTGAGTGACATTTACATGTAGGTATAGTTTTATAGTTTTGGAACGTAGATGGAGAATGAATTCTCCGTCTACGTTTTGGAATAATCAGGTATATCAAAATTCAAAGCAAACGTAAACAAAAAGACGGTGGCAACAATAATTACAAATGAAAATTAATTTCTTAGCTTCAACCGGTGCCACGTACGGTAAAACAGAGCCCTACTTAGATATAAGGCGACGTTCACGCGGGCGTTTTGTGGTTTGTACGGGGCCCTTAACGGCTGCTTCGGAAGTTGTCGGGGCTTTGTTAGGACCAGCTGCCGCTACCGCCGATTCCCTAGGTATCGCCGCCAAGTCCGCCGTTGACGCCACCCTACAGAGCTTGCCATCAGCACCACGAACGAACACTTGTCCATCCCGGGTCCAGCACTTTGTTACGCCGAACTCTTTGCGCGCAGCCATGAACACTGCGTGGCGCCTCTGCGTTAGGAATTCGGACACAGTGATTCCAGTGCCCTTAAGCCCGGACTTTGCATACCACACTGAGTCACGCATGGATTGGTACCGAAACTTGACGAGCAGTGGCCTAGGTTTGTCTGGCTTAGAGCTTGGGCGACCCATGCGGTGGGAACGGGCCAACTCCGCCTCAGCGTCACTGTACTTACATGCTGGCAAATGGTTGACTATTACTTGAAGGGCGACAGCCTTGGCATCCTCATCACTGGACTCCGGAACTCCATGGAAAAGTAAGATTTTTTTCCTACCCTTCATCTCCAGACGGTCACACTCACGAGACAGGAGCTCAATCTGTATATGCAGGTTCTGGAGGGCTTTGCAAATAAACTCCTTGAAAACTGCAAAATCAGTAGCTAGGGTGGCCGTAGACTGTTGAGTGGGGTTGTTGCCAGTTTCATTTTTCAGCAGTTGTTCCTCAAACCTAGACATATGTGCCTGGAACATCGATGACATATCCTCCATGGTGTGCTTCAGTTGATCCAGTTCCATTTTAGCCACAATGAAGTGATACCAAACTCAGTGAAGTGATGAGAAACACAGTGCAATGTAGAAGTTGATTTAAATGATGTGCCAAGGAACATACACAGAAACCACTGGTTGGTGAAAGGTCAGACTATTGATTACATCAAATTACTTATTATTCTGATTAGAAGTAATGATTTTATATATTAAAATTTTAAAATTTTCTCAAGAGCAAAATTATTTAGTGTTACTCTTATAACACCTACCCGCAACTCACATTAGCATTAATTAGCTAGGATTAAAAATTTAAAACAATATTTACTATCAAAAAACCCTTTTCATAAATGCTGAAGTGCTCCGAGACTAAATATCCGTAAGTTCGCAAAATGTTTTAACTGATTTGAAAAGCGCTTAAAAGCTTAAGAAGTGTAAGCGAAATAACAACTTCGGGTTCAAATAAAACATTTATTTATGGGTAAAAAAATCTTGGAATGGTGCTTAGTATTAATTGCTACAGTAAATATCGATGCACTAAAAACATTTTAGCTAAGCTACAACATAATATATTAAACACAGATTTTACTAGATTTACTGCTCACAAAATCTTTATCAATCGGGAAGATATATTACAAGCTATTCCCGCGATTTCACCCGCGTTAATTTCAGAATTCCCGTGGAAATTCCGGGTATCCTATGTAAAAAGTACACGATGGCCTTTTATGTACCCCTGCCAACGTGTATGCAAATTTTCATGATGATCAGTTAAGCTGTTAAGGCGTGAAAGTCTAACAAACAAACACTTTCGCATTCGTAAGTACCTAATAATGATTTTCAAATTTCTAAATATTACGATGCGTACTTACACTCTACATAACAAAACGTGTTAAATAACATTGTTACAGATAATGTGGATAGGTACTGAATTTCATATAACATGTTATATAACTTAGTTACGTTCGTTTTTTTTGTTTTTCTTTTGTTGTTTAGAAGTGCTGCTGCCGCAGCTAGTGAAACGTCCTCTCAGCGACGACATTGTGGCTATCCACAAGCACTGAAGAACGAGAAAAGACAATATTTATATGAAACTGTTATATTGCATTGTTATTCTAATGTGCACAGTCTTGTTTTATGTTGCAATGTTGTATAACGTGTTGTCTTACATAGTTATTACGCACCGTTATGTATTTTCGCTTCTCCTTGTGAAGATACTGAAAAGAGCGTTGTAATATCGGCAAATAATATCGTTTGGTGTGTAAGTGGGTAGCAGGTACCTAACCCTCTCCTGCCGGGGGCCGGGCCGGGCCGGGCCGGGCCGGGCGCGGAGCTTCACGCAAATATATGCACATAATGCATGCGGTGGAACGCCGCGGGGCGACGCTACACGTGGCGACACGCCGATCGAGGCGCGGCCCCCTTAGCCAAGTTGACAATCTTTAATCGTTAACGCATACAAAACTAAGGAATCCGTTCCATTTCATCGTAATGTCACGTGATCACGCAAAACTGCACAGCTAAGATGCGCGCCACGATATGTTTATCAAACGAAAGATAAAATTGTCGATACGACAAATACATATACATTTATACAACGTGTTAATGAATTAACTGAAAACCTGATACACCCCAAATAAAAAAATAAACAATAATATGTTTAAAATATATTTTCGGTATGTAGAAAAAATTTATACTTTAAAAGTTATTCAACATAAGTTTGGAGGTGACCCATCTACGAAATTCCAAGCGCTACGCCCGCACCTACCGGTCCGAATTTTTTTGCTGCGGGCGGCGTACGCGACGAATATTGTATTATAAATAATTTAGACATGGACTAGTAAAAATGAAAAAATATAACCTATATTAAAACATAGTGCGATCGATTCACTAGTCGATTCTGAGCAAACTACTTTCTAGTTTTCAGTTAATTCATTAACACGTTGTATGTGGGCGTCCACGCAAAAAAGTCCAGTAGTGGGGTATTGAGTTAGGATTAGATTCGGTTAAACATTTTTTGCTGCCATGTTACTGGTAGACAAAACGATATAATATGTCGAAGAGAATCGATAAAATGGCTCGATAAAATTTTATCGTGTTGTGCATCTTAGCTCTGCAGGACATTTTAATGGACGATTTTACATGACCACGTGACATGAGAATTCGTTGTTTAGTTTTCTTTGCGTTAACAATTGTGGAATGTCAACTTGGCTAAGGGGACGGGTGAACTGAATACAGTATAGATACAATAGCGGAAAATATCTGCGAAGAAAAAAATGTTACCGAAAACCCCGACAACGGTGTCCCTTGGCGACTTATTTCTTGTAACTTGACAAAATGTATTCTTATTACTTTTATATAAATACTAGCTGTTGTCCGCGGTTTCACCCGTGTTAATTTTAGAGCTCCAAAAAATACCTTGTGCCCATTTCTGTTCACGTTGTGAGGGGTGTCTCGATCGAGGTAAAAAGTACCCCCATGTCCTTCTCTGCACCCCTGACAACGAGTGTGCAAAATTTCATGACGATCGGTTGAGCCGTTAAAGCGTGAAAGCATAACAAACAAACAAACTCACTATCGCATATTTTACAATAGTAAGAATTGTTGAAGGTTTAGCGCGGCACGATATGTTTTTAAAGTCAGGGGTCGTTTGCCAAAAGCTTTGACCTTTCCGCATGTACCTACCTAGCTATAAGAAGGCAAAATAAAATTAATATTAGGTCGGTATCTTTTCATCTAATATAAGGAAGAGATTATTGAAATGTGGTATTTATTTATTTCAAATCTTTATAGAAAGGTATGCTCCCAACTCGTTACTTTAAGGTTTCATGGAAAGGATTGCCTCGATCAATAAGGACGCTTTCTGCTTTGTCCTTTCTTCTTGTGCCTCTAATATTATTATGTTTATTTGGTTTTGCGACATTTAAATGGGTATATTTTGAATTGAAATTTTAACATAGACATTTATAGATAATATAATATATATACATATAGATATAGATAATATGTATCCAGACAAAAGATAACACAGCACATTTTAAATTTTAAAGTAGGATAAGTATAGTATTTTTTGACAGTTATTCTGCATAGGTACTTTAAACTTACGGGAAAAGTTTTAGTGCCAAAAGCTTTTGGTTGTTTTCAACAAAAAAAAAATGGCGTTAGTTCCGCCGCTGTAAGGGCCTTCACTAATTTTTAACTCAAGAAAGCACCTCTATTGTAACGATGCTACGGACACACGAGAGTTGACACGAGTTAAACTGTATTAACCATCAAAATTTGTGCAACAGTGTAACGTCGTGACAAACAGCGTGCAGCGCTCCCTCGCCGCCCAATATTCCGCCATTGTTGTAGCGACCGCAAACTCAGCAGCCCTCGGGACTTGGGAGGCAACTCGAGCAGCGGAGCGTGTCTCTTCCCGGTGAACCAGCGACGCCCCGAACTGGGATTATTTCATGCCCCGAGCGCGAGCCTGCTAACGCAATAACAATGGACCCAAACTTGGGCAAGACATCGCGGCTGACGAACTTCACTCGTTCGGTTTAACCTTTAACTTTTTGTGTGCGCGTAAAGTGGTGAAGCTGTGACGGAATGCTTAGCAATCTGATGGGTTACCTTTTAGTAACCTTCCCGATAGATACAACGACCCACGAAAGTTTTACCGCACAGAAGACTAACCAATAAAATTCAAGTAACTATTCAAGTAAGTGCTTACAAAAGGATCTTAAGTATTAATAATTGTACCGTGCTCTTAAAACTTAGCTACCCTTTACAGGGGTACTTTCATGTTCATACTGTATACATGGTGTTATTTTAAATGAAAGACTTAGTATTGAAGCTCTCTATACATGTGACTAATAAAAACATATAGAAAGTACACAGAAAAGTACACAGAGAAAACCTTAAGAAAGTAGGTACCTATAGGTTTAGGCGGGTGAAGGATTTCAGACTTAACATGATCTGTCGTCGCGTCAGTGACACTACAAAGGACAGGGCGGTCAGTGACCCTCAGGATATGATCCGTCACGGTCCGAAGCTTCGTCATCTCCTCTTCATCTAAATAAATAAGTTGTGTAAATAAAGCTTTATCGCTTCGGATTCTGAGTACGCTTCACATTTAAATGCAGCAATCTAAATGCATGCGGTCTGCGGCTGCGGGCGCGGGCGGGGCGTGGGGCGGCGCGCGCGGGGGCGGCAGGCGCGGCGCGTCCTCGCGGCTCGCCTCGCCCGCTCCCCTCGCGGCTCCCCTCGCCTGGCCGAGGGTGACCTCACTGTATACACGAGAATTTCCCCAGGCGCAAGGTATTTGCTCATATTACTGTACAGAAATGTAAAAATTGCTTGCAATGTACATACTATTTACCAATGTATGATATTCGTATACCAAGCGATGTACTGTTGTTCACTGTATCTCGATCTAATCGTTTATCACTAGCTGCTTCCCCGCGGTTTCACCCGCGTAAATTTAGTTTCGGGTTCACTTTGAAAACTCTATGTTGTAGGATTTATCCTACAACATAGAGTTCATGAATCTATTTAGCGGCAACAAACAAACATGAAACACACGATCATCGACTCATATAAGTTTCGGTCTGTCTCTGAACCACTGACAACGTGTATGCAAAATTTCGTCACGATCGGTTCAGTAGTTCATAGGCGTGAAAGCGTAATAAACAAACATACAAACACTTATTTGCATTTGGCCATATATAATATAGAAGTATAGATTACATAAAAACAAAGCAATATCAAAACACTCGAATTGAGTAAGTATCCGAATTGCTTGATATTGCTTTTGCTTGGATACCGGGGCGGGTCGGAGGTAACCGCACAGTGTGGCGCCGGCGCGGCCGGGGAACTCCATTCGATAACTTAACGATAACATAACGATGTTACGTTAACGCAGCGGTTTGCGGTTTGGCTTGTAGAAGCAGCTGCTTTCATCAAGACGATGTTAACGGAACGTGTGTCAAACTTCACTTAGTGACTTCAAGTTGAGCAACTACTCATATTAAACTGTGCCGAAATTGAATCGGAGTTTCAGAGACCCCATTTGCCGCGGGCTTTTGTAATGATGGAGTGGATTTTGATGAAACAAAAGTTAAATTAATTAACCAGTGCCTATACTTTTGCGAATTTCGGGATTTCCTCGGGATCTCTCTGGTATACCATGATCGAAAGTACTATGTATCTTAATTGGCCAAAATAGGTACCTACCTATCTACCAGTTTAACGTTTTTTTTACCATATGAAGAAAAATTACCAAGTTATAAGATTAATAGCTGTGCCCCGCGGATTCACCCGCGGTAATTTCGGAGTACCCGTGGGAATTCCGAGATAAAAAGTACCCTATATCCTTCTCTGTACCCCTGACAACGTGCATGCCAAATTTCATCCAAATCCGTTAAGCCGTTTTTGCGTGATTGAGTAACAAACATCCAAACATCTAAACGTCCAAACATCCACACTTACACATTTATAATATTAGTAGGACTAGGACTAGGATTAGTATGAGTTATATAAAAATAAAGAACCTAAGGCGCGCCTGTGCTAGGTATAGAAACATTACAAAAAAATTAAAAAATTCTTTAAGCTCGTATGGCACTAACAGAAAGAGTTGCATGAATTTTAAAAATTCTGTTTCACTTTTTTATGTGGAATTTAACTGAGATTTTACAATTACACATTTGGGTCGTCGCAATCGGTTCAGAACGAAATGATAATTACAATTAGCGAGAATTACATGCCACAGGCGCGACACAGGCGCTATTACTCATCATAATATGATATGGCTATGAAATAATTATACCTTTTACGGGCGTCCCGAAACAAAACACCGGTCATATAAAACCGCAGTTTTTAGCAACCAAAACGCTGTCATATTATCTAAATGAGGGATATATTTCAAACCCTCGATAATTCATGTACAAAAATGTTTTAGACATAATATGCTATTAGAACCTAGTACCTACTGAATACTTTCCTTCAAAAAGTCTCTCGTTTGAGTTTACAGCCCTGCCCTCTATATTATATATGGTGTATAGATATGTATAATGTAGTGTATGCATGGAGCTGTTGTTAACGTCACAAATAGTCGCTCGGAACAAAAACTCGCAAACGCGATCCAATTCCGCTGTTAACCGCTGCGTGTCCGCTGCGTCCCCGCTGCGACTCCGTGACGTCATCGCATAGAATGTAATTACCTTTTCAGTTTATTGTCCCGGGTTTTTCACGCGCGAAGCGCTCGGTGCTCCCCGGGGGAAATCCCATTAGCGGTCAACAGCTGAATTGCAAAAATGCTTTTAGTTTTGCTGAGATTATAGAGATTAGACCATTCTACAATAATAATGACGATAAAAAAGCTTACGAAATCGCGAGCTGACACGATGTCAGGGGTACAGAGAAGGATATAGGGTACTTTTTATCTCGGAATTCCCGCGGGAACTCCGCAAATCTCGCGAGCAACAGTTTTTCACCGAAACGGTTGGAACCATTTTGATGGAACTTTCACTGGCAATTAGCTGATTTTTTTCATTTTCACTTTTATCATTATCAGAGTTCTTGCGGTAATTTCGAAACTCACGCGGGTGAAATCACGGGACACAGCTAGTTATAAAATCCATTAAAGTTCAACAAACAAACGAACAAACAAAGTTACATCTGCATTTATACTATTATGTACATAAATGGTTACACATACAAAGCATTGTTTCCAAAACTCTCTATACGAGCTGTACCTACCTCTCGGCAGACACACTGACTTCGCGCGTAGATTTAATTAACCAACTTGAAATGAGGTGCGACGCGGAGTGAAGGCTCCGTCGCTGACGTCACGTGTCGGCTCACGTGTGTCGCGAACATTGCTCGTCAAAGCGACGAGAGCTGAAGCACTGAAGTTAGTCGGAGAGCCGCGCCACTGCACACGCAAATGCTCAACACTACATACCCCCTACCCCGCCCCCCGCCCACCCCTTCGGTGGCCCGTGTTAGAGAACACTGTACAGCCCCCTTAGCCAAGTTGACTATTATAATCGTTAACGCGCAGAAAACTACGCAATAAATCGACTTATCTTTTTTTTTTATTCATTTTTCACTTATGATTTATATTTAAATATAATATAAGTGCATTAGTTTAACTAAGGAATAATGAGTTGACCTGTTTTCTTTAGTTTTTATAGCAAATACGAAGTAAAGGTCTCATAGAGGTCTCATTGACGTTTAAGATTATATAAATTTACAGTTACAAATGAAATAATAATTATGAATGGGTTTTTATTTAAATTTGTTCAGCTGTAAATTCGGACGACGATACGACTTACCTAAAAACGTTCATTAGGTAGGTAGATACTAAGTTTAAAACTCTCTTCGACTATTCCGGTAGGTATTGTTATCGGAATAAACGAGGATAATGGACGGCGTTCCCCTTCTGAGGAACAGATAAAAACTTTGCCGATAATTTCGGGAAGGATATGTTTATTAGGAGAAAAACAAGCCATTACTCATCGGTCTCCTTGCCTGTGCCTGGCGCACCCCTAACACGAGTTTCACAGTCTACGAGTCTCGAGGTGTTGCAACAAAGATGATAATGACAATGTTTGGTTTTGAATAAAAATTATAATTTTTGTGTTTACACTAACAACGTTTATTTAACTAGCTGCGCCCCGCGGTTTCACTCGCGTGAGTTTCGGAATTCCCTTAGGAACTCCAAAGTAGCCTAATTTACTCCTTATAACATCAGCTAACACTAACACACACTCTCGTATGATGTAAACATATTACATAAAAGAAGGAAAGATATTGTTGATAAGTGTCTTGTTAAAACTGCATTTGCTGGTGGTAACTATAGAAATCGGTCAGTTACCCTTTACAACTAAATAAATAGAATCCTAGACATCTACCCGCTTCAAGCCCATGAATTAAAAAAACGAGTGGCTGAATGGTTGAAAACTAAGAGCTGCAGTGAAGTTGAGGACCTGATGAGTGTAATAACATAAAATTATACATAAACAAACACACACTAACACACACACACACACACACATACACACCCACTCACAGTTACACATACACAAACATACACACGCTAAACTTTTTGGTTTTCTTTTTGTTATATTTTGTTTTCTTATAAATATGTATAATTTATTGTAAAACTAATTGTAATGTATATCTTGTTTTATATTCGTTTTTATTATCGATATGGAAGAGCTGGATATCCTGACACAAGTATATATTTATACTTAAAAGGATGTCCAACAAACCATATATGTAAAAATACTTTTGGTTAAGAAATAAACAATTTTTAATTTTTTAATTTTAATTAGCTAATTAGCAGTGAAAGTTCCGTCAAAATCAGTCCAACCGTTTCAGAGATTCACGCGCGTGAGTTTCAAAATCTTCTCCGCACAATAATAAACACAACAAAAAAGAATTTGTTAAATTGGTTCAGCCGTTCACGCGTGATGCCGTGACCAAAGGAAATAGGGATTCATTTTTATAATTATATAGATATCAACTACGATATCTGCCATAAGGTTTCATTAACATACGGATTAACTTATGAAAAGCAATAGCAATTAGGTTTTCACTTAGAAATAACGAATAAAAAAAACAATTAGGATGCGATCATTCCTTGTACTTAGATCCCGATGAGTTCGGCTGCCAATAGTTTCCTTGACTTAGGGCCAATTAAATAGTGCATTATAGGTCACAATCAGCCTGGTTGTATTGAATTGAATGTTGAGAAAAGCCTTAGTAACTGATAGTAGAGCCTCCGAAGAAGTAGAAAGTAGCAGAGCTAATACATAGTTAATAGCTCGCTCGCCGCCGCCGCCCGGCTCCGGTCGTTTGTTATATTATTGTTGTCCATCCCGCTGTTATTGATTGCTCCCCGTTGCTCCCCGTTGCTCGCTGTTGCTAATTCGGCGGAAAAATCTTTCTCTCAACTAAACTTAATAAATCAAGCGAGTGCCAACTAAGCGGCGAAAAGAATTTTGACAATCCTTTTGATTTTCCCAGCACTTTTCTAACGGAGCAGTAAATGTGAGTTTAGATGAAAAAAAGGGGGGATGAGGACCCACATCAGAATAAGCCTTTATACAAAACATTGAATAGTACCTACCTACCTTGCGTTTGGGAAATGAGTGAAGACGTACTTAAAACAAAACAGTACAACTAAACTGAAGAAGTATTTTAACGAAAATAATGCTTAATGGTCTTATCTCTTACCTAAAACCTCTATAGCAGAAACCAAACAACAACTTATAAAATTTATATTTGTGTGTCTGTCTGTGTCTAATTAAGTTTGTTCGCGTATCACGCAAATACGTGACGCAGGCGGAACCGCGGTTAAAAGCTAACGTTCCATAAATATAATAATATAAAAGCGAATGTCACTGATTTACTGACTAAAATACGAAATCTCAAAAACTACTTGACTTATAAAGCTAAAGTTTATAGGCGGGAGCCGTCGGCTGAGGAGGAATTCAACGAAGTTCTCCCTCACAAATTAACGTGGACGAAACCGCAGGGAAAATATAGCGTATGCGTAACAATATAAATAACATGTCGTATGTGTAACCCTCCCTGTTATATTTGCATGAAATTGTGATTTATTTTTCGCAAGTAAAATAAAGAAATATTAGCGCAATTATTTTTCTGTAGACACCGTGAATTAAAATATGAAGGTCAGAAGAGATAAGGTTTCAATAGTAAATGCATATAGACCAGTCTGTTGCCTGCCCGCCTGGAGCCGGCGCCTGTTTGTGTAATAGCGTCCCGTAATATTGTATAATACCCACTGTTATTCAGACATAAAATTCTCTCCCTTTTATTTTCCAATGAAACAGCTTTATAGCCTCAACGGATTACGAAAAAAACATGCGTCAAGCGTGAACCGTGACGTCACTACTGGGAGCCTCGAGTTTTGTTTAGTCAAGTATAATATGAGCTAGTTATACGTAGTGTTATATTTATTTATTTATTTATTTATTTATTTATTTATAACACAAAAAAAGTTCACAGCATTACAGTAATACTAAGGCACTGTGATATATATTAACTGGTATATTAGTGTGTAGTTAGTCCCTCTTACTTTAAATGTTAAATATCTCAATATCCTTAATACTACTATAATTTATATAACAAAAATATATTAAATGAATTTAAAACATAAACCAGCATGCCTACTCTGGACGCAATCGCGTTAGGATCAAATCGAACTCGAATCGAAATGGGATCGAAAAGGAATCAAATTTTGCTACTTTTGAAGCTTTGAGATCGCGTCTCTATCGTATTTATCTGTCTCTTCATTTCATTGTCAACGAAAACAATCCATTTATTGACCTGTCAAACGTCATCTTTTGACATTAACACGATGCCAAATACGATCTCAATTTGAACTCCAATCTAAATCGAAATCATCCTAAAATAATTTTCAAGAGTAAGCCAGCAGTTTATTTATGAACAAAAACTACTTTATCCCACGAGAGGTTTTTTCCAGTCAACATTTGATTGACAATAAAGATAGACGAGAATATGTTGTAAGTGAAGGTATAATAAAATTATTATAATCATAGTTTTATTGGACCCTCGGCGCACAGAGCTCTAAAAACGTTGCGTGGAACGTGGGTTGCGTTATCGACGCGTGTTTGTTGCGCCAGGCGCCGGCTCGGCGAGCTAAGCCGCTTAGCGGAGCCAGAGGCTGCGGCGAGCGAGCTGACGCGGACGCTGGGCACAGATCTGTATCCGTGACACAAAGCCGACGCTACGAGGGTCGCTGACGCCGCGGCTGACACCAACCGCGCACACACACATATTGACACATATTGACTTCAACATGCGTGATGAGGTATAGTTTATTTTTACACAAGTAACTAGCTGAATGGTATGAATGAAAGATGGTAGATGAAACATCAACACAACGACACTGAGTAAATTGATTGCATGTTCAAATATACAACAACAAAAAAACCAGTTTATTTTTGGGTTAAAACTATTTTTGTACTCATGAAAACCAGCTTCATGCAAAAGTTAAGTTTATGATTTTTTATTCTCTAATGTTTGATTAGATTAGATTAGATTTATTACACTTTTACAAAAAAAAAATTAGGTAATATACATAAAATTTGAGTAAAGGTGATCGTCAGATAATAATAATAATAATTAATAAATATAGATAAATGAATTCAATTAAAAGTGTAACACTAGTTACAGTACTGAAAAATAAATGAATAATAATAATAAATTTTGTAGATTCTTGTAATTACCATCCAGTAAATTTATTCACTGTCGCTACACTTGGTAAACTCGATATATTTAATGTATTAATATGAAAAATAATAACAAATCTATTCAAAGCTAAGAAAAGAGGGTTCTCCATTTTTAATAGTGCTACGATTCTCATGATAGGGCCATTTTTAAACTCGTCATAAACAACAGCCATACAACTTAAAAATGTATACAGAGCTTGTATTCAACGGAAACGTAGCAAGCTCGGGCCGCAAGTTTTAACAAGTTTTTCCAACCCTAAGTGATAAACTTGGCGGCATCCTGCGCGCCTCGTGCCCGCTGGTTGTGGTGCCTGTACTGAATTATTAAAGCCGCGTCCGGCGCCGCCTCTTCGCATTCAAGCTTGACCCAGTTCAATGCAGAGCTGAAACGAGGTGTTTATGTTAAAGTGGGCCCATCGACACCGCGCCTCGTGTTCTATGGCCACTGCATTAAAAAGTGCCGCCGTAATCCGCCAGCTTTACCAAAGCAAGAAAATGAACGTTAAATTGTTGAAGTGTGAAATAAAATTGCACTCGGTTTGCACCTCTTATCACTGCATAGTATAAAATAAAGTCGCTTCCCGCTGTCTGTCTGTCCCTATGTATGCTTAGATCTTTAAAACTACGCGACGGATTTTAACGCGGTTTTTATTAATAGAAAGAGAACCGGGGGGAAAGCTAGTTTTATCATATTCAAATTCAAATCAAAATATGTTTATTACTTAGGATCGGTACAATCACTTATAATCATCAGCAAGCGGTTCTTAAAATTAAGTTGATGAATTAGGTTATCAGTTTGGAAAGCGCGCTCTACTGAGAAGAACAAACTCAGCAGCGTTGTCTTTTTTATTATTGGTACAATCAGGTAGCTTGGTACTACTTATAAAATAGGATTAGACACAAAATAAAAAAAAAAAATTATAGAGCAATTCATTTCCAAACGTTTGCGTCATTTTAATAATCTACTACGCTATAATATGCTTTATAGCATAATTTGTGTTTGATAAAAGTCTTAAATTTATTAATTGACAAGTTAACTACATCGTTTGGAAGCTTGTTATAAAAGTGTATACATTGCCCATTAAAATAGTTAGAGATTTTATGGAGCCTAGTAATAGGCACGGCGAGTTTATCTTTCTCATAAAATGAATATGCGAGGATAAATAAAATCTAACTAAAATCTAACAGGCCCCAGAATGAGTGAAGGTTTCCTACAAATAAATGTACAAGCTTGGCTGTAGAAAGATCATCGTTTCTGCCTACCGTTCCAAGAGACGTACTCCACGGCTTGATAAGACCTTGATTGTGTACTAGCTGTTCCCTGCGGAAACTGCGCGCGTTAATTCTGAGATACAAAGTACCGTAAGTCCTTTTCTGTACCTCTGACCACGTGTATGTAAAAATACATAATGATCGCTTAAGGCCTGAAAGCTTGACAAGCAGACAAACTCATAGGAGCTTATGTAAATATGAGTATTTACATTTCAATTAAAATCATTAAGGGGTATGTGACTCGAGTCGGAGTGTTCTTTGCTATCTGTACCTAGGTACTACCTAACCACGCGTCACGCACGAAAATAAATGAGCTTAGGGGTGGTTTTTTCCATTACGCCTTCCATCCCCTCGTAACTAGATGCGTAAGTTTTTATTACCACTGTCGAGTTTACGGCCCTGTGTGTCCAGCCCCTAGTTAACTAAGGGGGTGGGGTGGAGGCTTCATTAAGACGAGCCCGAGTCAAGCGATGATCGAGTGGCCTACAGCTAATAAGCGAGTCTCTGGCTGGTCACATGTCTGTACGTATAAGTAGGTAGAGTACCGATATTCTCAAGTGGTTTCGCACTTATGCGCCTAATAATCTGATAGAGAGTGGCGCTCTAAACTTTTTCTAGTATATAATACACTAGTCGATCCCTGACGGTTTCACTAGCGTTAATTTCGGAGTTCCCACAGGAATTCTGGAATAAAAAGTACCCTATGTCACTTTTTCTTTCCTTCTAGTTTTTTTAATTTTCCTTTTAATTTTGATTTAATTTTACCTTTATTTTAATTTTGATCTAATTTTGGTTTTATATTAATTATGATTTATTTAAATTTTAATGTTGACAATTTTTTTTTCTTTTTGATTGTTTTTTTTAGTCGATTCTTTATTATATTTGGATATTGTTTTACTTTAATTTTATTCTGCATAAACTTGCACGCCAATACGGCGAATATGCGGTCAAATATTTAATATAAATTGACATCTAGTTGTACCATATTCTTGCGATTAAATGAATTATGAATTATTTGTTTGGTAGGTATTTATGTAAATTAGTATAACTATTAGCAATGTATTTGCCCGAAATAACGACCGTCAGTGAATAAATAATGTAATTGGTCCATCCATTCGAACTCTATCCACACAGCGTCGAGTCAGCGGCGCCGCCCGCGCCCCCGCCATGAGTCGTCAGCCAGCCAGCCGTCACATCGCGCGTCTAGTTCAAACTGAAGAAGTGCAGTGGGTCTTAACTCTTAATTTAACTATGTGAGTACAATGGCTGCATATTATGTAACGAACTTTATCACTATTTTAATCTGTTGGTCGGTATGTCTTTTTGTATGTGATCAAGTATTACTTTTATATACAGCTGTTCCCCGCGGTTTCACCCGCGATAAATTGGGAGTTCCAGCGGGAATTTTTGGTTAAAAATATTCTATGTCTATCTGACCCCCTGACAACGTGTATGCAAACTTTCATGATAATCGGTTGAGCCGCGAGTGATTTTCGTAGATCGTGTTATGATTGTAAGATAAATATAATTGCGCGTCTCGCAGTAGGGGTGCTGCCCGGCCGGGTTGATTATTAACAAACCCGCAGCACAAGCACGTCGCTGCCACCACCACCGTCACCACCACCACCACCACACCTGTACCACAATAATGAGCACAATCACCGGATCACACCACCCTTGTCACAGCGGTGTGCGCCGGCGGGCGGCGGACGGGCGGGCCCGGGGCATTTGCTAGCTTATTGCTTGTAAATGTTTAAATTAATCCACTTAAATTATTTGTCACTGCATCAGTGTGGATCATTGCTACAATATCATTACTATAGGCTAGTAGACTAGCCGCTGCCTGCGGTGCCGCTCGCACGGAGTAACGCTCACAGTACGGTAGGCGTTTGATAGCAGTTGAACTTTATTACTAACTATGGTAATAAGTATCCAAAGTGCGCAGTTTGTTTTAGAACCGACTGCTCTATACGGACTTACAGTACGTATATATTTATAAAATAATCTTTTTAGATTCTGCCAGTGTTATAAACACCCCAGCAGATTAAAAAAAAAAAACCATGAACAGATTCACATTTCCAAAATTTTATTTCTGTTATAGGTGAATGGATAGTATAGAATGTAATAAAGCACTTCTTTTTTTATTGAGATTGAAAGATCTATGAAAAAGTCATAATAAAAATGATTTTTGTCCATGTCACGTGATCAGTTTTTTCTTTTATCGATGGAGATTAGCAAGAGCTGATTAAGTAGTAGCGACTTCACGACCGTAGTGAATTATGATTGTTAAATCCGCTGAAAAACCATACTCATAACACAAGCTGTGAAAACCCGCTGACTATAATTATTAATATCAATATTTATGCATCATTTTTGTGCTTTCTTTCTTCTTTTTTATGGACTTTCGCATATAATGCATTTAGACAGTATCAAGTAAAATTAATTAGATCAATATATTTCCTATTAAAATGCTTCATTGTACGATTTGAAATTGCAAACCACGGTATTATAGCTTGCAAGAACTTTCTCGGAGCTCTTGGAGGAGGAGGAGGAGGAGGAGTCGAAGAAATCAGCTCGGAATGTCATATGTTTATCTTCTTGAGCATATGAGAAACCGTCACTGTGAAAATTATCGTCCAGTACAGCACCTTATAACACAACAAAATCCATTTTTAACCATTTTTATCGACATGAAAATAAGTGACCGAAACCTTTGATTTCCACCAAAAAACTTATTTTTGTACTTATTCGTATGCTAATGCTAGACTGGTTGGTCAGAATTTTCAATTTTGTTTTTAATTGTTACTCTACAAGCTACGTGAATATTCGATAAAGTCATAATCGCGTAGCCGTCGTAGTGCTGCTACGCTTGACGCGTGTCGCTCGTAGCGCGGCGGTGGCGTAGCGCGCTCTTTTGTGTTTCACGGACGTAGTTTAATAAACAACGTGTCTGGACCCGCTGTGCACCCGCAGCTCACCTGCCCTCACTCACCGTGTGCACACCGCCCCGCCCGCCCTACACCGCTCGTGTTGCAAGCGCTATGCTACGCTTACACTCACGTTTAACTGCTCATATGAGTCGAAATAAATACATTTACAATCGTCCTCCACTTACAAAGCGTTCTTCATCTAATTCTAAACTATTATTATAAAGGGGAAATATTTGATTTTTTGTTTCTTTGCTACGATTTAACTCGAAAACCGATTAAAAAAATTCTTTCACCATTTAAGTCAAAGTCAAATCGTTTATTTTGGCCCATAATATGGCACTTTGTGACGTCAATATAATAACAGTTATTATGATTAGAATGATACATTATCCCTTAGTAATATAGGCTATATTGTAGGCTGCGGGAACTCCGAAATTACCACAAGTAAAACTGTATAGAACAGCTAGTTACATAATATATCTGCATAATATATATGTCTGCAGGATCAGTTATCATGTAAATTTTCTGACTGTTCCAAGGCTTTTTCAGCAGTGAACCTCAGCTAGTAGATATAGTGACTAAATTTGATCGTCCACGACTTCCTTTGGCTTAGTTTTGGTCATTTACCTACAATCGTTTCAGTTCGTGGAAATCTTGTCCTGACTTTAGAATTTATCTTGGAAAATTTGTCAGAATACACATAGAATATGTTTTGATAGAGTATTTTAACATTTTTTTTCAAATCAGTTCATCCTACAATTACACTCGTTGGAACGCACGACCTCTTCCGCGAGACTCCGCGAGTTTGGCTACAGCATCAGTCGAAGTGAAGACGAGGGAGTTTGTGACTATGTTTGTTCGTGGTCTGCAGCGCGAGACGAGCCGGTTCTAATTAATCCGCTGATGACATCCTCATTATTTATGATGCCATGAGAGAGGGCCCCCAGTGCCTTTGTCTACACTGACTTTTATATGTGAAAATAAGTTGTTGTGATTGTTAAGCACTTCTTTCTTTGGTTTTTTCACTTTACCTGCCCCTGCCAGATTTGTACGACATCCTAATACTGTGTGTAATGTGAGTTTGTTCGATTGAATAAATGAATATACGTTGCCAGGAAATTCCTTTCCCTGAGAAGAATACATAAAAAGACATAGAGTACATTCATCTCAGAATTCCTTCTAAAGTCGACCCGGGTCAAATCGGGGGGAAACAGCTTGTAATATTATAATAAAATGTTATCGTGTCTATTTCACTCACGTTACCCGCACGTGTAATATAAAATAGCGCAGATGAAGAGGAGGTCGATGTACGTACAGAGATTGTAATAGTGTACACAAACAATAACTGAAACTTTAGCTGGACCAAAACCATTTTGAATGTTAGATCTGCGGACTAGAAACTTTAACCAAAAGAGCTAGCATCAGCTATAACTACTAGGTATATTTCCACGTAAAGAGATCAAATCAGCCGACATATCCATTCGGATTCACTAAGATTTATGGTTTCATTGCATTATTCAGGATGTCGCTTCGGAGTGCCGCGGTGCAGCGCGCATCAATTATTGTAAGTAGCCTGGCTGGGACGACGCCGCGCCGCGCGCCGCTCTCCCACACTCACCGCACAGCGGAGGTATGGCAGCCGAATGTCATCTCATCATTTATTATTCACCAAGGATCAAGTAGGCGCCATCGATGATGAAGCACGACCCCGCATCCGAATTATTGCACAGGAAATTGCGTCTCTTGTTTTTCCTACAGTTTTATTTTCTTAGTTTTAGAAAGAAAGAAGAAAGAAAAGGCATTTATTTAAAAAAAAAATTCAAAATTCAAAAGCTATTTATTACTTAGGATTGTTTACAATCACTTGTAATCGTCAGCAGGTTCTTAGAACTATAAATTACCGTCAGTTCGGAATACGTCCTCTGCTGAGAAGAACTGACAAGAAACTCAGCAGCGCTGTCTTTTAATGATCATACTTATAAACTAGGAAAACAAAAAATAGGAATTGGATAGAGCAATTCATTCCCAAACGTCTGTATCATTTAAATAGTCTACTACATTATAATATGCTTTATCGCATAATCTGTGTTTAATAAGTTTCTTGAAGTTTCTTAAAAACAGAGACAACACAATTACAATTATTTTATACTCACATTAAAACTCCGAACTTGTATATCCTGCTAATATTATAAATGTGAGTGTGGAATTTTGGATGTTTGTTACTCAACGGCTCAATGGATTTGGATGAAACTAACCAACCAATGTTTTTTAAGTTTAATTTGCAATTAATTTGTTAATTTGTTTGTAAACCTTGTGTGTGTCTGTTGCGCAATAAAAACTATTCTATTCTATTCTCTTCTAAATTTGGCATGCGCATTGTCAGGGGTACAAAAAAGGACATAGGGTACTTTTCATCCCGGAATTCCCGCGGGAACTCCGAAATTACCGCGGGTAAAACCGCGAGGCATAGCTAGTATTTAAATATACAAGTTCGGAGTTCAGATGAGGATTTATCCGTTGTGAAAGAGTTATAACACGAATTTCGCGACACGACGCGACGGGCGACATTTCCAATTTCCACGCCAATCCACTATGTATTATAATTCACGATGGATTAAAATTTTCAAAGAAAACTTTCGAGCGCGTCTAATTTGTGAACGTTTAATTATCGTTCTTTGTGTGAATATTTTCAAAGGGATCGCCGCCAAAGTATTTGCCGGCGTTTAATATTGAAACAGGCCTCAAGAGTTTGTATGAAAGCATGAAATATTGTGTCGATGGCGCCCTCCGGGGCGGCCGCGAGTAGGGCGCGGGGCGCGGGGGGAGCGGGCAGTGGGCGGGTGCCGGAGGGGGGGGGGGGAGCACCTTGCTGCGGCTGCGAGAGTTAAACGAAGGTTGCGGGGTCGGGGCATCCTTGCTTCGTGAATACTTACTTCCTACTAATATTATAAACGCGTTGTATGTATGGATGGATGGATGTTTGTTACTCTTTCACGCAAAAACTACTGGATGGATTTAAATGAAACTTTACAATAATATAGCTTATACATCAGATTAACACATAGGGTACTTTCATCCCGAAATTCCCGCGGGAACTCTGAAATTGTAGTGTATTATAAACGGAAATGTGAGTTGACAGGGGTACAGAGAAGGACATAGGGTATTTTTTATCCCGGAATTCCCACAGGAGCTCCAAAATTACCGTGGGTGAAACCGCGAAGCACAGCGAGCAAGATTAAAAGGTGTTAATAAAAGGTGTTACAAGTCCAAGAATATCCGAATAAATGAGGTTATAGGTTCATGTAAAAAACCTTAAATTTTTTATTTTTAAATCGCACCTTTGCAAATACAGAATCATTGAGATATCAGATACAGAAATTGTTTTAAGAGTCGGGAAATCAGATCAACATATTAAGTTGCTTTTGCAAATCCCTGTACATCCAAGTTCTTGGGGAAATCTGAAATTGATTTGGGTGAAAATGCAGGTCGCGGCTTGTTAGTGATAATAATGCGCGGAGTTGACGTTAATGGCATAGTATTTATTTAATCACCAGGTGCTTCTCCTTACAATAGGTTAGGTTGAGAATAGTTTGCATCGCTGGCTCCCAGACAACCTCCCCGCCCGCCTCGCCAGACAAAATTAACTGTATCCTATAAAACATTCCCAGGGAGCTCTTGTTATTTTGTTTAGTTTAGCTGGTTGGCTTACATTTTGCGGGGAAGAAACTCTATTAGTTGGAGGAGCAAGAAATATGTTCCCTGAAAGTAGAGGAATGGTGATAAATTCCATCCCACCGCTTTTATACAAGCATAAAAGTCTTAAATATTGGCCCTCTAGTGGACTATTAACATTCCGGCGTTTGTTGCCAATTACAAACCTTTCTTTATAAGATTTGCTTGTTATTATTCTGGTCAACTCAATTCTTTTATTTTTGCTCTAACTTACAATAGAAGTAAAATAGTTGATATTTGTTTGCCAGCTTGGCAAAGTTCAAACGTGTTTAATAGATAGCGACTTTGCCAAGACCAGACCTAGGGAAAATAAAATATAAAGTCAGTAGTCTCGGCTTGTTCCGATTTATTCTGACCCGGTTAGGATATTTACAAAGCGGTCCTACGACTACGACGCTACACATTTGTATTTATAAAATATCTACCTACGCTATAATATGATATTATATTAATTACAAGTTAATTAAACGGTATTATAGTTTCCTGAAAACCTGTTGTCTCGAAAAGAATAGTAGTAGATTTCTAAAACAGCATTTACATCTTTTTGTAGAATACAACACGCGCTACCACTTAGCAGGGGAGAGTGTAACGCAAAAACACCTAGAGAGGCGCAGCGGTGTCAACACATTTTCAAGCGAACGTGTGTTATGACCTGTATTTACATTTCACTATTTGCCCAAAGCGGAACTGAAAAGGTATAATAATTATAATATTAATATATTTTCATTACTCATACTCGGAAAGTAGGTCTGAAGTTGCCTGAGAAGCGGGTTGAAAGTAACCCTTTTCAGCCCTAGGGAGAATCGCTTTCAACTGACAACTGTCAAATTATTAAAAAAAACTAGGTCTATTTTCACATTTCTATTGAACCATGTTTCAACTTTCTATACAGCCAGCGCGATGTAAAATTGAAATAACGTAAAGTTTAAGTAGGTATTAATTAAAATAAAATTCACTCACTTTTTCTTAAGCTAATTCCTATTTATATTTTTTTATTTTCTTTAATTAATAAATAATTAAAGAAAATATTTTTTTTAGGTCGCCACAATGTAAATAAAAAATACTGGCTGAATAGCTAGCCGGCCAAAGAAAAAGAAATAGGTGGGAAAGTGTCAAGCTACTATCCGATCTTCACTCATTTTTTCTTTAGCTAATTCCTATTTTTATTTTGAATTTCCTTGCATTCGTAATGAAAAGCACAGTGTTATCCTCGAGAGAAAGACTTATTTAGTCGCTCGATCTATTGATGATCTATTGATGATCAAACCCCGTCTCGGGACTAAATAAGTTACTTTCACCCCTAGGATAACTAATAGTACATACTATTAGTTCTCAAACTCGTAAATTTAATTTTCTATTCGTCTTAAGACTTAAGTTTAAGCACGTTGAGCCAATTACCGAAACGCTTGTAAACGTAAATTAAATTATTTTTGTCGGCACATCAAGTGTAGTATCAGCGTGGGCAGTGCGGTGTGGTATTTTAATCTGTGCCGATGCTATCGGGAGCCTGCGTCGGGCACACGTGTCCCCCGGCCCCCGCCCCACCGCCGCGCCGCGCCCGCCCGCCCAGCCGCGTGTACTCGCCGACGGACGGTCATCTCGACGTGATGTAAGAGAAGCCTTCAGGAGCTACCCACATGTCGACCGTGGTATTTTATTTATTATTCACAGTTCACAGTATATTTATGATTGTATAATTTTCGTACGAAAAAACATACAGTGCTATAACAAACACAGTGACGTGCATAGTTTCAATACTAGAAATAAGGAAAACTTAGTACTGCCATCATGTAGACTACAAAAGATCAAGGCATCTTTTGTGGGCCAAGGTGTTCATTTCTATAATAAAATTCCGCGATCTATTTTGGAACTACCATTTGAAAAATTCAGGTGTACCATAAAAAACTCCTTGTTACAAAAGGGGTACTATACCACTAACGCTTACATGAGCGATAAGTCTCCATGGACATTATTGTTTTTATTTTATTAATATTATAATATATTATGTGAGAGAAATGTTTTAGTAATCTATTATTTTTCATTATTATTATTATTGTTTTTATTTATTGACTATTCTAAAGCGCCTGTAAAGGATTAATTGAATAAAAACATTTTGATTGATTGATTGATTGATATTCTGTTAGATATTAAGATTTTAGTGTTAACACTGTGTAGTATATTTAAAACTAATTTAAAATGTACCTCATAAAAGTTTGTTCGAGTAAAAGTAATTTCGAGATGCTGTCCCCTAAAATATTGATAGGTTATCTATCTACTATATTTAAAAGAGCTATTCTTGTATATATAATCTGAATCCAAAGAATTTCATGATTTTTCGATCGATTTTTCGATTTCGGGTGCGATTATTCGATCTAGCTTCTTTTATTTTTTTAGTGTAGGTACATAATATATGACCGCCTAGTAACAAAATTTTTGTCACTTATATTATGGTGTTATTGACTATGATAGTAATATTGGAGTGTACATATTTGCCGCCTGTAAGCAGAGGGCAATAAATAGACGTACCTAGTACCTACCTACGTTCCATAATACTCAAAGTGCAGTGACTTCCATTACGTAGAGAGGGCTGACCCTAGTGCACCGACCGAACTTACACCGACTCGGCAACATACGCAGCTGCTGCAGCCGACAGCGGGTCAGCAGTGCGACCTCTGTCACACCATCGTCGTGTCGTGTGTTTATAGCGCCTTATCTCGACGTCACGTCGACTTTACGATTGCAGCACTCATTTGTTTTACTACAGGAATTTGAACAATAGGTATAGATTGTTTGAATTCACGCGATTGCGACTGAAAATCAACGTCTATTTGACCTGTCAAATGTACGGCACAAATGAACGAGTATAAAACGTCTATCTTAAGCCCGATTTCGTGAGCTCTTTTTCTCCGTCGCTAAGCGCCAGTGAAACAAATTCACTAGTAATCTGCAGCAATAAATCCGAGCGCACCTTTGCGTTTCTTTCCCGGCGGCTCCCCCTCCGACCCCCTCGGCCTGCCGGTGGTTACGTCACACGCCGCTGGGCGAGCGCGGGGGTGGGCGGAGAGCGAGGCGTGCGAGGTGTGTGAAGGGGGCGGGGGGGGGGGATCGATCGCAGCCTCTTCATCAGGTCCCGCGAGGCAGCGGGGAGCGACCAGCAGAGGAACAGAAGTGCTGTTTAGCTAGAGGGCCAGGTGACCTGTGCCGCTAAGTAATATGGATAGGGATTTATGTCGTATCTAGCTTAGTCTGCAGCCCCTGACTACGTGCAGACTCGACGGTGATGCCTCGTTGAGCAACTCGCATTAATAGCTACGTACATTATGCTTGAAATGCAATAAACAACTCTGGAGCGCAACGAAGTGCTTTTGTTGCAGTTTTATATTATAATAGCTAGATGTGAACTGCAGAATGATATAATGTTCATTGTTCATCTCTCTATGGGATTATGAGCAGCGAGAGTATGATGAATACCAGTAAAATAACTATTATAATGAGTTTTGATGTCGCTCCTAGTTGATAGTAATTATAAAAAAAACCTCCTAATTCCATAGTGAAGAAAAACTTTAATTTTTAAAATTGAGTTACGTAGTTTATACAATTTTTTTTTTTCATAATTTTCCATATTTCAAACACTACGCGTATCTCACTCAAGCAATGGGCATGTTGACAAATTTTTTTTTAGCCCGTAAAATATTGGAAACATATTTTTCCTTTTTTTACGTAATCAAAAAATAACGACGATACATTGAGTTTAAATTTCGCGTGACGTCACTATTTGGACAGTTTGTATGGCGGTTTTAGCGGTTAGTGACGTCACGACCTTCTCACCCTAAACTTTATTGCGATTTATCTCTGTATATTTTAATTTTTTTAAAAAAGCAAAAAATACGTGGCTATTTTTTTTTATTTTCTAACTGACGGACTAATTAGATTTTGATTTTCAAAAGTAGGCCACATCCCCATTTTCGTTAAAACTATTTTTCAAAGCCCTGTAGTTAAAAAACGAACGAAACCTTAAAAATAAATTATTCTAACAGCAATACCACGATCGTAGCAGTTACGTAAGTGCTACGCGGCTACACGGCGGCTACGCGCTACGAGTAAAAGGAGCGTAGCGGTTGTTTGTGGCGTAGTATCGATGTGTCCCACTGCTATTATTGGCGACGCGACGTTCGCTTTGCACCCGGACGGCCGGACCCTTATTGTGAGCCACTGACACACTGCTCATTTTATTTCAGTTTATTTGGGAACAAACCGATAGTATTATCTATATTTATTTGAAGACACCACCTCCCAAAATACAGGTTTTCCTAGTTTGGGAGGTGGGGTTACCTAATTTTGTTTATATTCTTGGTTCAATAAAGTTTATTATTATTATTATTATTATTTGGAATCCAAAATGCGGATATAAGTTTATTTGTTTATTACGCTTTCACGTCTTAACTCAGGGTTACTTTATATCACGGAATTTCCGCGGGGACTCTAAAGTAAATGGAGGGGTTAACCACGGATTACAACTGATAATATAAAGAAAAAACTTTGTTTAACCTAATAGCTAATTTGATGGATACATAATATGGACGCAGATAAGCAATAACATGTTAACCCACAAAACAAATTATTGATTCAGAATGATTTATTGAGAGTTAGAGAACGTTTTTTAATTATGTGTTTACTTTATTACATTGTTTAAATATGTAACTAAATATTGAATATAAAAATGTTGAAATGGCGCTATAATTTTAAAACTTCAACTTACTCAAAATTTCTCCAGTGCGAGTTAACACACTATTGCTTATCTATGTCCATATATAAATGACGAATTTTGCAATTGTTACTTGTCAATAGATGACGTTTAATGTAATATTTTATCTTGCGTGTGACGAATAGCCATCTGTTTAGCTACTCATTCAGTGACATTGGTATCCCATCTATCTGGTCTCTGATGACGACAATGCTAATAAAAATTTGCAAATAAAAGGTAGAATCATTTGAGTTATTATACTTGACTAATCAGATTATTTCTAATAGCTAGGAAATAGTTACGCTGTAAAGTTTCTTAATTTCAGTTTCAATTTGTTTACTGCCAAATTAAATAAGCAAAAGATATAGATGTGCATAATTAGTTTATATTTCTTCAGAGACGTTCAGTAAATTAATGTTAATTGGAATTTAATGAGATGTAACTTAATTAGTTAAATGCCAATTAACACTATTTTTTAAACTTGTCTGATTGCGGCAGTTTTGTTTTAAAAATCGACTATGTGCGGCCGTAAGTCAATCATATCTCTAATAAGTGGTTGTCGTAAAACTCGTAGTAAGGGCACCGAGGCTCGGAGGCCTACGAGTGCGCCTCGCCTCAACAACTGTAGTTATTATTCGCACGTCGTTACTCCCCGCCCCTCCCCCCGCTCTCCCTCCCCCTACCCGTATACAAGCGAATCCCACCTTATTGTTGTGTCCACTTAATACGATAAAATTGCTTGTGGCGATTGTTTTCTTACCAAAACACCAATTTGTAGAGCAGATTGAAAGTTTCATTTTAAAACGTTGTTGAAAAGTTTATAAGTTTGTTCTAGTATTTAACACTGGCCGGTGATACAGTAAGCTTTTAAAAAGAAACTCTAAAACCAGCCTATTTTATTACTATGCATTTTAACAACGAGTTCGATGAATAATATTATTGGCCCTTTTGCTAATAAACTAAACGTGGTAACGAGATCCATGCGGCCCATTATCGACGAGAGCTCGCAGCGCATCGGGCCCGAACGCCCGCCCGACCCGCCACCCGACTGGTCGCCCGACGCGTCTGCGCACATATCGGCTGTCTTGTAGGCAATTAATCCATACAGTTATCCTGCAACGCCTTGCTTATTTTGCTATCCGCAAAAATGCGGACTTCATCACATCTCTTTTTCTTTTTTTTGACTGTGACTAGGCTAGTTCAGTGAGAGACGTACTTCTGCTGTATAAATGTTAGACTGTGGCGCTATTATGTAACCTTATTACAGAGTGAGTTTAATAAATAAAATAAAATAGAATGCTATCTGAATCTTATATCGGTTAGATTAAGATATGTTTCACGTTAAGGTAGAGTGAATTTGTCAAGTTACAAAGTCCGATTTACCAGTAAAATCTACGAATGTGTATGTTTATTAATGTGAGGGTATTGGTAATAGAGAGCTGCACTAAATCCGCTTTTAAAAATATTAATTTCTTCGTTCCAACTACTTAGGCTGTGCCTTGTCTGTCTGATTTATAGGTGTACACTTAGATTAACTTAGAGTATTAAATATAACAAAATTTTACTATAATTTTTTTAATTTAATTTCAGAGCTGATTAACCTAGAATTTTAGAGTATGACCGACAGAACCTCCGTTCTCATTGCATTATCTAAAAGGGTAACCATTGTCTTTATTTTCAACCAGACTTATGAGCTGTAGTGAGTTCATGAGTTGATTTGCTGACTCTACCTTGGTCCTCATCTGGAGGCTTTGACGGCACTCGTCGAATCGAATTAGGCACAAGAGAGATGTGATTTAGTTCGGAAACATGCCGGCTGACGTCACGTGTGTGTGTGTGTGTGGCGGTTCCAATGACGAGTCACTGATTAATTGGATCCTCTACCGATGCTTATAATAGTCAGTAGGTACAGACCCGGCATATGATGTAATCTCGGTTGACTGACGTCGCTCGACTAGAGCCTGGGGTTTTGATGTACGTAATACGTATATTGTTGGGTATATCTCGTCACATCATTGATATACCTACTAAATACCGATGATATGCTATCAGCGACGCAGAAACCACGTCATTGAAATCTGTGAAGAATCTGTAAATATTTTCGATTGGTAATTAATTTTACTATGCAGGTGTGTGCGAGAGGTAACAAGTTGAATAAACATCACCAAAATGTGAAATCATTTGAAAATTCGCCATTTCCGCAACCACCCGACTGCGGCAGAACCATGCCATTACAATATGGACATTAGGTACATATTATTACATTCTAGTATAGAACCGACATCGGTCGGTTGCGGCGCCGACCACCCCAATACAACCTCATTACTCGTACACACGGAACTATATGGAAGGATAAATTTCAATCAAATTTTACATTCGTTTTTACATGCGATATAAAAGTTACATCTATATACTATAACAAAAGAGTAGAATCCGCGATTCTGTACATTGAATATTTTTACCTAAAATTGAGAGGGGTGATAAAAGAAGAGTAACTAAGCACAAATTTTTTTTTTTAATTCTTTTCCGTCTGTCTGTCTGTTCGCGATAATCTCCGAATCTACTAAACAGATTGTCATGTGGTTTTCACAGGTAGATTAAGCTTAGCCTGGAACTACATATAGGCTTTTTTTCATTGAAATCGGATGTCATCAGGAAAAAAAGTTGTTGTATAAAAACCTTTCGCGCGGGTGAAACCGCGCGGCACAACTAGTACATAATATATTTCAAACTGATTGGCTTAGTTTTCACTATTAAGCATATTACGAAGGTATGTCGGAACCGGAGGTGTTATATCAATTGGGGGTTCCGACTTATCGAAGTAGAAGTCAAAGCTCCGTAACACCCTTCATTACAATACTTCACAAGGAATCATTTCAGTTTTAATCAGAAAAATTTGCGACTTTGTGATTAATTAATCATATTAATTAGGTAGTTTCAACTTTTAAAGTAGGTATGTTTATTTAGGTCGATTGGTAGATATTGTAGGTGTCCAAACTTGCATATTGTAATCGCAAAACCGCCATGTTTTTGATTGAAACCGAAAAATGTTAAGAAATAGTTACATAATAGCCTCTCAGGTTTCTAGTTTCGATTTTACTACAATAAGTACTCACCTTATTTTATCTCGCAAACGTATCAAAGTGACGCAATTTACTGGGAAGAGCTCTCAGAAGTAAATCTCAGGGTCTGGGTCGAGAGTATTCACTCAACTTGTTATGAAACAAGATGCCGGGAGTCGAGTTACAATGATAACACTTTTATATCTGTCTGTCCGCCGCGGCCACGCCGGGGGAGAGGCGAGAGGGAGGGGGGGGGTAGGGGGGCTGCGGTAAATATGAGACAACTAGGATGTTCCCATTTCGCGGGATGTTATCAGCCATGACAAACGGCCCGGATAGCACCGGCCGGGCCGGGCCGAGAGAGGCCGGGCCGGGCGGAGTGCGGCCCGTCACGAGTCGCGACGTAAGGCCGTGTGTTTGTCATCCCATTCTATTTTACTCGACAATAGTTGACGCTGTGTCCGCCCAGCGTATACTCCCTCGGGGGACATGCGTAAAACTAACTTCGCAGCACATTTGAAACGCAATGAACGCAAAATTGAAATGGGAAAGTTTGTTCGTGAGTGTTTGTTATTATTTCACGCTGAAAAAGTTGGACGGATTTGGATGAAATAGAAGCTTATACCCTAAATTAAAACAGGATATTTTTAATCCCAGAATCCTCAAGGGGATCGTGTGGGTTAAACTGCGTGGAACAGCTAGTATTATTATATTATAACAGTGCTAATAATAAAATCAGATAGGAAAATACTAAATGCAAAAGAAACTTCATACCTACGTGTAGTAAGTTCCAAGACATTTTTGTCCTAGAATCTATACACAATAATTATGTAAAAGATTCTTTATTTTCCTATATCTATCTGTTAGACATGGAGATGTTAGGAGGAAAACACATTATTTATCAAGAAGAAGAAGAAGATAATATATTTATTTCAGCACAACACACAAGAAAAAGAAACAAACATAAACAGTGACTAATCTAAAGAGACATCTTCTATCTATACTATAATAAAAGAGTAGAATCCGCGATTCTGTACATTGAATATTTTGAGAGGGGTGATAAAAGAAGAGTAATCCAAGCCCAAAAAATAAGTTTTTAAAATAAAGAATTCTGTTCGCGATAATCTCCGCATCTACTGAACCGATTGTCATGCGGTTTTCACGGTTTTCACAACTTAGCCTGGAGCTACATATAGGCTTTGTTTCATTGAAATCGGATGTCAGTAAAAAAAGTTGTTGTATAAAACCTTTCATGCGGCTGAAACCGCTGGGCACAGCTAGTAGATAATATCTCTTGCATGCTCTGCCGAAAGGGTCACCAATTCAGCATTAGCTAGGTGCAATATCAAAGTATGGTAAAAAAATCCCCTTTTCTGCCCAAACTTGTATATTTTTCAAGCGTCAAACAGCATACTATCGGTGTTTAACTGTTTACTACCACACATAGCTGATTGCAGATAAGTTTCGATACCATCTAGAAACGAATTAATGTCAGATGTATTTTATGCATTGTCTGCGAAATACTGGAAGTTGGTTGGACTTTGTGGTGAGTGCTGTCTGGCGGTCTGTTGACTTAATAGGGGGCCGCCCGCTGGATGAGCACTGAGCAGCCGAGTCGTCGGCGAGTGAGTTATTGGGGCACTGACGTGTGGGAATGTGGCGCGCTCCTTCCTTGTTCCTTGGCTCGTGGCTGCCACCCGCGGGGGGAGGCCGGGGCGGGGGGAGGGGGGGGGGTTGCTCCCGCACGGCCGCAGCCGGTATTAATTATATTTATTTATTTATTTATATACTCTCCATGCACATTCTTCTTTTATACTGCACAGATTAGGATGAGATAGAATAGGTTTTATTTGGGACAACAGTGACTGTACAGTGTACAGTACCGATGTACACAGGCCAGCGACACTCCCTTGAACCAAAAGTTACTATGGATTTATGCGCAAACTTCTTTACCAACTTTGGAATACTTAACCAAATTTCTATGACCGCGTCATACATTGCATTGGTACGGTTGGCACAAAATGCTTTCATAGATCGGTTCATCGATTAGTATGGAAGTGCCATACCCTTAAAACGTAGCTTAGTGATTATTTGCTCAGTGGATGTACAATATCCAACAGAATATTTATACTTCTATACAGTCTATATTAATGAAATGTTATAAATAGAAAAGATTGAATTTTTCTATATAAGTTTGTTTGTAATGTATAAACTCAAATCTACTAACAAAAAAAAACAGCGTAAGCACAGAAAAAAAACATACATACAGCCGAATGCAGAACCTCCTCCTTTTTGGAAGTGGGTTAATTAATAAACATAACACTAGTTCTTGATTGATTTAGCAAAAAAACTAGGTACTCGAGTTTCTTATTTTTATGCTACTGCTCCACCTGCGTTAACGTTAACGTTGATGTTAATGTCTAACGTGGTAATGTTAGTAAGTTAACGCGTTAAAATGTTGGCCACATCTAAATTAGCGCAGAAATTTACGCGTTAACACGCAGGTGGAGCAGTAGCATTACAAAGAATGAAGTTATCGCGGGTGAAAGCCGAGAGCAGGGATAGAGCAAGGAGGGAGATAGTCGCCGGGAGCTGTACAGTTGTAATATTATTAACTAGTCTCTAGCGGCCGACTGTCGTGTCGCAGCTATTTGATTTAGAAACAAACCCTTTTTCCACTCTGGACAAGTCAATAGGAAAAAGTCTGATACGTTCTTTTGCCAGTCTGTAAGATTTTAATAGATATTAGATGTTGCTATCAATTTTATTTGCACAAATTTCTGGATATTGTTTTTACTGTTTCTGATCTGAACATAAGCTGTCCCCATAGCTGAGTTTCATAAATTGACAAACAAACAAAAATACCACTACTCTTTCATATTTTGCATTTATTTCTAAGCATCAATTTTCCACGGCTCTGTTCATGGTATTTCTTTATAGCTACTTAAAATTTTCTGTTATGTTCATTTCTAATTTTTCGAATCACCAAAGGAAAGATTTGCGACTTTTGGAGAACCGTTGCGGAATCACTATTTAGGTTGCGCTAATAGCAACTTCTCGTGTGAACTGATGAGCTTGGGGCGGGGGCGGGGGTGGGGGCGGGGGCGGGGGCGGGGGCGGCTGCTGTCATAACTCTCTTAAACTGATGATAATCGATATCCGCAATAATCGCGCGCCGCGGTGCGACCGGGGCGGGCGGGCGGCGCGCTCCGTGCAGGGGAGCGGTACCTGCCGGCAAATGCAGCAGCTGCTCCCTTAGTCGAGTTGACAAGCTGTAAACGTAAGAAGAAGTATAGAAAACTATCGTTGTCATGGCACGTCAAAAGCCCAATTTCTCATGACCACGTGTCATGACAAAATGTTTTCTACCTAAAGCGATAACAATTATATAAAATAATAGATTATTATCCATTATTATTAGGTATTATTGCCACTGGGCTGGACAGATATTGGACATTAACTTCAAATTTGAAATAAAAAGAGAAACGGATTCTAGGACTTAAGATTCAACGTACGTTGATATAACAATTAGAGTATTTCTCTAAACATTCGTATACTTACATCGACCACACATTAAACCATCTACAGCTCTCGTTCGTCTGTACGATGTATACTGTGCAGACTGCAGATGCCTCAGCTGCGTCTCGCCCTTGCTCGTCCTCCCGCCGGACTCGGCCTTTGCTCTCCGGAGCTTGAGACAGGGTCAGTACCCTGTCTCAAGATGCACTAGTTTCTGACCTCTGCGCGAGAGGAGCTGACTGAAACGGCTAGTTAAAAGTATTAAAGAAAATAAGAAAAAGAAAAGAAAAATAAATCTATTTGTATGGACAGGAGGTGTGTGTGACGTCATAGACTAATTACCTTCACCTTCCCGACCCGTGGCTTCCACGGAGGAGTTCGCAAGTCGTCCGTCTCCCCGCGCCCCGCGCCCCGCGCCCCGCGCCGCCAGGTGAGGCGCGGCTAACGACCGGGCCGGGCACTTCAACCCTTATTTGTAACTGGGAGAGCTTAATTTCCATTTATTATCCAATTAGGGACGCGCCGCCCCCGGGACTACGCTCACAGGGGCTGCCGGCTGCGGGCGGCGTCGCAAGGGTTAATATCCTGACATAACGCTGTATCTCCCGACATATTGATCATCTACCTGATGACTGCTGAACAAAATCTCTTAAAATGAAGACATCACGGTTTGTTCTATATAAACATAAATTCATATAGTTGAAGTGTCTGTTTATAATTCTAAATCATCAGCTTTTCACTAAATGCATATGAAAGTATATTTACGGTATTTACACAAAAAAAAAGCTATTTTGTTTTAATTTTTTTCTGTTCCTCTGTCTGTCTGTTTGTTTAGACTAATCTCTGAAACGACTGGTTCGACTTCGCTTAGTTAGGTAGGAGTAACTTAGGCGACTTTTATTTTAGAAAAAAATATTCCTACGGTAATTCCGAAACTTACGCGGATGAAATCACGCTAATAAAATTTTACCATGTAGTTGATTTTAGACTAATGAAAGCCACGCACTAACAAGCAAGAGACGAGATTTCGTATAAAAATAAAACTGCAGTATACTGAAATCTTGGATCGTTGTGATTGATGCGACGCCAGGAAGACTACTTGCATGTGGGAACAAGCGTCATCTATGCACATTAGGTACTCGGTCGACCGCCATATATCATGTGGGGATAATGTTAAGAGTACCCGCGATATAGAGTCATTTGTTCCCTAATTACAGGGGTCGTGCGGGGGCAGGGGCGCGGGGCGCGGGGCCGCGGTCGGCTCGGGGGCCAATTATGAAACACCGTATGAATAATGTCCACCCGCGGCGGGGGGCGCACGGGGGGGCGGGGGGGGGGCTAGTGGTCGCGGCGCGGCCGAAGGGTTGCAATTAATTAAACATGCAAATTAAATTATAAAGCGTCACGCTCACGTGACCCCGCACCCCGCCACCGCACCCCGCCCGCCTCGCGCCCCGCTCCGTGACCGCGGATCCACATTACTGCTAAACTATTCCTTTTCCCGCTTAAAATTTTGTAACTGAGACTGGCTGAATGCAATGCAAATAAGAAAAAAAAAACATGATACGACGCTTGCTCGGTGTCGAAGTGAAATGAAGCCGTGATTCTGTTCCCAATGAGCAGCTGGGACCCTCGTCAGACTCATACTCGCCGGCGTTGACTGTGGACTGGGAGCCAGGGTTGCACACGACAGTTCACCAGTATTTGTACATATCAAGATCTCAAGACGAACCGCGGGCTGTAAAGAAATGGAAACAGTAGAATTAGAATTTAGAACAAATTGTATAAAATAACATTTATAAAACCTAAAACAAGACAGTAAAATAAGAATGCCTTCCGTTGAGCACAGTTGTTTTTTTTGCAAGTTCAATAAAATATGAATAGCCTTATTTTCTGTCTGTTTGTTCGGGAAAATTTTTACAAAGGCTAACGGGTTTTCATGAGTATTTATATAGTTATTTTGGAAACAGGAATAGGCCAAAGGGTATTTTTTATTTTGGACTTCCTGAGGAAATCCTAAAATTCATATCAAACCGCAGAATACAGGTAGTCTATTCATATGAATAAAATTAAAGTGTCTGTAAATTAAAGTCAAAATAGCGTCTTTTTTATATTGCATATATATAATCTTTTAAATACCGTACTGTACCGTAGTAGCTATATAACTATATGTGATACTTATAATAAAAATCAATTCTTAAAATCTTCTGTCTGTTTCTTCAAAAATTCTTCATTTAGGGACACAGAAATGACACGCTTCCAGATGATGGTTGTTGGTGATGGTTCCAGTGGTGGTTGGCAACCCTAGCGGGCGAGCTCTAAGCGCCCGAAGTAGCGCAGACAATTACAACACTGCGGTCTCGTCCGTGACTGAAGTAAGTTTTGTTTCGTTAAGTTTAAGGGTCAACGCACATTCGACGGTGGTATTTTCGCACATCCATTATGTTGAGACGCTAACACATTTTACTAAAGCTAAATGTAAAAAAATACGTACATATATAATATATACATATAAGCGCATTGCCTAATCCTAGAAACTGGGATAACATGCTGAATGTCGGTTTTCTGAGCGCTATAATACTTTTCTACGTTCATACAAGACTTGATTGGTTGGTAGAACAAGTCTTTATGATAGACATATCTAGTTATTCTTTAGTATCTTGTATCTAACTCTAGTTGTTATTTTCTTTGTGTTGTATCTAGTCTATGAAAAAAATGAACCGATTTAGCAGCTGATAAATAAATACGACAGTCTAAAATTTTTCCTTGTATATGGCTATTTTCGACGTCAATAAAATCACAACGATTATTATGACAGCACACATAAAATACCCGCCCGTCATAGCTTCCCGGAAAGCTAGCTATGAAATGGATTCTTAGCAGTCGGTTACACAACATTGTCAGTGTCATAAAAACCGCTGCATTGATAGAGCTCGCGAAAGGGCTCGGCAGGAGTGCGCCGCGGCTAAATCCCGCGGAGCGAAGTTGGCTCGGCGCCAGCCCTAGCGAGTATTTGCTTATCGATTCGCTCCTCACCTACATTAGCGGCGTATCCTCTTACGCCGTGTTTGTACTGGAGCCGCCCCGCCCCCTCCCCCGCCCCGCCCCGCGCCGCCCCGCCACGAGCCGGAAGCGGATTAGTTTCATATACGGAGATAATGTCACTGTATTGTAATGTTCGCTGTTGAATGGGGATTCAGCACAATTGTAGTTATGTAAACACATTAAAAATAACTCCCTTGATGTAAATGAATGAATTAGTAAAGACGTTAAAAGTAATCTAGAAAAGTTTTATTCAAATTTATGAGGCATACTATACTACAACATTATATTACCTATCTGTGCTACAACTATGAGCAAAATTCATTTTCATTTCATTCATTTTCATTTCAAAATATGTTCACGCTTCCTAAAACTTTCCATGGGCATCTCAAACACATCACAATATTCCATAAAGTCAATTTTAAAAACTAAAAAATAATAATAGAGAGCGACGTCTTTCTCATCTTTTTATTTTTAAATCTGACTCGACATGCAGGCACAGGATGTCACGCTTGAGGCCGACACTGCCGTTGTCTGCTAAAATTTACACTTTGGCACTAAGCGGCCGTTTGATGATGCCGTCCCATACCTCAGTGTGCCTCACCGTGCCTCACCGTACTGAGGTACCATGCCTCAACATGCCTACCGTACCGTACCTCACGCTGAGGTGCCGCTGACTCGGTCCACTCCAACACCCCGCGCCGCTCTCGCCTCGCGCTAATTTCAAGCCGCTCTCTTTATTGGAAGGATAATTTTTAATTGCAAATTTACATTTTTAAAGCGGTTGCTCGAACGGAGTTTGTGTATTTTTTAATTTTATTTCCAGTTATCTCTGAGTACCTGTTCGTCGTAAAATAAAAGATTTTCAACTCGGCAGCAGGTTTAAAGTTAAAATAAGATAGAACGGATATTTGCATACTTATAGAAAAGTTATAAATTTTAATATTAATAGTTTTATATTTTAATAGCCGTTCCCAGCGGTTTCACTCGTATTTAATTTTGTAGTTTCCGCAGAAATTCCGGGAAAAACTTCCCTATGTCCTTTTCTGTAGGCGACAACGTAGGCGGTTTGACTTTCCGACACTTCCAACGATTTCTCGTTATATGTATATATTTCAACCGATTTACACAAAGCCTTGACAAATTATTATATACCTAGACCTTCCTCGTCAATCACTCTATCTTCTGGTGAAAACCGCACGAAAATGCGTTTTGAGTTTATCGCGAACAGACAGACAGAAAGACGGAGGACTTTCTTTTGTAATATTTAGTGATAAACTAGTGGCTGACTAATTATGTAGGTACACGTACCTTTTGGGATAGGAATTTCTAGACCTAAATGGACGCAGATAAGCAATAACATGTTAACCCACAAAACGAAGTTATTGATCCAGAACGATTTAATGAGATTTAGAGAACGCTTTTTAATTATGTGTTTACCTCATTACATTGTTTAAATACATATGTAACTAAATATTGAACATAAAAATTCTTGACACAAAATGGCGCTATCATTTTTAAACTTTAATTTACTTACAATTTCTCCAATCAAATCAAAAAATCGTAATCTACCGTTAAATCCTCTGTTGGGGCGGCCGGTTTAGAGTTAAAAAAAACCATACGCATCGAATTGAGAACCTCCTCCTTTTTGGGGAGTCGGTTAAAAATAAAAAAGGATCTTTGCTACTCACAATCAGATATGCTGTATTTTTTACTAGTAAAAGAATTCATAGAATTGATGAGTCAACTGTTGAATAGTCAAATGGGTAAGTAAGTCAGTTCGGATCGTCATTATGGTTACTCGAGACCGATACGATACGATCACCAGCACGCTTGTCTGAACCGATTTCTTCTACACCCCTCCGTTGCATATTGTATTGGGTTTCAATGAGTAAAAGTGTTGTGACTCGCGGACGGAGGTTATATAAATCGCAATTTTTATCATTCGGCTACGGAACATTATAAATCTTCGTTGGTAAAAAAGTTACATCACTATATTATCTGTGCATACGATAATAATAGCGTATAATTTATCACATTGTATTACAACACAAATCAATTGATATGCTTACTGATTCAGCGGTAGAGGGCGCGTCGCCCGCCCGGTGCCGGTCCGGCCCGCGTCCGGTTCACGTCGCCCGTGCGATCCGTGTCCGGTCCGCGCCGGGCCGCGAGCCGCCTCGTCAGCTGATGGGCGGCGGATTCCGGCGCTCGTAAATATTGCGCGCCCGCTGATTGTCAGTAGGTACACGTACCCTCACTGCGACCGACCTGATATCCCCCTCCGCCCGCGCCCCGCTACCCGCGCAGCCCGCCCGCTCGTCCAGTCAGGAAGCGGGAATGAAATGAGTCGATAGCATTTTGTGTCGAACGACTACGAGCGACGTTTGCAATTATTTTTAATAGTCGCCAAAAGTCCAATGAATAAGTTCAGCTTCAACAAGATTAATCGGGTTTTTTTTTGGGTCAATCTCCCCGATATATAATCACAATCGGACACCAGCGTCCAGCAAGTGATTGAAAACTGGATGTAATTTATGGAACGGCCTACTTAACATACTGTATGTACTTGAAGCGCTGCAAGATCAATAAATGCAAGTTGCATGCGTAACTCAGTGAAAACAAAGTTACGCCTCAGGACCGTTCTGTAAAGTTCTGTAAATTTTACTCTCATCAAAGTGGAAGTCAAATAATTTAATTCGAAGTAAAATAAAAAAAATATGACAGTACCTACCCATAGAATATCCGCGCTTCGCAGCTTGTTATCACTGTGAGAATATATATGTTGTGAGAATATTTCAACCTTTCAAACAGCTGTATAATGTATATCACTTATATTGTATGTTTGAGTAAAGGTAGCATCTCCTGCGACACACGACGGGTGCCACTTACGAGCAGATGCAATGAGCCCGGCGACTAAGTCGAGAAGGGTGTCGCCCCGGGCGGGCGGCGCGCGCTGGCGCTCACATCAATTCATAAAAACAAACGCCGCTAACGAAGACGCTGCAAACACTCGCACCCCCCCCCCCCCCCCCCCCGCCCCGCCCCGCCCCGTGCTCACCTCCCCGCCACACTTTTCACCGACTTGTTCATGGCACACATGTAGCAGACATCTATTATTTATAGCAGTAATTAAATATCCTAATTGCATAAATACGAATATGTGTTTTTGTGTTACGCTTTTACGCCTAAACAACAGCTCAATCAATCGTCATGAAATTTCGCATACACGTCGTCAGGGGTAAAGATAAGGACATAGTGACGTAGGGTATTTGTTATTTCGGAATTCGCTTTTAAACTTCGTAATTAAAGCGCATGAACATTGAACAGAACCGCTTTTAGAAAAAAACGAAGTTGAAAATCACGACCTTCAGTTAAGCATCATTTTACTAAAGCGGTAACTTTGCCTTCAGCACTGAAAACATCACGGGTAGAGCACAATTTTCCCGGCAACCTTTCTCAACTCCGAAGCAACTTCAATGGCTTACTTTAGCACGGCTTCGTAACTCCGTCGAAGATAGTGCAAGTTGTAAGTTCTCGAGTGACAAATGCGATTTTAACCTGTGGCACCTCACGTGCTTCAACTACTTGCTTAGCGATGGCGCTGGGGCGTCGATGCGGGTAGTTGCGGGTAGTTGCGCAACTCACAATCAACTTTGTTTATTGCCGTATTCGGAGCGCCAAGTGTGCCTCACCGCAACAGAGTTCGAGTTTCTGATCCTATAAGTTTATTTTTCTATTTTTTAATTGGTTGAAAGGATACCGTTTTTTTGAGAGGATGTCCCAAAACTCATCGTCAGGCCGCGACGAGGGATACGCTTGTTCATGACGAAGAAAAAGGTTAAGCATATCTAACTTTGATGAAACGAAAGTCTTTGTTTTCATAATATTCGTAACTTTTTAATTTTCTTTGTCTTTGTTCAAGACAAAGTTGTATAAAGTTTCCTTGTAAATGAATGTAAATTCTAAAACTCCTCCGTGCTATACACACAGGCTCACACTGCTACACCGACGAGAAATATTTCTCTTCGTTTGTCTCGTTATCGTAGTACCTATATAATATGAGCATGTCTCTTGTGCTTGTGACGCAACAACAACCACACTCGTATGCTCTGAACGTAAAAGTTTCTGTGACGACGTTTTGTGTGATACTATCGAGTCAAACGATTTGCCAGTACTTTGCTATCTTTGAGGAAAATGTCGCGACGCACTTTAAAATCGTAGTCGCTTTGCACTTCAGGGGCGGTACTTTTTTATTAAGTTTATTTTACTAATGCATGTAAGATTAAAATAAATAGAATATGTTTTCGAAAAATTCGCACCACCTATTTATTTGTTCCGTCAAAGCTGCCTTTCAAGCGGTGCGCACTGCGCGGTGCTCGAGCGCGCGTAGCGCTCGCTTGTCCGCTGGCAGGCGGCGTTGCTTTTAATTAAATTCGCTGCAGATTCAAAGCTTGAATTTAATTTTTTTTCTTTGAAGCGGTTCGTTTGCGTTTGATACGGGTACTAGTTTTGAGTCCGGTCACTGTTAATCTCATAAAAAACCTAGCCGTTTCTGATTTACCTACGTCCGAAAGTGTGGGGAGATCAAAGTGACAAACGGCCTGTTCAAACACACGTGTGACACGCGTGACCGACATCAAAATTAAATATTCATTCGACGGTCGAATCCCGGTTGAGAGACGGTTGTACTGATATTTTTGGTGAGCAAATAGTGACATTTCGTGTCACAAATATACACAGGAAGCGTAGCGCAGTGCTCGTTCGTACGGACAGACAGCGGACCAGTGTGTTAAGTAGGTATGGCGCCGGGCGACACTGCCAATTGCACTATTTGACCTACGTATCTATAAATCAAACTTCAAATAATTGTTCCGTGACGATACTATTGATCGTAACGAATATTGGTGCGAAAATTGTTTTATTACAACTAGTTAGACTAGTAGTTAGATCATCCATAGGCTGGCTATTTGACTAAATTTTTGTTTTCAGTCCGCCGCCGCCGTGTAGATTAATAAAAAATATGGGACCCGTGATTTATTTTACGTAATCAAAAAATTTTACGGCGGTATATTGAGTCGAACTGTCGCGTGACGTCACGATCCGGTACAGTTTATACAGGTACATGACGTTACGTTACTCCTACACTTTAGTTTTTTTTTTTAATTTAAAAAGCAAAATACATATTGTCTATTATTTATTTTATTGTATGTAACTGACGGACAAATATACATAAATTTGATTTTCGTACTCAGGCATTATACTCATTGTCTTCGTATTTAAGTATTTTAGTTGCTTGCCTACGCTCTTGACCGGTTTTTACGATAGCATATCTGATCGAAAGCTCTTTGAGGCGGCCCAGAGAGGCAAAGTTGCGTGCTAATGAGGCGCCCGGTCGCCCCGCCCGCCCAGGGGTGGGACGGGGAGAGGACGGGAGGGCGGTGAGCGCGTGCACGCACGAACATCGTGGTCGCTGTGTCTGTCTGGGAGCCCGCACTGCCCGCACTGCCCGCACTGCCCGCAGTGCCCGCGCTGCCCGCACTGCCCGCGCTGCCCACACTGCCCGCAGCGAGGCCGACTCCAGTGAGGCTGTTATCAAAATCCCTCATGTCCCACGTCACTCGGATGTTGTCTGCGATCTCGCCTGCAAGCGACGATATCAACTGTAGTCTCGCAAAGTGTAGTGTCTCCCAATTAGATGCCGCCCTGGCTTGAGTATTGCTTTTGTTTTTAGTTTATCTATAAATCAAGAGAGAGAGAGGGAAATACTTATCAAATAGATAGTTGCTACAGAACAATGTACAGTAAGTATCACAAATATGTAGTCACTTTTATCCGTCGTTGAATTTCAGCAAAACAAGAGTAACTGACCGTTCAACTACTGACTAAGTGTTTACACATTCTCGATGCTGATTGTACACAGTTCTGCGGCGGTGGTGTGGATGTGTGTCGTGTGCGTGCGTGTGTGTGTGTGTGTCGCGTCATGTTTTCAATGCTTCATCTGCTTGTTAATATTTAAGCGCACGATCGATCGAAAGTTTATTGTCGCGTTGTTATGATATGATTGCATTGAAATGCATAATATACATAGATACGTTCATATGAATAAAGTTCATGGAATCGGACGGATGTGAGTTTCGCAGGCGTATGTAACGAAATGCCGTGATGCAACTTCGCTCTAAGATATTCCTCATTACGAATTTATCAAAGACATTTCTCTTTTAGCGATTCTGTATCCCTAAATATTATAATTTTAAAGAAAAAAAATGCTATCTATGTAATATCACAAAAAAAAATATTTGTTTTCATGTTGGTTTGTAATGAATAAACTCAAAACCAATGAATCGATTTTAAAAATTATTTTATACTAGCTGTGCCCAGCGGTTTCACTCGCGGTAATTTTGAGGTTCCCGTGGGAATTCCGAGATAAAAAGTACTCTATATCCTTCTCAGCACCCTTGACAACGTGCATGCCAAATTTCATCCAAATCCGTTCAGCGGTTTTTGCGTGATTGATTAACAAACATCCAAACATCTAGCTCCAAACATCATCCATCTAAACATCATTTATAGCTAAACATAGCTACGGTGTTCCTGACTGACACAGGGTACTTTTATCCCGGAATCCCCGCGGAATCTCCGAAATTAATGCGGGTGAACCTATAGTCACCAGATAATATAAAACAAAGTCCTCCGTTGCGTCAATCTGTCAGTCTGTTCGCGATTAACTCAAAGACTATTGAACGTATTTACATGCGGTTTTCACTAATAGGTAGAGTGATTAAAGCGGAAGGTTTATACGTATACTTAGTTTATCCTGGAATTCCCGCGGGAACTTTAAAACTACGGCGGGTGAAACCTTGGGGGACAGCTTGTGTGTTATCATTAGCTATACATGTGTATCCGCCATTGTTAGTCGTTGTTAACTGCCCTGACAGGCTGCGGGGTGTCTACGCGCCGCGCGTGTGTGCGTGCGTGAGCGTGCCCTATCGCGCGAGGAGTTCGAGCTGATGCGCTAATAAGGGCGAGGGTACTTGTGCTGCGTTGAGTCACAAAGTCCACATCTGGGGCACGAGGCCCGCGCTGTGCCCACTTAAGGACACTCTGACTATTAAAATAACGCGCTACAATATTTTCCCTCGCGATCGAAGCTGTTTCGCTTCAATAAATAAATTTCTAATGTTCGGGGTAATTATGTGATTTTGAGACGAGTATTTATGAGCGAGCTAGGAATATCGTTGGTCATAGTAAATTAGGGCCCAACTGTCACAACAACGACGATGCCGTGTCGACACTCAGATCGTATAGGTAGCTACTTGTGGGCTGTTTGCTCTTACATAGTTTCGTAGCTGTATCTGTTGTACCTGTCGATAGACGGGTCGTGGAAACAAACAAGTACCATGAGGTCGTCATCGCAGTGCCTTTATTTAGACCAACTTCCTCATATATGGTATACAGAATATGGACAGTGTGTATATAATTATGTATGTATGTATGTTAGTTATATTATCATACCAGTATACCTATGTTAATTAACATTTTCAGTTTGACTTTGACTGCGTTGTACTTACTTTAAGTAGCACAAGGGCATAACAAGATTTTTAGCAAAATAAAAGGAGATTTGTACAGCAGACTGTAAATCTGAACAAATCTGATTAATTTCATTTATTTGTCAGATTGATAGAATTTAATCCGACCTGTCCCCCGCCCCCGCCCCCTCGATGCTAACGATTCAACATAAATATTCAACATCGGTGATTAAGACGTAAGATGTTTATCTTCCGCCACCCCCTCCCTCGCTCCTCCCCGCCCGCCCCCGCCCCGCCACGCCCCGCTCGTCCGCGTCACGTCAGATCCGCGTCGCGATGGCGGCGATACGGCCCGCTCCTGGTCACAATATTCGATCAGCATCTGTTGCTGCGGGACCTTCAGATGTGACATTATCTGCACAAAGCTCGCTGGAGACAGTTATTGATCAGTTCGAGCCGATAGTTAATTGTTGCAAAGCTTTTAAACAAATGAATCAATTCATTCAATTAAGGAGTCGAGCCGTCTCACTGAGAGTAACAGGGTTACATAATTGAACAATCACTAGTGTGAGTAACATTGTTCTAGTCTCTCCCATTAATATAATCTCGCAGAAGCCACGCGCCAGCCAGCAAAGAAATTGAGTTACTTAGCGGTTAGCTATGTGAGCTCTACGCGGGAGCTACGCCAAGCCTACGCCAATGCTACGAGAGCGCTACGTGTGCCCAGCGGTGCGCCGCGCTGGTACAGAGCGCTCGCGTATGTGTGAGTTAAATAATACCGTTTCAAAGGATATAGTGGCTGGTGGTTACTGTACATAATTACGCAGTCTTATGATTATTACGTAATGAACCAAAAAGACATCATTTATTTTCATATAATATACTTAATAGTAGTATTTAATGTTAAGTAACCGACACTGACATACACATTTTACTCGCAGGGGAACGGGTAGATATACAGAAACTAATTCTCCAGCCTAATTACGTATTATGTCTTCACCGTGCAGCGACCCATCGGGGATCGGTGTCCGGCTCGTGCAGCGCGCGAGTGTTCCGTAGCCGCGCGGGGGGCGGGGGCGGTGCGGGCGGTGCGGGGGGAGCGGGGCAACATGCCCATAATTAATACCCTTAATACGCGCCCGTGTACACGGGAACACACGCCCGAGCCGCACACTAGTAGCCAATAGTCGTGATACAAGCGAAAATAGACCCTCCCGCCAACGTAACAGAAGCCATACACAACGCAACGCAAGTTGGCGCTCGACGGTATGAAAGTTTGAAGAGTCTCAGCCTCCTGATGTCTGCTGTTACATTATTTAGGCGAAGTGTTTTCTTCTCTTTTGTGTAATCCGGGCATTATTAAAGAGCTCGCGAACGATCCGCGGCGGGCGGGCGCGGGGCGGGCGCGGGGCGAGCTCGCGACGTGAATGTTATTGTTTTGGAGCACCCAATGGGGTTATTTTATTAGATATTCTTTTCCCTGCTGAAAACGTTTGGAACGCAATACTGACGTAACTCTACATTCTAATATACTGCTTGTGTGTGAACACACACTGCATGGTGAGTGCGGATATTACATTGTATTATGAATATTAAGATATGTTAGACTGGATTTTTTCATTGTGTGTTTTAATGTAGATTTGTTTATTATAAGCTCCATTCAGCCGACAGCATTTGGTTTCTATGAAATAGAGTATTTTGATCTAAAAAAGACTATTAGGTATGTCTTTACTTTATCATGCTCGGAAGTAATTTATTTGTAATAAAATCCAGAATACTGCATAAGAATGGTTGGTCCATAACGGATAACGGATATTCTATCATATCTGTACGACTGTACGACTGTACGTACACGTATTGTACAAACATGATCACGTATGATATACGAACTAACAATACAACGTCGCACGTTCACTCACACATTCGCTCACGCATTCATATTATGTATTTTAAAATTTTCTATACTTATACTTATTTCACGGTCGCAAACGTAATGTTCTATTCTTATAGCCTTCGACACTTATTCTTCACCGTACTAAAAATGCCACAGAACTCATTTGAGTGGGATACATAATAACACCGATATAAAATTCATTAAGTTCCCCTCTGGTGATGCAATCACGGAAGTTCTGCGGACACTCCAAGCGCGGGGGGGGGGGGGGGGGGGGGGGCTTCAAATCAATTTACGAGACGCGGTGATAGCGAAATGGATTCTTTGCGATAACAGACCGCGAGCCGCTCCTGATACCGACCGGTGCGCGACAACGTGACCGTCGGAGTTACCAAGCAACTCTCCGATGCCCTGCAGATATGAAATTATTAATTCAATATTTTAGTTATTTAAATATTATTATATTACTTTATTCCATGATGGTTATAAAGTACCCAATGAGAAACTTTTTGAAAAAGCTTTTTGAAATCTTTCAAAGTCTGTAAAAGTCTAGAAATTATTTATTAATCATGACTTTCATAAGTTAAAAAAAAGATCCACATGATAATTGCAAAGAATTGTGCCGACCGGAGTATTTTTTCTAATTCTTCTTTCTCACCTTAACAGCTGTCGTCTAAAGATGCTAATTTGTTTCCGTTAATTCTATCCTATACACATTGATGACTCGAACAAGTAATCAAACCTGTTGGATACGATCAAAAACTAATTATTAAAGCTCCAAGTTTCTTGGTGGAAATGTAAGAAAGCGCTTTCACACGCAATATCCGGTTCAACGACGTGACATTTTAAGAGTTATCTGTGAAAGGCTTCAAAGTAACAGAAACTAAAGCAATTGCGCCACCAGTTAGGAACGACACTCGTAATGACACTTTGGCTCATTAGCAGCGGTTTAATGTGCAGAATCTGCGACTCCACACGATTTGGCACGGCCAGTACCCGCTACGACTCGCTACGTCGGTTGCGTTGCGCTACGACGTGCTACGTTGCGCTACGTGGCTACGAAGAACCTATCTCAGCGAGACGCAGTGCAGTGTACGCTGCCGGCTGCCGCCCATCAGATAGCTGCCCGCCCGCCCATGGCGCTGCCAACCAAATATACGACGCAGCCTCGGTAAGTGAATAACAAACCTGCCCCCTTAGCCAAGTTGACAATCTATGATCGTTAACGCATACAAAACTAAGGAGCGTACGTCATGTCACGTGTTCACAAAAACATGAACTTTTGGTTGGACGATTTTACGTATTTAAGTATTCTATTTAAAAAAAATAGAATACCTCTATTTTTTTATGTCATAGGGGCAAACGGGCAGGTGAGACATCTGGGCCCTTATTCACTATGAACGTAACAGGCCGCGTTAAGATAAGACGCTGCAAAAACTGTCTTTCCCTCGTAATCAAAGAAGTTTCACTCCAAAAAAATACATTTTCATTACTCATGCTCGGAAAGTAGGTCTGAAGTTGCCTGAGAAGCGGGTTGAAAGTAGCCCTTTTCAGCCCTAGGGAGAATCGCTTTCAACTGACAACTGTCAAATTATTAAAAAAAAACTAGGTCTATTTTCACATTTCTATTGAACCATGTTTCAACTTTCTATACAGCCAGCGCGATGTAAAATTGAAATAACGTAAAGTTTAAGTAGGTATTAATTAAAATAAAATTCACTCACTTTTTCTTAAGCTAATTCCTATTTATATTTTTTTAATTAATACTTAATAATTAAAGAAAATATTTTTTTTAGGTCGCTACAATGTAAATAAAAAATACTGGCTGAATAGCTAGCCGGCCAAAGAAAAAGAAATAGGTGGGAAAGTGTCAAGCGACTATCCGATCTTCACTCATTTTTTCTTTAGCTAATTCCTATTTTTATTTTGACTTTCCTTGCATTCGTAATGAAAAGCACAGTGTTACCCTCGGGAGAAAGTAACTTATTTAGTGCCTCGAACTATTGGCGCCCTCGCTACGCTCGGGCGCCAAACCCCGTCTCGGCACTAAATGAGTTACTTTCACCCCTTGGATAACAATGTACTATTACAACGTTACAACGTTTCTTATGGCATAAAGAAAAATAATTTCCAACATTTTGCCATCTAGAACGTTTAGAAATGCGTTATTGAGACGCGCGTTATGGGCAAGGAATGTTGTTTGTCATAGTGATTAAGGGCCCTGATGGTAAGTGATTACCGCCGCCCATGGACATCTGCAACACCAGAAGGCAGGCAGGTGCGTTGCCGACCTGGAATGGGGATGGGAATTGGCTTTCAAGTGGGGCTGCCGGAACACACCGTTGGGTGCTCGGCGACAGATTTACAACTTGAAGGTGATAGCTAGGCTAGGGTGGCCCCAAAAAGTGCCCTACCACCATGCTATGAATAGCGTGTGCGCGCATATAACGAGAATGATCATAAATAATCAACGTGGCTTAGAGGGCTGAGCCAATACTACACGATAAGTGCCCGCGTTCATACAAACCAATTCCTAATTTCCTATACATGATAATCAGGGAAATTGTTTGGCAAATATTGTACTGCAGATAGTACAATACACACGAGTAGCAAGAATAAACAAGTAGTTTATTATTCGAGACAGCGCACTCGTCGCAAACATGTTTGTTGGCAGTCAATATTGAAATTACCTACCTCTACCCGCTACTACCATGTACCTACATTGTACACGGCTCGCAGTGCAGTGTTGCATTGTTAGGCACTGTTCTTTGGTGGTGAAGCTGACGCGACTGCAGTCGTAGTAGAGTACAATGTTTCGTGGGCAAAGTGCAGCGGAGACGAGACGCCGCCGCGCCGCGCCGCGCTCTGCTCGAGATAATAACCCGGAGCCGTCCTCGGGATTATTTCACGGCAATTAATCGAGCTCTCGAGCTCGAGCGGAGCGGGGTTCAGCAGCCAGCGGACTCCCAATGAGGTCCCTACACTGCCCCCTTCCCGCCCCCGCCCCGCACCCTCGCGCCCCCGCCCACTCCGCTTTTGAACTCGCGGCTCGGGATTCGATCAAAGAACGCTCCGCGCCGAAGTTTGTTCCGCTGCCGTAATTAAATCCGTCCGATGTGTACGTTCCAATTACGACTCCGTTGACAATCCGACTCACCTCCCGGCGACGGCGAGCGACGCGCGGGGATCATGAGATTCATATATGCACTCGTGGAAATATTCACACGTGAAATAAATTGAGGTCAGTTTGTTTAACTAACTCGAGTGTGCCTAAAAGTTGTCACGGAATGCGACTACGGGAATTGTCAAAACTCAGCGACAAGCTTTAGTGGTGTTCCGTCGATCTGTGGCATGTCACCAGTATTTAATCTCCCTGAGATCGGGGGTTACCGACTTGGTGAAGCCTGTTTTTCAACTCTCCAGCACACGATACAATGATGTTGGTACATTATATACTTTTAACAACATTGTCGCAGTCCTCAACATCAACTAACTGTCATGCTGAGAGTGGCTTAGGGGAAAATTGACCTAATTTTAAACAAAACTAAAATGTGTATATGTGTGTGTGTGTGTGTGTGTGTGTATGTGTGTGTGTGGGTTGTGCCTGTGTCGTGTACCTACCTAGGTACATTTGTGTAGTATTTAGAAATAAAATTCGCATCAACTCCCTTTGCGAGCTGCTTTATAGAGCGACGTGCGACTGGCTCATGCTCTGTGTGCACTCGAGTTTTTGCCTTTAGTTCTCGTTTGAAACTGCACATGGCGTTGCCATTAGGAGGATACAGTTTACAAAAACTTATAAATAAAAAAATCACTAGTGTAGAGTGTCGAGAGGTAGTCGTGAGTTCACAGTCGACGTATCTATGTAGCGAGCTTGTAAACACAAAATAATATAATTTCTTCTATAACTTATTTCCCATTTCATTTTGAATTAAAAGTGAGAGCCAGTTCCATGTCGAAATCTGGTAGAGAAAAACATTCCAGCTTAGTACGGGGGCAACATTTTTGCTAAGTATTCGGTTACTTTATTTTAAATTTATGAAATAGAAGAAAAGAAAACAGTACGCAGATTAGGTTTATTTATTTATATCATAACTAGCCGTCTCGCGCGGTTTCACCCGCAATAATTTTGAAGTTCCCGCGGAATTGTTCCATACAAACTTTTTAACCTCTTTTCATCCCCTTAGATGTGGAATTTTCAAAAATCCTTTCTTATCGGATGCCTGCGTCATACAAAGAACACACCCTCCAAGTGTTATGTCTCTACGATCAGCGGTTTAGACTATGCGTTGATCCATCAGTCATTCAGGACAAAGCATTTTATGTGCGGTCACCTATCTAATATAAACTGACATTATCTTGCGATTAAATGAATTAATTTTTTTTTGTCAATAAAAACAACAAACAAACGATGTATCTACGTACTGATTTACCTCTTCCAGTAATTAATTAGTTTGCAGTAGATCTTTCCACATCGGCCTTGAATCGTGGTCTCATAGAGTGTATGTTGTACATTTCTGTCTTACCTAACTGTCTTTTTTTTTATTCTTATTTGTTGTATTTTTTTCTGCGTATTTATGTTGCCTGTGTCTCTATGCTCATCGACGACATGGTGTCTGTATTTAGTTTTTAATTTCTCATGTAAGCGAATATATATATATTCTTATAAGAATAAATGATCTTTAACCCGAAATGAATTAAATTGAATTATGTATAGATAGATAAACATAATAATTATAAAGGCAGAGAAACAAAACCAAAACAATTCAGCCCAGCGCCGCGCCTACACCGCGCGTTCATAATTAATTTATTCCCACTCAGTCGTCGCCGCACTACTCTCGGGCCTCGCGGAGAGCCTCGCGCGTCCCCTCCACCCGCGGCCCTCTCCGCTGCCCCCGTTATCGCGGATCTGTGCATCATCAATTTTCCTCTCCACTCGTTTTACTTTCTCAGCATTGGATGGAGATACGAAAACAGTTGAAATGCGAGACGATGAGGAAAAAAAACACAATAGAGATTGTGCTTGTTATTGTGGAGTATCGCAAGATGTAACGAGCGAGCACGCACGCACGCACGCTGGGGGGAGGGGGCGGGCGGGAGGCTGGCAGGCGTCCAGCTCGCGGGCCGGGAGTAGATAGCGATCGCACACCAGCGACGTGAGGATGTCACCACAATCAACATTCGGAATTGTTTACTCTTAGCAAATACACTTATTTACAGCCGCTATTCACTAAATTCTGGTAAAATGACTTTAATCAACGTGTAGTGTACGACTACCCGAAATACTAATGGCACACTAAATTTTAACATGGTAGAATGCTTCACTCTGTAAACGCATTAATAAATTCACTCGTGCTCGATAGCATAAAACGTCAGATGTAAGTAAAGCCTTTATAGAGGCGCGGGATAAGAACATATTTATGTAATGGTATCGGCTTGATCCGGCAGCTCTCGCGGAGCGAGCGTCTTCCGCGCGCTGCAGGGCGGGCGGGCGTGAGCCACGAGCGGGCGCGGGGCGGGCGGGCGTGAGCCACGAGCGGGCGCGGGGCGGGCGGGCGTGAGCCACGAGCGGGCGCGGGGCGGGCGGGCCCGGGCCACGAGCGGCCGCGGGGCGGCCGGGCGCGAACGATACAATGAATCATATACGCCAAGCTCATCGTTAATAGTAATTTGTGTACCTAGTTATTAACTCTATATGACTCTTCAAGATAGAAGCCATAAACCAAAATGAGTGAAGTCGAGTGACCCAAAATTGAGTTTCACTCTTCAATACATAAACATAATAAAGTCACTCCACAGTTGTTAAACAAAATATTGTCTATTGGATTTTTGACTTTCGAAATGCGTAATATACGTCTTAATACTTTGCATGAAAAACTCATCAAGTTACACGGTGTCGTCGTCATTTGAATTCGGTCAAAACATAATTATTAGTATTTTTACTACTCTCGGAAGGTTTTCTAAAAGAAGGCACGGGGGACTCTCCCGTCCCCGTCCCCACCCCCGCCCCCCGCAACAACAGTAAGCCATTACTCGCTCGACTGGGCCCGGCTCCGCTCGGCTCGCTCGCTCTGACCCCTGAGCCAGCTCGCCGCTAATCTTACGACTACTGCACCTCGAAAGCCAAGTACTTTAGCTCACTTTAGCTCTAAAACAATTTGTTTTATCTCCATTTCAAAAGCTGCCTCAATCCAGATTCTATAAGAGAGGTGAGCTGATTGCTCTGTACTATCTCTAGTGTCGTGACAATTAATGCTGAATGTCACAATTAAGCCGCCACTCGGCAACATGATTGCTCTTAGAAATTTAAACCTTTAAAAATAAAACTCCGAAAAACCGGTCACGTGTGTTTCGAACGACGTACGGTGAAGGTTGCTGAAGCGGGGACATCAATAAATACACGACATCTAGGTTTGTAAGTTTTATCACCTTGTATATTTTTAGAATTTTCGAAAAGTTTACACACACAATTTTAATAGCACAAATTACTTAAATACAAAAATCTATTTAGAAACGTCCATTTTATAATATAATAATTTTTGAGATCGAGACAAAGTCAGTTTATCTAACGAATTTTTGTTTTACATTCCTTAGTTATATGTGTGGACTGCCGTCTGCCACCCCTAATTACCTATATTCTTTCATAATTTAATTACACTATTGTACGAGTAGTATAATAGGCCGCACTGCCTTTCCTAATTTTATAATTATTTCCAATAGTCTCCGAGTAAATGAGTTGTGACATGTCTGTTTTTGTAATTAAATATTGTAAACAAATAAATATGTATAATTTAGTGAATTATAAGTACTACGGTAAGTTTTATTGTATTCTTCGGGCGAAATAATCCTGAAGTGAAGGATCATTTTGTAATTATTAATCGGATTTATCTTGTAATTTTATCTTGTTCCTCGCCTCTTGTACTCTTCCTCCTCACCTCGCCCCCCGAGTCTCGCATCTTCACGCCGCGTGCTTGTGGTATTAGCGACTAACGCTGCCTTATTACCCACGGCAGGTGCGCGAGGGACGAGGGGGTGGCACGGGGGAGGGCGGCAGGCACCGAGGGCGAGTGTAAGGTAACTAACCGTGAGAGAGTCGGGCCCAATTAGGGCGCTCTCATCCGACGCCCGGGGCCGCGACGTACGTCACGTCACGTCACGTCACGTCACACGTGCAACACGGAACGCTTCTTCTCTTTTAATTGTGAAAAACTTAACTAATAACACACGCGACAACTTTTGGCCAACGCAGTTTATTGTGCATTAGTTAGCTATGAACAAATAATTAATCAGTGAACACTTAATCACTATAACTCACCATCACCATGTGTTCAGTCTGCGATGACTTCAAAGTGCTCGTGTTGGCTCCTCCCTCCGTGGTCCACAAATCTCCGCGAGGCGGCCCCACTAGGCCACTGACGGCCCGGGCCCGATAAGCCGCAGCGCGCCGCCGCGACGCTGCGACCTGACGCTATTTTTCACGTCAGTAAAATTTTATCTAGATCGTGATCGATGTTCGGGTCAATATATAAACGTCCCTTAACGGCTCGGCCCACTGACGACAGTTTAGTCTGCGTCGCATAGGGTTGCTACGTGTGCAGTATATTTTTGTCCCTTAATCACCTTACCAAGAGTTTATCAAAATTATCGATGTTTTAATTTCAAGATACATAGTTTACCTATTGAGAGCAATCAAATTATCAAAAAAATTAAACCAAAAAATAAAAATGATCATTTATTAAACCCTTTCAGGGTATCATTCTCTTCAAATCTCTAAAGTAAGCCGGGGCTGAGAAGGATAGTGAACGCCCGATCTGATAGCGAGCGGGCCAGCGGTCGCCGCGCCGCGCCGCGCCACCGATCGCTCAGCGGCCGACACACGTCACGAGGCCGTGTTATCGCCGCGCCGCTACAACACCGCGTTACGGCGTGACGGATTGACCGCTTCATTTGTACTACGCCGTAGCCGCTACGTAGAGCTAGCTACATCGACATGGTCAGAACCCTCTTTTCAGTACTCGGATACTCGTGCCAGGGGCTCTGGGATTTTCATAACTTTAAAAGTTTGTAATGTATAATATTAGTTTTATATTTCTGCTCCAACCCGAACTTTACGAGCCAACTGCGCGAAGCGTTCGCTATTTTTCAGCCATGAATATAAATTTAAAATCTCCGCTGAAGTGCCGCTTGAAACTTGAGCTCGTGTAGCGACTAGCGGCGACGCGTGGCGACGCGTGGCGACAACACGCCGCGTTATCGAGTATTCGTCGACAACTGCTTAACAGTATAGTTGTTTAAGTGATGAACTGTTTTATAAGTCATTTACTTAATGTACAACGCCCCTTTTTTAACCGACTTACAAAAAGGAGGAGGTTCTGCGTTCGGCTGTATGTATGTTTTTTTCAGCAAAACTACTACCTAATCAAAAAAAATGTTATTATAATTTTAATGAATTAGAAAGAAAAGAAGCAAGAAAACTACATTTATTCCAGCACAACACACAAGAAAAAACCAACAAACATTGAACAAGTACCAAAAGGGACAGCATTAGCTAAGTGCGGATCACCTAGCGCTGGTTTAGTTGGCAGCCCGTTGTCACGTACGGACACTGGTCAGGTACTAATTATAATAGTCCATTATTTTAATTAAGTAGTTACTATTGTGATAAGCAATTGGATTTACCTATCAGAAATTAGCTTGGAGAATGATACATGTCAGTTATTATAATTATTAAAATCCAACGCGCCGCGAGCCGCGAGCCGAGACGAGAGCCGCGAGTCGCGAGCCGCGAGCCGCGAGCCGGCCCCGCGACGTGGCAGCGACAGTCGGTACCAGCGCCGCCCGGCAGGTGAGATGTGCTCGCGAGTTACCAAATGCGCTCCTGAGGGCGCGCCCACCCTGGCTGTGATGTAATGCCTACTAGTATCTGTTAACCATTATAATTGGTTTATACCGTACTAGTTGTGCCCCGCGGTTTTACCCGCGTTGGTTTCAGAGTTCCCGCGGGAATTCCGGGATAAAAAGTGCCCTATGTGTTAATCTGTTTATAAGCTATATTATTGTAGAGTTTCATTTAAATCCATCCAGTAGTTTTTGCGTGAAAGAGTAACAAACATCCATCCATAAATACAAACTTTCGCATTTATAATATAAGTAAGGATAAGGATATATTGACAATAAATAAAGAAAGAAATTAATAAATATGGTCGTATTCAATCACGCTAATCACACTCTATTTGTAAGTTTATAGCACAAAAATTATCAAAATTTTAGCTTAAGAGTCGTTATCTTAACTATAATATTATAAATGCGAATTTGAGTTTGTTGGTTTGTTTATTTGATACGCCTCACGCCGTAACTACTAAACCAATCATCATAAAACCAATGAATCCAGAGTACACAGAAACGGGCACAGGAAACGTTAATTGTTTTTCAAATTAATGCAGGTGTAACCGCGGTGAACAGCTAGTGCTTATATAAATAAACACATTCGTATTAATTTATCAGTAGTTTCAACTGAAGCTCAACCAGCCATAGCGCGCGTGTAGTCACCCCAGTTCCTCCCGCCCCGCCCGAGCGAGCAGGCGAGGGCGGGCGGCGAGCAGATACCGCGGGGGCGGGGGAGCAGAGCCTCTTGTTTTATCGAAGTAGGTGACGTACGTGGTGCAACAACGAGGTCGGTGACAGTACTAACAATGACAATAGGAGCAGCACGTACTGTGCCGTATTGTGTAGGTACCTATACCTGGCTGTGTAACGCCTATACCTTTGATGACACAGGCCTAGCTTGCTTAACTTAATATTATCAATGCTTACGTATTTTGATTGTTTGTTTATTGGTTAAGCTTTCACGTCTTTACTACCTAACCGATTATAATAAAAAAAATCATACATGTTTACAGAAAAGAACATATTATTATGTGTTATTGTTATTGCTATACCTACTATTGCAGTTTCATTAAAATCAAATAAATAAATAAATAAATAAATTCAGCAGTTTTTGTATGAAAGAGTAAAAAATATCCATCCATACATCCATACATACAAACCCTCACGTTAATAATATTAGTAAGGATAAATAAATATAAGTAACATAATACCTAAGTAAACCCCGACATACGTTTTCATTCGTCGAGTCATTTACAAAATCTCATTTGTTTCGTGGTTCAACATGTCGACCAGATTTATTGATGTTTGGCAGTTGTTGGTAAGTAATTGTAACAAAACACTTTATTCATAAAATTTGGTACAGTGATGGCAAGCTATTGTTTTGTCTGTCGATAAATGGTCTCGAGCTTTAACCGACTGTAGGAAAAGCAATCCAAGTTGGCGGCGCCGTTTCCTTTTTGAAACGCAGCATCGTGATATTTGTGTCTCATTTACATGTGTAGGTATATTTATATCAAAGCCGTATCCTTTAAAAACGTGCCAAATGCGCTGTCTCGGCGCCAACTATCTGATAGCTTCCTTCGTTCGTGCACCGAGCCCCTGCCGCCGCAGTAGGTACATGACTCCACACTTTATTGGAACTTACGCCTGGGAGATTATTCGGTCCGGAGAGCGGTATAGAGTCGGTCCACCGGTGGAGGTGGGAGAAGTTATATATACGGCGGAAGTGAAATAGTCACGGTGCATCGTCCTTCTGTTAGTTTTAGTCATGGTTGCAGAGATACCCTCGAAAACTCCTATACAGGGATCAAAAGTAGCCTGATCCTTTTCTGGGACGTAGGTGTAGCCTTACTAATTATTTCACTATCCCCACAAGAACAGACATAATAATAATAAAATTTTATAATTTTTCCTCCGTCCTGTCCATCCTGTACCAATAGATACAGGATAGAACGAATAGTTATCATCAATCGCAAAGTGAATCGCAGTTTTAATGGAAAAATAAATAAACGCAAAAATTTCAGTTGCTTCGGTTAGTTTAGTAAGAAAGGAAAGTTACCCCGCAATTAGCTATCGCAACATCTTTTGTGATAAAAAAGTGAGCGATGTTATCCCCCCCCCCCCCCGGCGTGACCTCAGCGGCCCCGCCGCCCCCGCCCCGCTTCATTACCGCGGCAAGTTGTAACGAGTTGGCGAATTCGTCGGCTCGAGCCTCGAGACGTCCCGGCTGAGCAGAGGCGCCCTGGGGGGCTGCTTCGGTTCTGCGATACACGAAGTATCGTTCCTATACATACGTCGTCTATCGATAACGTGTCTAACTGCTATCTACAATTCTAAGAAATCTATTTTGAGCAGGCACATCGAAACGGTAGTCGCTCATCGTGAATGATTAGAATGAGTGGTACATGTCATGCGATAGAAAAATCAGCTAACTGCGACAGACAGTCGTTAACCCGAGTACGAATTGCGTGGTTAACATGCCGAAATGGTCAAGCATAAGTAGGCTCCCGGCTCCCGCTATTAAGAACTTTAACCGAAGTAAAATGTAGAGCATTTCGTCGACAAGCCGGCTGCCAGGGCTGCCGCCCGCCGCCCGCTGCCCGCTGCAGTAAGAGCGGCCGCAGGCGGCGAATAAATACGTTCATACAATAACCAGTTATTAAGCGCTCGTTGCTTTAACTTAACCTAAATGTGAGATGTTCATAAAACTTCGCCGTTACGCGAAGGTCTGTTTACGTACATTATACAATTTAATTAAGGAGTAAACTGTAGGTATAACTATACGCCAAACCATCACTAGATGATCTGACGCGCTGTTTTTTTTTCTTTCGTATATTTTATCGATTCATACCAAATAAACGTTCTTTCTTTCTTAGTACATAATAAGTAGTGAAGGTTGCGTCGTCGCGTGCTCTGCACTCGAGCGGGCCGAGGTGTCCTTGCCTAGAACCTATAGTAATAATAATAATAAACTATTTTATTTAAGTTTAATTTTTCATGGATGTACGTGTGTTGTCGTTTCTAGTGTTACCGTGTCTTGTAAATGATGCACTATTTTTTATGTTGTAACTTGAAAGCTTATACCTACTTACTACCAATTTTAAGATTGCTAGTATGAATGTCAAAATCTAGACAGACAGACAAACGACAGGGCAAAGTATCCACGAGTGCTGGGCGGGCGGCGCTCGCTGCCAAGTGGCGACGTTGTCCCCCCGCCCCGCTCCGCCCCGCCCCGCCCGTCTCCCCCCGCGCCCTGATTGCTGGCAGCCCGCAGCGCCGCCGCCGACGACGTTTCCATTGAACGACGCCACTAAACATAAATCGGATTTAGTATTTGTTAGACATTTTATTGGATTATTCGTTTAGAAGTGTGCGCCGACTGCAGTGGCGAGGTGATTGCGGTTGCTTCAGAAAAGAGATACTGTCGTGACATAGTGGCCTCAGTCTACTGGAGGTTCCTAACTAGAGGAATTTGTCGGGCGTAGACAGCTGGACGATGTCCCGAAAGGTCTGCCACCTCTCACCGCCCATGCTCGCCGCCCGCGGGCGCGCGAGTGCACTCGCCTGGCTGCAGCGCGCCCCGCCTCCCACCCCCCCCCGCCCCGGCCTGGCCGTCACGTCTCGAACGCGGCACGAAGACTAATTTCCGGAGGTTAAATGAGCCGCCTCTGTCAGTCCATCGCCAGTATTGTAGGTAACTACATATAACTCGCGACGCGACGGTGCTTATTATTATGTTTAGAATATCGAGCCGATAGGTATTAAGAACTTAGAATTTTGAACAATAACTCACCGAGTGCTTTTAATAGTAAATTACAGCAACACATTTGTATCTCTCGATCATAGCAATAGAGAGTTTTTATTGTTTAGGATATTTTTACTGTAAATTTTTTTTCTTCTTTTTTTCTATTTTCATCATCATTCTGTGTACACATGTGCATTGTGCAGTCGATATGTGCTGTGCTACGAGAGCAAGCCCTCGGCTAAACAAGATGTATGAATGTTTGGTTGCCTCGATGTCGCTTGAAATGTTCTTGGTTGTTTACTTCACCGTTTTGTATTCAATGTTACGTCTGTATTTGATAGAGAACAAAATACAAAGTACAAGGCTTAACGTTTAACAGAGCAAGAGGTGAGCCGACCTGGAAGGGCGCGGTGCGGGGGCGCCGTGCGGGGCAGGGGACGCTACGGGATGGCTGCTGGGCCACATATGCATATGCTGGCTGCTGGGATCATAACGAATCCCACGGAGTTCCCGCGGAAACTTTCAACTTAACGTGAGTAAAACCGCAGGGAACAGCTGGTTAATATATAGTTTAAATTAATAAATTGTGGGAGTACCTACCTAAACAACTTTGTATTTTGTTTTTAAAGCTGTTACACCCGCATGGATTTGGATTACTATAATTTTCCCCGCCCCGCCCCGCCCCGCCCCGCCTGCTCGCGGCACCACCGAAGCCTCGACCACGAACCACCAATTTTAATTTCCGCTCGTCTCTCACTCCATTGTTCAACTTTTCCACTCGCTTCCGCCTGTCGCTGGCGCGGTGCCGCGGACCGCGGTGGGAAAATACACGCTGCGGTGTCGTTTTGCCACAAGTTCACTCGGACGGTCCCTAGCGAGCCGAGTGAGTGTCGCGCCCGCCGCGGGTCGCTCGCGTGCCTCAGCGACAATAATATTATACGTATAATTACGCTCTGAGCGAACGACTCGATCACCCGAATGAAATTATATTCCACTTAAAATAACGATGCGATGGAGCGTTAAAATTACGCGTCACCGAGGCTGGAGCCGGGGCACAGCGAGCGCGTGGGCCCGGGGAGTGCGGGGCCGAGGAGCGCGTGGGCCCGGGGAGTGCGGGGCCCGAGGAGCGCGTGGGCCCGGGGAGTGCGGGGCCCGAGGAGCGCGTGGGCCCAACACATCCAACAACAGCGTGTAAACATGACACGAGATTTATATAATGCTGATGTTTATTTTTCAGCGACTTCTCGCGAAATGTGAAGAATTTAAGACGTTATGCGTATGTGGATAGAATCGCAGGCTGCGCTAACGAGCCGCGGTGAGGGACGGAGGGGGGGATTGACACTCCGCGTTGGCAATCAGCGCGAGCAGTGACGTCACACGTGCGGAGCGCGGGGCAACGCCGACCATCATAATCAAACTTTCGTGGAATTTTATTAGACAATCACACAACATGACAGGCGGAAGCGAGGAGACAGTGCAGAAGGTGGCGAGACGACAGAGCCGTCGCCGGCGATGTGTGGAGGGAGCGACTGCAAGAAGTTGGAAGAGGCGACTATTAAATTAAAATAATTTAGCTGGAGAAAAGATTTAAAACTCCCGAAATAAAGTAGTACCTATACATGTTGTACCGTCTGGCGTCTACATTAATTTATGTCGAAATATTGGAACGCTGACGGTAATAATCCGAACCGTCGTGACATGATATTTTTTCATCACAAAACAATCATAACAATCATAGGTAGGTAGTTGTGCTGATGACAGGCGGGAAGCGTGACGTCACCGTCATCGACATCCATCCCTATCGAACCCTTCCCCCCCTGCCTAGGGGGTAGGCACAAACAGACCCGGCGTGACGCCGCCTAATGGCCGCCGGGGATGAATGGTTGGTGAGCTGTGCTCGCGGGTCGTTACAATATCTTTGGTACAAATATTTTTGGGAAAGCGAATGTAAAATGACATAACTACTTAATAGATAATTAGTTTACGAGAAGCGGAAGAGATCAAATACAATTATTGTAGACCGCTAATACTAAACATCCACCACAACTGCAGTCATTTTCTGTCCTCGGTTTCATACTGTCCACGACCAAGTTCCGTCTAAAGCACGTCGCGTTGTGTACCTATGTATACGCACAACACGGAACCTGGGCCAATATTTATTAAGACCAATAACATTTCTTGCCCATAACGCGTGTCCACCAAAAAACACAATCACAAACGCTCCAGATGTCATAATATTAGAAATTAATATTCTGTATGCCATAGCGTATTTTATTGAAGTGAAACTTCTTTAAACGCGACAGAAAAGTAGTTTTTGTGACGCGTTATCTTAACACATCGTGTTATGGTCATAGTGAATAAGGGCCCCGATTGGAGCTGCGTTATCATCTTCATATTAACATCTCTTTCGTTTGTGATAGTGATTATGAAAACATGTTCAGACGACTAGATGTAAAATAAGACGATGAAAGGATTTTTTTAAAGGGATAGTGAAATCGTAAAGTTTTATTCAACGTTCTTTCCCAATGCGGACACTCGAAGAGAATTTTCTTTTACACTCACTTATTAAAACGGAGAATCGCTTCGCTCGTCCTAATAAAGCCTGTAAGTGTTAATAAAGGGTGACATTTTGTTTGGTAAACATCGGCGTGACGCGTGCCAGCCCCCTCCCCCTGCCCCTGCCCCGCGCCGCCCCCCGGCCCGCGCCCCGGGGGAAGCCGCCAAGGTCGCACTCGAATGCTTTATTGGTTCCATGCGGTATAATTTATGAGTTTAATTTGATCCGCGCGCCGCCGAGCGAGCCGCGCTCGGCGGCGCGAGCCTCGCCGGTGGTTATGCAAATATCATCGTCCTGACGTGTGGGGGGCGCCCGCAAGGGGGGGGGGGGGGGGAAGCGAGGCGACCGTGACGCTCGTCGACGAAATGTTTTGCACGTGGTTTGTCGTTGTATGATTTCTGTCATATAAACTAGAATCTGCCGATGACGCCTGTCGTGTTAACACAAGCCCTGCTCCGCGGCGCCGCGCCTGACTGACTCCGCGTCCGAATCAAATCGACGCTTTAATACATAAATTGTATTAAAGCGTCACTACATCACTCCCAGCCCACTTGTTCACAAAGATATAAAAATATATCTCCATATTTTGCACTTGCATTATTGATGCGTTGTTTTTTCTCTATAATTACTTAAAAGCTGACAAAGTGCATGTCGAACCACGAACAATGAAGTGTTCTGTAGTGGGGTAAGTAGTACGTTCATCGTTAAGATTTAAAGTTATTTTTTTTATAAACCCACAACAAATAAATAAATAAATAAATAAATAATAAATAAAACAATTAAATTAATGTCAATGTAATAAATCATTAAGGTCCCGAAACTTGTAATCCGATCCCAACACGACATATCTCGTTCAAACCAGTCATCGTTTTTATGTGTTTGAACATTTGCCGCCCCTTTTTAAGACTTATGAACTCTCACTCTTACTCCCTTTCATGCACTCGCGAATTACACTTACATAATGAGCTTTAAGTTATATTGGATTATTTAAGTAAAAAAGCTATTTTGAAACGTTGTTCTTATTTTTATTTTTGTTAATGCATTAATTATTATTATTTTTCGGTAACATATTATGAAGTGTCACCCCTAATTTTGTTATTTTTTACAATTTCACTGCGTCATTGAATTTATGTTAGAGCAATTCGTAAAAGAAATTTCATTTCCTCTAATCCATAATATATTGCCAGTAGATTTAGAGTAAATTGATTGACACACTCATGCAGTATAACCAGCTGAGAACCAGCTATGCCTCGCGTATTAAATGTGAGAGAAAGCAATGCTGAGCCACAAAAATTTTGTCAAATGTTTGTCAAATATAATTAGATATATCTAACGTTTGTTTAATATTGTAAAATCGTATAAAGTTGTACAAAGTTGTCGAGTTTCGTAAACGTTGTTTTATGGTTTCTCCGTCCTATTGTTGTCCGTAAAAGCCTCAGGTCTTGAGTTTCAAGTTAGGGTGTCGTGGTGGCGACCACGCCACGGACTCTGCACGACATCTCTACTAGCTTGTCTCTAAACTTGCATCGCGGCACGGATAGCTGACGTTTCAGAAAGTGAGCTTTCTACGTGTCAACAAGTCCTCAAACACAGGGGCGAGAGAAAAAGGCAGCGCCTCCCGGCCCCCCGGCCCCCGCCCCCCGCCCACCCCCCGTGCACCGAGCCAGTGGAGCGGACACGGAGTGTCCTCGATACGTGAACTGATTCCACATGAAAACATTCTCCGGCACGCTGTTGTTGTTATAATGATGTTTGTTCACCTTATTAAATTATCATGCTAATTTATGAGCCTGGTGAGGACGGATGTATTTGAAGAGCCGTTTCAGACGACTCCCCCCCCCCGTGTCGCCCCCCTCCAGATACGTTTTAATTCGCCCCGAATTTGTTTAATTTTGTTAGCTAAAGAAGCCTCCCTGCCATGAACGAAATTTATATGTGGATTTCGAGAGCTGTTTTTCTGAAATCATTAAATTAGAACGGCGCTGTCGATCAAAAGAGGAGTATAAATACAACGTCAAACTAAAGCGACTTTTTCTCTAAAACTAGAATAGAAATGTTACTAGATCTAGGAGAACTTACGAAAAACTTTAATATAATGGATTACGCGTGTCAAGTCTGGAATCCAAGATATGATGCCTATATAAGGAGAATTGAAAGTGTACAGAGGAAATTTATTCGCTACTTGTGCTACCGTACCAAAGAAAGATATGACTCATCGAAATATCTCGACGTCTGCAATAAACATCACCTGCTTCCACTGGCGAGTCGACGTGAGGTTCTTGATCTCTCTTTTCTCCTGAAGATAGGCAACGGCACGATTGACTGTTCTGAGCTCTTATCCCTTATTGCGCTGAAGGTACCTGCCAGAAGCTGCAGATACAGTCCGCCTTTGCACACAGAAATAGTCTCCACCAACTACAGGCAGAACTCCTTTATGTGGCGAGCGAGTGACAATTTTAACAAATTATCCAAAGAATATGACTTTGATTTGTTTAACACTAGCTGTGAGTCGGCGAGGCGAGTATTAGAAAATTCGTTTTTTGTAACCAAAAAATAATACATGGTCGGACTTAGTTCCCACCATGTAAGTTGCTGCTGCCTATTGAGCAATTGATGTTTTTTTTTTTTAATATTCCACTACCCATGTGCGAAAATCTGTAATCGGCTTTTTTGTTTGACACTCAAATGTTCATCATATTTTTGTAGCTGTTGATTTTCCAAATAAAGTAAAATAAAATAAAAAAAATAAAATAATTTATTTAATTGGTGTCAATCTAAACAAAAATAATTCATTTACAATCAGACTATCGTTGCAAGTTACCTTAGCCACAGATAAAACAATACTATACTAGTCCTTAGCATAATGCGACAGAGAAACTTTGACTTCCGAAAGCATATTTAAATACATCCGTACTTAATGACATGTCGTAATCGGCAGCCAGCAACGACAGCGGTTGTTATTTCCGCCGCCGCAGCACGCCCGCCGCCCGGTGCTAAACAAAGCCCCAGCACCGAAGCGCTGGTAATCCGGTTGTGATTGCAATTATAAATCTATAATAATTGAATTGTGATCCCTTGGACGGTCGAAGGGATCGGAGGTGAGAGGAGCCGACTGGGTCAGTCATTAACAATGGTTACACAGGGATAACAATGGTGCTGTGAGAAATTGGGCAACAAATGAATCTACCGGTATTCTATCTTTTTTCAAGCGAAAATTTCTTTAGGCACATTATGGGATGAAGAAAATACATCGACTCGCGTGAACGTCATAATCTGTGATAATCAAAGATCAAATATACCTACTCGTAATAAATTTTCTGAAGTATTTCCGGCGTGCAGCCCTACGACTGTTTTTCATTTTGTTAACTGTTGATTTGTCCATAATTGTTAAATTTTATTGTAAAGTGATCCGTGACATTGAATGGTATGACATTGAAATCAGTCGCGTGCACCCTCGGGGCGCCGCGCTGCGTCGTCTAATTCTCCACTCCGCGAAGTGCTGCCAGCCCAGAGGGAATCTTGCCCGCCCCGCCCCGCCCCGCCCCGCCGCCCTCCTCGCTCCCGGTGTTGGTCACACGCCTCGCCCTCGAGGACAGGCAAGCACAGGCAAACTTAATTCAGCCGGTAATTGGAGGCAAATATTGGCAGTGTTGATGATTACCGCCCGCGCCGCCCGCGCCGCCCGCGCCGGCCGGGCTGCCAAACATTTGATTATCATTTGCGTAATTCCAATTAGTTACCCCGACAGCACCCTGTACAGTGTACCCGCGCCCACCGCGCTGTGCGTCGCGGACGACGAGCTGTCGCAGCCCCCGTGCTGTAAAGTCCGGTGCCTGACCTATTATTGCCATAATATATTCCTGTATGTATTGTGAAGTCTCGTAAAATTATTATTTTCTGTTGTTTTGTTTGTTTCTCTGTAAGGAAAATCTTAATGAATTCTGAATTTGAATTGAACAAAATAAATTGATGCGGATGAACGCAGGGAACACCTAGTGATTAATAATAAAATATTAGTAGCTGTTCCCATGGTTTTACCTGCGTTAATTTCGTAGTTTCCGCGGGAATTCCAAGACATAAAGCACCCTATGCCCTGACAACCTGTACGCAATATAGGTATGATGGTCGGTTAGGCCGTTCAATAAACTCACATTCGCATTTATAATAGTACAGATTTCATGTCGAATATCGAGTTGATTAAAATTAAACAACATTGCTAAGGATTCTTCTCTGTCGGTGGCCCGTCGTGGATCGAGTAGGTACGTAGCGCCGCGGTGTTCGTAGTGGCACCCCGTAGAGCACGTCATGTAAGGCTACGCGCTACGTGCTACGCGCTACGCGGCCGCCGATGTGAGCAAATATTGACACGCGACTGATTGCAGCGAGCTCTCCTCTCCCCCCCGCCCCCCCCCCCGACCCCTGCGTCGTCTCCGCGCGCCTCGGGGAATGTTGCTGAATTTGTCAATGTCAACTTTGCACTCACACATACGTACAAACGACAAAATAAATGATTTATAAGCAAAACTATCCTTAATTCTTTACTACTATAATTTTATTATATAATAAATGCGAAAGTGAAAAATTTTTTGTGTGTTGTTATTGCATTGGATGCGGAAAGCGCAAGACCGGTCGTTGTATCGATCCTTGATTTTGATGTCCAGCAGTGGATGTCTTTCGGCTGACATAATGATTATTTTCTAACCATGTATCAATAATGATCCATACCAACTAGAGATATAGGTACGCACTTAGAATAATAATACCTATCTATTCATGTATAATAATAGTGCTGTTTAATTTAACTAGGTGTCAACATAATGTAATGGTATTTTTTTATGTATATAGTGTACAAAATGTTAGTCCATAATTGGCAGTAAGCATTATACAAAAGTACTGTTAATTAGCTTTTAAGTGCTGTGGATTAAAGTAAATAAATAAAATAAAATAAATGTGAGTTTTGTCTCAATCCGTCGCAGTGCACAGACAAACCAAATGTGGTCTTTGTTGCACTGGAAATAAGTGAAAAATGTATTTGTATTCTATTGGTTTTAATAAAAAAAAAAGTAATCTACTTAATTAAAAATCACTGAATCTAGACACGAGCTAGTGTGTCAAGACAAGTTCATTTTCTTATACGTGACAATATGTAGTAATAGTAGGTAATCGAGTATCAACGTCCAGCGGATGTAGGGGGGCAGGTTGTGGGTGAGGCTCCGAGCGGAGCGGGGTGCGGGGGTTCAATTAAACAAAGGTGATTCAGTTCATTTTGATCAGTGTATTTATAGATCTCCGTAACGTAATTCAAACGAGGGACGGGACAGTTCACCGGAAATGTCGTAATAATAGTAATAATAATAATATACATAATTACAGAGAAACGAATCGATTACAACCGAACATAAACATAACGATCAGTTCGTGCGTCACTCGGCGGTCCGTCGGGGCGGGCGCGGGGCGCGGTGTGGGGCGGGCGGCGCGCTGCGTCACACGGTGGTCTCGCGGTCCACGTGGATGTACTCGACGGAGCGCTCGCGCCGTCAGGAGGCGGCGGACGAGGCGCGCGACCCCGCCTCGAACAGCAGCTCCTCGGTGAGGCGGCGCGGGGCGACGCGCGCCTCGTCGCCGGGTGGCCGCTTGCGCCGCGCCCGCCGCCGCGCCACCGCCGCGCCCAGCAGCACCAGCGCCAGCGCCGCGCCGCCCGCGCCTGCCGCCGCCGCGCCCGCGGCACCCGGCGCCGCCAGGGCCGCTAGCAGCCGCGCGCCCGCGCCGCACGCGCCCGCCTCGTCCGCGCCGCCCGGGCAGTCCACGCGCCCGTCGCACCACAGCGCGCCCGCCATGCACGCGCCTAGCGCCGCGCAGCGGTGCCGGCAACGCGCTGTGCGGTTGGCCCACGCGGTCTCCCCCGCCTCCCCCGCCTCCCACGCCGGCCCGGCGCGCCACACCTGGACGGATAAACCACTTTTAGTGCCTTTCTCCCTCCTCCTGGCCCGCTCTCCCCCCGACTAGACTCCTCGACTCGCCTCCATCCAGGTGAACTCCGCGTGGCCGGGCTCGCGCGCTGCCCACACGAGCAGCAGCGCGGCCCCCCGTGTCGCCCCTGCCCGAACCCCCATGCCCGCCTCGCGGCCTCCCCAGTCGTCGCTGAACACGTGCACGGTGTGCCCTTCCCCCCCCGTGGCGTCGGCGCTCTGGCGGAGCCCCGGGCAGACTGCCTTCACCAACCTGCCAGAGAGATCGAGAATGAGCGACCGTGGTCATCGCATGAGCCGACAGACATTTATTTCGTGATAGGTATGAGTCCCACCGAAAACGTGATGGGCTTCTGTGAACGGAAGCGACCTCACCTGGAGTCATGGGCGTCGTACACCAGGAGTCTGTTGGTGGTAGGGCAGAGTGGGGCATCCGAGGCCGTCGCGGGGCCAGTGGAGGCGATGGGCGACGTGGGGGGCAGCTCCTCGCCCCACAGCCGCAGGAACACGGAGCGGTTACCGCGCGCCGCCAGCAGGAAGGGCGTCTCCCCGCACTCCGACGCCACGTCGTCCCTGCGCAGCCGGAAGTGAGCGAAGCCCAAGCTAGGAGGCGGGTGAGGACAGGACGAGGGCGCTCACCGGTAGGGAAAGGTGAGGCGCAGGGCCGCGCCGGGCGGGGGGAGGCGGCGGCGGGCGGCACAGCGGGGCGGCGCGGGGACGGGGCGCCATTGCCCGCGGAAGTGCAGGTGGCGGTGGTCCTCGCCCGGCTGCAGCGAGCCGCCCGCCAGCTCCAGCTCCATTGCCGCGCCGCCCGACGTCACTCGCAGCGGCGCGCTGCTGTTGTCGCAGAGGCACGCCACCGGCACCTGCACCGCGACCGCGCACTCGATCAGAATGCGTATACAGGCTGCCGATGTTCTCGCAACCGATAGACTCAGGTAGGCGGGACTCACCCGATATCCAGGCCAAGGGGATTCGTACACGACGAGATGCGGGAAACGGCGACCGTCACTTTCGTCGTCGTCGTATAAATCTTTTCGAGCCTCTCGGTCGGGTTCGCCGCCGTCTTCGGGTCTATCGGGCGGGTCGGGGCGGCAGCGCAGGTATCCCGTGGCCGGGTCGACGAGCGACGCGCAGCGCGGTCGCCGGCCGAACGCAACGCCCGTCAGCTCGAGCTCGACTCGCCCCGCCTCCGCCTGCAGTCGGTACACGCAGCGCAGCCGCCGCGCCCCGCCTCGCCCGAACCACAGCGCGTTGCGCGGCGACGCGAGCGGGCCCGGGGCCGTCAGCAGGCGCGCGCATTCCACCGGGGCCGGCCGGGAGCGAGGGTGGGACAGCGCGGGCGTGGGCAGCGGAGCGCCTGGCAGTCGGGCATCCACGAACTCGTACTGCAGGGCGAAGGTCAGCGGGTGCGTGGCGGTGCCTGGGGTGGAGTGCGCCGCTAGTGCCAGCAGCGGGCCGCGCGACACGTACCCGTCGGGCGGCGCGCAGGGCCGCGGGGCGCGCGACGCGTTGGCTAGCGCGGCACGCGCGCAAAGCAGCGGGGCCTCATCGCAGTAGCGGCCCAGCGGCCGCGCGCCTGCCTCGCCTTCCCCGCCGCCATCCCAGATGCGCAGGTCCACCGCACACGGCCCACCTGCGCCCTCCCTCGCCGACGGGGACGAGGGCAAGGGAAGGTGCGGTGCGCCAGCGCGCTGGGGAGGCCGCTCCGACGCGTCCTCGTCGCGCCGAGATTCCACCAGGGAGTATTGCGAGAAGCTCGAGAAGTATATCCAGACCAGGTCACCTGCGAGCAGAGTTCGCGGCGTCACCACCGGAGACGGACGACGCGTGCACCCTGACAACGCCGACGCACACTCACCTGGGCGGCCGTGGAAGGTCCACGTGCAGGTGGTGTTCGGCGGCAGCGTGTGCGTGGGCGCGTGGAGCCGCCCGCGCCGCCCGCGTCCTCCCGCCGCCACCGTCACATTCGCCTCCTCTTCGGAGGACGACGCTTTGACGTGGAACTCGCATCGCCGCGCCTCCCTGTGACGAGCAGCTGCTGTCAGCGGATTTTCGGGTGCGCGAGGTGCGGGAGGAGGTGAAGGTGGAGGGGGGCACTCACCTCGCGTAGTCGAGGGAGTCGGAGTCGGCGAAGATGACGTCGACGTCGAGTTCGAAGCCGCGCAGCGGGGAGGCGGGCGCGGCGGGCCGCAGCGGCGCACTGTAGGGCGAGGAGTGAAAGGCGACCAGCATCTCGGGCCCGCGCGAGGTGACGCGCGGTAGCCAGTCCCCACCGCAGTACTCCACCAGCACGGGGTCGTCGGTGGAGGCACCGTCATAGAAGATGAGCCGATCGCGCTCCCCGGTGCACTCGCGCCACGCGCGCACCGCCCGCCCCGTCTTGTTGAGGCTGCGAACGCACGCACCCGCACCGTCATCTCACTCGTTTTCAGTGAGTATAAGCTACGGATTTCTAATATGAAATCAAAAACTATATGATGAAACATCGTAGGGGCGAGTCTCGGCTACCTACTGGGTCATAGGTGGCGGATAGTGAAACATCCTATAGAGCTGCTAAGAGGGAACAGTTAGACCACGAATCGATTTTATTTTAAAAGGAGATTCGATTTGAATACCGTCCGACATACAGAATTTGACAACTCGTTAGTTGCCCGGTGCCCAGCGCTAGGGTCACGGGGTGCACTCACCACTCACCTAGCCATCGATATGGAGCGTTTGATCTGCATCTTGTGCGAGTACTGCTGCTGCACGGAGATCATCGCGTGTTTACACGTAGGGATGTCTTTTTGCCGTAAACTCCAGTAGCAGGTCACGTTCCTGCCGAACGACGATGAGTGTTGGACAGATGTGTAGTTACGCGCAGCAAAGTACTACATATAGTAGGTAGATACAGAACGGTGCACTCGGCCTGACCTGGGATACATGCCCGGGTAGTTGGGGCTCTGTAGGCGGCACGGCTTGCGGTGGCACTCCTCGTAGGTGCGCGTGCAGTACGTGCCCGGGGACACGGCGCCGCGCTCCAGCGGGGCCTCCATCGCGCCGAACCTGAGGCACGAGAGCCAAGTGAGCGGCGAGTGGAGTGGTAGCAGCCGACCCCTGACACCGGAAACTCACCTGACGACGGCGTCGCGCTGCGCCAGGAACTTGTACCGCAACCGGAAGCCGAACGTCTCTCCGAGGCGCGCCCGGAACAGCTTGACGGAAACTGTGACAGTGGCAGTCTCGCTGTAGTAGAGCGCGGCGCCGTCGGCCGCGCCGCACCAGGAGCCGCCCGTGAAGGGCCGACCCAGTTCTGCCAGCTGCATGTACCCATCAGGGCAGCCGTCCAATGCGCCCGGCTCATAGCGGCCCACGCGGAACTCGTCGAAGGCCAGCTGCACCAGGTCACCGTGCGCGCCGCCGCCCGCCGTGAAGGTGAGGTGGCACAGGAAGGGCACGCGCGGCGCCTCGCGCACGCCCAGCGCGTAGGCCGTGCCCGCGCGCCCGTAGTACGTGCGGTTGCAGACCGAGCAGTGGGGCGGCTCGTCGCTGCCGTCCGGGCACTGCGCGCGCCCGTCGCAGTAGCGGTCCAGGCGCACGCACGCGCCGGCCGGGCTGCGGCACGCGAACTCCGCCACGCCACAGCCGCCCGCCGCACCGCGCGCCGCCCACGCCCACGCCAGGCACAGCGCCCACGCCCAGCGCCCGCCCGTCCGCATGCCGCCCGGCGCCCGCGGCCGCGACCCGCCCACCTGCGGCCGACCGCCCCGCCCCCATTAAACGCTGGAGCCTGGACCGGTACTTGTGCCGCGACGACACTTTACCCCGCACTAACAACCACGGCAAACGCAACTGCCAATCGACACCCCACCCAAACTTTTATACCGACTTCCCAAAAAGGGGAAGGTTCTCAATTTAACGCGTATGTTTTTTTTTTTAATTTGTTACCTCATAACTCTCGACTGCGTGAACCGATTTTGATGATTCACTTAAGTCCAATCTCACTTAAGTCCTATTGTCACCAAGTCAGGATATGGTGATGGAATCTTGGAGAAATCGAGGAAACTCTTCAAAAATTATAGGCACACCTACGGCGATTTGGGTATTTTTATAGTAAATCGTTTATTTGCTTTCAGAAATCAAAATTTGAAGAAGTGGAACTGATGATGAAGACCACAGATGGTCATCGGAACTAATGAATAATAGGTATTTCACAGGTTCCGATTCGATAACTTTAATGTGGTTTTTTAAATAATTTATGCTCGTCACAATGTATATGGTGAAATGGCACTGATGGTAATGTACCAGGAGAACTTCTCAACAATTAACATCCCTGCATCGGGAAAAGCAATATTTTGTAAAAAGTGATAAGCATTTGACATTAGGCTATTGTAACTTAGATAAATTACAAACCAACCCACTTAAAAGCGAGAAATAAACAAAAATTTTAGCAAAAAAATTAAAACCGACTTCCAAAATCACAAAACTACCGATTTAATCCAAAAGACAAAAATACAAGTAATATTATTATTGGTTTGTGCTACCATTGGTCGGTTTGAAGTCGGTGACAAACCAAATATGGAGTAGATGTGTAGATGGGCTAAGTCCACTCCCGCCACGAGCTCTACGTGAGCAGAGCAACCCAAGTGGGCAGACACGAGCGGGTTTGTCACCGAATTCAAACCGATCAGTGGTAGCACCAACCAATAATAATATTACGTGTATTTTTGTCTTTTGGATTAAATCAGTATTTTGTTATGTTTAGCTTTTTAGTTTTGTATTTTTAGAAGTCGATTTTAATTTTTTTGTTAAAATTTTGTTTTAAGTATGATAAGTTAGGTATTTTTTTAAAACTCCCCATTTAGACTTATGAATGATGACCAAACAACCCTTTAGGTCGAAAAACAATACCATAATATGTACTACTCGCAGCATAGAATTATATTGTTATCTAACAATAGTAGGTCCTACCAATAGTGAAATTACGAAAATTATAAAATTGGAAGTACTCGCTCTGTGGATCAATCTAGAAGATATTTATGTTTTGTTTATGTTCCTGTAATGTAACGTGATGTATGATGTAACGTGATGTATGTCTTATATTCTGTATTTGATGTCTTAATGTATGTAAATTGGTTTCTATCAGCGGAGACCTACAATTAGCTGCTATTTTTGTATTCAAAAGTGTTTTTATCTGGAAAGCTGTTGGTCTTCCTAAAAATAAATAAAAAATAACCTGCCCAGAAGTATGGCCTACAATCGTACCAAGTTTGGTTAAAATCCCTTCCGTAGTTTTTAACCCATGCGTGCACATATACAGACAGACAGACAAAAAATTTACTAATTGCATTTCTAGCATCAGTATCTATCACCATTGATTCTCCAATATTAATTTTGTATACATATACAATATACATTATACATATAAGGAATCCTTGTGCCTATGATTCTACACTTTGTGGTTTGGGCTGGGCGTTGATATGTCAGTTCGTTTATTCTTTTATACTAATACTAACTGTGCCCCGCGGTTCCACCCGCGTGAGTTTCGGCATTCCCGCAGGAACTCCAAGCAGCCGTTCACGCGTGATGCCGTAACCTAGGGAAATTATAAGGATTCATCCCATCCTTACCTACTACATCCTTACTAATATTTTAAATGCGAAAGTGAGTTTGATTGTTTGTTTTTTACGCTTTCACGCCTTAACCGCTCCACCGATCACCACGAAATTTTGTATACACGTTGTCAGGGGTGCAGAGAAGGATACTTTTTATCCGAGATGAAACCGCGGGGAACAGCTAGTTCTTTTATATACAAAGATCAAAGTTTCAAGTGAGCGTAGATTGTCAAATAAGTACGAAGAATAGCAAAAATTTTATAGTGGTCTCGGGACCGATTTTGATAAAAAATAAAACTACTCGGTAGGTACTCAGATTAAAAAAATCTACTATCTTTAAACGAGCAATTCTTTGTATATATGTATAATACTAGCTGTCCCCCGCGGTTTCACTCGCGGTAATTTCGGAGTGCCCGCGGGAATTCCGGGATAAAAACTATCCTATTTTTTAAGTTGAAAAAAATAATCAAAATCCGTTCAGTAGTTTCGGAGTCCATCGCGGACAAACAACGTGACACGTGATTTATATATATTAAGATGTATGAATCTCGGAAACGGCTCCAACGATTTTCATGAAATTTAGTATGCAGGAGGTTTCGGGGGCGATTAATCGATCTAGCTAGGTTCCATTTTTAGAAAACGTCGTTTTATCCGTGTTTTCAGGCAATGAAAAATGAGTGTTTGTTTTTCTACTTAACAACAGATGGCGCTATACACAACGAGCGAAGTTCGGTGACCCAGATACTAATAAATCTTAACCAGGAAGTCGTTGATTTTTAAAAGAAAAGACAGTCTGTATTATTGTGCCTTTAAGGTTAAAATTCTGGGAAGTATGGTAAATGGCAAACTAACACAAAAATCCTAAAACACAATTTAATTTTTCTTTCATTCCTTACAAAAAATAATATAGTAGGTTTTTTTTTTTAATTAGATTACCTTAGGTACTTTTAGTTTAACAATTCTTATAATTTATTTCTTTTTAATTTGAAGCTTGCCTTTTTTCACAGCTGCAAATAATTGCAGTTTTAAGTATTTTGATATTGATTTCAAAGTGATATCTCCACTCGTTTTTAAGAAAAAGGGTGAAAAAACAGTAAGATCTGTCTACACGGATCTTACTGTTTTAAGGTAGGTACGGAACCTTCGATCAAGAATAATTACGGAACACTAAAAAAAAATCATAACAACCGATACGGTATCTCTAAGTAGTTTGTGCAACCGAAAGCGCAAATTACCGATGCGACGCGCCGATACGAGTACCTACCTATTTATATGTATTATATATAGTACGAAGGGTAAACTCAACGCGCTCGTTCTTTTTAACCGGTGTAATAGATGAGATCAGATTATAAACAAACTTATAAATGTCTGTGTAGAGTGTTAAGCTTATCAGAATAACGAAAAATATGGAGTTGAAAAGTGAAAATATATATAAATAATATAAATAACAAAAAAATTAAAACTGACTCACTTTTTGTTAAAATTTTGTTTATTTCTCGCTTTTAAGTGAGTTAGATTCGTAATTTATCTAAGTTACAATAGCCTAATGTCGACTGCTCATCACCTTTAACAAAATATTGCTTTTCCCCATGCAGGGACGTTAATTGTTGAGCAGTCCTCCTGGTACATCACCATCAGTTCCACTTCACCATATACATTGTGACGAGCATAAATTGTTTAGAAACCATAATTAAGTTAACGAATCGAAACCCGTGAAATACCTATTATTGAGTAGTTCCGATGACCACCTCTGTAGTCTTCATCATCAGTTCCACTTCAAATTTTGCTTTCCGAAAGCAAATAAACGATTTGCTATAAAAAATCAGAAAATCACTATAGGTGTGCCTGTAATTTTTGAAGAGTTCCCTCGATTTCTCCAAGATCCCATCATCAGATCTCGATTTAGTAACATGGTCCCATTGTCATTGTCATACTTAGAAGTACATTGTCATACCCTTTCGAACAAAAAAAAAAACAATTTTCCAAATCGGTCCAATCGAAACCCGTGAAATACATATTATTATTATTGAGTAGTTCCGGTGACCATATTCTGTGGTCTTCATCATCAGTTCCATTTCTTCAAATTTTCAAGCGGTTTTCACCAATAGATAAATTCACGAGAAAGGTTTATATCTATAGTTTATCCCGGAATTCCCGAGGGAACCGCCTACACGTTTAGGCACACCTGTGTCATACGTGTACTTGTGTTGCAAAATACTAGCGTTTTTTCTGATCTGGGGGTACGGTAGTGCCCCCGCCAAAATGAGCCGAGCGAAGCGAGAGCACTACCTATCTTTTCTCGAAGCGTTTCGTCGTTTTTTTTGAACCCTTATAACTTGGGTTTGGATTATACCAGATAAACAAAATTTTCGAGATATGTTGTCAATAGCGGACTTAACAAACATATAAAGTTTTAATTAAAAGTTATAATTTGGCATGTAAGCTAGTATTAGTATACAAACAACAAAAAAATTATAGAACTTGTAACTTTTATCCTCCAACCCCTTAATCTAAGGGATGGAAGTTTGTATGAGAATTCCGCAAATTTTGACTTACAAAAAGAAATTAAATTCCACCAAAACATTTTCGTGTAAAATGATGCCAAGACGAGTCCATATGACGGGCACTGTCAAAAAGTTATCAGATCCCATGTAGAGCCAAGCTTATAACTCTTCAAACCCTAACTCTACAAAGTCTAACTTCTCAAACTCAAACCAACCAACCAAACCCAAACTCCTTATGCGATTTCTTTTTGTCTTCAGTTATTGCCTATTATGGTTTGAGATTACCTATGTATGAAATTAATATAAAAACATAATTTAAGTTTTTTCTCTTCGCTAACATCCGTGACGCCACATGCGGCACCAGCGGAAGATCAGCGTCAGTTCCCCCGGTTCCCGACTTATGCTGAGCTGGTTGCCTTTTTGTTGCGACACGCTGGTTGTGCTTGTTTTTGTTATTGCATATATTAACGGTTGTCGTAACAAATAAAGTTTATTTCATTTCATTTCATTTCATTTCATTTCATTTTCAAATTCTACACCTTAGTCAGAATATATGACTTGGCCGTTTCGTTACTGCAAGTACCTTTGTATAACAGAAAAGAAATCAGTGGATAAATTTTTCACCTTACATTCATGTGAATGGAGCGAAATGGCCAAGCCACATACAGTGCCCGTCATATGGACTCGTCTTGGCATCATTTTACATGAATATGTTTTGGTGGGATTTATCTTTAAAAATTAGGTAGGTAAGTTAACATTTTATTTCAAAATTAAATAAATTCACTAAAGATATTATTGTCAACATGTTAAAAATAGTTAATATGACATTAATTAGTATTAATTTCTAACCGATTCTGAATTCGGCTGTATGTAGGTATGTTTTGTTAAATTGACATCGTTTCTCGCACAAATTATTGCATAGTTTTAATTTTTAGTTTCAAAACCAGTGCTTCAGCTGAAGAAGAGAAGGAATAAAGTAAGATAAAAACAATCGTTTGATTGTTACTCGGGGTCGTAAGTTTTTATAACGTGGCCGGAATTCCGGGAGGTGCCTACAACTAGACGCCTCGGCAACCACTCCATAGTGATACTTGCAGTGCAGAAATATGCGCCAGCTGTCTTTGATACGATATTATTCTCTGGCATGCTGGCGTGAATTTTACGTATCCCTCCAGGAGGCCTACCATTAACTCCTTATAGCAGGGCAGTTCAGGCGTTTTATTGAACTGTCCTGCAAATTCGTACCATGACGGACTTTGCAGGCCAGCCAGGTAACTGCCCACGTGACCTATCCGGCCAGCGGCCATTTTGAAGGGCGGCCTGTAATTGTCCTGCTACAACGCACCATGACGTGATTTTTGACATTTCATTTCCGTCGATTAACCAGTTTATCTGTCAAATAAAGCTGGTCAACAACAGGCGAAGAAAAGTAACTTTTTGTGACCGGATTAAGAATATCTTTCGTGATAATCACGAAAATCTTGTGTATTCCTGAAAAATGGACGAATACGAATTATTTGAGTTTTTAGAAGAAGATTATCAAGTCACCCGAGCTGCAAGATTACAGAGAAGGCAATTGAGAGATCAAAACGATCCCTTTGCTTTGGAAGAAACTCATTTTATTAAAAGGTATAGGCTCACAAAAGATTTAGTTATAAAACTATGTGAAGAGCTTAGACCTTTTATGAATGAGCCAACAAAAACACAAGATCTGTCTATTGAAATCAGGGTGAGTAGAATGTATTATAACCTAATAACTTATAGAACCTCAACTCTTTGAAATATCTTATAGTTTTTATTAAAATTTTAGGTCCTCGTAGCATTGGCTTTTTATGCCACTGGATCTTACCAACGGGTAATTGGAGACATGGCTAGCCATTCCATATCTCAGGAAACTGTGTCTGTAGTACTGAGTCAAGTAACGAATTGCCTAAATTTGCCATATTTTAGGGCAAAATATATTGTATTTCCAAAGGATGCTGCTCATCGAAGGACTAATATAGTAGAGTGAGTCTGTATACTAAATTACTAGGCTTGTATTATCAAAATGTATTTATTACTAGCTGTAACCCACAGTTTCACCCGCTTAAGTTCAAGATCTGGATCAAGGGAAAAGGAGCCTAAGTTCTTCAATGCCAAATTTCATTTAGTGATCTTTTCAACCATTATGGCGTGATTGATCTAAAGTTGCACATTTATAATACATATTATAGTAATAGTTATAGATTTCATGTCAATGTTCTACAGACTATGGCCTTTTACAGATTCAACAACAAATTTGGTATGCCTGGTGTGCTGGGTTGTATTGATTGCACGCATGTTGCTATAGTACGACCCACAGAAAATGAAGAAAGATACTATTCCAGGAAACATTATCATTCTCTCAATGTGCAATTGGTAATATTTAACAATTATTTTTACCTATAGTTCAATAAAACTATTTTCTTCTTTTTAAATAAAAAATATATTCTATTAAATCATATAAACTTTATTAATACCTTAAAGACAAACTTAAACATAAATTAACATAACACAATTTGGTCACAATAGGCTGTTTTATAACTATATAATTACAATAAATACATAATACATCTAGATTACCTTATTTAAATAACTAGAAACTATATATTATAGGTAGGTTAGGTAACTCTTAAAATAAGCATTATAAATGAATATTCATAATTTGAGATCCAATTCTACATGATGTTGTCAATCTGTAAAAAAATAAAATATATTTTTAGATATGTAATTGTCACATGGATATAATAAGTGTTGATGCAAGTTTTGGAGGATCATCACATGATTCATTTATTTGGAACAATCACCCACTGAAGACCCATATGGAAGAAATAAGCAACAATGAGACTGTCTGGCTTCTTGGTACATAACTATCCTTACTAATCCTTACTATACATATATCTATACTAATATTATAAAGAGGAACAATTTGTTTTTGTTTGTTTTGTTTGTTACGATTTAACTCAAAAACTACTCAACCGATTTTAAAAATTCTTTCCCCATTAGAAAGCTACACTATCCCTAAATAACATAGACCATATTTTAATCTGGAATTCCCGCGGGAACTCCGAAATTATCGCGGTTGAACCGCGCGGGACAGCTAGTATATTCTAAACGTGAAATTTTGTATGTATGGATGTATGTTTGTTACTCTTTCACATAAAAACTACTGAATGGATTTTAGTCAAACTTTACAATAATAAAGCTTATACATCAGAATAACACATAGGGTTCTTGGCTGAAACCATGGGGAACAGCTAGTAATCAAATATTTAAAATTACTACACTTTTTAGTTTAAACTGATGTTAACATTATTATTATATCTTTTTAGGTGATTCTGGCTATGCACAAAGGAAATATATGATGACACCTATCATTGATGCTCAGCCTGGATCCCCTGAAGCTTACTATACTGAAATGCATGTGAAAACACGCAATACAATTGAACGCACAATTGGACTTTTAAAAGCGCGATTCAGGTGTTTGCTTGTGCACAGAGTTTTACATTATGAGCCAGTTAAAGCTGCCGCAATTGTAAATGCTTGTGTAATATTACACAACATTTGCAATTCTGCTAATGTACCTGTGCAAGATTTAACAGGTGAAGAAACCTTACAAGAAGCCCAATTGCAACCAGCAACTCACCAAGGAACCAACACTTCAGTAGAGGCACAAGCATCTACCACTCACAGCTCTGATGTCCAGGAAGGTATAGCAGTTAGGCGTAATCTCATAAGTCAGATATGGGCAAGACGTCAGGCAATCTAGAAAAGTTATTGTTATTAATACATAATACATATAAATTTTTTTTGTTTGCTTTCTCATTAATATGTTAATAAGGTTTTTTTTTTATTTTCTTCGTGTATCTATGCTCTAGCTGATATTGCGAATTATAGTGACCACAATTTAGATATTAATATTTTTTAGTTAATTAATTATTTGTTATTATTACAGTTCCTAATTTAAGTTTATTGTATGATTATAAACATCATAACCCCGCTGTGGGCATAAGTTTTGAGTTGCAGCCTAGAGCCCTACACTTTATAATTAATTATCTAAGTGACTGTAACTTGTTTTGTGTCTGAATTAATAAATAAAATTCTTTTAAACACTTAAAATAAATATCTCTTTAGTAAGTTTTTCATTTACCAAAATCCCTACTAAGATTATAAATGTGAAAGTAACTCTGTCTGTCTGTCTGTTACGCTTTCATGCCTTAACAGCTCAACCGATCATCATGAAATTTTGCAAACACATTATCAGGTGTACAGAGGATATAGGGTACTTTTTGTCCCGGAATTCCTGCGAGGTACTCCAAAATTAATGCGGGTGAAACCGCAGGGAACAGCTAGTATATCTATAATTTTCCTGTCAAACTAACAGTTGGTATAGTCAAATAATATAATATACTTATTACTGGTGTTAGTTTTACATTTAGAGTAAGCATCTCATGTACTTTTTTAATTGTTTGAAGTAATACTAATAACACAATACAAATCATTAATTTAATTATTCACCTTCTTTCCATTCTTTCTAGTGTATCAGCAATACGAGTAAGGACTTGTAAAATTCCTGCGAATGTTTGGGAATTATGTGTCTCATTTTGTACCCGCTGCTGATTCAAATGCACTAAAGCCCGCCGAGCAGCCTCTTGTGTATATGGTGGATTACGCCTTTGCCGCCTTCTATGAATAGGTCTGGCATTAGCCTCAACCCGAGGTTCAGTGTTGATCTGTACTGAAATAGTTTCACTTTGAGAAACTTCTTCTATGGGTCTCTCAGATTCCCCCCCACCTTCAATATTCACTTGCTGAATTTCCAGAGGGGAATGTGCTATTAATATTGAAGGGGAACCTTCTGTTTTTTTTCCTGCAATTGAATTGAATTGTTATAATTCTAAAGAAAAGTGTGTTGTAGAAATTACTTTTGTTAGAAATATAAATATATTGAATTTTTGACTAGCTTATGACTTACAGTGGTGTCAGATTGGGGGAAAGGATCAACTTGAACACCGGGTAAACCAGCTCCAAAATCTTCACCTAAAATAATTAGGTATTTTTTTTCAATCTCTGATAACTCTGGAACATCGGAAGGACCTCCTCCTGTGCGAGATCGAGATGTCCGTAAAGCTGCACATTTCCTCTTTAATTTACCCTTAAAATCGACCCAATACTAAAAAATAAAAATTACAAAGTAATAATAATAAGTACCAAGGTGAATCAATACGTGTATGTATGTATTGTTCTAATAATTTATATGATACTTACAGCAGACCAGCCTTTCCAGTCCTTGAATGCACCTTCTCCAATAGCGTTTAACGTTTCAGTTACTTCGGTCCAAAGCCTCCTCATATTTTCACGTGCTTGCACACTTTTATTATATCCCATAGCTATATCCCTGTGATTATTTAGAAACTCCCAAAGAACTTCTAACTGAGCGTAACTAACACGACGGCGAGATGTAGACGACATACCTACTTCGAATTGGAATGAACTCTGTTTTGAACTTTTGAAATCCACTTTTAACCATTTTCTCTTTCATATTAAGGTACTTGAAGGGCCAACACATAGTTTTCAAGTATAAATGCACTTAAAGATATGCCAATAAGCTTGAAAAGTAATAAACCATAAGAATTATTGCTCGTTTTTTGTTTACAAAACAAGTTCAAACTTCAATGTTTACTTTTTTTTTAATCCGATTTGGTGCGTTCAGAAACAATGTTCTTATTTAGAATTAAACGTTGCATATAATATTCACAAAATCTATGAAGTCCTTCAATATGTTACTTCATCATATTAATATTACTAAAGTATCTCTCAAGACTAATAAAGCTTTTATACAATTTCTTAGTGATTAAATGTTATGCAAATATATAAAATAATTGTACAAAAAAAAAACCGGACACTTACCGGTTTTATAGCTAACTAAGTTTCAGAACACAACTAAGCAAACAAAATAAGAAGAAGAAAGAGCTATACAAAACTCGTATAGTGCCATCTCTTTCGCACAACCTTTCAGAGACAATGATATATGACCCTTTTTAGCCCTTAGCATGCCAAAAACAGGTCAGCAAATCTATGTTCATGGTGCGATTTTTTGCAGGTCAATTTAAGACACGTTAATTGAACTGCTCGGAACATGTCAGGTATTTTAAAAGTTAATGGTAGGCCTCGGACTGGACTCTGGTTAGGAGTATAACCAGTCTCTTGTTATGTCTATTAAAACTTATAGATTGTGACTAACTCCCGTTCACATAATGTTCCCCGGTGTTAGTTTGGATTCGCAACTTTGTTAAGCTTGTAATTCAACTAGGTGAGATGTCCTCACAACAGGCCGACGTTCACGTGGAACGAAACACGTCAACTAGAAAAAAATTCTAAGTAGGTACATTTAAATTTAAATAGTTGTTCGAGCGGAAATGCTTTCAGCGTGGAATTCAATAACACTGCAGAATTACAGGGCCAATAGTTTGATGAAACAATCACGAGCGCAGCTGACGAAGACGAGAGCTGCCGGGGCTGGGAGTGTGGAGTGGGACGAAGCGGTCGCCGCAGGTCGCGTGGCGGGCGAGCGCGTCTCAGGCAGGTGACGTTAATACAATATTCCGCACCAACTTCGATTCGACGTTGATGTACATACGCCACTGGGGCTGCTCTTGTACATCACATCATGGGAACTAGGTCAAAAACTGGACATTCATTTCATTTCACATATGTGTGGGGGAGGGCGGGCACTGGGCTCAGTGGGAACCCGAGCACTACAGAGTGACAACAGTATGCGAAAGAGCTGAACAGATATTAATATTAATTGAGATAAATCGTGCAACTTTTAATAGATTCCTGATGATATCCATCGCGGTAGGAATGCAGCAGCCAGATGACATCACACGTCACATTCGATGGAGGATAACTTTTTGCACAGTTATCGATGTGATACCTAGGGTCGGGATAGGAGTATGAACGTGCCTAGGAGTGTCCCCGGCGGGCGGCGCTCATGCCGGGCCGGCCGGCGGTATCACCGGTGCATCCGCCGCGCTCGCCGTCCGCACCCGACACACTCGTCGACACGACACGACACGACACACCCGACACTCGAAGCACTCGCCACTCGCCACTCGCCACACGCCACACGCCACCCGTCACGCGGCCCACGTGTCCGCGGCGCTCGCTCTGCCGTGCTGCGCCCGATGCAGCGCGAGCCCTCACTGCGGCAGCGGCGGCGCGGAGCCCGCACCGCGCCCCGCTCCCCGCCGCGCACGCGCGCCGCGCTCCCTCCGGCACTCTGGGCGCCGACACCGCCGCAGCCGCCGTACGCACGCCCCTCGATGCCGCGCGCCGGCCGGCCGGCTGGGCGGCGGGTGGCGAGCGGCGAGCGGCGGCCGCCACTCTAGGCGAGGCGAGCTCCTGCTTCAGACTTCAGAGCGCCTGCCACTTCCAATCAGCGACCACACGACTCGGGTCTTTCATTTTATCGGTCCGTACGATGATATGAATCCACAGACATATAGGTACTTAAGATTACTTGCATGTTTTTTTTTCCAGCATGTTTTAAAGATATAATATGGCCTACTTAAAAAAGCAAGAAAAAGAAAAAAAAATGCAAAAATTAATTAAATAGAGCGTTTCAAAGTTCCTACTTTTGACTTTAGCGCCAAAACGCCTAATGACGTCACTAGTTCAGAATTACGCCTTATTAATCTGTGATAAAGATGTCACTGTCATATTGACAAGGTCATGTGACACTGACAGACAGATAACTTCAATATCCAAAAGCGAAATTAAAGTTGAACTGTATCGAGTTACTTCCAAAAGTTCCAGTAAAGAATCAAAATGCATCTTACCAAAGCATTTTAAATAAAAAACCACTTAGCTTCTTTTGCCTTTCCTGAAAGAGGTAAATGTTTCCTAAAAAAATAAAATTGACGTAGGTAACATGTTAAGCGTGGCTGTGATTGGTGTTTCGTTGCAACGTACCGTTTCACAAAATTAAAAGTAGAATATTTTGGAAACTATACTTTAGTAAATTTTTTACGATAATGCTTTTCTAAGGCTCTATTTTTGAAATATTGACATAATTTATTATTATTAATTTCATGCAAGTACTCTATTATGTGAAAGTCCGTGTATGAAACACACCACAAAGTTTCCGAGTCCATTTAGAACGACCAAATTCCTCGCCCGAAACGCGCGATGACGTACAATACAAATGGCGAAGAACGTTTATTTATTTATAAGACACGTTTATTTGTATTTCCATTAAAAATAATTTCTGCTTTCTACATAATATTTTCGTAGAAATAAATTCTTCTACGGTTCCTTTTAAGATTTAAGACCTCGAAACAGATGTCGATCCGATCTGCCCGAACAGAAACTGCACAAACCGACCTTGAAACAACCAGTGTTCACAAGTAGGTCAGTTGTATAACAGCGAGGCGCGAGGGACTGTCATGAAGTGAACCGCACCAACCGTTACAATTTAACGCATTATTTTTCGATAGCGTCTGATGCGTTTTTGGGACGCGCGTTATGGGCAAGGAATGTTGTTGGTCATAGGGAATAGGGCACCTGCATGCTGATAACAATCAAACTGTGAGAAAGTTGACAAACACCAATAATAATATGGTTGCTTGCTGAGTGCTGACCCCATAGTGATGACTGATGGTTTCCGACACGAGTGGCAGAAAATGGAACTGAATTTAAATAACTCGGTACTCCAGGCAAGTAGTGAAACGTTAGATATTATACTTACCTATTTCACTTTCACAAAAGTTAAGTAGGTAACAATATTATATTGTTCACAAAATATCGAACGATAAAAAGTGTAGCCCTACTTACGTAGTATAGTACGTAAGCTACAAATAAAATAATTAATTCTGCAATGTACCTACCTAACTCTTACTTGATATCTGATACTAGCTGTGCCCCGCAGTTTCACCCGCGTTATTTTCAGAGATCCCGCGGGCATTCCAGGATAAAATATAGCTTAAGTTACTCCTTATAACATCAACTATCTGCCAGTGAAAGTCCCGTTAAAATCGGTCCAGCCGTTTCAGAGATTACCCGGATCAAACAGACAGACAGACAGACGCAGAAAATTTTTAAAAATAGATTTTTTGATGTTAGTACCGTATATACATAATATTATGTAATTTCGTATGCATTTAGTGAAAAGCTGATAATTTGAAATTACCAACAGACACTTCAATTTTATATATGTATATGTCTAGAGTTTGTCATCGATACTTCCTAGTCATTTTCCTGGATCTTCAGGCCGCTAGTTGAACAGCGCCGTTTAGTAAATATGTACCTATGTTCTCAGACGAAATAAAAGTTAAAATTTGTACGGCTAATCCAGGGCTGCGACAGATACGCTCAAAGATGGCGGCGCGGAACCGGCGCGCCGCGGCGGCGATCCGAAGCATGCGAGTTTGACTTCGATCAACAATAGTTTTATATCAGTTTCCATTTTTTAACCAAGGAGGAGCTCGTTATAGTCAATTTGAGATTGATTATTTATAAAGTATAGAATACCTAATACCTAGTGAGTTATATTGTAAACGGCTGGTGCAGTTCACAACTTGTAGGCAGTTTATGTTAAAGTGCGATTTATTATGAACTGGCGACGAGACGGTCCCAATGTCACGCCGCGCGCCGCGCCGGCCGCGCTGTCCTAATGCTACTGCTCCACCTGCGTTAACGTTAACGTTGATGTTAATGTCTAACGTGGTAATGTTAGTAAGTTAACGCGTTAAAATGTTGGCCACATCTAAATTAGCGCACTAATTTACGCGTTAACACGATACTAGTTGTGTGGTGTGTGTGCGAGCTGGAGTGTCGCGGTCGGCGCCAACGCGGTCGCGTCGGTACGCAGAAGCGGCGTGACGTCACCACGCCGCGGGATGCGCGCGCTCAGTGCTCACTGGGTCGCATCACAATTCACCACTCGCAACTCGCGACACAAGGTTATCGGCAGCTATCTCGCAGCGAGCCTCTCTTCTATGCAGAATATCTCTATTTTTTCCACAAATAACATTTACTATGAAATAACTCCAATCGACAATCGTTCAGGGTTGATGGTGATTCGGTTCGTATCCGGCCGATAGGCGATAGGCGATCGCGGCCCGACCGACCGACATGCCGCGGGCCGGGCCGAGTGCGTCGCGTCGGGAGAATCGTTCAGTCGGACGGAGTCGGGAAGGGAAGTATGTAGGTACATAGATGTGCTCGCAAGTGACGCGGGATTACAAATAAGTAAAATACCTATCCTCTGAGTCCTATCGATCGACTTTTTTATTTATTTGTTGGCGAATAAAATACATACGAAAATTAATTGCAATATACTATACCTATAGTACACAGTTACAGTTGGCAAATCACTATAAAAGTATAAAATCGACAATGTTTGAACATGATTACTAATTTATGTCCCAAAATTTCCCAAAGATGTCGTTATTGACTTAGGTATTTGCATAAGCATTGCATCAGCGAGCGTGGTGACAGGGACGTACAATACGGTGTGTTCGTCTTCGCATATTAATATAATAACAATTCTATTTTCAATCACAATGACTTATTCTACGCAGAGGTTAAAAATTATTAAAAAAATGAGTCCCTATATTTCCCTTGGTCACGGCATCACGCGTTAACGGCTGGCCCGATCACCATTAAATTTTGCACACACGTAGTCAGGGGCACAGAGAGGGTACTTTTTATCCCAGAATTCCGGCGGGAATTCTGAAATCACCACGGGTGAAACCGCGAGGGACAGCTAGTTACATTACAAATATGGCACGTAAGTATTTATATAGTAGGTAGGTATTGTCGTGAAGTTTTACCTAACTCATTGAGTTTCGTACCGGTCGCGGGCCGGTCGTCTTTATAAAGTTGTAGGAATTGTCCCAATGAAAGATTAATAATTAGGAGTCATAATAAGCGTGTCCGCTACAAGATTTCATCGAGTGTCGTCAGACGCGGCTCCTGCCCTGCGGAGTGCGGGCGGGCGCGGCCCCGCTGACCAGCGCGGCGCGGCGGCGGGCCCGGCCGCGGCAACAGGAGCACGCAGCGAGTGCGGCGCTGCGCGGCGCCGCTGCACGCTGCACGCTGCACGCCCGGCGTCGTCCACCCGTCGACCGTGCGCTCTGAACACCGCCCGAAACTCTCTATAATATGCTAGACTGACGATGACGTCTTCAAGTTTCATTGGAACTATTATTTTCTTACAAAATTTTACTATCTTCAGGGAACATGACACGACGGTCACAATCATTAGTAGGTATTTGAAAACTTTATGTCTACTACAGCCTACTACTCTAAAAATATCTCCAGCGTGAATCGATAGCACGTGCGTCGCGCACCCGCGTTTCTACGTAGAGATAAATATTATTTTATTTATTCTTTGATGCACAGTATGTACCTACATAATGGCGAACTTAATGCCTTGCGGCATTCTCTACCAGTTAACTATAGGGTCGACAGAGAGATATAGAAGATGGGGTTGCAAAGAAAAACAATAATATAATAGGTACCTACTAGACAATTAGCACAGTAAAACATAATTAATAAACTAAAACATAAAGACTTAAAGATAACTATATTATTGCTCGTTTAATTCCAGATGATTAGCCACACAGCACAATATACAAACATCTTTCGCATATTAATTATTACCGAGAAAAAGAAACGTATATCTTTCGCTAAAAAGATTATAGGAAGCGAGTGTCCTCGTCGCCCCCGCGCGCTGCGCTCGCACCGTCTCGCTCCCGCACGCGGCCCCGCTCGCGCGCTCGCGCCGCGCCGCGCCGCCTCTCGTCAGTCGCCAGTCACCGCCGGACGCAGCGCGAGCGAGGCTGTGCACGCGCACCGTCACCGCGCAGGCAGTGGAGTGTTTGTCGAGTGACGTATCGCATGCGCGGGAACACCGCCGCGGAGGGACCGGGAGCAGGGACATGCCGAGCGGCGCCGGGCGCAGCTCCGAGCTGCAGCGGCCGGGACGCGGCCCCGGGAGGTGACGCTCCGCAGCGGTGCGTTGCGTGAGGTGAATACAAGTCCACATTGTCCGGCCGTGTTATTGCGCGACCCGGACGGCGGAGGCCGCGCCGCAGCGCAGGGAGCTGCCAAAACGAGGCCTTTGCAAGCTCTACAGTAGAGCTAACGGAGCGACCAATGACCATTCCGGGCGCCGAGTCCCAGGGGCGAACTGCGAAAGGAAAGGAAAAGTTCCTTGCTTTTTCGCCAGGCTATTTTTTTGCGAGAATTTTCGAATAATTCTTGTTTGTCATTCTTCCATTTCTATAGTAGATAATGTGAAGAAAATAGACAGTTTAGTGCTAGCGGGGATAGGTATTGTTAAATCTTTTAATTACTCAGACCCTTATGATGATATTGTCGAGATCTTCCAAGTTCATGCTTGGGCGCATCTACATATTAGTTACGGGAAACACCCGCGTCGTGCAGTCGTGCAGTGCAACACCACCACTCACCAGGTGGCAGGCACCAGCCACCATGACCAACTGCCTCACTGCAACACTGCGACACCGCCGCGCCGCGCCGCGCTGCCCCCTGCTGGTGATGGCGTCGCCGTCGTGCACACTGTCGTGTCCGTACGACTACCATTCATCGTCGTTGTACCAGAAACAGATAAAATACTTTTTCATTACTCATGCTCGGAAAGTAGGTCTGAAGTTGCCTGAGAAGCGGGTTGAAAGTAACCCTTTTCAGCCCTAGGGAGAATCGCTTTCAACTGACAACTGTCAAATTATTAAAAAAAAACTAGGTCTATTTTCACATTTCTATTGAACCATGTTTCAACTTTCTATACAGCCAGCGCGATGTAAAATTGAAATAACGTAAAGTTTAAGTAGGTATTAATTAAAATAAAATTCACTCACTTTTTCTTAAGCTAATTCCTATTTATATTTTTTATTTTCTTTAATTAATACTTAATAATTAAAGAAAATATTTTTTTTAGGTCGCCACAATGTAAATAAAAAATACTGGCTGAATAGTTAGCCGGCCAAAAAAAAAGAAATAGGTGGGAAAGTGTCAAGCGACTATCCGATCTTCACTCATTTTTTCTTTAGCTAATTCCTATTTTTATTTTGACTTTCCTTGCATTCGTAATGAAAAGCACAGTGTTACCCTCGGGAGAAAGTAACTTATTTAGTGCCTCGAACTATTGGCGCCCTCGCTACGCTCAGGCGCCAAACCCCGTCTCGGCACTAAATGAGTTACTTTCACCCCTTGGATAACAATGTACTATTAATGCCTACTGTATGAATAGTTATAGGAACCTATCTGTTTTTATTTTTATGTAGTATCAGGCGGACGGCGATATATAAATATCTGTGAAACTGGCAATGGCTCAATTTATCTTGTGTGTAGGTTTAAAAGAGTACGATCAATGTCCGCACATCGCGCGCGTCGGGCATACATACCTACTGTGTTCTAACACCCGTTCGGTTATGTACCCATTGGTACATAGGTACATTATGTACCTATGTACCAATGTAACATTTTTCTCTCGCCGGGCTGAAAGCTCGCACGTTCATCCCGCTAATCCGGGAGAAAACGACACTTTTTGTCTTCAGTCAGCGGAATGGAAGTTCAAACTTTCGGCCCGGCAAGAGAAAAAATAGTAGGTGCAACAACCTACCTATGCGCACCACTAAGCAAAAAGTTGGAAATTTCCTTTTCTCCCAACTTTTCTCTCTTGGTACATAATGTACTACAGTGAATCTAACGAGTTCATCTGTTCGCAATAAGATGGCGTTGCTTGTATTTTAGAGCACGCTAGGTTCGATATTTTTTTTTCATTTATTCAGGACAACAACAGATAATAGTACATATTATAACAGAATTAGGTTACAAGGTCACACTATTAGCCAATGATAGTTACCCTTATATGTATAGAGAACAGAATTTAACAGTATGTACACAAAATTATAAAATTCAAGTAACACAGAATTTCAAAGTAAAAGTATCAATGGAGTAAAAGTATCAATTATTATCAATGGAGGTTTTTTCGATGTACCACATAAGAGGCACGATGAGGCACATGTACAGTGGGCCACATAGATAAGTAGGTACATCACCTTGTAAAATATTATACTATTTGTAAAACGTCATAAGTTGCCGTTTTTGCAGGTCCAAGCTCCAAATTCCAATACAAGCGAAAAACGAATATTGAAGCTGCAAAAACAGCAACTTATAGGTAACGTCTTATAGACGTTTTACAAACAGTATAAATTGTACAAGGTGGTATACTTGTCTTTGTGGCCCACTGTTCCTACCTATAGTTTTAATCGCGTGCCTGATAATTCATGTATCAAAAATAGAAGATTAGAAAAATATCTCAAGCGGCGGCGCACCAACTACTTCAAGCACGTTGTGATTATAATTATCTGAAGGCTTGTAATGGATATCAAACTAAAGTAAGGCAAGCTATGCCGCTTCCGCCTCTAGTTGGGACGGTCAGTTGAAAGTTACTTCTAGCCGCCTTCTTCTCCTTGCACTCTGAAGTCTGTAGGTACTAAGTTTATCCGTACTTCTTTGATAACCAGTCCCCGTAATCCAATACGGCATCCTTTTACTCAAATTCATAAACCCCTCTAGAGTTAAGATAGAGTGCACTTTGTACCTACCTATTTACATTATGCATTTTATCAGAGCTCAATAGCAAGTATTTACATGCTCGGCCGAAATATACAGTAGTCAGTTGGTAGGTACATATTTACTTACCGAATATGACACGAGGTCAGTCTTCTCGGTTATCAATCACATTATCGTATTGTAGTAGGTACAGACTCACAGAGACTAGAAAAGACTTGGGATGTGCGACATCAAACAGTAAAACGGCGCGACAGTTAGTAAATTATTAAGTACTAATAAAATATTTTAATCATTAGTTCGTCGCAAGTTTGCAGTGAGCTACGTTAGTTCCCTCGGTGCACCTCCCCAGGCACGCGGGTGGTGCCTATTGTTCTGGTTCGAAACTTGTAAATGATTTTTCGAGCAGCTCCTAGAACTGAATATAATTATTTTACGTTCGATCCGATTGAACCCAAGTTAGGGCACTCGACTTCAGTAATTTTTAAGACATCAAAACATAATCTGCATTTTCGCGTGAATTTATGTATAATACTGTGCATAAAAATATAAGAACTGTTGGGAAACTAATAACAAACTCGAATTCTGAGAATGAAGCTCCTGTAGAGCTTCATCAAGAGCTGTTTAATGTAGCGCCTCTAGAGTCTAGAATGGGAGAGCCCGGAGAGTGGCTACTAGTCTGAGCTAGCGGGCGTCTGGAGCTGCAAGGGGTTGGTAGAGCGCCAAGAATAGATGTTCAGCAGGTCACCCCGTCGGGGTACGCGGGTGCTAACAGGAGGCTTCTGTTTTACGGCCAGCCAACTATGTTATATGTTGAACTGACTATGTTTACACATCAAATTCAATATATAGCTCTTTAAAACTCGAACTAAGAACGTCCACAAAAAAGTAACCGATCGAATCGAGTTCATGCTGATTGCTGGGTTGTCGAAGCGACTCACGGGAAGTGATAGTTTATTTAATAAATAAAATAATCATAACAATAATACAGTTCATTGTTCTAGACCCACGCACACAAGGGGAAAGATTTTTAGGGTAAAAATTTTTTTGGGGTACTCAAGGTTAAAGACTAAATATTTTTCGAACTTGGATCTTAAACTCACGAAGGGGTTTTATTTAGCTTAAGAGTACTTATGCACTAATATTATGATGTTTTAATAAATAAGTACCAGTTTTCGACCTTTTACGAAACGTTTTAAGAAAGTTTAACACCAGCCCACTCTTCTAATAATATTCTTTTGAACCAGATCCAAACCAAAAGAAACTGTCAATAATTGGTATAATTATTATAAGGGCAGTAGTATTTTTTTTATTTTTTTTTATTTGACTTTATTTGGATAATCAACAGCTACAAAAATATAATGAACATTTGAGTGTCAAACAAAAAAGCCGATTACAGATTTTCGCACATGGGTAGTGAAATATTAAAAAAAAAACATCTATTTATTTATTTATTTATTTATATGGAAGACCAGCAGCACAAATATAATTTGTATATATAAAATGTAAACATAACAAAAATGCTAATGATAGGTCTTCACATGTAGACACAAATTAAGTACACTATCAAGTAGCTTCGACATAGCGTTCACACGGCATTATATCGCCTTCACACAGTTTATACAGTTTATTACTATACCCAAAAATGAAAATGAAACATAAAAATAATGAATCTATTGCTCAATAGGCAGCAGCAACTTACATAGTGGGAACTAAGACGTCCGACTATGTATTATTTTTTGGTTATAAAAAGCGAATTTTCCAATACTCGCCTCGCCGACTCACAGCTAGTGTTTCATTTAGAAATACTAGTAACGCATTAGTGTATTAAACATTTTCGTTTTTTTTTTTTTTCAGAATTTCGTCATATGATCTGGTGCTTACGACACCGATTGAAAATATTATGGAGAAGACTATCGTTAAAATAGCGCTAGTGGTAGCGCTGTCGCTGGCTGTGCCCTGTTCGGTCGCGCTCACCGAGCGGGGCGCCCCCGGCGAGTTCGTTACCGGCGAGCCTATCCCCGGTGAGCTCATCCCCGGCGAGTCTGCCTCCGACGAGCGCGTCTCCGATGAGCCCGCCCCGCCCAGTCCACAGAGCCTGGGCTGCGTCACGGACGAAACGGCCGAGGGGTTCGAGCACACCTGCGAGCTGTCCGCCGGAAACGTCACGCTCATCACCGGCACCACGGGCAGCTCCGGCGCCGGGTACGCCAAGCTCGAGTGCGACGACGATGACGCCGGCGGCAACTTCCGGTGCGCGCAGCTGCCGCGCCTGCCCGAGCTGCGCGACCTATCGCTGGGCAGTTTCGGCGTGGAGCGCTGCCGCCTTCCCGACGAGCCGCTCGCGTGCGGCCTGCGGGCGTTGGGGGCGCGCGGAGCCCGCCACCTCGTGCTGCGCGACGTGCCCGGTGGTGCCGTCGCGAGCCTGCAGGCCCACCACCTACGCGGCCTGCCCGGCCTCGCCGCGCTCACGGTGCGCGAGGCGCCGAGCGTCGCCGCCTCCCCCGCCCCCGTCTTGCTGCCCGTCGCCGCACTCGAGGCGCTGCCCGAGCTGCGTGCGCTCACCGTGAGCGGCGTGCGGCTGCGCCTCGAACCGGACTCGTTCCGCGCGGCGCCGCCGCTGCACCGCCTCGAGCTGTCGTCGTGCCCCGGGCTGGCGCCGTCACCGGGCGCGTTCCGCGGGCTTGCCGCGCTGCGTCAGCTCGGGCTGCGCAACGATGGCATCGCGGCCGTCGAGGAGGCTACTTTCGAGGGTCTCGCGGCGCTCGAGGAGCTAGACCTGGCGGCGAACGCGCTCCGCTCGCTGCCGGCTCGCGCATTCGCGGGCGCCCCGCGGCTGCGCGTTCTCAACTTGATCGGCAACCCGCTAGAGGAGGTCGCGTCGGAGACGTTCGCGGGCCTCGCGCGGCTCGAGCGGCTCGAAGTGTTCGACAACCGCGCGCCGCTGCGGCTCGGCGAGCGGGCGCTGGCGGAGATGCCGGCGCTGCGGCTGGTGCGGTTGCAGCGCTGCCGGCTGCGCGCGCTGCCCGGCTCGCTGCTGGCCGGGTCGCGCGCGCTGCGCGAGCTGCAGGCGGCCGGCAACGAGTTGCGCGAGCTGCCCGCCCTGCTACTGCGGGGCCTGCCCGCGCTGGCACGGCTCGACCTCGCCGACAACCGCATAGAGGCGATAGTCCCGCCGCTGTTCGCTGACTTGAAGAACTTGACGTATCTGGATCTTCGTAGAAACTTAATCGAAGAATTGCCCGAGTGAGTACCGAACGATGTCCCTCACTCTCTCTCTTTTTTATCTTATACTAGCTGTCCCCCGCGATTTCATCCGCGGTAATTTCGGAGTTCTCGGGGGAATTCCGGGATAAAAACTATCCTATCTTTTAAGTTGGACCATTTTATGAATGGTTAAAAAATTTTATCGAAATCCGTTCAGTAGTTTCGGAGTCCATCGCGGACAAACAACGTGACACGTGATTTATATATATTAGATAAAAAATGATTGAACATTGAACAATGTTTTTTTTTTTAATAAAAAATTTTGTGTCCCACTTTACCGCAATGTAGAAAAATATGTCATCATCTGAATAATTTTATGGCTATTAACACTCGAAATTTTCTTTTATATTGAAGCACTATAAAAATAATTGAACACTCTGTAATTTATTTTCAGTAAGATTTTCTACGGGCTTAACAAATTGGAGACCCTAGTGCTGAGTGAAAACCGGCTGCGGCTCGTGTCGGCGGACGCGTTCGCGGGCGCGGGGGCGCTGCGCTCGCTGTCGCTGGCCGGCAACCGGCTCACGCTGCGGGCGCCGGCGGGGGCAGCGGGGGCGGCGGGGGTGGCGCGGGCGGGCGGCGCCGACGCGGAGCTGGGCGAGCTGGAGTTCGGCGAGCGTTCCCCGCTGGCGCGGCTGGCGGCGCTGCGGCGGCTGGACCTGAGCCGCAACCGCATCGACGCCGTGTTCTACGACTGGCGCTTCCTGCTGCTCGACCTCACCGCGCTCGACCTCTCCTACAATCGCCTCACCGAGCTGACGGTCAGTTCCGTTCACTTCCTTTCTCACCCCTCTCCCACGAAGCGGGCGCTGCGCCGGTCGAAACGACAATTAAGAACCGCTAATTAAGAATAGTCCCGACATCGACTACGGTCGACCTCGACCTCCTCGAGAGAATCGTACCTGTATAACCCTGGTTTGACAGTAGATCAAATGTTTCCGAAGATGCTCAGACAAATATTGGTCTCTTTATGATGAAGGACGCCATAATAAATTATTATTAACTATTATTTAAATACCTAATTTAATGAATGGAAAGTTACATGCTGAACGGCAGTTTTTTACTACTTTAATAAAATTTTTAGTGATTAGAGAAAAATGATATTGTTCCTGGGTACCCATATTTTGCGATACATACTAATAATGTTTGTGTCTTATTGTGTTGCGTTTTATGGGCCAAAATTAAAAAAAAATAACAAAAAAATAACGATGATCGATTATATTATTATATTATCGGAATAAAATCAAAATATAAAAAGATCTGTTAACCTTTCAGGATTCTGACATTAATTTCCTGCAAAAAAGCATCATTGTGGACGTGCGACACAACAACATCACAACGATACGACTCGTCGCCCCGGGGGTCGCTCGCGGCGCCCGCGACATCGACGACGACTCCGTCGTCCTGTTCGACGACAACCCGCTCGAGTGCGACTGCTACCTCGCGGAGCTCGTGCGCCGCCTCGCCGCCGGGCCGCGCGCGCTCGCCGAGCCGCGCCTCGAGCCGGGCGTCGCGCGGTGCGTCGCGCCGCCCGCACTCGCGGGGCGCGCGCTGCGCGACGTGCCGCCCGCCGCTCTCGCCTGCGAGCTGCCCTGCCTCACGGCGCCCGACTGCGGCGCGTGCGAGCTGCGCCCCGCCTTGCGCGCCCTGCGCCTGCAGTGCGACGCGCCGCCGCCCGCCGCCGAGCTGGCCGCCCTCGACGCGCGCGGCCTCGACGACTACGAGGTCGCGCTGCGGCTGCGGCGCGCGCCCGCCTCGCTCGCCGCCGTGCCGCCGCGCGTCGCCAACCTCAGCCTGGCGGGGCTCGGCCTCGCCGCGCCGCCCGCCGGCCCCGCGCCGCCGACGCTGCGCGAGCTCGACCTCACCGACAACCGCCTGACGCGCGCGCCACACGCGCTGCTCGCGGCGCCGGGCCCGCGCCTGCTGCTGGCGCGCAACCCGTTCGCATGCGACTGCGACAGCGCGCGCGACGTCCGCGCGTTGCAGCGCAGCGACCGGGTGCGCGACGCGGCCGCGCTGTCCTGCGCGGACGGGCGCCCGCTGGGCCGGGTGGACGCGGCGGCGCTGTGCGCGCGGCGCACGGTGACCGCGGTCGGCGGCGCGCTGGCCGCGCTGCTGCTGGTCGCGGCGGCGGGCGCGCTGCTCGCCTACAAACACCGCGCCGCGCTGCGCGTGTGGCTCCTGAGTCGCGGCTGGACGGCGGCCTGCTTACGCGGTAAAGAGCCGCCCGGGGACGAGGAGTACGACGCGTTCGTGTCGTTTTCTGATCGCGACCGCTGGCTGGTGACCGAGCATCTGCGGCCGCGGCTCGAGGACGCGCTCGGCTACCGGCTGTGCGTGCACTACCGCGACTGGGTGCCCGGCGACTGGGTGCCGGCGCAGATCTCGCGCTCGGTGCGCTCGGCGCGGCGCACGATCGCGGTGCTGTCGCCGAGCTTCCTGCGGTCCGCGTGGAGCCTGATGGAGTTCCGCGCGGCGCACGAGTACGCGCTCGAGGGCAACCGGCCGCGGCTGGTGGTGGTGGTGCTGGGCGAGCCGCCCGCCGACGAGCGCGCCGAGCCCGACGTGCGCGCCTACCTGCGCACCAACACCTACCTGCGCTGGGACGAGCCCGCCTTCTGGGACAAGCTGCGCGCCGCGCTCGGCCCGCCCGGGGCGCGCGGCCGCCCGGCCCGGGGCCGCCAGGGGGCGCGCGGCCCGCTCGACGTGTGGCTCACGGAGGACGGCAAGCTGCTGCGAGCGGCCGAAATCAAAATACAATAAACGCATTGCGACCCTCGTGTACTGTGAATCGAATATCAGTGAATCTCCTTGAACTCGGTGGATCTGGTTAGCGCCTGCTATGTATAATAATATACCTACATGTTTACTACTATAATAGTCCGGTCAATTTAGACATTCGAAGTTACATAAAGTCCCAACAAGCTGAATTTCAGTGAAATTGTTCAAAACATAATTATAAACAATGTCTAGAAGTTCCCCATCATTCCCGTGTATGGAAAAAATTTTATTCAAGGTCAAAGGTCAAAAAAATGAGTTTTTCGCGATTTTCAGCAAAACGGTAAGTTTTATCATTTTTTGGTCTAAATTGACCGGACTAATAAATAAGTATTGTAATAATTAATGACCAAACGTGTATATTTTATTTTTATGACCGTTCTTTACCATTTCACGAGATGACAATAATTGTTGTTAGTGTAAAACTTAGCCATAAGTGTTTCGAAATAAATAAAATAATATATTTTAATTACAAAAGATAATTCTCCAATATTTAAAATTAATAACGAGTTCTAAAAACTGTTATACTATTGATTTTCTTTGTAAGCGAAATGTTTTTAGAGATAAATATACATATTTTTATTGTTTGATTGCTGCTAAAGCCCGATTGATGAAGTTTAACCCCAATAGTCTGTGATCATCTTAACAGTTAAGTTTCCTAAATAAAAATATGAAAGTATAAAATAAGAAACAGAGATATTATAAATCTGTTGGTTGCTTATGAAATGAAATATTTAATAAAGATCGGCGCGGGAAATACGGTCAACAATTTTCCCGCGTTTGGTCAGGAATCATCTACAGGATGTCACGTAAATCGATGTCAAGCCAGAACCAGGTGATAGGCTAGGTTAGTTGTTAACAGAAAAATACAAAAAATCTTTGCTATGCCTATTAAAAAAAAAACAGTCATTAAAACTGACGAAACCATTAATTTGAAAACTTCATGGGCAAAAACGTAAATTTTAAGCAGTAGTTTTGAGAAACGCTATTCAAGATTACACAATAAGAAGAAAATTTAAAAAGAGTTAAGGTTTGTAGCAACAGCGGTTAAAAAACCGTCGCAGGGTGTAAAATTTTTTTATAATTTTTATAAGTTTTAAAGATTACTTTTTTTACGTTTTACTATTAAGTTATGACTTAGTCTATCACCCGGTTCTGGCTTGACGTCGATTAACGAGACATCGCGTATAAAGAAATAAATTAAAGTCATCTTTGTTCATGAGCCGAATGTATTTTATTTTTTCCTAAAACCTAATCTAACCTTTCATTTCAATCTATACCTATATAAGATATGGTAAAATTAATTAGTATTTATTGGACGCGACATTATTTAGGCGCTGTAACCGACGTCAAGAGCGCGAGCGGTGACACTATGGGCGGACATCGAGTCGACATAAGCGGCCGATTTTTATAACTACCTCATACATAGCCCGATCTATTGTGGTCGCATCTTAAATTATTGTAATTGTTAAAGCCGCACGCCTCCTTTTATTATTAGGTTAAGTTATTTTTGTATTACATTTTTTTTATTGTTGGCAATCGGTACATCTCGTATCGCAGGTAGATTTAAATTTACATTTTTATTAAATATCGAGTTCAGTGTGGGTAAGAAATAATATGTGTTGGCCGCTCGCTGTCACTTCGCACATTCGCATCGTAAAATCATTCGCATAAGAAACACCTAAGCTCATCATCGTCGTCACTGTGTATCGAGATATCACCATAATCCTGAGGAGTTGTAAACAACAACAACAACAACAACGACAACGACAACGACAACGACAACGACAACGACAACGACAACGACAACGACAACGACAACGACAACGACAACGACAACGACAACGACAACGACAACGACAACGACAACGACAACGACAACGACAACGACAACGACAACGACAACGACAACGACAACGACAACGACAACGACAACGACAACGACAACGTCAACGACAACGACAACAACAAGGTTTGGACGAGTTAGGTTTGGACGAGTTAGGTTTGGACGAGTTAGGTTTGGACGAGTTAGGTTTGGACGAGTTAGGTTTGGACGAGTTAGGTTTGGACGAGTTAGGTTTGGACGAGTTAGGTTAGGTTAGGTTAGGTTAGGTTAGGTTCCCCCCCGAATCCCCCTCACTCGGGTCCGCGCCTTGTCGTGGCGAGGGGGCTTAGTAGCGGCTGGATGCATCTTTCCCAGCCGTGAAGCTAAGCGGACCCGCTAGCATATCGTAATCCCGCTCTGAGTGTCGTGGTCATGTCTCGCGGCTCAGAGTGGGACCGAGGGTCCACCGTAAAACGTGGACCGCGAGGAAGAAAACCTCTATAAAAAATTACCCCGGATCCCCCGCTTTTGGCGGTCGCCGGGGGGTTCGCCGGGTTCTGTGGCCCGGATACGAGGCCGTCACGGGGGGCATACCCCGATATCCAACTAGCAAAGATGAAGGGTCGCAAGAGTAAAAAGACTCCCCACGTGGGTACCGGCCCCGAAAGGGTCGGAGAGTCCCACCCCGGCGATGTTCCGGGCAGCCCCTCGTATGTGGGGGGGGCAACTCTGCGAGGAAGAGGAGAGATGGAGGGAGGAGATGGGGGTGAGGGGTGGCCGCCTCCGGACCCAAGGCCACCCAAAAAAACACGACTCTTGGCATGGGACAAGGTTATGAGAAGGAGAGAGTGGGAGAGCAACCTTGCGACGCTGAGCGAGTTGGAGCTGGAGCACCGGGTGAGGGACGAGATCATGTCCCACATGCTCGAGCTCACGCACGAGGCTCTACAGCTCCGCTCGCGGAGCGCCTCGATGGAGCGGCCGAGTCGCCGGCAGGCGTACCTGGCCGGCTTGAGCAAGCAGGCCATCGCGGACGAGGTTGGAGAGGATATGCGGTACAGGGTGCAGCTGCTGATGGCTAGGCGCCGGGAGCTCAGAGTTGCAGCCCGTGCCGCAGACGAGGTGGCATCTCGGCCGTCCGGCTCGGGAACCGGAAAACCTGCCGCCTCCTCCTCAAGGCTGCCTGTGGTGGTCGATGGAGGAGGCTCCGGCGTCCGGGCCGGGCGACCGCAGAGACCCGTCTGCATCCTCGTCCCGCGACAGTAGCGGGACGAGGAAGCGGACGAGGACGGATGACGACGGAGACCCGCTAACTGCGGGGTCTTTGACCTTGCGGTTCGGGTCTCCGGAGTCCAAGCGCGGCCGCCGGCGTGGGGCGGAGGGCGGTCGTGCGACCGACGCTGGGGAGCCCGAGCTCCTCGAGCTCGCACCGGGGGAGGACACGGCCAGGCGTGACGTGGCGGACCGCGTCGCCAGAGCCGGTAAGGGATCGGCCTCGGGGGTTGGGGCTGCCTCGCTCAGCGAGACAGCCAGCGACCTCCGGGACCGCATCTTTGAGGACACGGAGGTCATCTGCCGTGTAGCTGCCGTATCAGCGAACCTTAAGGGGACGTGCGTCCGAGACCTTAAGGAAGCGGCTGCACGGATAGATGACAGGGTGAAAGCCCTCGCCGAGCGCTCCGTGTCCGATGAGACGGCCAGACTGGCGGCCGAGAACGCCCGCCTCCGGGCGGAGGTCGACGGACTTCGTAAGGAGTTCGCCGCCCTCCGCGCGGAGATCGCGAAGGCCAACTCGCCCCCGGTGAGACAAGAGGAGGCGGCGGTTCGGGACCAGCCTCTTTCCCGCGAAGTCATGGAGGCGATCCGCCACATGGTGGACGCTACCATCGCGGGGAGGATGGTCCCGGACCGGCCGCGACCATCCCTTCGTCACGAAGGGCGGTCAGAGAGGGCGGAGGAGTCGGCGCAGCGCGCTAGTGGCGCTGTGCCGCCCCCTCCGCGCCTAGTCCCGAGAGGACAGAAAGGGGCCAAGGGATCTCCCCGGATGGCCCCCGAGGCGGATTCTCCCCGTCCGCTGCCCCCGAGTACGGCGACTGTAGCCAGCTACTCGGAGGTAGTGAAACGGGGGAAGAAGAAAAGGAAGAGGAGGGGCAAGGCTGCCCCGACCTCGGCGCCTGCGGCACCGGCAAAGAAGACTTTGCCGGGGCAGGGGGCGCCGGGGCCGGTGGCATCCAAGTCGGGCCCAAAAGGGGCAGGAGCGAGGGGGCCTGCAGCGCCGGCGCCCAACAAGCTGCGCCTCCCTCGCTCCTCGGCAGTCGTTCTGCAGTTGCAGCCGGAAGCCGAGGGGCGGGGGCGGAGCTACCAGGAGGTCCTGACCGAGGCTCGGGCAAAAATTAATTTGTCCGACCTCGGCGTCAGCGACATCCGACTCCGGCGCGGCGCCACTGGGGCCCGCATACTGGAGTTGCCAGGGGCGACAAGCGGCGAGAAGGCAGACGCCCTCGCCGCTGCGATCCGCAGTGTCTTCCCCGCTGAGGACCTTCGGGTCACCAGGCCGGTCAAATGCGCAGAACTGCGCATTTCCGGCCTGGATGACTCGGTCACCAGCGGGGAAGTCGCTGCGAGGGTCGCCCAGTCTGGAGACTGTCCGTTGGGGTCCGTCTCAGTCGGAGAAATCCGACTAGGCCCCTCCGGCACTGGCGGCGTCTGGGTGCGATGCCCAGTGGCAGCCGCTAAGGCGCTGGCGCTGAAAGGGCGCCTATTGGTGGGGTGGGTGTCGGCGAGGGTTGTCCTGCTGGCACATCGGCCTATGCGGTGCTTCCGCTGTCTGCATGCTGGGCATGCGGGGCGGACATGCACCGCAGAGGTCGACAGGAGCGGCCTGTGCTACCGCTGCGGCCAGTCCGGCCACATAGCGGCGAAGTGCAGCAGCCAGCCACGGTGCATCCTGTGTGCCGAGGCTGGCAAACCGGCGGGGCACCGCTTGGGGTCACCTTCGTGTGGCGCACCCAAGCGGGGTCCGAGGCGTGCGCCTAAGACGACCGGAGCGACTCCGGTCGCCGTCGGTGCTGCCCGGCCCGTGGCTGGGCAAGAGTCGCCCGCGACGGTGGCACAGGCAGGGGAAGCCCTCTCCGATGGCCCTCTAGCTATAGAGGTCATCATGGACGAGGTCTGACACCCCCCTCACCCACCTTCGTTGCTCCTGGGGGCGTCCCGTGGGGACGGGCGTCCTCATCAAGGAGCACGAGGAAGAAAGGCGCGTCCCGGACATCCCGGCGCGCCTTTACCTGAGTCGGTCGCCTCCTCGGAGGCGTCGTCGCGGCGGGGGCGCGGATATGCGCAAGCAGTTACCGCTCCCCCGCTGTCGCGCGACTGAGAAGGGATGCCGTGGAGTTTTAGCCGGTCGGAGCCCGGCATAACCGCTCGCCGTCCCCACGGTGAGTGGTACGCGATGTCCATTATAATAGCGTTTCTCCACGTAAAAAAAAAAAAAAAAAAAGGTTCCCCCCCGAATGGGTTCCCGCCTTGTCGTGGCGGGGGGGCTCAGTAGCCGTGGTCTTGGTTTGCCCACGGTGAAGCTAAGAGGAACCCGAGGAGGGGCCTGTTAAAGGCCATCGAGTGGGAAGACTGCCTTGCATCCCCGGGCCGGTGGAAAATGGACCCCACCGGTCCGGGGCTACAAGGAAGTTGGAGCTAGTAGTGGGGGACACTCTCGTATCGGTGTTGGTCCTACGCCGGTTCGGGACTGCTCCCGATCTGCTGGCTGAAGAGAGAATGGCACCTCCGGATTGATGCATAAGAAAGAATGCATCAATCCGGGGGTAGGAAATAGTTGGGGGAAGGAGGCCTGCAACCCTGGGCCAGTGCACCCACTCTCCTGCACCAACTCGGGGTTCCAGGTCATATGGCATCTCTGGACCGACGCAACCAGCCGTGTGCGTCGGTTCGGGGGCGCCTGGCGGTCAGGGTTGGGTGCTCCCTCGTGTCGGCGATGCTTAAGGAGTCGCCGACGCGGGGGCGCACCCATCCTCTCTGGGAGAGGGAGAGAGAATAGCACCTCCGGATTGATGCATAAGAAAGAATGCATCAATCCGGGGGTAGGAAATAGGTGGGGAAGGAGGCCTGCAACCCTGGGCCGGTGCACCCTCACTCCTGCACCGGCACGGGGTTCCAGGTCATATGGCATCTCCGGACCGACGCAACCAGCCGTGTGCGTCGGTTCGGGGGCGCCTGGCGGTCAGGGGTTGAGTGCTCCCTCGTGTCGGCGATTTTCGCAGAGTCGCCGACATGGGGGCGCATCCATCCTCTCTGGGAGAGGGAGGCCTGCGCCCTCGTGCCAGTGTACAAATTTGCCTACACTGACCCGAGGCCCCAGGACGTTGCACCCCCGAACCGATGCAGTCAGTTATATGCATCGGTTTGGGGCTGCCTGGAGGTCAGAGGTCGAGTGCTCCCTCGTGTCGGCGTGATGCATCCTCGCGCCGACGCGGGGGCGCATCCCTCTGCAGAGGTGGGCCGGAGTGCCTTTGCGGTGCTGTCTCGATGGCGCCGCCGGCACGAGGCACCGGACGGGGCTGTCTCCACGGCTTGTGCAAGTGCAAGCTTGGTTGGAGGCGGCCTATGTAGGTGGTGCCGCCGCCCTTAGGGACGGCGGCGCTACTGAGGCGGGCCGTGGTTCTCCTTGGGAGCACCGCGGCTGAGAAAGGGTGTGGGGGAGGGGGAGCTCGGTCGGAACCGCCAAGCTCCCCAACCCCTGCGTCCTTTGTGGTGGGCGGCGGGGCCACTCAGCTGTCCCGTCGCAGGGGACCTTGGGCGCCAGTCACGGGCCCGACTGGCGTCCATTGCACAGGGTCCCCGGGGCGGTGCGTTGTGTGTTTCCAACGCGCCGCCCTTGTTCTGAGGGGCACTAGTGGGCCCCTCGAGGAGGAGCCCTTCATTGGGCTGGCGCTGCCGGGGCTGCGGAGTATGCGAAAGCGATTCCCGTGGTCCCGGCGATAGGCGCGGAGAAGGAACACCCCAGGGTTTTTAGTGGGTAGCATTCCCGCCCTTCTCAGGGCGGGTCGCCCTTTTCAGGGCGGAGTCCCACATGGGGCGGTGGTATGCATAAAGCATTTTCCCTGGGTCAAAAAAAAAAAAAAAAAAAAAAAAAAAAAAAGGTTAGGTTAGGTTAGGTTTTTTTTTTTTTTTTTTTTTTTTTTTTTTTTTTTTTTTTTTTTTTTCTGTCCCTCTGATATGTGTCAGAGTCTTTGTTTTCTTGTAATTATTTTTAATCTTTTATTTGTTTTCTAATAATTTAAACAATGTTTGATATTACCTTCTTTCTAAATTTAACAATATTATTTTACTCCAAATTTAACAATACAGCAATCAATTAATTCAGTATTACTATCCAATTCTCCATTCAATCATAACATAACCAAATTCCAATTCTATTTTTAAAAACTATTTTTGCATCTTTCTCCATTGAGCCTATTATTACTATTCACTTTTTTGTCTACCCTTTTATTGCCCTCTTCCCATGACTAATTTTTATATATCTACTTACTTTCATTTACCTATCCCATATTTAACTTATATATCTGCTATTCTTAATATTTACTTACTTACAATTATATGTTTACTATACTATATATATTCAAATATATGTTCTAGCAAACCTTTACTTATTTCTTTTGTTTACATTTTCTACTACCAATTTACAAAATTCAAAAAATATTTCTCTATCTTTACCAGTTTTTATAATTTCAGCCAAATTTTTTACTTCTAGTTTCTTTCCCAATTTAATTTCTACTTCAAATCTTTCTTTACCGTACACGGGACAATCAGTTAAGAGGTGCAATATACCTTCACTTTGCTCGGAGTCGCAGATGCACGATGGGTTCTCCTTGCATTTGAATCGGTACAAATACTCGGAGAACCCACCGTGCCCTGTTAGTGCCTGTGCGACGACCGAGTTCATCCTCATCTTTCTAACAGTCGCATACGCCTCAACTGCATCCGGGAAGAAGGACTTGGTCACGGAAGCAACTGTGCCATTTTTGTAGCGCCCGTTCCACTCATCAAGCGAGTCCAGTCGGATTTGTCGCTTGATGAATGAAACGGGGCACAAGTCATACTTGGGTTTGACCTTAAGGTTTAGAGCAGCGTCCTTTGCGAGCTCGTCGGCCCTCTCGTTTCCCTCCCATCCCACATGTGCCTTTATCCAAAACAGATTAATTTTGCTCCCTTTCTCTTCTAATTTTACAATATTTTTACTAATTTCGGCTACAAGGGGATGGAGGGGAAACCCACCAACGACTGCTTCAAGAGCGGACCGCGAGTCGCAAAAGACGCTGGTCACCCTGGCCTTGCTCTGCAGCGCGCGCTCAGTGGCTCCGAGCAGTGCTAGCAGTTCGGCCTGGTAGACGGTGCAGAAATTTTCCAACTTCATCTTCTTCGTTTTAACTTCCCTCCCGTTTTTCCAAATACTTAATGCCGCTCCAACTTTTCCCTCAATTTTGCTCCCATCCGTGTAAATAATTTCCTCTTCATTCCCGCACCGCTCCATTTCTGCACCGTCCACCACGCACTCGAACTCCAGCTCCTTCTGCTTGGAGGGGTGCTGCAAGCTTGTGAAGGCCATCGGGCTCTCCACCTCTCGGTCTCCTGTCACTCGCCGCGAATACCCCTTCTTTGTTTCAAACAGAGACGCCGCCTCGCGGACCCTTATATCAAGGGGGAGTATTCCGGCGAGTAGCAGGGCCGAGTTCAGTGAGACCGTTCGATAGGCCTTCACAAGCTTCTGCACGAACCCGCGCTGCACAGCATCCAGTTGCTTCCGGACTCCTATCCTCTGCGCAGCAGGCGCCCATGCGCTCGCTGCGTAGAGGATGGTGGGCTCGACTACTGCAGTGTATATTGTCCTGATGATCTCGGGTTCCAAGCCCCACTGAACCTTTGCAGCTCTAGACAGTTGACGATACAGACCCAACGCTTTTCGGCACACGTTGACAACGTGTGTACCGAACGTGAGTCTGTCGTCAACTGTCAGGCCGAGTATTTTAATTTCGCGGCACAAGTCAATGTTCGCCCCGCCCATGTTCAGGAGTGGTGAGTCGTACTTTAATTTGTTGGTAATCACCATAGCCTTGGTTTTGTGTGGCGCAAAGTTAAGTTTATTTCGGACTCCCCACTCCCGGACACGCGCGAGGGTCGCATTGGCCCGCGTTTGCACCTGAAGTGCTGTATCCCCCGAGAACATCAGGACAACATCATCGGCAAAAGCCTGGCAGTAGACGCCCCCACTTTCCAGATCCTTCAATAGGGGGTCCAACAGCAAGTTCCAGAATGTTGGGCCCCCTATTGAACCCTGCACGCAGCCCTTGGTGGTGCCTCTGACACACTCTGCTCCGGCGTATCTGACACGCACCTTCCTGTCGGAGAGGTAACTGTCAACGACACGCCGGAGGTTCGCGGGGCAGCCAGTTTCGGCTAACCTACACTGTATGGCTGGCCACCAGGCGTTATCGAAGGCTCCCTCTATGTCGAGCGAAATTAGCACTATTAGTTTTTTCAGCTTCAGCTGGGCTCTGATGTGTTGCATCATGACATAGAGGGAGTCCTCGGTCCCGCGCTGGGGCATAAAGCCGAACTGGCGCCCGCTTATTCCTGGCAGAGTGTGCCAGCGAATCCTTCGCACCACCATTTTTTCAAAGATCTTGCTAAATACCGGCAATAGACCAATCGGCCGGTACGATTTGGGCTGCGTGTAGTCCTCCTTCCCTGGTTTGCGCAGTACCACCACCACTGCCTCCTTCCAAACCGCGGGGAAGTACGCCAGGTTCAAGCACTTGTTCGCGAGAGCCAGGAACAAGTCCGGATCAAGGGTGATAGCCGCTCTACAGATGTCGGCGGTGAAACCGTCGAGCCCGGGCGCTTTTTTGGGGTTGAAACTGAGTGCGGACCACTTCAACTCTTCCACCGTGAATGGAGGGTCGGATGTTTCATTCTTGGTTATAGATGCATGAGCAAGTTAAATGATTCTGCCTTTGAGCAGAAAAACGGGGGCAGATTTGCACTAGGTGCTGAAGGGATTGTACAGAAATATTATCACAGGGGCAGGTGTTTTCTGTAAGGATTTTGAATCTGCAGAGGTATTCTTTATGGTACCCGTGATTAGTAAGGAATTGAGTGAGTTGAAAGGTGAGTGGTACTTTACTGAGGAATTCTTTTAGGTCTGGATAGGTGGGCAGTAGAGATTTGGTGTATTTACAGTGGGTGGGGTCAGAGTAGAGGTCTTCGGCAATTTGACTTGATTTGGATCTGTTGTAGTGCTTAATATGGCTGATAGGAATATCGTAGTAGTCAGGAGGTTTGTGCAGATTGGCCGCAGCTTTGGCGGCTGCATCAGCTGCCTCGTTGCCAGTGAACCCTACATGGGATTTGATCCAAGCAAGTTTAACGTCTTGACGAGATATGCGGGCGATATAGAGATAATGATGTATAGGTACAACTAGTTTGTGATGACTGTTGGGGTTTGCGATTTCTTGGAGGGCTGATTTGCAGTCTGAGAGGATAATAATGTTTTTTATTGTATGACTGTGAGTTTGGAGGTATTCACAGGCTTTTAAAATCGCAAGCAGTTCAGCCTGAAACACTGAACAACAGTCGTGGAGCTTATACTTTTTGGTGTCAGCATACTCGTTTTTCGGGTCGAAGAGGACAAACGCGGCTCCAACTCTGTCGTCGTGTCGGCTACCGTCAGTGTAGATTTGCCAAGCCTCTTTGTCACATGCTGATGCTAGATCTTCAGCGGAATTGACTTCTTCGAATGCGATGCTCTGTCTTTTGGACGGATGTAGTAGGCTAGATGGAGTAGAGGGGGACTCGATGGGAGTGTCAGAGGGTAGATAAGAGGTGAGACCCAAGAGTTTAGAAGATTCAATATCAGCAACTTCCGTGACCTTAGCGGATAGAGGGGTGAGTTGTGCGAGAGTGATAGCAGCTGCAGTGCTGACAGTGCGGAAACCATGAATGATTCTGAGGGCGAAGAGGCGTTGGAGTGATAACAGTCGTTGGGTTACGTATGCGTTGCGTGTTGCGCGACTCCAGATGCTAGCGCCGTGGCATATGATGGGTTCAATGACCTGATGGTATATGATCTTTATGTTATCACTGCTGACTCCCCATGAGGGACGGACGAACTGTATGAGTTTATTAAATAACTTTTTGACTTTTCCTGTAATGTAGTCTATATGACTGATGAATTTGAGTTTGTGATCAATGATGATTCCGAGGTATTTGATCTGCTTGACGAATTGAAGTAGATGATTTCTGACATATAATTTACATTTGGTAGCTCTAGGTGTGAAGGCGATAAGTTGTGTTTTATCTGGGCTGAACTCAAGCTTAACAGAGTCGCCCCACGCTGAAAAGCCATGGAGAGCAGTGTTGACGGTTTGTTCTAGGTGCTTAACGTCAGGGTGATGTGCAAGAAGCAGAAGGTCATCTGCGTAGGCCTGGAGATGACAGCCTGGAGGCATAGTGCGTGTGAGAAGATCGTCCAATATGAGATTCCAGAGCAGAGGGCCAAGGACTGATCCCTGGATGCATCCTCGTGTCATCCATTTGCGTACTTGACAGTCGGAGAAATTGATTTGTACTTCTCTTTCGGAGACATAGTTGAGAAGAAGGAGGTAGATGTTTCGGGGGCAGTTAATTTTGCGGAGGCGCTGGAAGATGGCTGGCCACCAGGCGCAGTCGAAGGCGGCCCTGATATCCAGGGACACTCCCAAAACTTGTTCCTTGTTTTTAATGGCAGTTTCGACGATCTGGAGTGCATTGCTGATGGCTTTGACGGTTGAATTCTGTGTTTTAAATCCGTATTGGTGTGAGCAGCTGTTACCAGTTTTCTCGAGGTGGTATGTAAGTCGGTTGGCAATGAGTCTCTCAAGGAGCTTTCCAAAGACGTTCAGTAACCCGATGGGTCTATAGCTTGAGAGCTGTGAGTAATCATCCTTGCTGGGCTTGGGAATGATTTTAGAAGTGGATGTTTTCCAGCTACGGGGGAAGCATCCGAGTCTAAGACAGCAGTTCATGATGCCTAAAGTTTCTTCAGGCAGCCATCTGGCTACATAAAGACATATGTCCGCTGTAAGATGGTCTAGCCCAGGAGCTCTTTTGTGGTTCATTCCTTGCAAGCTAGTGATGACTTCTTCGAGATTAAATTCAGGTTCAAGGGGTGTGTCAATGTGCTCGTACATGTCTGTCCTCATGCTCTGCTGCTCGGGGGTAGAGTCAGCAGTATCATCAGGGTAAAAGTTGTCGAGGAGTGCCTGAGCCGTGTCATTGGAGTCGTTGGTGTAAGTTCCGTTGGGCAGTTTTAAAGTTGCAGGTGGTTGGGCAAGCGGTCTAGTTTTAATTATCCGATTGGTGACGGACCAGACATCCTCCTTCTTTTGTCTGGAGCAAAATTCTCTAAAGTGCTCTGTGGAGGCTGTGGAGATTGCTTTGGAGTAACGGGATCGGAGTTCTTTGCGTTCGGTGATAATACTGTTGGGCACCTGACCACGTCGAGCCGCTTTCCTGAGTAAACGGTGATTTTTGATGACCGCTTTCTTAAGTTCTTCCAGCTGGTCGCTCCACCATGGAGCTTTATGGGGCAGCCTGGTGGTTTTGAGTAGGAGCTTGTCGGCGGCTTTTTGTATGGCCAGCGTGAAGGTATCAGTGTACTGGTTGAGAGTGTCTTCGTTAATGTTGTCGAAATCTGGTAGTGGAGGAAGTAGTCCTTGAATCTCGGTAGTAAACTGCTGCTGAATTTCATGCCACTTGGTGTGGACAGTGTTATATCGAAAGGTGGAGAGCTTAAGATTAGATGGGAGTTTAGAGGTGTCTGCTGAGATCTTGAAGGTAATGGCATTGTGCTCGGAGGATGGGCATACGGAGGGGTTGACTGTCCAGTCGTCGACTTCTAGTTTACCGGGAGAGTGGTAGAGGGTCACGTCGATGTGTGATTGTCTGGGTCTGTTGTGGGTTACAGTTTGGAATGTAGGGGTGCCTCCAGTGTTGCAGATTTGTAAGCTGTGTAGAGTTGCTAGGTCGTATACGTCGTTACCCCTGGAGTTATTCTGAGGCGAGCCCCATGCTGAGTGCCACCCGTTGAAGTCCCCACAGATTAGGTGAGAGGATCGAGTCGTAAGGTGAAGGAAGTTATCCAGTTTTGCCAGCGTGTTTTCGTCGTCATGGCGGGGGGGAATATATATGGAGCAGAGGTATATACTGTGACCGTCTTTATCCCTGCATTGCAGAATACAGAGGTTAGAACTGGAGTGTTGAGAAATGCCAATGGCGCTGAAAGTGTTGTCCTTGAGGAGGATGGCAGCTTTTACAGGTGGGGTGGAGAGGAACTGATAACAGGTAAATCCGGGAATGGCTTTGATTAAATTAATATTGGAGGTGTATGGTTCTGATATAAAGACAATGTGTTGATCCTGCTTGTCTAGGTGAGTAGTCAGCTCATGCATGGCATGGCGGCTTTTACCTAGGTTAATTTGGGTGCAGTTGTATTGATAGATTTTAGACGAGTGGGAGGTGCTGCGAGAGGGCTTACTTGCCATAATCCGTTCGGGATAGAATTTTTTCAGTCATTAGGTGAACTCGAGGACATTTGGAGGATGTTGCTCCGTGATTGGTGTTGACGCGGGAGTTAGTGTGCTTGGCATGTTGCTCGCAGTTGTGGCAGTGCAGTTTGCTAGGGTCTGATTTACTGGGGCAAGATTGAAAAGAGTGGCCTGGGGAAGCACAGTATGAGCAGACGGCGGTTTCGCTAGTGCAGCGAGCCTTTGTGTGCCCAAACTGAAGGCAGTGGAAGCACTGGAGGAGAGGAACGTAGTTCTCTGCGTGGATCCTCTGGTGATCCATGTTCACTTTAGCCGTCTGGGTGATAACTCGCCACACCGTGGGAGCGGTGAGAAAGACGGCATTGTACAGCTTCTTATTGCGGTTGGCTCTCTTGTAGGCAAATTTGAGGTCATTGGGGTCGGCGATGGCGTTTTTAATACCCTCGTTTTGGTTAGAGAGGATGCCGACGAGCTCCTCCGTTGGGATTTCCTCAGGGACACCTTTAAGGACTACCATTGGGGTGAGCATCTTAGATTCTTCGGCTGTGACCAGGCTGTTAGGGTGGTTTATTTTCTTAATGGTCTCGTCCCGTTGTTCCAGACTATCGAATTCTACCCTGATTTTGTTTTGTGAGATGTAATTAACATTAGCTGGTGCAAAATTTGTGTCTCGGAAGGTAACTGAAGATTTGAAGTTCTTGTATGTCTCGGCAGGGCTGAGGACGTTTTGCTTGGAGATAACGACTATTGCGGGTTTAGTTTTGAGTTTAGCGGGTGATGGGTGTTTGGGCCTAGGGGGCGGTTGGGGGTTTCGTAGAGCAGAGGCATAGGATTTTTCAGGTGGGGCGGCAGGGACTTGTAACTTGCCTAATTCCTCACGAACGGTTTGTTGCACGGTATGGCGAACTGCTTCGACGATAATTGATTTATCGATGGTGGGGTTAGGGACAGAGCTGGGATCCTCGTCGAGGAGTTTGGCGATCTCCTTAGTATATTTGAGAACATTTCTCTTGATTTCACCTCTAATGTTGCCGGATGAGTGGATCTCTTTATCGATATCTTTAAGGAGCTGTTTCACCCTATCAAGGGTGGGGTTCAGTGCCGAAAATGCGGCAGAGGCATTGGGTGGTGGGTCGCCGGAGATAGACATTGGTGGAGACCCGAATATTGGATCAAAGAAACGCTCCTCCTCACGGGAAGCCATCATGAGTGGTATTCAAGGGTTTATGAAGATTATCTATATCTATTTACTAACTTAGATTAACTAATATTAAACTTATCTACTTTTGTTTCAGGTGGTGACGACGACAGCAGGGCGCCCGCAGCAGCAGATGCACCGCGACGCCGGCCAGCCCGAAGCAGAGCAGTGTGGGGGTTTGATTGGTGTTTTATTCCAGGTGAGGCACTGAACTTTTCCTTCACTTTAATATTTCACTATTGCACTAATTCACTTTGTTTATTTATTGCAGGAATTCGGAGTGGGTGGTCGCCCGGGGACAACCGTTGCCGCCGCTCGTTCTCGTCCCCCAGTGAGGGACCGGTGTGGCCCGCGAGGGACCTCTGTAACCCAGGTGAGTGCTCTGCCGCCGATCAGGGAGACTTTGTCACCCGTCGGCCACAGCCTTCTCTTCCTGGGAGCGGCCACCACGAGCGCGTCAGACTTCGACGGCTAGCGCGTTGAGTTGGTGGCGATTGCGGAGAATTCGGAGACGACGGCCGTTATCACGGGGACACCGGTCACGACTTCGGAGGCGCCCGTCCCTTTTCGGTGACCGTTGTGGCCGTAGAGTGACTGGTGTAACCGATGTGGCCGAGTTTGTATGGGCCAATTTTTAGGTTGATGTGGCTACCGTGCCTCTGCTCAGCCACCGGCGTGGCACCCGTCTCCGCGGGGACGCTACTCACGATTTGGGATGCTTGTGTCCCTCTTCGATGACCGATGTAGCCGCGAAGTGGCCGATGAAACCTAACCTTCTTTTCCTGGGATCGGCCGCCACGTGGTCGCCACGTGGCGTGGGTGGTGTAGGGCTCCGCGGTGGAGCCGCCGTCTCTCCGCTGGCCGCCAACGTTACGCCCGCCGCCGCTGGTTGACGCGCGCGTCAGACTTCGGCGGCTAGCGCGTCGAGTTGGTGGCGACTGCGGAAAAGTCGGAGACGACGACCGTTATCTCGGGGACACTGGTAACGACCTCGGAGGCGCCCGTCCCTTCTCGGTGACCGTTGTGGCCGAAGAGTGACTTGTGTAACCGTTGAGTGACTGGTGTAACCGATGTGGCCGAGTTTGTATGGGCCACCGGGAGCGACACGAAAAGCAGCCGACCGCTAGGGCTGTCGGAGCCGGACTGGTTAGGTTAGGTTAGGTTAGGTTAGGTTAGGTTAGGTTAGGTTCCGTGGACCTGCCCGGTGTGTCTGGGTGGGCGGAGAGATGAACTCCGACACGGCGCGTCCCCAGGTGGCGGATAGGGGAATGCCCGCGATACCTAGTGATTGCCTCCGGGCATTGGCTAGGTATGGTGGGTAGGAGCTTGCTCCCGCGGACCAAACATACATATCGTAATCCCATTCTGAGTGTCGTGGATCACGTCTCGCGGCTCAGAAAGGGACCGAGGGTCTTGGCTTAGCCGCCCGGACCGCGAGGAAGAACACCTCTATAAAAAATCACCCCGAATCCCAAGCGATAGCGCGTCGTGAGGGGATGCATGGCTGATGGGAGGTTCAGTCGCCAGCGCGCTCGCCCGCAGGGTACTAGCCGCCCCCCTGGGGGCGTTAAGCCTCAGGCTTACCCGGGCGCAGGGGGCACCGCTCGGGTGGACCTGTTATTTCCCCCATGATCGTGGGAACAAAATGAGAAGTTCGAAACCCAAAACCCCTAGTTGTAAGAGCAAATTAGATTTAAGTTTAGATTTAAGTGAAAGAGAAGGAGGGCCCCCCCATGTGCGCGTGGGGAGGGCGGAGTCGCCGTTGGCGTCTGGTAGCAATGACTCGCGCGGGATTAGGTTGGTGGGGAGCGAGTCTGATGCCGCCGGGCCGTCAACGGCCAACGTGAAGTCGCCCGCCGCGGGCGTGATTACGCGCGCAGCGAAGGAGCGCGAGGGAGTGAAGCCGATGCGTTTGGCGTCGAGTACGGATGACAGTCTCGTCACTATCCCCTCTCCGGTATTGCCTCGGGTGTTGCTGGAGAGAATGGATACGATACTGTCATCTGATACCGACGGCAATCTGTCGACTGACGACACAGTGTGGCGTGAGAGAAGGAAGCGGCCGCGAGGGCACCTGAGCCAGGAATCGGACGGCGCACTGTCCGACGAAAACCTCTATATGTCCTCGCCGTCGACATCGAAAAGGAGTGGGAGCAAGCGGGGACGTGGACGCCGGCCTACGTGGCAACAACGAGGCCAGTTTCTTGGCCTGGATAAGCCGGAGGCGGACCCCCCCGCCTTGGAAAGACAAGAGCTCGAGCTCGAGGCCGAAGACGAGGTGGCGGCCATGAGCCAGAAGGCCCGTGCCCTTAGGCCCTTGGGCCGAGCTCAAAGAGAAGAGTTTGGTCGGGCTCTCGGAGACCCATTCAACGAGACCGTTGATGACCTCCGGGAGAACATCATCGATGACACGGGGATCATCCGCACCGTCGCCTTGAAGTCGGCGAACCTAAAAGGGACGTTCGTCCGTTCCTTAAAGGAGGCGGCGGACCGGATCGAAGACCGGGCCAGAGCTCTGGCCGGCTGCTCCGTGTCATCCGAGACAGAGAAGTTGACGGTGGAGGTGAGGGCCCTCCAAAGAGAAAACTCTCGTCTTCGCGCGGAGATGGCGAGCCTCCATAAGGAGTTTGCGGCGTTCCGCGCGGAGGCGGAGTTGGAGCGAGCACGAGCCGCTTTACCACCTCTACCGTCACCACAACCGGAGTTACCAGCGAGGGAGGCAGTTCGGGAGCAGCCTCTCACCCAGGAAGACATCATGCGCACAGTGCGCAACATTGTCGACGCTAGGCTGGAGGGGAGTCTGCTCCCGGACAGACCGAGACCGTCCCTCCAACACGAGAGACGGTCCATGGACACGACGCCGCCGGAGCCGATGCCGGTCACCACGGACAACACACCCGAGGTGCCTCCGGCGTCGGCCAAACCAGCAAAGGGGAAAGGGAAAGGGAAGAAGACCAAGGGAGCCAAGGGACCCACCCCCGCGGCTTCTCAACGGCCTGATCCCCGCCCATTGCCTCCGGCACCCGCTAGTCTCGATGCGGCATGGTCGGAGGTAGTGAGGCGAAATAAGAAGAAGCCGACAGGGAAAGGGAAGGGTGTGAATCCCCCTCCCCAAATACCCGAACGCCCGGCTAAACCTGAAAGGAAGGCCCCGAAAAAGCCGGGGCAGAAAAAGGTGGCGCCTAAGGCCCGTAGGCCGGCGGCCAAGAACCTTCGACCCCCTCGCTCGGCGGCCATAGTTTTACAACTAGAGCCGGAGTCTGCAGAGCGGGGTCGGACCTACAAGGAGGTGCTTACCGAGGTCACATCCAAGATTAAGCTGGCTGACCTCGGTATTACGGACATCAAGTTCAGGCTTGCCAAGACTGGAGCGCGCATCCTGGAGGTGTCGGGGACGGACAACGGCGAGAAAGCGGATGCCCTCGCCGCTGCGATTCGGCAGGCTCTTCCTGCTGGAGACGTGCGGGTCACCAGACCGGTCAAACGCATTGAACTCCGCGTTTCCGGTCTTGACGACTCGGTAACCAGTAGGGAGGTGGCTGCCAAAGTCGCCGAATTTGGAGGCTGTCCGGAGGAAGCCGTCACTGTCGGAGAGATTCGACAAGCTCCCTCCGGCCCCGGCACCGCCTGGGTACGCTGCCCAGTCGCGGCCGGAAAGAAGCTGGCGCTTTAAGGGCGCCTCCTTGTAGGATGGGTTGCTGCCAGGGTCACCCTGCTGCCGCCCAGACCACTGCGGTGCTACCGCTGTCTACAGGTGGGACATGTAGGCAGGCTGTGCACCGCGGAGGTCGATCGCAGCCGACACTGCTACCGGTGCGGCCTTCCCGGCCACATCGCAGCCAAGTGCTCCGGCGAGCCTCGGTGTCTTCTGTGCGCCGAGGCCGGAAAACCGGCCGGGCACCGGTTGGGGGCTGGGTCTTGCACCGCCCCCAAGAAACCGCCGAGGAGGGCGCCACCCAAAGCTGCCACCGTCGCTCCGGTACGCTTGGTGTTCGGCGCATCACAGCCCGCTGTGCCCAGAGCGGGTATGGACATGTCCTAGGGTTGCGTGGCCGGCTTGCTCCACTCCCTCTGAACCTAGTAGCAGAGGCAGTGTTGAGGCAGGCCGGCCAACCCCCAGGATCACCTTCGTGCCTCTGGGGCGCCCGTGGAGGTGGGCGTCTTGACAGAGAGGCACGGGGAGGGAGGGCGCGCTTGGTCGCTCGCTCCGGCGCGCCCTCAAAGGAACGGGCAGGTCGCCATTGCACTTTGGCGATGCCGCGGCGGGGTTAAAGGACTAAGCCTTTGGCGATGCCTTGCCCCGCCACCGCGGAAGCGGAGTGGGCCCTGGGGTTTTAGTGGGTAGGGGTCATTCTGGCCGAGTCCCACACTCCCCGCGCCCAGTTATCCCCAGGCGCGGGGGTGCGTAAACGCATTTCCCCAGGTAAAAAAAAAAAAAAAAAAAAAAAAAAGGTTAGGTTAGGTTAGGTTAGGTTAGGTTAGGTTAGGTTAGGTTAGGTTAGGTTAGGTTAGGTTAGGTTAGGTTAGGTTAGGTTAGGTTAGGTTAGGTTAGGTTAGGTTAGGTTAGGTTAGGTTAGGTTAGGTTAGGTTAGGTTAGGTTAGGTTAGGTTAGGTTAGGTTAGGTTAGGTTAGGTTAGGTTAGGTTAGGTTAGGTTAGGTTAGGTTAGGTTAGGTTAGGTTAGGTTAGGTTAGGTTTTTTTTTTTTTTTTTTTTTTTTTTTTTTTTTTTTTTTTTTTTTTTTTTTTTTTTTTTTTTAAGCACTACCTCCAACATAATCGGAGCCTATGTTAACTATTCTCATTCATTCCAGTTCCCGCTTGTATGCCTCTCGCACTTTCATTCCTCATACCATATCTTTCTTGCATCCATCACCTTTCTTACTTTTATCGGTAGGTCTCCGATGTCCCTACACTATCCGATCTATCCTATCCATTTTACTTTATTTACACCTTTTCATCCAGTACACCAGGGGGAAAAACACTAGGGCTCTTTATATTTATTCATATTTTTTGCTTTTTTTTTTTTTTTTTTTTTTTTTTTTTTTTTTTTTTTTTTTTTTTTTTTTTTTTTTTTTTTTTTTCTTATTTCAACAGATTTTTCCAAATTTTTATATAATTTACATTTTGCTTACAACTATACATTTGCCTGACAATTTTGCTTATATCTATTTACTTTAACAATTTCCTTATGTCTATTGCATGCAGTAGTTAGTACCCTACATTTATCCACTATGTTAGTTACTTATTCCTATATATTATACATCTTAATTACATTTATGGTACTGATTATATATACACAATATATAACGTATCATAATTTATACAGACTTATTTCTATTGTTTACACTTATCGCTACTTTTTTACAAAATTTTAGGAATTTTTCCCTCTTTTTCCCTGCCATTAAGAGCGGTATATTTTCCCTCACAATGCTTTCGCCCAGCTCGGTCTCAGCTTCAAAGCGCTGCCTATCAAAAGTGGGACATTCAAAAAGCACGTGCGGGACAGACTCCCGCTCATCCGGGTCGCAGGCGCACGATGGACTCTCCTTACACTTGAAACGATTCAAGTATTCGGAGAATCCACCGTGCCCCGTTAAAACCTGCGTGATTACACTGTCGGGTTCCAATTTCCTTACTATACTGTACGCGGCAACCGCATCTGGGAAAAACATTTTAGTTATGGCCCCAGTTTCCCCAGACTTGTATCTCCGGTTCCATTCGTCAAGCGTCTCCGCACGGAGTGTTCGCTTGACGAATGAAACCGGGCACAAGTCATAATCCGGCCTCTTTTTTAACCCGAGGGCGGCGCTTTTGGCGAGCTCGTCGGCTCTCTCATTCCCCTCCAGGCCTGCGTGGGCTTTTATCCAGAACAGGGAGACACACTTGTTCTGGATATTACAGTGCGCAAGGGTGTCTCTAGTTTCCACCGCCAGGGGATGGAGGCAGCCGAGATTCGCTACAGCCTGGAGCGCCGCCATCGAGTCGCTGTATATTGCAAATGTGGTGTCGCTGCATTTTTGTATCTCCTTTGCCGCTCTGCTAATAGCCAGAAGCTCGGCCTGGTAGACGGTGCAATACGACGGCAGAGCAAGCTTGACGGTCCGAATTTCGGTGTCTCCATTCCACAAGGATAGAGCTGCACCGACCCGACCGTCAATCTTGCTACCGTCAGTGAAAATACGAACGTTAAAGTCCGCATTTTTGCGGTAGAGTTCCTCGTCTACCAGGTAATCGAACTCCAGGCTAGTTCGCTTTGCGGGATGCGGGACACTCAGTGCCGAGGTCATGCGCTCGATTCCCCTACCACTCAGTACCGGCAGGGGCACCCCCTTCTTGGCCTCGTAAAGCGAGGCCATCTCTCGGACTCGGAGATCAAGAGGAAGTATCCCAGCCAGCACCAGCGCAGAATGCAGCGACACCGTCCTATATGCCCTGCACAATTTCTGCGCAAAGCCACGTTGTACAGAAGCAAAATACTTCTGGGCTCCTAACTTTTTGACCGCGGGCGCCCAGGCGCTTGCCGCGTACAGTATTACAGGCTCCACTGCCGCAGTGTAAATAGCCCTAATTACCTCGGGATGCAACCCCCAACTTACTTTCGCGGCCCTCGCTAGTTGCTTGTAGATACCGATCGCTTTACTACAGACGTGCACAATATGTGAGTTGAAAGTCAGGTGGTCGTCAATCGTAAGTCCAAGTAGTCGCACCTCTTTCGTCATGGCAACGGCCGCTCCGCCCATGCTCAAGCGAGGGACGTCATATTTAAGCCTCCGCGTTATCACCATCGCATTGGTCTTATGCGGTGCGAATTTCAGCTTATTTATGACGCCCCAGGCCCGAACATAGGCGAGACAGTCGTTAGCACGTCCTTCAATTTCCTGCGCAGTATCCCCGTCAAAGAGCAACACGACGTCATCCGCGAAAGCTTGGACATAATCCCCCCTAGCGTCCAACTTCCTAAGCAGTGGGTCCAGCATCAGGTTCCAAAGGATTGGCCCTCCTATGGAACCCTGAATGCACCCCTTGTTTGTGACCCTGGTGTGCTCCTCGCCAGCATACCTTACAGCGACGGTTCTATCACTGAGATAGCTATCCATCACCCGCCTCAGATTCACCGGGCACTGTTCCTCAGCCAATCGGACTCTGATGGCTGGCCACCAAGCGCTATCGAAGGCTCCCTCTATATCCAATGAGACTAAAGTTATCAGCCTTTTTTGATCCAACTTTCCGCGAATTCTCTGCATTAGCGTATAGAGGGAGTCCTCGGTGCTCCTTTGGGGCATGAATCCGTATTGGCGAGTACTCATTCTGGGCAAGAGGTGATATCTGAGACGGGAGACTAATAGCTTCTCGTATACCTTTCCCAGTACAGGCAAAAGCCCAATCGGCCTGTAGGACTTGGGTGTGGTATAAGTCTCCTTTCCCGGTTTCCTAAGTACCACGACTGTGGCCTTTTTCCAGATCCTCGGAAAGAGGCCACAGGTCAAGCACTTGTTTACTAATGCGAGAAACACATCAGGGCCACAAGCAATAGCCCGAATACAAATATCGGCCGTGAAGCCGTCAGCCCCCGGAGCCTTCTTTGGGTTGAAGGTCTTGCACACGGTATCTAATTCGTCCATGGTAAACGGGGGGTCATGGTTTTCATCATGACTCCGCATGTTTACCACTTCAGCCTTCCTCCTCGTTTCACGGTGCTCGACACTTTCTCCCTCCTCCCTGTCTTCGGGGTAGAATGCCTCTGCTAACGACCTCACAGATTCCTCAGCACTCAGTGTCTCTCCATCCTTCTCCAACAGCAAGTCCTCCTCCCTTATCCTAGTCCTTCCGATCACCCTGTAGATGCCCTCCCAGACGCCCTCCCTGTCCTGTTTCCCGCAGAACTCCTTCCAGCTCTCGGTTTGGGCTTTTCTCACTGCTGACTCATACTCTTCTTTTTGTTTCAGGTACAGGCGTACTACCTCCTCTCTTCGGACCGGCGCTGCGTTCCTGATCCTGCGTTTCCTGGTGGCGACTTCGGCTTTCAACGCGGCGAGCTCTACATTCCACCATGGCAAGGTAAGTGTTTGTCTGTTTGTCTTCCTAGGTATGGTGTCGGTGCATGTGTCATGTATTGCGTCTGTATAATTTTGAACTGCTTTTTCCAAAAATGTAGAGTCCTCTATTTTTTCAATGTGTTCCGGGTTTAAGTTAAATTTTTGCAAATTTTGTGTCAGCTTTTCAGCAAACTGCACCCAATTTGCCTTTTTAGTATTATATGTCCTTGTTGTCCTGTCAATTTTTGTCCCTTTAGATTTTTGAAGCAGAAGCCGAAAAGTTATGCCATTGTGGTCTGATCCGGTGAGCCCCTCGTCTACTCTCCAGTCATCCACCAGGTCCAGCATATCGGCCGAACAGGCCGTGACGTCCACGTAGCTCCTGTACCTGATACCTCCCCTGATGGTGTCGAAGGTTGGCGTGCCTCCAGAGTTGAGTACGTGCAGCCCGAGTTCACCGAGAGCTCCGCACATGGCCTCGCCTCTTGCGTTTTCAGCGTCTCCTCCCCACCAGATGCTCTTGGCATTCGAGTCCCCTCCCATGACCAACCTGCTAGGTCCCGTCTTGCGCTCTACCTTTTTAAGCTGCTCCAGGTATGGCTGTATGGGCTGGTCTGGCTCGAAGTAGAAAGAGGCAAGCGTGACGTTCCAAGCCCTGGTTCGAATGCCCACCACGACTATGTTGTTAGTAGTCAACTGCGGGTACTGCGTGACGTCAAGTTCCGGGTCGAGTACTACTATGGCAGCCTTGACAGGTTTTTCCCCATGGTCAGCATTCTGGAAAACCCTCACGCCCCTGTGACTCTTCATACTTCCAGCCCCGCCCACATACGGCTCCTGGAGCAGTGCAACGGCAGCTCCGCGCTTTGCGGCCTCTATCAAGAGTTCGTGTGTGGCCAGTTGCTTCCTTTGCAGGTTGGCCTGGATTATTAGGTACTGAGGAAGAACGCGTGGCACCACCTTAGCAATAGGCGGTGGATGCCCGGGCCAGTGCATCCCACTTTCTTCTAATTGGGCAAACTTCGTCGAAGGCATTGTGATCCGTCCTCTGATGCTTGGCTTTAATGCAGTTTCTGCACGAAGCCGGCTCCCCGGCAAACCAATCTGGGCAGTCTGCCTTCATATGTGGCCCACCACAGTGGCTGCAGACGTCCACCGACTCCGTGCAAAACCTCCTACCGTGCCCGTACCCCAGGCAGCGAGAGCACTGGACGAGCGGTGACTGGTCCGCAACTTTAACACGTTGCAGGTCAACACAGAGCTCGCCCAGCGCAACCGCCCTCTGCCACACCGTTGGAGAAGTGCTGACCACCATGTTGCAGACATGAGGATTCCTGGCCTTCTTCCGGAATTTAACCGTGATCCTGTCCTCTCCGTTACCGAGACCGCGGAAGACACCCCCGTTCTGGTTCCTGAGGGCTTTCATGACATCCTCATCACTGTGGTATGTCATGACGCCCACAAGGACCAGAAGGGGGTCCTTATTCTTCACATCCTCCACGGAGAGGTGGTCCTTTACCCGATTAAGCCTTTCCTTTACCTTATCCCGCTCCTCCTCAGTTCTGCAACTCATGATCACTTTCCTATCCTTAGCTTTTCTAACCCTTTCTACCCGAACCCATCCCTCCTTCGCATCCACTGCTTCTCTAATCCTTCCAAGCACCTCCTCTCCCGTTTCCTGCTGATCCTTTGACGTCACGACGATGGAATGCAATGCCTTCCTCGTCGGGGGTTGCTCCCCGAGTTGGTTGGCCGCAACCTTCGCGTACGTCATCCTACCCATTTCCTCTTGCTGCCTCTCCATCATCTCCTTCAACCTATCCATTTTCTCCCCATTTTCCCGTAACATTTTAGACTGCTCTTCCAGCTTTTGGACAATCCTACTAGTTCCATCATCCCCCTTCTCCATTCCCTTCGACTCCTCCCCACGTCCTCCTGTACACTCCTTCTCCTTCTCCTTTTCTCCTAACATTCCCCTCCCACTTTTCCTTTCGACCTCGGACTCCTTGACCAGAGCAAATAATCTCTCGATCGCCTGTGTGATCCCAATCTTCAAGTCAGTTTTTAGATTTCGGGACTCACCCAGGTATGTCTTAGCTCTAATCAGACAACTCCTGGCCTCTGAGACCCTATCCGCCCGGATCTCGACTCGAGGCGAAGTTCCAGCCGCGTCTGCAGAAGGTCTTCTCGGCCTCTCCTTTTGCGAGAGTGCGGGCCTCTGCCTCTGACTCATCAGAAGAAGAAGAAGAAGAAGAAGAAGAAGAAAATACATTTATTTCAGCACAACACACAAGAAAGAGAAACAAACATCAACAGTGCCTAATCTAAAGAAACATAGATAATATCTCTTGCATGCTCTGCCGAAAGGGTCACCAACTCAGCATTAGCTAGGTGCGGGAACACCTAGCGCTGGTTTTCAGTTGGCAGCCCGCTGTCACGCACGGACCATCACTGGGGCCTTTGTCTGCTCATCCGCTCTGACTTGCGTCGGGGTTTTGGAGCGAGGTTCCGTTAATGACGTTTCCCATATGCCAATGGAGTCTTTGACGCTGGATGCCTGCGCAAGAGTCATAGTCTTGTCCAGTGTCCTGTCTTCTTTGTTCGGGGATCTCCTAATGGAGTCAGAATCTGCGCCCTTTTTAACTGGAGAGCGTATTCCGAACATATTGGTAGGTAGCTAGTCAGGTATATAATCAATGTAAATTTGTAAAAATAAATTGTATATAGTCTGTATAATTTGTAAATATGTATATAGGTTATGATAAATTTGTATAACTTATAACTAATAAACTACAAGTCCTTTCCAATAGGAAGGGTCCGTTAAAACATCTATATTTTTATAACTAAGAAAAGTAGAGTCCGTCTTGGCAATAGAACCTGTCTAAAAATACCGTCGGTATGTCAGAGTACAGTGAAAAAGAGAAAATTTGTCAAACTGGCTCTACAACTCTACATAGAGTCGCTCCGTGTGTGCGGCTAGAAAAGCCTCTACAAGCAAGTCACACCACAAGAAATTGCGTTGCTCTACTACGAACAATTCCCGCGATATGTTAATAACTTTATTTTTCTGTTTCAGGTGGCGTGGCGGCGACGGGGCGGCGGCGACGACGGCGACTGTGAAGACGACGACGGCGGCGGCACCAACGACGGCGACCTAGCAACCCACAGCAGCAGCGAAGACTTCGGGCTTCGCGTCAATTGGTAAGTTTAATTCAAAATATTTTGCTCCAAAATGTAGAGCACGGTTATATAATTATCGTCACCAGTGACAATACCAACATAAAGAAACTACTTAACTAATTTTAAAACTAATTCCCTATTTAGTGCTCTATGTAGAGCCAGTACTATGCTCGGTGACTCTCCCCGGTCCAGGCAATTACCTACCCCGAGTGTTCTAGAAAAAATCCTTCCAGAAAATTTTTCTGCTCTATCTAGAGCTAATGTCTCTATTAGGATAGCGGGACCCTATCTAACCGTGCCTCCGGTGAGTCAACCGAGTCTCTAATTGAGAAGTTTTTCGCCAAAACTCTCTCTGCTCTACATAGAGCTCCCCGCTCTACAGGGGTGTACGGCTCTCTCTCTCCCAATCTCCCAGGTCCAGGTCCGGAGTCCCTAGGTGCTCTGGTTCCGGGTCTACGATTTTTTAAAGATTTTACCAATTTTACCTGGGACTTAGAATGGTTAAGATTGAACCGCACTAGGGGTCAGGCTGGGCTGGACTGTTATGCAAACTAAGGGGTAGGGGGTTGAAATTTTTAGGGTAGGTGCGGGAAGGGTAGGTTTATTGAGTGCTTTAGCACGATGGGGGGGGGGGGTTTTAAGGGGGGGGGGGGCCGAAAAGTGGTCAGAATTGAGCTACGACCCTTAGTTTCCGAGATATTAGGGGTTTTTTAAATTAACCCCTGTCCTTACAAACTTATCCTTTGCGGCTGGGGTGTTGGTGCAGTCGCCTATTCCCGGTCCTGTAAAAACCGAACGGAAGGTCCGATCTTAGTGGAATAAATTTGTAAAGATAGCCCAGGGTCCCGCGCAGCCAGCCCCACAAAAAGCTGGAGAATAATCCCGCGGGTTCCTTACTTACTAATCCGGGAATATTAAGGGTAGTTGTTTGTCAACTTTAAACGGTTGGTTTCGGCCTTAGGATTGAGATATCGACTCGGGAAAAGTTTCTATGGGGTAGTACGGGGTCCAAATTTAGCGTCAGCGGTCTGAACAAGTTTCAGGGGACCCTAGAAACCTGAAATTTTTCAAAAAGTTTCCAAAAATCTTCCCGGGGGTGGTTTTTGGGGGTGGGTATGGATAGGTTGCCCCTATGATCGCTGCATAGAAAATGCACCGATCCGACGTTATTTTTGCGATATCTCTTACCGTTTAGCCGCTAGGGGGTTGACAAACTTAATTGGTAATGGCGTCGATGGGTGTTTTCCCGCTTAAAAATTCCCAGAATTAAAACTAATTAAAAATAATTAAAACTAAAAATTTTAAAATACTATCTGATAGCGCCCCCTTCCGCTGCCGTAGCCTCCGTGCTCGTAGGTCGCGCCGCTTTCCCACAGGAACGTTTGCAAAAAAGGGGTGGCTGACAACTTTCTGCAAATAGCCCCTGGAGTCCCGACTATGGGTCGGGATGAGTTTCTCCGGAACAAAAGTTGTGCAGCTAGGCCCCAGGAATCGATTCCGGGTGGTCTGGATGCGATCCGCAGGGGTTGATTTTTCCCCTAGTAACCAGCTGGTAGGTACTGTGGGTTGCAAAGTTGCAGA